>CM016492.1:23196239-24396239 GCA_002890555.2 Lagenaria siceraria | reverse complement strand
AAAAAATAATCTAAAATTAAAATGTTTGCATCAAACGCGTAAGCATAAAGATATCAAAAATAAAATTATTACAAGAAGTGAGGAAGATTTTTTTTTCCCATAATCAACAAACCAAGTGAACATAAACGTGTATTTTTTTAACCAGAAAATTAGAGCTTATTATAATGAACTTAAATTACAATAATGACCATTAAAACCAAGTGTCACACCCTAAATATTAATGCTCCAACATTAAACATTAAATCAATAACTTAATATATTGTTTTAATCCTGTCCATGTCAATTTAAGGACACTCTTTTAATTATAAATACTTGGTTAATTATCCCTCAACCGCCCACGCTACCGTCCTTATTATTAAGATAATCTAATTGGAAAAAAGTTTACCCATGAAGTAGACATATTAATTAGTTTTATGTTTTATTAAATTGATTAATTAAATTAAATTAAAAAACTGTTGACTCTTTTTACACCGAAAGACAAATAAAGAAAAAAGGTTTTTGTTTGGTTTCGCTTTTTAATTACTCTTACGTGGTCCAATAGCGTGAGTTTCTAGACTTAAAAGTCATCTCGTGGTGGGACACGTGTCGCGTTCTGGAGATGAGAATTTAACTCGGAGACAAAAGTGCAGTGAAAGGCAAAAGCTGTAGATTTCTCACACGTGTCGAATTTGGAAGACGTGGAGGATGATTAGACGTATTAGTTTAACAACTTGGAAAAAAGCTGAGAAACTTTTTCCATGTGTGGGCCACGTCGGAAAAAAGGAAATGGAATTTTCACCATTTTCCTCTCTTTACTTCTCTTTTTTCATAACTTTAATTCTAAATTTATGTAGTTTTAGAATTCGAGGGGCTTTTAATAGGTCGCAAAATAAATGGTAATATTTTCAATTCTTTTACACCAAAATCAATTCACAAATATGATCATTTTTCCTCTCGTATTACTGAATTTAACATATCAATCTTGTTTATCAATTTTATTTAAATAATTATTTTAAATAACAAAACGGCTAATAATAAAATGTGACTACAATTTCTTTGTTATAACTTTCATATTTTTTAAAACAACATCTACCTCTTTAGTTAAATTTTAAAAATAAAAAACAAGCATTATATTATTATTATTATTATTATTATTATTATTATTATTATAATAGTAGTTTTAAAGACTTGACTTATTTTTTTAAACATTGGTATAATTAGATTAAAAAAAAACAAACAAACTTACCAGTAAAGATATTGTGCTTATAAGATTTTTTTTTTTTTTTTAAAAAAAATATGATTATCAAATGACACATGATATATATATGAATTATTACTTTTGTACTATTATCCAAAATATTTAAACATATGACAAATATGTGTTTATATAGAGTATATGTATTTGCCATTATGACAAAAAAAAAAAAAAAAAAAAAAATTTGTTTTCACTCATGACAAAAGTAAAATGTAAATGAGAAAATATACATTTAGTGAGGCTCTTTTTATATATAGCAAAATAAAATGGTAAAAAGTTTCTATTTTCCATAATGATCAATTAAGTTTAAGTGTCACGGGCGAAAAATTTGCTAGTAATATAAAAATATGAACAGGTTTTAGTATTCCTCTAATTCCTCTAAATTGTGTTGTCAACTATGTAACCAAAAAATTAAAAATTAATGATGAATTTACCGAATAAAATAAAATATTAATTGTGAATGAAAGAGTAACTACTACAAAGTACAAAACATTAGATGAATACGTTTTCCACTTTCGAAGGATATGTGCATTTCAGTATTTGAGCTTTCAAAATGTATTTTCTTTTAATTCTTTGAATTTTTAAGAATATATTTAAAAGGTTTCTTGAATAATTCTTTATTATTAAATTTGAAAAATAATTAAAAAAGTTACATCTTCTTTCTAAAATTATTTTTCTAATTGTTAAATCACCCATTGACCCAAAAGCTTAAGCTTATGGGTGAAGACATTTAATATTAAGGTAATTGTAATGAGTAGTAATTTTAAGGATAATAACTAAGTGCATAGCAACATTTTAAAAAAATTGCAAATATAGCAAAATCTATTAGTGATAGACCACCTAGACCATAAAAGTCTATCACTGATAGACTTTGCTATATTTGCATTTTTTTTTAAAATGTTGTTATATATGATAATACTTTAAATCTCTTGCAACTGACTCTTAATATTATATCATCTAAAACTCTCCTTGCTTGTGTGCTTGAAATATATAGAAGACCCAACAAGTGGAAATCAATATTAGTTAGAGAGGAAATAAGATTGTAGGGGTTTGAACACAAGACTTCTTGGACCACTTGCTTTCATACTAAATAACCGGTTGACTTAAAAGCTTATGAGTGAAGTGTTTAATATGTTTATTCTTACAAACTCAATTACTAAAAAGGTATATTTTGTCAAATATGTGACCACCATGCCTATTCTTACAACTTCGAGTACTAAAAAGGTATATTTTGATAATCCATGGACCAAACACACTTATTCTTCAAAACTCGAGAACTGATAAGATAATTTTTTTTATATTATGTACTTTACTATAGAGACAAGTGATTTTTAATACAACTACGACGGTGGAGGATTAAACTTTTGACTTTTAGAAAGAAACGTCGTGTCAATTACTGTTGAGCTAAGTTCATTTGAGCATTGAAACAATCGTAAAATTAGTCAAATTGCATATCATGGGAATATAAAAGAAAAAGGGGGGAAAAGGAAGGGAAATTGCGTATATTGAAAGATGAAATGATGTGTAAAGCAAAGGATAAAAATGTGTTAGAATAGACATGTGACTATGGTTGTGGTTGTCACTTTAATTTAAGCAATGTATTAATTTAATTAATGAAATTAATTAATGAAAAAAGGTAGATGGGTGCACCAAAATGTTCGTGCAACCGAGAATCAGAATACGAAGGAACTTGTGGCTGGTAATGAAATGGAGAAGATGACGTGGCATCCACCTCTTGCTTAAACGGATCAAAAACGAGGACCGAGTTGCCCAATGCCAGCCGAGACAAATACTCCCAATATCCATTTCATCTTCTTCATCTTTCTCTTTCTTTTTTCTCTCTTTTTCTTAATTTTCTCGCGCTCATTTTTTCTACAAAAATGCTTGAAATTAAAGACCCTGCCATTAAAATCTTCGGCAAGGAGATTCAACTTCCGGCCGATTGTGAAGTTTCGTTGATCGAAACCGATGATTCCGATTCTACTTCCGACAGAGAAAGCGGAGATGGAGCAGTACAAAAGGTACACACAGTTCACTCGATCAAGATTTTGTATACTCTCTTTTTTTCCTATTTCGGAACTACGTTACTCTGGCAGGGCGGTTGATGTGTTGACTGTTTACACGTTCTTCAGATTTTGTTGTTTTCTGGTTTTTGATTGGTGGTTTGTAATCTGTTAACACCTTCTCGAACAGATTTTGAACTATTTCGTCGCTAGGTTATCCTTATCTGCCATTTTTAGGGGTTCACCCAATGGATTTTAATTTTATTTTAATTCTTTTTGGATTCAAAGAATGAACCCTGTGAAACGGCAAATCGGTGAATTTCCACTCTTAGAAACAAAAATTTGAAACACTGAAAGTAACTGCAAGTTTTGCGATAATTAAGCTAAAGTTCTTATTGTTATTGTCATTTTCTTTGGAATATCCAATTCCACGCAATTTGTGGTTAGATGTTCTTTATTGTTTTCAAATTTATATGAATTTTCTCATGTTTCAGTGGATTGGATTCCAACTATATTAGCTGTTTGACTTTGTCACACTTTGATAATGAACCAGTACAAAAGAGAAAAAGAAGAAGAAAATATTGGGACAATACTCACAATTTGAAAAGAAGTGTGAATTAAATATCATAGCTCTTAGTTCTGCTAGGTACTACCAACTAGTGTCCTTGATCTGCTCTTGATTTCTGAGGCGGAGCTTTCTTGTTGACACGATCGATTGATTTCTGATATATAAATTTAAATTTATATGGTATCTGTACTAGCTAAGAAGTATTAAGAACTGTTTCAATGTGCAGGATGTAGGAAAAGCCACTGAGAGTTCAGCTGCAAAAGAGGAAACTCTTCATGATTCGGAGGATTCTGCCTGTGTGGTATCAATGGATGAAAATGACAAGCTCGCAACAAGCAAACCCGAGAAAGAACAGAATGATGAACCCAACTCAAAAGAGAAATTGAAAAAGCCAGACAAAATACTTCCATGTCCCCGCTGCAATAGCATGGAAACCAAGTTTTGTTATTACAATAACTATAATGTCAACCAACCACGCCATTTTTGCAAAGCTTGTCAAAGATATTGGACTGAAGGCGGTACAATGAGGAATGTTCCTGTTGGAGCTGGCCGCCGAAAGAACAAGAACTCTGCCTCACACTATCGACAGATTACAATCTCAGAGGCTCTTCAAGCTGCACAAATTGATCTTCCCAATGGAGTCAACTGCCTAGCAACCAAAAGCAATGGACGAGTCCTAAATTTCAGTGTAAACGCACCTGTATGTGAATCTATGTCCACTGTCCTCAATCCTGCAGGAAGAAAGGTCTTGAATGGGACTAGGAATGAGTTTCATAGACTGGACGACCAAGGAATTAAAGCACCATGCAAAGGTGGGGAAACTGGCGATGATTGTTCGAGTGCATCTTCAGTGACGATGTCGAGCTCAATGGAGGAAGGAGCCAGGAGATGCCCTCAAGAACCACAGATGCAGAACATCAATGGTTTCCCTCCTCAAATCCCATATCTTCCTGGTGTTCCTTGGCCTTGTTCATGGAATCCACCGATGCCTCCACCGGCCTTCTGCCCTCCTGGAGTTCCTTTACCATTCTATCCCGCAACATACTGGAGCTGTGGCGTTCCAGGTGCTTGGAATATCCCTTGGTTCCCTCCACAACACTGTTCACCAAACTCTGGTGCAAATTTACCTACACTGGGGAAGCATTCCAGAGACGGTGACATACTTCAGGCTGATAATTCTGAGAAGGAAGAACCTCCAAAACAGAAAAGTGGATCTGTTCTGATTCCCAAAACTTTGAGGATTGATGATCCGAACGAAGCCGCGAAGAGTTCGATATGGGAGACACTTGGTATTAAGAATGATTCAATCAAATCTGTTGACCTGTCTAAGGTCTTCCAATCAAAGGGTGATCAAAAGAATAGTGTTTCTGAAGTGTTATCTCCAGTTTTGCAAGCTAACCCTGCAGCCTTGTCAAGATCTTTTACTTTCCATGAACGTTCATGAATGGTATTTTTGTGATGTAAAATTTTAGTCCACAGTTATAAGGGAAGTTGGATTTTTCTCCCTTAATCTGACTTACGGGTAACTTTCCTTCCTCCATATAATTGAATTTCCAGGATCATTGTAAAAGAACTCTTTGACTTCAGAAGCTTAAGCATGAAGTGGAGACAAGCATCAATCTCAAGCTTCTTCTGCCCAAGAAGCCATCCAGTTTTTCAAGAATCCTGGAATTGTTGTCTCTATAGAAAGAGTAGCAGCCATTTTTATTTTTATTTTTATTTTTCTTTCTCCTCACTCTCTCTCTAAATGTTTTGAGTTTGTGGAATCTGCTAGCCATCCTTTTGTACATATCTTTACATATGTGAATAGTTGAAGTAGAGTTGCAGCAAAAGTTTCTCAGATGTATAAAAATGCAGTCAAAGTTTGCTTCAATTTTTATGATGGTTGTCCCCTTGTATTCTCCTCCCGCTGGATAACCAAACCCAATCTTCAAATCATTGTTTTGTTAAGTTCTAAAGAAACGAGTGTCATCTTTCTTCTGGAAACATTTTCAAGAATTGAAAAAGGTTAGTGTATTCATACGTACAGCATATAGCAAAAGGAGACCCATAACTGTCACTATCAGGAAATGAAAATGTCTTTCAATATCCCAAAATGAAGCCAACTGCCAGGGCAACATGTGATATTCCATACAGCTAAGCAAGGAAAAAGTAGAGTAACAGTTTGGTGAGCACCAAAAAGGCTGAGCAATTAAAGTCAAAAAGGTTGAGGAACAGTTAATACGTTTGGAGTTGGAAAGCCTGTGTTTAGAGTGTAGAGTTGTTTAGTTTGGAGTTAGGAAACATTAGAGGGAGTGAGAGAGAACAGAGAGGAAGATAGAGTTACTTAGTGAATACCGTTAAAGATGGTGTAGTTGAGTTATTTAAAACCGATTTATGAAGTTGGTAGGCCAAACACCCCTTTCCCTCTCAATACCGAGCAAAACTCCAAGAGAACTTAACTCTAAAAGACTGGATCGAAGAACCCACCTTTCCTTTCTACTCTTTTTCATTTTTTTCAAGTAAAAGAAGCAACCTTGGGGAAAAAGTAGTCAATACCTATTTTGGGGTTCACTTTTTCCATATCGTTTTCTCTTGCCTCCCTCTTTTATGGAATGTAAATTCATTTGATCTACTTTATGGTAAAACCAAACATAGAAACATCAAGTAAGTTTCCAATTTAGAAAGAAAAAAAAAAAAGATGTTAGATAGGTTGAATGTAAAAATTCTTATGCATAAGATAAAAAAATGTCAAACGAAAACCATTATTTTCGCCAAAACGGAAGTATCAACGTCGTTGTCGTCGTCGTCCTTAACTGATTAGCAAAGGAATATGAAGATATTTTGTTGGTAGGATGAAATGTAGACCACATATTATGTAGAAAATCAGTAAGTGTAGGACCCAGAAGCTAATGCCAAAAAATCATTCTTGGCATTTCTCTTGATATTGTTATGTTTCTTTCTTGTTGCTGTTTTCTTCCCCATGTGAAAACCACCGTCCATTTCTTCACATCCATATCCTCATCTTTGGTTTAGTTCTGAGGGAAGCTACAGAATTTATTGCAATTTGTTAAATTCTGGTGAATTTGGTTGGCCATTTGCACTGAAACTCTCATCAATGAAAGAAACATAGATTTCAATTGCCTTTCTGCTTACATTTCAGGTTTTTTTCTTTTTTTCTTTTTTCTTTTTCTTTTTCTTTTTTCCATCTTCAGTTAAACAATTTGAAATCTCTGTCTCTATCACTAAAGTTACACCCAAAGAATGGGTTATCAACTTTACACTGTGACTTGTATTATATTTGTACAGTGTGAGAAGTAAAATCCAAAAAATTAGTGCTATTTCCACTATCATCAAGTGCATGCTTTGAAATATCTGAAAAGAAAAACCTTTGTTTATGTAATCTGATTATTTTTATCAATTTGGTCAGAAGCTATTACCCATGAAATTCCACCACCTTCACCCTAAATTATTGCTTTTTTTTTTTTTTTTTTTTTTGCCAAAGTTGACTTGGTTAAGAAGAAATTGCACAAATCTCACAGAGATTAAGAGTCAACCTCCCACTATAACAAGTCTTCTGTTCATGCTTTCTATGCCATATTACCTATTTTAAATCCATGTACCGTTTTTAAGCTGTTTTTTCCCTTTTTTTTTTCTTTTTCCCTTCCTGACTTCATCTTCGCCATGATAACCGTTAGATGTAGATTCAAAAACTCGCATGTCCATGATAACTACTTTCATAGTTTCTCTTATATGTCTAACGGTGCAAAACTGTCAGTCATATTATGATAGGTTATTCAAAAAACTTCTTAGTCGTCAGACAATGTAATTTTCCAAATATTAACTCCGGTAAAGTGACCTGAGAAATACTCTGAAAAAGGTAGAATTTCAATTGTTGACTACAACTATACATTTAAATTAGTAATACTAGTTTGTGTTTGGTATCCAATAGAAATCTGGCTTCAAAAAGTAAAAAGTAAAATTATTCGAAAAGGTCAAAGTAATGAATCCCATCCACTAAGACTGAGTTACTTAATGGCCCAGTTTCTTCCTGTTGCTGTCACATTTGATAGAACCAAAGTAGGTAAAAATTCTTTTGTTTCAAAAAGCATCCACAAGAAAGTGTGGATGTGAAGCATCACTTCCCTATAACGCAAAGAAAAAGAAGAAAGGAACTTCCAATTTCTCAATTGCCTGATAGTGGGATGGATTGGTAAGAATTTTAACTTTACAAATGTATTCACAACTTGCTTTTTCTTTCACTTCTTTCCTTTCCAATATCATAAATCTTACTTTTGAACTGTAACCCTTCAATCATAGGTTCTCTACATACATCAGATCAGACATGAAGGCATAAAGCAACACTTCGTATGCAACCAATGAGCTTGTTCACATAAACGATACATACGTATCCAATCTATAAAGGAATGAAATAAGAACATGGGAAAAATTCCCTACTTTTTCATTTCAATCTTTGTGTTTTTTCTTTTTTTTGTTAAGTTTCCACGTCTCACACTGAATCAATTCTACTACAGGTTATAATATTATCACTCAATTAGTCATTGAATTCTACACCCTCCTGAGTCTTGTCCACGATGTACATTGCCATAGGCAGAGAGTTCAAGAAGATCCATGTCTCGACCTGTAAATTATGTACACACATTGACCATATAATATCACTACCAAGGTGTAAGTAAATACCCTAATATATTGTTGTTTAATAATACTAGTGTACCTGAAACCCGGCAGTAAGAGCTTTTCTGTATTAGTTCTGCCCTTGAAATTTCAGTCCGGTTTCCCTTTGATCGATTCACAGTTGCCTACATCGTGAATGATACAGCCATCAAAAGATAATAGTCAAAACGAAATATGCTAACTGCCAAACAACACAAAAAGAGAAGATGAAGATGGTGGGAGTATGAATTTGGGAGAATTCTTTCTTGCAATAAAGAACGGTTTGAATATTGAAACCAATTATTTGAAAATTATTGACAAATATATATATATATATATATATATATATATATATATATATATATATATATTTATATCATGTAGAATGTTATGAAATGTAGAAATTATAGTAAACCACCAAATATATAGCAGTTAGTGTGGTATTTGTGCATCCGATTGGTACCCCTTGAAGAGATTACAGAAGCATGAACAGACAATACCAGCCTATAATAAAACTTTATTACAAGATAGTCACAACTAAACAAGGTCAAATGAGCATTTGACAAAGCTGATTTCAATAGAGTAATGGCGATGCAATCCCCCAACAACAATAACTCACGCCTAGTACTGGCAATGATATTCAAAAGGTAAGATAAACACTTTTAAGGTTGAGTTTGGCATACCTTCTAATTTAAACATTTTTTCTCAAGACACTTTCAATAAATTTGATTTTAATTAAAATTCTAGTGTGTGGTTACATTTTCTTAAACAGTGTTTCTTAATCAAGTTTGTTTGGTTGCTCTATATCTAAAAGTGATTCTACAAATACCAAATCACAAACTACAGTAAAGCGATTCTAAGGTGATTGAGTCACTTAAGAAGCACCATCCAAATAATCAAATTTAAAATGATTCTTCAAAAAGTGATTTTAGAGTGAAATGATTTTTTCAAAAGTCTTTTTTTTTTTAAATATATTATTTGTTACCGAAGTACCAAACACTCTAGGTTAAAAAAAAAACAAATAATTTACAATGTAATATAACAGCCCCCGACTTTACTATGTGTACTTGGAAATAAATAATATCGAGTGAAAAAATATGTAATGTCCTCTTACACATGATGGTTTTCTTCTGAATAAAAAATTTCAACTATAATCTAGCAAGTAATTTACTATGGTAAACTCTAGTATCTAACGGCAGATCCCAGGTGAAGAAGAACATTCAACAATGACCAGCTAACTGAGATAAAAGTTTTTATCCTTAAGTACTTCAAAGGAAAAGGTTGATAGAGGCCAGAGGGAGACAATGCAATTATCTAAAAGGCAGTCATAACTCATAAGCACAGTCAATGAAGCATTAAGAACTTCTATGTAGCAGTATCTGGTCCTGGAAGACACATTATTTAGCAAACAGAATAACCAGGAGTTCTGTCCTCTACAATCCTCTTCATCCTATTAGTTTGAAGGAATAATGCCTCCTATCTTTGGAAACAACAGCCTAAAACTAAGCGAAGGTGGAGTATGCTACGACACTAAATGAAGTTTGGATGGCATAAAGGAAAGTCATTAGGATTATTACCTGCAAAACTTGACAATTTTCCAGTGTGCTTTTTCCTCCCTGCAATATGAAGTAGTCAAACTCAGCCTAAAGAGTAATGCATAAACAGTTACTGAATTTAGAAAGAAATAAATATGGCAAAGATGACTTCTTATTTCTTAACAAGTAGAATTTCAGAATCTCATACTCCACATTTCAGCAAATAAAAAAAATGATACTTAAAGGATGACTAATGGAATATTCACTCAGTTTGGATGAGGATATCCCAACCTACTTTAAAATTTCTAAGTCACAAAGAAGTCCGAGCTTACTGATAATTGACTGTATCCAAACTAAATTTCCATTTCATTGATTCATTCATTTCTTAACACATTTAATTGTACATACTAAGCTTCCATTCGCATAAACTTAGACCAATTAGTAAGTCATCTTCCAATGCTATCTCTTCGGTTGATAAAGTCCACAAAAACTTAGGAAGCAATAAGCGTCAAAGCAAGTATCTATGCATAACTCTTCTGGGACAGATAGAAGAGAGGATTATAACACAATTCCACAACCATTTACAAACATCAAATCTCCAATACTGTAATTGAAAACAACTAACTAAATACATGTGATAGTCTAAATAGAAATGGAAATTAAAAATTTTTAAGTCACGATACATTAAAAATGACAGCCAAATCCATATGTACAAAGAAGAAGAACCCACCAAGCCAACTTCAACCAGGTCCCTACCTCACAAATTGATGAACTCAAATAAACAAAATCAAGAGCGCACACACATAAGTAGACGAAGTAATACATGACCATGTCTCTAATAAACATACTATAAAGAGTTCTTGTTCATTGCCATGGCCCATCATACAGCCTAAATTACAAGAACCAAATAAAAACACCTCACAACAATCCAGACCCATACTAAAAAAGAGAAATAACAAAGAAACATATGGAATAAAAAGTAGAATTCGGAAATGGGAACTACCTTAGAGTAAGGCAAAATGTGATCATAGTCATGACAGAGACAGCCAGGGCAGCCAACAAGCTTCCGAAAAACGATGTTACCAAGAGCATCTCGTCGCCACCGATCTGGGTCTCTTCCTTTAATCTTCTCGGCCTTATCCCAACATTGCTGCTTCACACTGTGAGGAAAGCTCCGGGGATTGTAGTCGGAAACTGGGTCATCGGGAGAGAGTTTTAGGTCTCCGAGGAGATTGGATTCGCCAGTGACGAGGTCCCGGTCCAAAAGCGATGCAGAGGGGCTGAGGCTTGATGGGTTAGGCCCATAACGCCTTGATTCGAGCCTCGTTGAAGCACCGGTTCGGTCCCTGAGCGGTGATGACGGCCGAGTTTTCTTCTTCGATTCTTTGCTACGCCTCATCTTTGACTCGTTCGTGAATAATTTGAGAGGTCATAATGGGTAGTCCTCCTTTGTTATTTCGTTTCACTTGATAAACGACAAGTCGTCTATGGGTTATTTAGCTTACCCCCCCCCCCCCCCCCCCCCCCCCCCCCCCAAAAAAAAAAAAAAAAAAAAACTTTTTATTTTGGAGTATTTTTAAAAATAGAAAAATAAGATAAATTATTTAAACAAAATCGTAAAATTTTTAAATAACTATAATAGACGTTGATAGAAGTTTATTAATGTCTATCAGTATTTTTTTGCTATTTTTTTTAAATAGTTTGACATTTTTTATATCTGTGAAAATTTCCCTTTTATTTATGAGAAATTATTTTAAATGATAAAATTGCTGAAAATATTTATAAATATAACAAAATTTCATTGTCTATCTGTGATACTATAGATATACACAAAAAGACAGTGGAATTTTGCTATATTTGTAAATATTTTGGTTCATTTTCCTATATTTGAAAACAACCTTTTATTTATTTGAAATATGTGGTAATTTGTCTCTATAGTTTGTAGAAAGTTAGAATTTAGTCTATGTGGTTTATAATTAGAATTTAGCCCCTATAATTTAATAAAACACTCTTAAATAGTCTCTACACTAGGAACTATATATGAAAATTTTATCAAACTATAGGGATTACTTATAAGGTTTTGTCAAACTATAAGGACCAAAGTCTAAATTTTAAAACTATAGGGACTAAATTTTATCTTTTTCCAAACCATAAGAATCAAAGCGTAATTAAATCAAAATAGATTAACAAAATTTGGAGTCTCATACTATAGAACATAATTCAAAGGATAACATGTATAAAGCAATGCCTTATGGAGTCCCTTTTTTTTTTAGTTCAAACACGGGTGAGGGTGGGATTTAATTTGCTAACTTGTAGGAGATGTTTATAATATCTTGACTAATTAAGTCAAGTTTAGATTGGCACAATCTTACTAGAATTTTAAAGAATATCTTAAAGAGATGAGTATAACTTAGTATATATAGAGAAGACAATCTTAAGTTTAATTGGACTTGGGTGTAATATGAGTGTATTCTTTTAGTTCGTCCATATGAGTAGTTGTTGCTTTGATTGGACACTTCTCTTTTATTTGTCAAATTTACATGATTGAAGCAAGGAAGCATAGGCACTCTATTTTGGCGAAAGTGTACGTATCAAATATAAAAATAGAGTTTGTGTATTGCTTTAATTGAGCCTCTTTTATTTATCTCCAACGTAGTTGTATCCTACTCTTAAAATACAAATTTTAAGTTAAGAGTGCCTCATCTTCCTAATTACCTATACTCACCTAGAAGATTAACATGGTAATTTCAAGAAACCTTTCCTTAACTAAAATCATGACAACCTAAAAAACTCAAATAATTTGACGACTAAGTATACAAGATTTAAGTTATCAAGACTTTGTAATTTCAATATAAACTCAAAATCCAACTTTCCATTTGTATCCATGTGGAGATGGAAAGAAGTTTAGAGTTCATACAACATGTGCAACTGTAGATTTGAATCTTTAATCTTTCGATCATGTCATGATAATATTTTAACTAATTAAACTATACTCAGTTGGTTTCATACATATGTCTTGTACTACAATTTAAGGAAAAAAATTAAACATCTTTACATGGAATTCTTCAATACCTTAATCAATTGATATCTCTCTTAAAGTTGGCAAGAAATCTTAGATCTAATTAGAGAGAAATCTGGTACATAGGCTCATTCTTCACAACTTATAGACTAAGGTTGATTGTAAAATTCCCAAGTTCATGATTTGAGTGAAAGTTGAAGGAAGATGCAAGGGCGAATTCATGAATTGTCTAAGTGAAAGGATTGTGTCATTTTAAAGAACAACATCCAAAGCTAAATGACAATTCCCCCACCCTCTGTACACTGATATCCACTATATTGTTGCATATCATATCACAAATTCCATTTTAGCAACACACACCCCAAAAACAAACTCTCAAAAGAATCTCAACCATTTACTCTTAATACAACAACAACCTTACAACAAACCAAATTTAGTTGCCACCAAATGTCTGAACAATGGTGTTGTGCCATGGGTCAGAAATGTGCTGCAAAAGGTTGTCAAATGGCCCCTTCCCTGTCACGTTGTGTTGCACAATGAACCCCAAGAACGCCAACATCGCAAGTCTCCCTATAACCAAGAAAAACACACAGAAATTCACTCACACAGAAATTATAAAAGTATCTCGAATTCATGACGGTTATTACGAGGCAGACATATTTAATGACACTTACCATTGGCTATTTCCTTCTCTTTGGCTTCAAGAGTGGGGGCGAAATTCAGGGGATTGAAAATCCCACCAGGGTAACCACATTCATTTGGGGGCAAACTGTATTGCTTGAAAATGGGGTCTTGGTTAACGCAGCCAGGGTTTTTAATGTCTTGCCATCTGCGGATTTCGACGTAATGGAAGAGGATAAACTCGATCACGAACAGAGTTGACGACGAGGCGAAGTACTCTGCCTTTCCGGCGTCGTACCACTGAGGAGCGTTGATGATTCCGATCTTCGTGAAAACCTCCGGCAGAAGCATTCCGGCGACACCCAGCATCGCCCACCGCCCATTCACCAGCTCCGCTTGCACGTACCACCTCAAATTCTCTGGGTCTTCCGCTAAACCTAGTGGGTCAAATCCATTATCGCCCGGAAGACTGTATTTCGTTTAACCAAATTAGGTTAGAGAAAAACCCAATTTAACAAATCACAAGGCAAATTAAGGAGGTGAAAATTTATGGGTATGGTTTTACCTGCCATTTAAGTACACCGGAGATGGCAGACCAGGCAACCATTCTCCCTTCTTGGCTTCAACCTTGAAAGATGAAGACGACGAAGCAGAGACTGGTTTAACCGAGAGCTCACGGTGGAGTTTACCGGAAGAACCAGAAAGGAATCTTGATCGGGCGGCGCATGGCCGGAAAACGGCGGCGGAAGCTTGAGTAGTGACAGTGGCCATCTCTCCCTTGAATGATTTCCTGAATTGAGGAAGAAAATGGATATTCAGGAGTAAGAAACTGGGGAGTAATTTGCAGGCCTTTGTAACTTCACTTCAAAGTTAAGTTTGTGGTTCTTGTTTTCCCTTCAGATCTGAGGGTTGATTTACGAGATTTTAACGATCTAACGGCTGGAAATTCGTCGGGAGTTTTGGACTACACGAATGAAACGATGGGGCCTTATCCCTTTATCCTTTGAGTAATATCTTCAATCTGTTACTATGTTTTCATTGGCTGATTGATGATGATGTGGGGCCACGTCTGTCTTACGTGGACGGGTCTTCTTCTGGTAAAGATACGGTTGCGGAAATATATCCACGTGGAATCGTGGATTGCCAATTGGACTATGACAACTGGCCCTCCAATCAGAAGAAATCTCGACTCTACTATTTTAGTTTTGCAACGACGTTACAATTTTTGAACTATTAAACAATATATTCTAGTTGAGTATATAGCTTCATATATTAAATATTATATGCTATTGATTAAAAAATGTAAAATTTGAAGATTTTAGAACTTATTATTTGAATAATAATAATAATTTTCATGCCAAAAAAAATAACATACAATTTATAAAAAAAATTAAAATTTATTGAAAGTATATAAACTAAAATTAGATAATTGAAAATACAGAAACATAAATGAAATAAATGTCAATATATAAGGACTAAAATCATATTCTACAAATTTGGTATAGCTTTAAGTAAATTTGGGCCTTTTCGATATTCTAACTGGACATGAGGGTTCATTTCTGAAGGTCCAGTGGGCTAGGGTAAAAGGTGGGCCTCAAGATTGGGGTCGAAACGTATCTGGAGCCCAATGAACTATCAAGAGATGGGGAGTTACAAATTACAATATTCAAAACACAAATTATAAGATATAACAGATAAAATAAAATAAAATTTCAACTACATATTTCACAAATATTAATTTTAGAAAAAAAAATTCAGCTTTAGCATGGCTTAAAATCTTGGAGACTTTTTAGTCTGAATTTACTCGTTAGTTGCTGATTTTTATATTTTAATGATATAATTGGATTTAATTATTTCTATGTTTAGATATTCATTAAAGGTATATTATTTTAGTATTTGACTACAATGATAAATATTTTTTTTTCTTAGTAATCTCTATTGCGTGATTTCTCAATGGAAATAGTTACAAATTAGTCGTTAGTAATGACCAGGAAGTAAGAGGTTAGGATTGGGATTAAGTAATCACTTTAATCATAACATGACCAGTAACGATCTAAAGATTCTAAGGTAGTAGGAGATAGCTCGTAAATGGTACGTTGAAAACACTCTCGAGAACTCTCAACTTATTTTGTTAATTCATCTGCAAACCCATTCTAATTTGAGCGTTAGAGTACACCACGCCGTTCTTCAGTTTTGATTGTTTTCTAGGGTCTTGGGACAATTTTCTCATTGGTACATATCAACATCCATAAATTTTAATTTTATACTTGCGTCTCTTCAAAAAAAAAAAAAAAAAAAAAAAACAATTACATTTATGTGTTTTATAAGCTCTTAACTTAGTGCATACTAAACTACACTTGTCTTTGTTCATCTTATTAAATTGTCCAATCATAATTTAATATATGACAAATTCTTCTTAGATGTATCCTGCAATTATCACACACAATAATAAATCAAAATATTGTTCAAACAAGAATAATTTGTCATGTGACAAACTATAATTAGATAATTTGATGGAATGCAGAATGGTAGGTATAGTTTAAAATACACTTAAATATTTTTATTTTTAAAGTGATTAGATTGAGTTGCATAAACAATAGTGCATCTTGGAAAAGTATTACTCATCATAAATACTTAACAAACACAAATTAATAGTTTTTTTTTAATATACGTGAGTGTACAAGTCAGTTTAAGTACACCTCGACCAATCTCATGGGACAACTCCCTGACTCTACAATATTTTGAAGTCAAGGAAACCCGTAGAATAAATTCTTAGGTAGATGACTATAAATTACTAGTTTAAGGATACACATTTTTTAATTTAATGCACCATTCAAATATTGAAACTTTAAAAATCTTAGCAATATTATTTACGAAGACTTTAAAATATTTTGCAAAGCAATATGTTTAAAGTTCAAGGTTATTTGACCTACTCCCAAATTTGATACCAAAATAGTAATGGAACATTTTTAACAATTATTCAAATTTAGGAGTAAATTTTCTGTTTTCTTTTAAACATTCATGCATGAAAATAAAATTTTAAACCCAAACAAACACAAAAGCAAATTACTTATATCTTAACACATATATAAAACATAGACCCAACAAAAGTAGAGGAGCCATCAAAAGAGCTGGAGTTACAAGACTTCTCTCAATACCTCAATACAGCCTTTTGAATTTTGACACCTAAAAACAAAACAAAAAAAACCTAATACTAAACTTTATATTATAAACCCCACAAAGTAACATTAACATTAACACAAACTCCTAAGTCCTAAGCTAAACAAAGTGGCGGGTGTCATATCAAATGCCTACCGCTGCCAGTAATTTCACTCTGCCGTTGCCTTAAAAACACACAAAGCAGAACCCTAAAACCAAACCAAACCAAACCATACCCCACATTTTCAAACTCACAAACTAAAAATACTCAAAAATCAAAAGGAGAAAGAGGACACATTAAAAACAGTGCCCACTCTATGACTCTAACACTAACACAACTTCCTAGAAAGTTCTCTTTAAAAAAAGATGAACAAGAAAAAACTCTGTTCCGTTCTGTTCTGTTCATGGGAACTGCGCCCCACTAAACGTCTGACCAAAGTTCCACCCAGCTGGCGCTACGTCGTTGGATATCACCGTCCGGCCATCGCCGGTCGTCACTTTGAACGACAAGCTTTGTCCATTCAGATATGAATTGCTCTGCCAATTCTGTCCCCAGTTCCTCGACATTGCTTCCCACCCTGTTTTCGACCCTTTGATCCACACGCCATGAACATCTCCACCTCCCCCGACGTTGGTTATAAGCACTAAATTGAAGTACGAATGGCCATTGATTGTGAATCTAATGCCTCCTTTCTTCTCACAAGACACCCTGCATTGCATATTAGTTCAGTCTCTGTTTCAGTTTTAGCGTTTAATTCAACAAAATCAGTACCTTCTGTATGCCACTGGGACAATGCCGGCTTTGTAATGAGCGATTTGCTGGAAAACGGGTTGGGAGAGATCAAAATGGTGTTGGGGAGGGTTGCACCAGCCGCCGGCGTTGTTGGGGAGTGCATTGTTCGGCGGACAAAAGTTTGTAGCAGTGACGACAATGGACTTTGGAAGACACCATTTTGCATCATTTACACATTTGATTTCAAAGCAAGCGCCACAGCTCAGTCCATTGTTGAATAAAGCTGTACTCAGAGCTGCTGTGTTCGTTCCATATCCCTGGCTATACAGATTTCCATATCCACAAGCCCCTCCTGCAAAAAGAAAGCCCGTCATTAAAGCCTATGGTCGTAAATTTCAAAAAATGCACAAATTTTAATCATTTTACATACCCATTGTACCAGCAGCGTCGCCCCCACCGTAGAATGTGGCGTGCGCATCAATCCAACCTCCTCCATTGTTGTTACCAAGAGCAGAATCACATCCCAAAGAAAGAAGAAGACCCACCAAGAGAAATCCAAGAAACGCCATATTACCTGGACAGAAAAGAGTAAATCTCAGAAAAACAAAGCTAAAACGCGCTTTAAAATGTTAGGAATTAGAGAGAAGAACGAACCACTTGGAAGAGTCTGCAAGGTGTTTGTGAAAATGCCCAAGAGAGAAAAAAGAGGGAAAAGGGGTGAGTTGGTGGTGAGGGGGAGGGGAGGAAATGGGGAGATATATAGAGAAAAGTGAAGAGGTGAGAAAAGGGTTTATGGCGATTGCTTTAGTTTGGTTTAGTTTAGGCAATGCCAGAGGAAATAACCGACGTGTGGGGGCATCAAACTGCCATGTCCATACGGTTGCTGAGTGTGGTGGGGAATAACAACTTTTCATGAAACCACGTGGTTTTCGAAATCTTGTTGAAGAGAGTTTTCACTTTTTCCCCAGAAATATGGTTAAGGGATTCTAATCTTCTAACAACAATTTAATAACGCTTAGAAACCCAAAAAGTGATATCTTTTTTGCTTTTAATGACAGTTAAGACTGTTTAAGCGCGCAGCCATGCTGTTACCCATACACTTTTGCTTTACTAATCTCATTGCAAACACGATTCCGTCTTAAAATTAATTGATAACGAAAAGAATAGTTCATCAATCTTTCATTACTATCGCAAGAATAAGCAAAAAAGAAAAATTATAAACAAAATCAAATAAAGCAATAAAATTGAAAACATAGGAATTAACGTGAAAAAACTCTAAACTGAAGAAAAACCACGAACCAAAAAATTTCAATATGTGAAAAATTATTACAATACAGTTGTACCAATCACACAAATACAAAAAATGAATTTAACTAAAGTAAGCACACTCAAGCTGTTTCTAGGACCAAGGACAATTTGAAACCAAAGACATAAGCTACTTTTATACTATTTGGAGCCTAACACTTCTTTGAACTTTTCTAATGTGGAATAACTACACCTCTCCAAAACTCAACAGGATTCTCAACATGCTATGTCCATCTATCTCAAGGTCTCTTTTAGATTTCATGAGTTTTGATACTACGTTAGATAATATGGAGTTCTTCTATTGTAAAACAAATTAACAATAAGAAAAGTAACTCATCTATATTATAAAGATTACATGATGCTTTGATTGTTTGGCTCCACATCATATCCTTCTCTTCATTTGTTAGTGGTTTATTTATTCGACTTTCCTTATCTTGTCCTCTCAAAAGGGCTTTTAACTCTTCTTCTTTTTTTTTTTTTTTCCTTGACTTTTTCTAGAATTTCTTGGTTCCAAAGCATTAGCTACCCTGTTTAGGCGTGCTCTTTGAATATAGGTTTAAGCATTCACGCATGGGAAAGCAAAAAGGAAGGCTTAGTAGGATAGGAGTCCATTCAAATTTTAAAAATGGGTAGATTGTTTGGTTTGTGGAGCCAAAAATCAATTTAAAAGATGAAAAAGAAATGTTTGAATTTGGACACCATTATGCTCTCTAACTTATTCTTTGTTCCCTTTATTTCTTTCTAAAAAGTGCTGCATTAGGCTACACTCAATAAGTGGGGTAAACTTGAACTGTGTTTAACCATATGGAGAGAGAAATTTCACTGTTTTTTTTTTTTTTTTCTCAACGGAAACTACCAAGTGTAGACATAGGCTAATTTCAGTGGACAAATCGCCTGTCTCTACAAAATTTGAGTGTCAAGAAAACTCATAGGATGTTAAATTCTAGATAAGTGGTCACCATAGATTGAACCCATGACTTCTTAGTCATTTAACATTTTTCTTATGTTCCCACTACTAGTAAGTCAACTCATGATGGTTATCTACAAGTAGATATTTGATTTTTTTTTTAAAAAAAAAAAAATATCGACTATAATATGGACCGTACAATAAACTTATTAGACACACTTTAAATTAAAATTTATAGATTTAGTAGGCTAAGCCTGCAATTTGTGCAATGTTTAAACCTTCCCCATAAAAAATTATAGCTCCGTATATGTTGGGAAGGTAAACTTTTTTGGAGGGAGATTTGTTCAAAAATGGTGAAAATATAAAAAGGTTTGGGTGAATGGAAAGCTTTCCATATCAAATAAAAACACACATAGAAACATTAATGATAACTTTACAGCCAAAAACTTGAAAAAGTTGAGAGAATTAAATAGTCACACAGTCCAACCAAGCTTCACCAAAATGGTGAATCCAAACCCATAAAATAAGAAACCGCTGTCTCATTTACTTTCCATCAATAACCCTCGTGAATAAGCAATCAAAACAACCATTCCTCTTTCCCTTCCTCTCAACTTACCCTTTTTTTTTTTAAATAACTTTTTTCCATTTTTTATTTCTTCTCTATATTTTAAAATATTATCTTTTTAATTCTTAATTTTTTAATTTATTTTCAATTTAGTCTTTAAATCTTTAAATGTTATAATTTTACCTTGAGATTTAAGTTTTGTACAAATTTAGGTTGAAGATTTTAAGATTTATACTTTTAACCTCAAACTTTGATTAAATACTCACATTTCAATCTTTTAATGTTTGTTAATTAGTTTAAAAGAATTATAATTAATTAAGTTTCACTATTTTGTCATGACTATCAAAATTATGAAGTAAATTTCAAAATTAATTAATAAACATTGGTGTTAAAGACGAGAATGCGCATTTAATAAAAAGAATTAAGGTTAAAATTTATTAAGATACTTTAACACTAAAGATGGAAAACGAATACTTAGTGAAAAATCAAGGTTAAAAATGTAAAATCTTGAAACAAAAATCAAAGGTAAAATTGTAACATTTTAAAACTTAAGGACTAAACTGAAACAAAAGTCAAAACTTAAGGACTAAATATATATAACATTTTGAAACTTGGCCAAATAAAAACTAGACCTAAAACTTGGGATCAAAAATGTATTTTTTTTTTTACTTTATTTTGCTATAGAGCTATCGTGTCAATTTATGATTGGAAGGCAAAAACACATAAAATTAAAATATGTAGAATAAGTTCCCAAAGTTGGCATAACCGACCAAAACACTTTTTGCAAAACCCTAATGCTCTGTGTTGGATTTGGAAGACTATGAGAAAAAAACGATATGAACACTCCAATGACAAAACTTGTCGTTTAATATCATTGGAAAGTTGGAGTATTGGCAAGCACATGGCTGATGCAAGGATGAATCAACACACGTACACTGTTTTCTGCTTTGCATTGAAAAAAAAAAAAAAAAAAAAAAAAAAAAAAAAAAAAAAAAAAAAACTAATTATTTTAGAATCTTATTAATTACAAATTTACAATACCATATAATTTTACCTAATTTTTGTTTGGTTATTGAAAAGGCCTTTCCCTTATCCATTAAATTTTAGCTTGTTTGCCCACGAACAGATGAATGTTGTCGATAGATTAAATATATTTAACTGCAAAATTTCTATATTACCTATAATCATGATTTGTTAGAAAAGTAGAATTTAAAAATTATATAAAATTTATAAAATAAATTAATATATGTCAAATTATGAATGAGAGTTATATGTACTGTTGTAGTATTATAAATGTTTCCATGTTTAACTTTAAGGATTTTGTAATCTGTATATATCTATTTAGTTTCTAAAGTTTTAAAACTATCTAATTAGTCTCTAAGGTCTATTTAATCCTATTTGAGTGCAATTAAATCTTTAAACGTTACTTCTACCCATTAGTTATATATATATATATGAATTGAAATATTTTTTTTTTTAATAATGGTGAAAATTTGAGATAAAACAAACTTTAATTTTAAATATAGATAATTAAAAATATTTTATCAAATAGAATATTTGGTATTTGAAAATTAAGCTTCTACATATTATTTCTATTCATACATTTCTATGTTTTGTTATCTATGTTCTAATTATGTTTTCAAAAATCAAGTCAAAATTAAAATACTAAAAAAAAATTTATTATTATTATCTTTTTAAAGAATTTGATTAGGAATTCAACAATGTTTTGAAAAACATAACTTAGTGATGGAGAGAAAACAAATACAAATTTCAAAAACTAAAAAATTAAGGCCCGTTTGATAATTATTTCATTTTTTTTGTTTTTGTTTTTGAAAATTAAGTCTATTTCCTTCTCATTGCTTACATTAATTTGCATCTCTCTTAAATACATACTAGTTGAATTATTTGCCAAATTTCAAAAAAAAAAAAAAACAAAAACAATTTTTAAAAGCTACTTTTTTAATTTTCAATTTTTGGCTTTGTTTTTTAAACCATTGATAAAAAATAGATAACAAATTAATATATTTGAAGGTAGAAGTAGTGTCCGTTAGCTTAATTTTAAAAAACAAAAACAAAAAATGAAATGGTTACAAAATGAAGCCTAAATTGTTGTCAAATCATATCTATACTTTCAATTTTGTGCCTAACAAATTTATGAAAAAATTGTTGATGTGGGCAAGTCGCTCATGGGGTTGCATATGGTAGACGAGCACCTGTGAAAGAAGGCACCACACACTCTAATGTCTAAGTCAGCAAATGAAGTGTTTAGTTTGACTAAGCATTAGATGTTTGCATACCTTTAAACATAATGATCACGTTGGCTTGTTTATAAGACTCAATGCCCTAAAACACACACTCAAGGCTCATGTACCACTGACAAAGTCAACATGAGAGAACGTCAAGGTGGTAGGTTGTCGAGTGGCAGTCAACTTGACTTGCCAATTACCCCTTTCGTGAAAGGGATGGAGCTTAGCTCAACCGTCTCAAAAAATTGAAGCCTAGATTTCTTCTCTGAGCAATGCACGAACTCTTATGATCTATTGGGTTTGTGCCCTTCCACGTTGGATTAGACCCAATTGAAACGACTCTTAACAAAATTAAACAATCTATTAAATATAAATTTAAATTCTTAAAAATTATAAAGAAAATTCAAAAACTAAATTTATAATTTTAAAAGTTGAAGCACCCGTACAATTTTATAAATTTAAAAGACTAAAATTTTAATATTTGAAGCTAACTTTATTTGTAATTTGGGTTTGGAATTATTGGTATTGGATCCTATAGTCTTTTGCAAGAATCCCTTTGGCCATCCATTTGTTCAATGAATTGCAGGTCATGGCTTCCACTTGACTGTTCGTATCTGTAAAAGCTTTGTATTACTTTTTTCTTTCTCCCATTATTTTCACAGTGATACTGTCACCACCTTCCCTTATCTCCCTCATATTCCTCATTTATCTTCTTACTTTTCTCATAAAATTATTTCATTATCTTTATATTATGAAGAAAGGTGAACAAATGATAAAAATATATATATGTTTAAATTTCAATTTTGTATATAATATATATCTTTTGAGTCAAATAGGTTTGTAAATTTTTTTTATTTTATAGAAAAATGTTAAATATAACAAGTTTAATTAGGACATCTAATATTTTAAAATTTTAGAACATGCAAGATTAAAAGATTAAGAATATAATAGGGAAATTTTCACAGATAGAAAAAATGTCAAACTATTTACAGAAAATAGCAAAAAAAAAAAAAAAAAACTGATAGATATTGATAGACTTCTATCAGCATCTATCAGCGATAGACTTCTATCATTTCTATTACTAATAGACCTTGATAGACTTCTATCAGCGTCTATCACAACTATCTAAAAATTTTGCTATTTTGTGTAAATAGTTTCCCTTGTTTTTTTATTTTTAAAAATCTCCCAATATAATATGTATTTTTAAAATTAAATATATTCAACAATAATATTGAAAACTCAAAGACCAAAATTTTGATTTAATGTCAATACAAACATAGCTCAACTAACATAAACTTGTACTATTGACTATGGGATAAGATTTCGTCATTCCTCCCCTCTAAATATTGTAAAAAAAAATTGTAATTTAATATTAAATTAGGTTAAATTATAAAGTTAATTAATCTAACTTTCAAGTTGGTGCCTATTAAATAATCTTGAACTTTAACAACATGTCTAGATTTCTATTTTACGTCAATAAATATTTTTTAAAATTTTAATAAAACAAAAAATTTAAATTTAAATGAATTTTTTTTTTTTAAATAAGTTAACAGATTTATTATTTATTTTATATTTACATTAGTGACATTTTATTAAAAATATTATTGCTTATTTTCAAATATTGAAATTTCTTTTATGCATGCGAGAGGAGAGGAAAGAGAAGATGGGGTGGCTCCGGCGAAGGCACGTAGCCGGAGGTGGGTGTTGCAGTGGTAACAGTATTCTATTGTTTGTACTGTTACGATTAGAAAACAAATTACACAGGCTGTAGTGTACTGTACTACACTCTTCTCTTTCTCTCCTTTTGTTTTGGTCATTTCATTTTCTCTGTATTTAAACAACAAACGAACGCCATTTAATGTCTGACATTAACTCTCCCAACCTACATCGATAAAGTTATTAGCATTTTACCAATAAATTTAAAAACCAAAGCTGCCATCTCTCATCTCCCTCCACTATTACTTTTTCTCTCTCAAATCCAACTTTTTTCAAACTAGAATGACTACTTTCTTTCAAACTACCTCATACCTTCAATTGTTGTGTATTACATATACGGCTTTCATAATAGAGTGAAATCCGCTGATATTAATGTAGAGTCCAAAAAAAGTGTTGTAACATTTTTAATATTTAATAGATTTTTTATAATGTTGAGTTAAAAGTTTGAGTGTTTTTTCATTAAAAGAGTAAAAACGTAATTGCAATAAATGCTTAAAAAAAACGTATATTTATTATTAAACTTTTGAATTAAATATTCAAGATCCAAGATTCACTATGAATACTTCGTTTACCATTCTCTCAAGACACACCAACCAACAATCAATATATCTTTCTCTCTTACTTTCTCTCATTAGCTCTTTTAAGAGCAATTGGCCAAAAGAATGGTATTTTAGTTGTGGAGATTTGAGTTATATCTTTAAGTGTAGAGTGGTTTGAGCTACATAACATTTTAGTTGGGTTGTTGTATCTTGGAGAGGACATGCCATAGAATATGTGTTGCACCAATGGTTGATATTGAGAATTTCAATACACACCGCAAAAGGCTTGAACTTCTTTAAAGAGAGCGAGATATGCGCGACTCAACCTAATTGTTGGAAAATATATCATCTATTAATCTCACTATTTAGGGTATCAATATTTATTTAAAAGATAATAATAAGATTTATTCAAAACGTCTATAGCTTAGTTGGAAAGTATAAACAACTCAATAAATACTTTAAATAATTTCGATAAATTTGTTTTATTTATAGATATCGATATTTAAAACCAGTGAAAAATTCATATAAATTTTGGAGGTAGGAAAAAAAAAAAGGATAAATTCCTTCCCCACTATTTCAGCCCATTATAAAACAAGCAAGCAGTAGGTTCAAAACAAATCATGGCCCTTCCATATTGGGCTCTAGACTTCATATTGGACCGTCGAAATTCATCGTCGTTCTCTATGATCAACGGTCGCGATTTTCTTCACAGCCACTCGGCTTTGATTTCCTTCCCTATAATAGAACTTCGTATTGAAAACCCTAGCCCCATTCATCTCAACGGCTCTCCATTCTGATTTTAATTTGCTTTTCGTCTTCACAGTGGAGAAAGTTTATCCAATTCTCTGCCTGTGATGGTTCTAAATTTACCATTGTTTATTTGCTTAACAAGTTCATTGTTCTTCTCGCTTTTTCTTTAAGACTTCAACTGTTTCTTTGCTAAATTATGGGTTCCAGTTTTTTGTTGATCAATTGAGCAAGTGACGATGAAACAGACAGGGACATCAGCACTCAGCTTGAGAATGATGATCCATCGTCTTTTGGGAATCTCTCTGATGCTCACTTAACCCAACTTTTCATTCTTTTATGAACCAAAAAACTCAAAATCTGACCCAAAAATGATGATAATACAAGATTTTCATTACCTCTGAAGGCAAATTCTTTCATACAAGAACTGATGTTTTCTTATGTTTTTGGATGGTTTCTGCTGTTTTACATTTTTGTTCTCTTTTCTAAAACTGTCATATTTCCAACAGCTAAAGAATCCCAAGTGTTTCAATATATACACAGAATGATTTATGCTGTAATAAAATTAAGAACACAAATGGATTCCCAAAATCTCTTATTTCTTTCCAGCTTCTTCCAATTCTTTTAGTCCTCCAACCCTTTGCTCAATCTCCTCTATCAGCTCCTCCCTCCATAGGTCTGCTCTTGCTGCTTCTTCAATGTCCTCTTGCTGCAATATCAGGCATTTACAAAGACAAAACCTTAAACATGGTGCCATTGCTAAAGACCTTAAGTCCCACAAAAGAAAGTTTACCTTCTCATAGACCCAATGTCCTGTTCCATCTCCTCCATCTTTCCTGTACACCTCTGAATCATAATATGGATCCTAAAACCATAATCTTGTTCAGTACTCAATAATTTGACTCAACCCAAACACATTGAAACTGGAGAGATGGTACCTTCATAGAGCCAAAGAACAAACAACCCCAACATGTGAACATGATGTAAAGACTGTCTGACATTAAACAGTGGTTAAATGTTAAACTGAAGGTCAGTTTCCTGTCCAATGGATTAATTCTGTCTATGTTCTTCAACAGATTTACAGAAAATTAAGCATAATCGAACACTTACAGACATTCTTTATAGCTTCATCACTAAGATGCACTATGGATTTGTGGGTAACAAGGTCTCTTTGGCCATCCAAATGATCAACTAGAACTGCCATCAATTGCCAATCTGGGAAAGCATTCACTTTGCCCAGAGAGCCTCTTTGGGGCTTTTTAACTTCAGGCTATTTATTGAACAAAAACACATGAACTTCTGTATATTGAATTTCTCAATCAATTTTACTTTCATTGTTGGTGGGAATCAGAGGAACTTACCAGTTCTTGATGACTGAAAGCTCTAGAGTTTGAAAGCTACAACAATCATAATATAATAGTAAAATTGAGGATGTTAAAAAACGAATGGAATTTTGAGGCAAAAAGAAAAGAGACAGTTCTATACCAATTTTGACTGTGGGATGAGAGTTGATTTGTGTGGGTGGAGATTTGAGCTATGCAGGGTTGGTTTGATAATGCTGAAGCCTGCAATAGCCTTAGCCATAATTGTAGAAGAAAAGATAATAGAAACTGTTGGCTATTACCTGGGTTGGCTTTGGAATCTTATTGAGCATGAAGAAGAAAGAAAGGATAAGGGAGCCATTTCTATCCACCCTTCTGTGTTGGGCTTGGGCTTAATCTAACATTTACAATAAACTAAAATACTGATTTTTTAATAAGTTAGTAATTAAATATGTCCCATGAATTTCAAAATGGCCTATTAGCTCAGTTGGTTAGAGCGTCGTGCTAATAACGCGAAGGTCGCAGGTTCGAGACCTGCATGGGCCACTTTAAAAAACTTTTTTTAATACTTTAATTGGCGAAGATAGTGAACAAATATATTATCATAAATTTATTGTAACAAATGGGCCTATTAGCTCAGCTGGTTAGAGCGTGCTAATAACGCGAAGATCGCAAGTTCGAGACCTGCATGGGCCACTGCTTTATAACATTTTGTTTAAACTTTAAAAGGCATATTTATCAAATAAATAATGGTATGTTGACACAAGTTTACAAATTGGCCTATTAGCTCAGTTGGTTAGAGCGTCGTGCTAATAACGCGAAGGTCGCAGGTTCGAGACCTGCATGGGCCATTTTATTTTTATAAAAGTTCTTTTTTCACTCGACATGTCGTTCTGTTCACTTCTCCATTTCCACCGACAACTGGATTTAAAGAGAGGAAATAGCTTCCCTTGTTTTCTTTCTTTTGGACGGAACGTCCCTTCACATGTTAGACTTAGACAAATGGAAACCACCAATTTTTATTTCTTTTATTTATTTGAATCTGGTCAAATATAAAGTAAGATATAGGTATATAACAATTAATATAACTCCAATTTTTTGGTTCTTATAGCATAATGAGACAATTATGCAAAAACTGTTTTCAGAAATAATAAAGGATCATTACCAAATTTTGTCAATTTTATTAACGTATCCTACCCAAGTACTCCACTTTTAAACTGCTTACCTTCTCGAATTATTAATATAATTAATTTAGCTGACGATCTTAACCAAACCAATTAATATATCCTCCTGACCTTCTTTAATCGTTATTTATTTTCAAACCCTCATAATCTCTCCGGTCATCTTACCTTACACGCCTCGCCTCTTCTGAGAAAAATTTCCGGCAAGCGTTTCGTTTGTGTTTGGGTTGGGTTGTCTGTCTAGATTTTATTATGGGGAAGTCTGGATTGTTTGATCTGGAGAGGCACTTCGCCTTCTATGGCGCGTATCACAGCAACCCAGTCAACATTTTCATCCATGTTCTGTTTGTTTGGCCGATTTTCTTCACCAGTCTCATGTATTTGTATTTCACACCTTCATTCTACACTATTCCCAAATCCCCTTGTGGGTTTGACCATGGCTTGGTTTTAAACTTCGGATTTCTTTTCACTTTAATCTATGCTGCATCTTATGTTGTTTTCGATAAGAAAGCAGGGTCCATGGCCGCTTTGCTTTGTTTCGTTTGTTGGGTTGGAGCAAGCTTCATCGCAAATAGACTTGGTTATTCCCAGACTTGGAAGGTAATTTAGTTTCTGGGTCCTTGGTTTTTGAAGTACACTAGTTTGTTTCCTATAGCTTAACCCGTTTGGATCCCTAGTTTTCTTGTTACTAATCTTCCTAATGGATCATTTGTTGAGTGGATTGAAATTCCCTTGATGGGTTTGCTTGTAAATGGGATTAGTGGCAAATGTTGGAAACAGCTCAATCTGATATTATGTGGTTGTACTTTGGTAGATGTGTTGAAGTTTGACATCTCAAATGAGAGTTTGTTTGTTGTAAATTTATTTCATATTTATTCTGTATCAGGTTGTTCTGGCAGCTCAGTTGTTCTGTTGGACCAATCAGTTTATAGGACATGGAGTATTTGAGGTAAACAGGTTGCTTCATCTCAATGAATTGATTCCATTTCCTCTTTTTTATTCTTAGGCCTCTTGATTTAATTTCCTCTTTTTGATAGAAACGAGCACCGGCTTTGTTAGACAATCTTGCACAAGCTTTTCTAATGGCTCCATTCTTTGTAGTTTTGGAGGTATTCTTTATCTGGTTCTCCTATGTTGTGAGAGTTATTTGTCGGTGTGGATAATGAAGCAACTCTGTTGTTTGTTTCTGATGTTTTGTTGCAGGTTCTTCAAAGTTTATTCAAATATGAACCATATCCAGGCTTTAGTGCGAGTGTGCAAGCAAAGATTAAAGCAGATATAGAAGAATGGAAAGAAAAGAAGGAAAAGCTGTCATAGATTGAATTGCCTAGACTTCAAAACAACTCCTGTCTTGGATTTCCCCTTGTAAAAATAGTGTGAAAACTAACTACTTCAATTGAAAAATCTTACTATGATATCATTACTACATGTTCTGCTTTTCAACCTTGATTTGCCATTCTACCATGATGTGTAACAGAATGCATTAAATAACACAGGTGGTGAGGACTTACATGTTAAATAAGAACTCCAAATGAATGCACATCGAAAACTCTGATATAACTTTCGTTCCTTTCTGCATCATTATAATGGATTAATTTCTAAATAACTATTACCAGGCTCTGGTTTCTGCACTCCCTTCCGTTGCATTGATTTTCTGGTCTTTATCATTTCATTCCATAGACCAGAGCTTGCATACATACTTGCAAGAAGAACATAATCACTACTATGATCTGGCTCTATCTCCAGAACATGGCTCCTTACTCTCTCCCCGAGTTTAAGGTTTCCATGCATCCGACAGGCTGCGAGTAATGTTCTCCATATAACAGCATTGCATTCCATTGGCATGCTCTTTATTAGCTGATAAGCTTCTTCTACAAATCCAGCTCGTCCCAGAATATCCACCATGGATCCATAATGCTTAACTGTGGGTTGGATATTGAAGTGTTTGGTCATAAGATCAAAATACATCCTCCCTTCCTCCACCTTTCCTCCATGGTTACAAGCACATAATACTCCCAAGAAAGTTACACCATCAGGAGTCTCCACCTTCTCTGCTAACATGTTTGAGAATAGTGTCAGTGCATCCTCTGCATCACCATGTGTTGCTAATCCCATGATCATTGTGTTCCATGTTACTATGTTCTTGCCACTCATCGTATTAAACATCTCGCTGGCTTCTTCAACCGCTCCACACTTGGCGTACATGTCGATCAATGAATTGAAAACAGCTATAGTCTTTCCTCTATCGTTACGCTTCACATGGGAATGAACCCACCTCCCAAAGTCCAGTGCACCCAATGCAGAACATGCTGAGACCGTCACAACCAATGTGGCTTCATCAGGCTCTACGCCACTCTGCAACATTTGAAGAAACAAGCCAAGTGCTTCGTTGTACATTCCACAAGAGACATGACAGTCAATTACAGTATTCCAAGCCACTAAATCTGGTTCGGGCATTTCATCGAACAGGTTGCGTGCTATTTTGACGTATTTTAACCTGCCATACATATGCATAAGCGTGTTCCTCACATGCACATGGGAATCAAGGCCAAGTTTCAGAATATTAACATGTAATTGCTTTCCCAACATAATTGAACCCAACTGCCCAGAAATCTTCAGCAAGAAAGAAAAAGTGAAATTGTCTGCCGCTATTCCCTTATGTAGCATTCTCTTGTAGAACTCAAACGCCTTTAGCAGTTTACTAATTCTTCCAAATCCCCTGATCATTGTATTCCAAAGAAACCCATCTGGGTACTTGATTCTGTTGAAAACTACAACAGCGTAATTCATATCGCCATGGTCCGAAACCGCACAAAACTCAATGAGTTTGCCAATAACGAAGAGATTCTGATCGAAACCCAACTGGATAATACGGGCATGGACTTGATTCAAGTCTTTCACAGTGGAACATTGCTTGAAAAGAGACAAAAATCCTTGTTCCTTAGTTAAATAGCTACCATTGGGTGTTGTATCAGTGGCTGTTTTTCGATCTGAACTCCAGATGAACTTGGGGAAGAGCAATTGAAAATGTGGAAATTTGATCTTAACTTGGGAGTACAGAGAGAGTGCCAAGTTCGATTTTCTGCTGTTAACAACGATCATAACAATTTTGTTCAATCTTCAAGCTGAATCAAACGCATGCAAATTCCGGCGCTTAAGTAAAATTCTTCCGTCCCGTCAGCACAGAAATTTTGGGAAAATGATCCTCTTTTCTTTAGCTCGTTTTTTATTATCGCGTAGGGTTTGGCCCAAATTGCCTCTGTATAATAATTCCGAATCAAATATTCAAATCTTTCCTGTATATATTTATAGTTCAAATAACCAAATCTTTCTTCTTCTAAAAAAAAATAAATAAATCATATCTTTCTTAATGCTAGGTATTAGTGGGGAATATTAACAGTTCCTTTAATCGTGGAGTTGATGACATAATTGTAATGAATAACAATTTTAGGGATAATAACTAAGTATATAACAACATTTTTAAAATATTTATAAATATAACAAATTTTATCTGTGATAAATTTCTATCGCTGATAGACTCTTATGGTCTTAGACTTTACTACATTTGCAATTTTTTTAAAATGTTGTATATATGCTAATACTTAGAATCTAGTTGCTATATTTGCAAAAATGTTCCTTTATAAATATATATAAATCAAAGTTGAATTATAATATATAATAAAAATTACATTTTTAGTTCTTAAGTTTGGAAGAATTTGTGTTTGGTTCTTGAATTTTCAAACTATAACCTTTTAGTCTTATAACCCTAATATGTGCATTTAGTTTTGGAGTTTTTAAAAACACATTTAAAAGACCTAAAAATATTTTTTATTTTAAATAATCACAGTATTCAATTTTTAAAATTTATTCTTAAAAATTCAAATATTAAAAAGTAACCTTTTAAATTTTTTTAGACCAAACTCACATTTTCTTAAAAACTCAAATAAAGGGGTGGGGAATGGGAAATCTAACCAATGACCTTATGTGTAAACTTACCCCTTTTTTCTTCTTCTTCTTTTTTTTTTTTTTTTTTTTTTTTTTAAAATCATTTTTTTTAAACAAAAGTGACTTGATAATTCAATTGTAAAAATTAATTTGGTAAATGATATCAACAATATATTTAAATATATTTAAAGAAGTATGATGAATGGCATCAATAATCTATAGTATTTTATATAATTGAAATTGAATTGTGAACGATAGCACGTATATCCTTCAGTTTTTGTTTATAGCTAACATGCCAATTTTCATTTATCATTTTAATGAAAAAATTTTCAATGATTTTGAAATTGTTAAAATCACTTTGAAACACTCATTCAATCACTCAAAATTAATTTAATATTGAATTTTATACTTCTAAATGTAATTTTTCATTTTATCAAAATTAGGTTTGAACCATTAAAAGCATGTTTCATAATGATTTTAACTATTTTAAAATCACTCTCATATCTGTTATAAGGGTATAGTCAGAACTTGCTCTCTATTTTTTTTTTTGAAAAATAAATAAATAAAATATGATTTGTGTAATTTAATTAATCAATATTGGGTGAGATGCCTCTTTCATTGGTTGAGTATATAATATATGATTAATTTTAATCTCTAAATTAATTTGCTTACAACAAAACCTCCATTGGTTGAACCAAAATGTTAAAAACTCTTGACTAGAGAAGTTGGTGTACTTAACAACACATTACAATCCAATCTTTGTTTTTGATATGGATATCTAAAACTATCTTAACAAAAGACAAATGAATATAGCCAATAAAATTTCAATCTTGATTAATATTATTATCATATCTACCCTTTTAATTAATCACATTGCTCACGCCTTTACATACAATAAATTATCTTTTTTGACAATTTACATCTTGCTCAATATTTAATAATTGGTGTTTAATAGTCTGTTTTCAAACGCTAAGCTTGCCAAGTAATTAAAAAAAAAGTATTTAAACTAAAATCATCCTTATAACTACATCCAGTCTATAAATACTATATTAATATATCAAATAGTTTTTTACTTTCTTTTTTTTTACCCAAATAGTAGTATATATTTTAAAAGAAAAAACAAAATATGATTTTATGATATTTTTAAAGGCAAAAAAGCATATCAAACATATATCTTCACCATTATATATTGATACTTCACCATGATATTTTTAATTCAATGCGTGGTCCTTTCTAGGAGGTCAACCAACATAGAATTGACCTATGCTAAGCACGCTTAACTTTGGAGTTCCTATGATTGAGCCACCGAAAAGAATGTGCACCTTGTTGGTATAGGTTGTAACTTTTAATTTTTTTTAAGCCTTTCTTAACCATACTTTCATGTCCTCAGGATTCCTCCAAATGTGATCTCGGTTCACTCATGTCTACCTCTTGAACTCGGATCGTTACATAAAATAGTTTTTTATGCAAAGTATTATAGACTAATGAACTATAATATAATAACATTTCAAAATTGATAGATTAAAAGTAAACATTTAAACACTTATAAAAAAAAAAAAAAAAAATAGCAAGGATTAAAACCAGATAAAACAATTGAAATTGAAATTAAGGTATAAACATTACATAATATCCCCCAATGCCTTTCGTGTGGTTTATATGTAAAGAAAAAGCAACACTAATTTGAAACAATTCTGGTCTTGTCAAAGAAATCACATCCCAAGTTAGGCAATGTTTGAAACAACCTAATATTCAATGTGTGACAACAATTGATATATTCAAAACAAAATCATATGAGATAATGTTAATTATATATATATGCTTCAAATAAAGTTGACTATTGCCTAATTTTAATATATCTTCCTTTTTTCTAAGCTTTTATTTTGCCCAACCATCTTCTGCCATTTGCTTGTTCCCTTCCAAGTTTGCATGCTTGAAAACCATCAAACATGTGCCAGCCTAACTTAGGTTTTATAATATCATTTATTTTCCTTTTGTTATATGATATGCCCTTCTTTTATTCCTTTATCTTAATTCAAATTGAATAAGCTTAAGTGATAATGAAAGGATATGGAAAAAAAAAATATTTTACAAGATTTCATATGGATGATATGATGATAAAATAATCCACATAATATTATTGGAGTGGAAAAGAATTTAATCACTTTTTCAATATAAAAACAAATATATGATAAACATAAATAAATTTTTTTTAACTTTTTATAAGGAGATGTTGACAACAAAACTTCTAAACGTTAATACATTTTAAAAGAAAGATCGATGAATTATTTCAGTAGTACTTTAGTGTTGTTAACATTTGAAACAAAGTGGAAGCAACTCAGTCAAGATAAATGTCTTTACAGATCTAACTCGCGCAGTTGTAATGTTGTATCCAAATAAATTAGTATTTAGATCACAATGGATATGGTAGACAACACAAATATTGTGTAGCGATACGTGCATGGTGTGCCAACGACATTAGGAGGAGTGTTGTTTTTCTAATCTACACATAACACTCGAAATTATTAAATATCAAAATAAAACAAAACTATATTAAAAATACTATTTAGATTTAATAATTAATATATGAAATAAGCTCATCTTTATATCATGCTACAATTTTCAATTTCATAAACATCTCCTACCCATTGCATTCTTTCTAAGTAAAAAATATTACTTTTTTTAACTGTCCATATTCAGTTCAATAGAATCCTTGCATGAACAACATTATTCATCTATTTCAAATTTATCAAATGTTTGAATATGAACTCCCCACTTTGTTAGATATATATATATATATATATATATATATATATATATATATATATATTTCAAATATTAAATTATAAAATTACCTTAAGCATCGAATTTAGTAAAAATTCAAACATAAATAAATGAAATATTATGTTAATGCAATATTGATTAAGGTTCGAGGATTAAAATAATAATATATATAAATAAAACATAAACATCAAAATGAGATAGCATAGGGTTAAGAAAGATATGGTCCACACCTAATTAAGTGATTTACCTTTTAACCTAAACCCTAATATTTTAAATGTTGAAAAGAAATTTGTGGAAAAAGATGGGGCTGCCACGTAGTTAACTTTGAAACGCCCTGATTGGGCCAAAAAGTAGGCCGGTCAACGGTGGAGCGTGGTAGATCGGAACTTTGACCTTCGAAATTTCTCTAACATGCAATGCATATTCCCCCACTCGTGTGCACCAAATTTGATTGACACTCTCCCTTCCTCTCTAATTTTTTTTTGTCTAATTCTCCCCTCTCCCCCCCCCCCCAAGATTCAATTCTTTTTTATACCAAGAAAAATGATGTACGAGAATTTGAACCTCTAACTTCAAAAAAAGTAGTACATATATTTTAGTGCGGGTATTTTGACGTGTGTCCTCTCCTCTATTCCAAACACGTCGTTGAAGTTAGAGCTGACATGCAAGAGTACTGACACTGGTGTAGTGTACATAGAGTACATAAAGTATTCAGCTCTACTGAAACACAAAGAGAATTGCTTTACTCTTTCATACGGGTGGTGTGAGGCTATTTATAAGGCCCATCATCTGATTCTTGCTTAGCATATATGTGCAATATTAGCAGCGTTAGAGAAGGCGTGGCCTATGAGGTTGTCCCTTATTTTGGTAAAACAGAGCGAGTGAGCTAGTAAATCTAGGACTCGAGGGATTGACTTTCCCTTTTGAGATACGCGAACCTCATGTAGGAACTTTTAGTCTTCAATCTTTCCTTAAACAACTTTTAACAGTATCAATTAACTATTGAACTGTATCCATTTTGACAAGTTTAATTCAATTCACCCAATAGATCAAGTATTTGAATCACTATTCATTAGTTTATACCTTTTTAGAATGTTAAATTCAAACTTTATAATCTATGAACTGGCTTCACCTTATTAAGTTAACTATGTGAAAATAAATAATAATAATCCGAATAAAAATTTCCATTAATTTGATAAGTCATAATTGCCATTCAATTTTTTGAATAAAAAATTAATTGTTATCTGGCATTTGAAATTTAAATATTATTATTTTGAAAAAATTAACAAATTTCTTATGACCTTTTTACTTTTAACTATTTACCAAACTGATATAAAAATCACAGCTCGTGTGTTTTGAAAATGATATTTGACTTCTTGTATTCATGATTTATCCCCATAATGCTAACATTCATCATTTGTCAATGAAATGAACACCTATTTGTTTGACATTTACACCCAATAATTAATAATTAAAAAAAACACACACACAAACTTCGATAAATTCTTATATTATTTGGTCGAAAAAACAATCATTCAAATGTAAAATGGTGCAGAAAAATTTGAAAACATGTGACCTGCTAATCTATAATTATACTTTCATATTGAAAAAAATTTTACAAATAGAAAAAATGTCAAACTATTTTTAAAAAAAAATTGCAAAAAAAAAATACTTGTAGATGTTAATAGACTTCTATCAGCATCTATCAGTGATAAATTTCTATCATTGATAGACCCTGATAGACTTCTATCGGCATATATCACAACTATCTAAAAATTTTGTTATTTTATGTAAATAGTTGTTCTTATTATTCCCATTTCTTATTTTTCAAAATAGTTTGACACGCTCAATAATTATATTTTTAAAAATATATTAAGTAATTCTATCTAAAATCTCTATCTTCAAGTTATAATTTATTTGCACAATATGCAACGTTTATTTTAGACTAATTTTTATTTTAGTAAAACAAGATTTTAACACGGTCCCACCATAATTGGTTTGGAATTAAAAAAAAATATCATAAAAATAGGTAGATGATTTGAATAAATATTTTTGTACTTTATTATATATCATATAAAGTTTGAAATTAAGCTACCATATAGTTTTCCTTTAATTGCTACAAGTTAAGCTGATTTTCAATTGGCTAAATTTCATCCTACCTAGTAGCCTAGAGGCCGCCTATGCTATATATCATTGAAAATTCATCTTCCATAACATCCTTAATTCTACCCAATTTTATTTATTAAAATTTTTAATTTTTATTAAATCTCTTATAATGGTATGATTAGGCATAGTTTTAACTTTTAATTAGGTCTCTATTATTTCAAAATTTTCAAATTAGCTCAAAACTTCACTAATAGTTTTTTTTTTCATTACCATATGGATATATCCTATTTAATGTGAAAACAATTTTTTTTTCATACCTAGCTAATTGTATTAGTTGAGAGTCTAGGGCTAAGCAAAAATGAAAGAAAATAGGTGAAATTTTTGGGTGAATAAAATACAATTAAAGGATGACTTGTGAGGTTAATTCAAACCATAGTAATTAAAGTAGAGTTTGAAAAGCATAAAGATCAAAGTAAGTTAAGCTTACATTATAGGGTTTAAGTTGAAACTTTTAATGCTATGAGATCAAATTGATACTATCTCCAAATTATAGGGATAAAATTTTTAAATTGATCTAATTGTCTAAGATTTTAAAATTTATTACCATCATAAAATCTAAACCCATCTATTAAAAATCTCGAGAAAAATTCTAGTACTACCATAGTATATAGAATTTCTCGTACTACCTCCATCAATTACTTGTCATGATAATAACATTTAAAAATAATATAGAATCACTAAATAAATTAAGGAGTGTTTGGTTTAATTTTTCAAGTGTTTAATTTTGAAAATAAGTCATTTTAGAAAAAAACGGAGTGTTTGACAATTACTTAAAATAGCTTTTGAAACACTTTCAAAGTGTATTTTAAACAATTTATATCAAAAGAGTTTAAATAAAAATGATTTTTTTTTAAAAAATATTTTTTTCTTCAATCAATCCAAACAGACTTTTAATCTACTGACGTGTCGAATTACGAAGGGGAGTAAGGTAAAACTAGATATTTCTCCTCCAAATCTCTTTACTTCCTTATGTTCTAATCTAATAAGTAGGTCAACTCTAGTGATTAATTGTTTTTTTTCTTCTTAAAAAAAAGTAATTTTTTTAAAATAGAAAAATAAAAGAAATTATTTACACAAAATAGCAAAAATTTTAGACAGTTATGATAAACGTTGATAAAAGTCTATCAGGATCTATCAGCGAAATGATAGAAATTTATCACTTAAATATGAAGTCTATCAATATCTATCAGTATTTTTTTTTTGGTTATTTTTTTTAATAGTTTGACATTATTTTTATATGGAAAATTTTTCCTTCAAAAAGTCAAATATTGCTTTGCATTTTGAGCTTAATTTAAAAATTCAAGAGAAAATAGAAAGGCACGAAATTACTGACATGTCCTTTTGAGATGAGCTGTCATTAGGAAGGAAAAAAAAGAACAATTAGGACAAAATAATGAATAAAATTATTAACAAGGAGTGAGTTGTCTTTTTCCCTTAGTCAAATTGGTGAATGATTAGATTTTTTTTTTTTTTTTTTTTTTTTTTTTTTTTAAGAATCAGTGAATGATGAGATTAATAGAGGAAAATAATAATAATAATAATAATAAAAGTTTGAAAGAAATGAAAAAGGCTTAAAACTAACCTGAGCAAGAGTTGCCTTACAAACCACGTTTCTCTTGCTCTTAAAAACCCTCTATTTAGGGCCCTTCTGTTTCACATTCTGCCTTTTCCCTTCTCATAAGCCCATAACACAATATCCATCTTTCACTTCTCTTTTCTTTTTCCCAACTTTTTTAGTTCCATTCTATCTCTTCTCTTCTTTCCCTACTTTTTTCCACACCTTTTTCTTAACCGTTTCTTTCTCTCTTCTTCTCTTCTTTCTTCTCTCTCTTACCTTTTCTCTCTTATTAAAACTCATTTTAAAGCTGTGGAGTTTCTCACAATTCTTTTTTCTTTCTAAAACATGGCTGCTGTTCTTCTTAATAAACAAGATCATTTGGAATTGCCTCCTGGTTTTCGATTTCATCCCACTGATGAAGAGCTTATTTCTCATTACTTATTTGAGAAGGTTATGGATACTAGTTTCTCTTGCAGAGCAATTGGAGATGTTGATCTTAACAAATCTGAGCCTTGGGATTTGCCTTGTAAGTAACCTCTCTTTTCTAAATTTCTCTCTCTTTGTTCTTTGTTTTTTGAATTTTAATGATTTGGGGTTTTCAGGGAAGGCGAAAATGGGAGAAAAAGAGTGGTATTTTTTCTGTGTTAGAGATAGAAAATACCCAACTGGATTGAGGACGAACAGAGCAACTGAAGCAGGGTACTGGAAAGCTACTGGGAAAGATAAAGATATTTACAGAGCAAAATCTCTTGTGGGTATGAAGAAAACTTTGGTTTTTTATAGAGGAAGAGCTCCAAAAGGGGAAAAATCTGATTGGGTTATGCATGAATATCGATTAGAGGGTAAACTCTCTGCTTTAAACCTGCCTAAAACTGCCAAGGTATGAATTGAATTGATCGTCAAATTTTTGTTTGTTTCTCTGTTTTTTTTTTTTTTTTTTTTTTTTTTAATTTCTCTGTTTTTTTTTTCTGATAATTTTCTCTGTTTACTTTGCAGAATGAGTGGGTGATTTGTAGGGTGTTTCAGAAGAATTCAAGTGGGAAAAAAGTGGATATCTCTGGGATGTCAAAATTGGGTTCTTTTGGGAACGAGTTTGGCCATTCGATCCTTCCTCCATTAACAGATTCATCACCATTTAATGGAGAAACCAAACGCCCTGTTGTTCAATTGGCCAATAACGTGCCCTGCTTCTCCATCGCCATGGATTCTCAAAGAAAACTCGAACCAATGGCTTCTTCTTACAATACTTCTTTATTCTCTGTAATTCCCAATCCAATCGATTCGTTTCCTAGAAACCCACATTCAAATTCAATGTATTCACCGCCAAATCAGACCTTCTCTGTTCCTCCAAATCTGCAATTCCAAAACTCTGTTCTTTTGCAAGAGCAACAATCACTTCTCAGAGCTTTAATTCAGAACGTCAATGGCGGAAACACACGAGAATCATTCAAACCAGAGAGAGACAAAATCAGTATCTCTCAAGAAACGTGCCTCACCACCGATGTTAACAACGAAATTTCATCTGTTTTTCCGAATCTTGAAATGGGTCAAAGGCCGTTTGACAATTCTCAAGAAGCTCCGGCAGCTCCTATGGCGCCAATCGACCTTGACGGCTTCTGGAATTACTGAGATTAACAAAGGAAAAGAACGAGACGTTGAAGATGAAGTATTAGAAGAAAAAAAAAAATACATATAGTAAATGGGAATTTTGGGGTTTGGTTTAGTTGTAGAATGTGGGTGTTTGCCTAGATTATCAAAAAAAAAAAAAAAAAAAAAAAAAAAAAGGTGTGAAAATTAAAAGTAATATTATTATTGTATGGTGAATGAATGAAGAGAGAAGAAATAGATAAAATTTTAAGGGGCAAAGAAAAATGGAAGGTGGGGTTGGTTTTGTGTTGAAATTATGATTGGAGGATATTTGGGAAGAAAAATGAATGAAGACTGAAGAATAGGATTCAGTCGGTGGATAACTAATCTCATCTTTGTTTAATAATATTTTCTGTCTTATGGGATTTGGCGCTTACTTCACACACCCCCCACCATTTTCTTTTATTTTCCCTCCCTCTAATTATTATTTATAATTATAAATCTCTTCTTCAAAAAATAATAATAATTTCAGAGTTAAATTACTACTTTCATCCCTTGTTTAGTCAGGTTAGAATTTAGTCAATACAATAGTTTTAAAAATTAAAATTTACTTTTATTGTTAAACCTTGTAAATACTTATTGTTGAGGTTGGATTTCGGCCTGACAAAATTTAGTTGAAAATCCATATATAATAAAAGATAATATAAAATAATATGAGATTTGATCTAAATTAAGAAAGTCATATCCTAATCATAGTAGAATTAAGATAAAACCATAATCAAATACCTTATAAATAATAAGGTCCATCAAAGTAACTTAAACTTCTGACTTTTCTTATCCCAAATTTTGCATCAATACTTACGATTTTGATCAAATAAAAAATTAAAATTTAGTCTCTTTAGTTTTAAAAGCGAGAATTTAATTTTAATAGTTTGATCAAATCTCATGAATACTTATAATTTAATAAATTTTTCATAAATAGTTTTTATTTGTTGATAAGAGTTTTAACTAAGTTTTAATTATAAAACAATGGAATTAAATTATGACTTTTTTTCAAATCATATGAATAAAATTTGTAATTTAACGTAATTTTGGAGAAAAGCCCTGAGATGTGACGAGTTTGTTTTTATATTGATATTTTAAATATATATATATATATATACAATCCTCGTCTTCTCCGTTACAAATTCAGATGATTTTTATTTTTATTTACTTTCTCTTTTTGTATTTGTTTTACTTTTATATTATAGGATAAAGAATGAGACGTGTAAATATAGAAATGGTAGGGGGGATAAAAATGCAGTCTCCATCTCCGATTATTGGCTCTATTCCTCAATTTGAAAAATTAGGGTTCAGATTAGAAATTTGCCATTTTTAATTATTCTCTTAACCTCATTCACTAAATTAGAGAATTAGAGTCGGGTTGGAGAATTCCTATATTTATTTTTTATGTAAAAATTAGATATTGATCAATATTTTAATTCAATATTACATAAGCTTAATATGATAAAATGGTATTTCTCTCTTTTTTTTCCTAAAAAGAATGATATTTGTCTTCAATACGGATTAAACCGATTAAATTTGAGCGGTCAAAATATTCATTAATAATTTAAGAGAAGCAAGGAAAAAAAAAAAAATACATACGTTCATCACACCAAGAGAGAAAAAATTATACCTCCACGGCATAAAGTTGATATGTATTTCTAAAAAATAAGGAGAATATATTTTTAGTCTAATCCACGTTTCAATTTAATTCTTAGATTTTAAAATTTAATACTTTAAGTTGTTAAGTTTTGAGTTTGACTTTAATTGAGTCACTAGGTTTCAAAATTTTACAATTTTATCATTGAAATTAAATTGAGTTTTATTTCATTTTGGTCCCTATGTTTCAAATTGTTTACGTTTAATTTCGATTTTCACTAAATATTCACTTTTCAATCTTTGGCGTTAATGTATGTTAATTAAATTTAAATAGTTATGAAGTAAAATTTAATAGTAATGAAAAATAGTGAAACTTTATTAATTATCATTCTTTTAATTATTTTAAATTAAATTATAAATATTAACACTAAGGATTAAAAGTGAGTGTATAGTGAAAAATAGAGGTTAATAGTTGAATCTTGAAATCCATAGACTAAATTGAAACAAAAATCAAATCTCAAAAGGTAAACTCGTAACATTTTAAAATTTAAGGACTAAATTGAAATCAAACTAAAAAATTAAGGACTAGAAGTGTAAAATTCTGAAACTTATGAACCAAATAAAATTATATCCAGAACCTAAAGACTAAAAGAGTATTTCTCCCTTAAAAAAATATATTACCGACTTTTTTTTCTTCAAATATAGCATAGATTTGTTCCTCTTTTCACACCAGGTTTTGATTTTTTTTTAGTATGATTATGCTAGTTATATAAAATTGTAGACTTTCGACTATATTTGAAAAAATATATATTTTAGAGTTGTTTTCAAATATAGAAAAAATGAGTTAAACTATTTATAAATATAGAAAATTTTTACTGTCTATCAGCGATAGACCGCAATAAAATTCTATCGCTTGAGCGAAAGACAGTAATAGAAGTCTATCACTCAAGTGATAGAATTCTATTGTGGTCTATTATTGATAGAGAGTGAAATTTTTCTATATTTGCAAATAGTTTGATATTTTTTTTCTGTTTATAGTAATTTTTCTATATAAAATGGTAGACTTTTGACTATATTTAAAAATACATGCATTTGAGTTGGTATGGTATTTAGGTAAATGCCTAAAAAAAACTTTAGAATCAAGAGGAGCAAGTAATTTGTTTTCTCCAAGCCACCATGTTGTGTAGTGTTATAAATTGAGATTCTTGGTGTTGTTTGGAATGATATCACTTAAATTTTAAGTCATTTTTAAGTATAAATATCAAACATTTTGAACTCTGATTAGATTTGACTTCAATTAACTAATTGTTGATTTTTTATTACTATTTTTCAACAAATTAATTATAAATTGAAGGGTACATATTATTTTTGTATTATTATAATAAATGACGACTCTCTAATGAAAAAATAAAAACTTTATTTAATGACATCTTTGATTACTCAAATAAATGTCAAATAATCTAGAGAGATTTCAACACATGATTAAAAAAAAAAAAACTATTTAACAAATAAAAAATCATTTTTTAGGATAAAAAAAATTATATTTGTTATTACATTAACTTAATACATAAAGCAGAGAGGTTCGAAAGTTGTTGAAAAAAAAACTTCATTTAGACCCATTAGTGTGTTTTAAATATTAATAAGAATATAGTTGAACGATAATTAATCTATATTATTTTTGTATGTAGTTAAAAAATTGATCAAATCTCCAGACTAAATAATAATAATAATAATAATAATAATAATATATAGTATATTCTAGATTTGTAAATGCAATAAGTCCTTGTTCAACCTTCTTTGATTACAATGCTTTCATCGATTAGAGATTAAGTCAGACCCGTCCCAAAATAATATGGAGTCATATGATACTTTTAAAATGAGGCCGTAAAATATTTTATAACAAAAACAAAATTATAAAATACCAAAATTCAGTAGCTCTTTTTTTTTTCCTTAGTTTTTCACATCCAAAGTCATGTTTTATAATTCCAGGACCCATAATCAAATTCTTAAAAAAAAATTAAACCAAGCAACAAACAAGGATAGAAAGAAACTCGAAACACTTCAAAAGCCTTAGTCTTAGCCATCAATTTTATCTCCCAATTCAAAAATTAACCTTCAATTAAAAATCATCACACAAACAAAATATGAGGATATTGATAAATTTCAATACCAACGAATAAAAACTAAGCCCATCAATCTACCAGCAAAGTTAATTTTTTTTTTTTTTTTTTTAAAAAAAGCATTTCCCTTCAAGATCACCGAATTGGAGAAAAAACAATCTTTAAAATCCCACAATCTCCTAATTCAATAGAGAGTCGTAGTGGATAGAAACCTTCTTTATTAACTTTTGGATGATTTTATCCCAATTCGCATAGAAAGATTAAAACTAGAAATAGAATAGAATTTTTTTTTTCTTTATCTATTAAGCCCCATAAATTTAAGTTTAGAAATTGACAAAATGAAGAACTGCAAGAGTTTTTCTTGAGTGAAAAGAAGAGAGAAATGAAGAGAAGAGAATTAATCGAGAGAGAAAAATTTCATGTTGTTCCGTGTTCCCTATGCACGCACGCGATCACAACCCATACATGCTAATGACCGGACTTGGTTACCGTCTAACTTAAATTCAAACTATATAAATTAATCTTTGCATCCAATGGACAGCAGAGGAACAAGCTTAGAAACCAATTATTGTATTTATTTGTATTAAAATTAAGAAATTAAACCAACTATACATTCCTTCAGATATAATATTTTTCATCATTTTTTAAATTCTTCTAGAGTTATGTAGATTATATTTTTTTAAAAAAAAACAAAATATAAATTTTGTTAAAGTAAATAAAAATAAAAGATTCATCAAACAAACTATAAATAGTCAGAATAAATTAGAAGCAACCATATAAAAAGTTTTGCAATATTGTTTCTATTATTCCTCTTTTCCCTATTTTAAGTCCAGTGTTTGGCAATGTGCATGTTGTATGTGGAAACACCCTTTACTAAACAAAGGAGTTTACAAAGTATATTTCTCTCTCCCACTCCCACTCCCACTTTCCCCTTTCTTAAAAACTGAATTATTTAAACATCTTTTTCTTTACTTTTTGTGGATTCTTTTTTATTTTTTATTTTTTATTTTTTATTTTTCAAATTCAACATTCATTCAAACCCTTTATTAAATTTCAATGTGTATATATGTATCATTTTCAATAGTATTATAATTTAGTACATATTTCTTTTTTAAGGTAAAAGATACCAAATTTGTCACGTCTTTTGTTAAATAGGACACTCATATATCTCTTCATTTACATAAATTCTAATTAAAATACCACATCAAATGATGAAATATTGCACGATTTAATTTTAATTAAAATCATCAAGAACATGCTCTTATTAATATTTAACATACTAGACATGGAATTAAATTTTTGGAAAAATATATAGTAAATTTATAATAATTTATTTTTAATATTCCAAACAATATAACTGCAAGGAAAAAATTAAAATAGTAGATTAATTATATACATAAATTTGTGTTTGATTCACTGGATGATAGAAAAATGCGTGCCCTCCTGTATTTAACAATAATATTGACAAATAAAGTTTTTATTTTTTTTAAATGACTCGTTTATTTTTTTTTTATTACAACAGTTTTATGGGAAAGTATTTCTAATCTCTAATTTTTTAGACAAAATGTGTATTTCATACCAATTGAATTATGTTCCAAGATATGATAATTGATTCATTAATTAAACAAAATATATATGACAAGAAAAGTAACATAAATGATATATAGACAAAATTATTTTGTCTCATATATATAGATTTTAGACTAGTTTTAGCTTCAGTTTTCATACCAACTTCTGATCACATATAAAAATGTTCACTGGATGAGAATGAGATAGAATATATCTTATCTTTTTTTCAATAATACTTTTATGTATCATATTAATATTTTTTTCATTTTATAAAATGTGTCAAAATATATATATATCATAGGGAATTTCTCCATTATTCATCTATTTTTTACATATTTAAAAAAATATAAAAATCATTTAAGTGTAAGTGCGATAACCACGCCAACTTTTATCTTTATCCAAGGTTTTACTATTATAGGTTTTTTGGGTCCGTTTGAATTGGTTTTTCAAGTGTTTAAATATGTGTTTATAAGTGCAAAAATAATGTTTATAAACACTTAGAAAGTAAATCCAAATTGACCATTTAACTTAAATGCATCAATCTTCATTATTAGTTCCCACTCTCCAATCTCCTTGGTTAATGCTGCACATAAGTATAATGGTATTGGGTTATGCAGCTCTTTTATGTGGATCATTTTTATTTTTCTGAACATTTAAATGCTTTAATTCCCTCTAAATGCAGTGTGTGGTGTGGCGACATGGGCAAATGTGTATCCCAAAAATAAAAGTGCGAAAGCATCGAGTTCTGCAGGAACCAACTGAGCTGGTGATTATATACCAATCGAGAAATAACCAAATTATGCTTGATCTGACATCCTACAGCCTCAAGCAACACAATTATCCTAATATTGTCGGAATTACACTAACCACAAACCTAATTCGACGATTATAAAAGGGAAAAGTAAGTAATCTCTCATAAAATTCATAAATATACACTAATAAAAACATTCACTCATTATTTAGTTCATTATAATTATATTAACTTTAAATTTCATTTCCAATAAGTCATTATATTTTCAACGTTATGTCTTACAACTAATCTCTTACTCATTTAACGATTTTTATACTTCGCCACCTTGTTAAAAACAATCCATACTTCATAGAGTAATTAAACATTTTAAAGTTCACAAACTTTTTAAATACAAATTGATACTAACTAATATTTAAAAGGTTGACGTTGATGGAATATAGAGATCTCAATTTTATAGAAATATTGATAAAATATCTAAGTATTCATGAAAAAAATTATAAAAACAAAAAATTAAAAAAAACAGGTAAATTAATAAGTAAATATATTATATATTTTTTAAGAAGTTAAAATATTTATTATTTATATTAAATTCAGATTAGTGATTTTGTTACTTATTTTATAATTTATATGTTTGATGAATTTTTGTACTAAATAATAAGAAAATAGTTCATGATAAATGTGAAAATATCACATTTTAAATTTAATAGTTTAAAACTAAATTTGTAATTTAAAGTTTTATTAGTGTGATTTAAAATATAACTATTTTTAGAAAGTGCATCGGCATTTTGACAATTTACATAGGCGCAGCCATGTCCTAATCCATTCATCAACTCCGACGCGGATGCTCAAAAGCAATACGAACCAACGAACGGCGGAGCGTCATTGGAGGGATTGAAGGTGGGGTCCACCACTACCTGATATCTGACGGAGTTTGGCCATTTACGATTACGCCCTTCTCTAACGGTCGACACGCAATCAGCGGGGCCCACTTTTTTTTTACCCGCCAATCTCCAATTGGACGGGGAAGGTTCACGTCGTTGCTACTGCTACCGTCACCGCCGAGCCGTCAAAATACGTCGTTTTTCTTCTCGTCCGCTCTAACCAGCCACGTCACCGCGTTTTTCCGTAGGTCCCACGTTCCAGCTGTCTTTTTCGTGAAAAAGTCTCCCCTTCCACACTCATACTGTTTAGTAATCTTTCTTTTTTCTTCAATTACGTGGTGGGTTTTTCAATCATTGCCTCCTTTCTCGTGAAGTTTATTATTAAAAATATTTAATTAACATTCTAATTCTGTGGAATGATTAAAATATTAATTGATGCATCCATATCAAACTGTAGAAGATAACTTCAATATCTCGTAAATAGGCATAAAACATATTTAATAAATCACCAATTACTCACAAATACAAATACAAATACTAATAATTAATAACTCCTATAACTTATTTATAGAGTGAAAATAATTTAAATAATTTGTATTGGTGTACCAAACAAAATTAAGTGCATGAAACATATATATTACCTAGTATAAAATTAAAAATTGAAGTCTCTATCTAAGATTTGTTGAACTAAATATTATTATAATTTGGTCTCATAATCTTTTTGTATATTACTTTTTAGAATATAGTAATTAAAATAAAACAATGAGTTTACTGGGTGTGTGATATTAATTAGAATTAGCTTAAGTTTGTTGCGTAAAATTTTAATTTCAGTCTCATAAATTTTAATTTAACAACACAAATAAACGAATTAACAATGTATATATTTCTCAATGACGAAATAATACCAGAGAGATAGCTAGTATATACATAGAGCTTAATAACAATATTTGTCGGTTAACAACTTGACCATATTGGCTTTAGGTTAAATAAAACAATATATTTGTTACTACATAATTAATTTGTTTTAACAATTATTTTGTTGGTATAATATATACATTTCTACACGTTTTTTAGTACAACATTGTTGGAATGTGATGTCATTCAATAACCTTTTCGGTTAACCTATAACAAAATGTTTTACTATTTTTTGTTTTTGGTTTAAATATTATTTTAGTTTGGTTTTTATACTTTTAATTTTGGTTCTTGTATTTTTAAAATGTTAATTTTGGTCCCTATAATTTTAACTTTGATTCATTTTGGTCTATGTACTTTCAAAATGTTAATTTTGGTTTTTGAACTTTCAACTTTGATTCATTTTCGTCCTTAAACTTTTAAAAAATGACCATTTTGATACCTTAGTATAGGACCAAAATGAACATTTTAAAAGTATAGACATAAAAATGAACCAAAATAGTATTTAAACATTTTTTTAGTACAACAATTGCGGTGATGGGGATTGAATCTATGATTTCTAGGGACGAATGTCATGCCAATTACCATTGAGTTAAATTCGCTTCGTTGAGCTAACCAGACTGGTCATAGATAAAATGTTTTGCTATTAATTAAGTTATGCTAATTAAAATGGCCACAAACATTTGTATGTTAGGTGGATAAACAAAATCTCACACAATATAATTGAGGAAGAAAACGATTCACTATATATAGAAAGTGAAACACAATTATCTCTATTAGTACGATACATTTTGAGTGGAACTAAAAAGTAAAGTCACGAGTGGACAGTATCAATATTATATTATTGCCCTTATTAATTTAGTATCAAAGTCATGATCTAAACTAACTTAATTGTGTTGGAGAAATCATGAAGGTTTGAACAAATTTAGTGAGTCATACAATTGTGGTATGTTTGTGTTTTTTCCAACTCACCTTGATATGAGCTGCAAGTGCATTATATTCCATACTTGTGCTCAATTTAGATATTGTCTTAAGATAAAGCGCAAGCTCCTGTCGATGAAAAGTGGACACATTATTTAAAAGGAAAATAATTAAGTCTCGCATTAATTAATTAAAGAACAAAGAAATCTATATTATATATAAATGAGAAGAACAATACTAATGCATATGAAGTCTTTTAGTAAAAATTACTAGAAAGTTTAGTCTAAAGTGTATAATATTATTGTGTGATTATGAAGGATTATATGTGTCAATAATCTCACACACACAAATTTATAGTGGAGAGGAGAAATGTGTGTAATAATGAAAGGTAATAAACTTTTGATCGATGGCAACGTATGAAAAGGCAAGACATCCTTTTGAAGCCCCACAAATGTATCGGTTCAAATGCAATACAAGTCCCTTAAGCAATGAAGCTGTGATTCTCCAAAAGAAAAAGAAGAAGGAAAAAAAAAGATATTGTTGGAAACGTTATTTTCTTCAACTTTACAGATGTCCGTATGTTCGAGTTGTAATGATTATTTTTAAGATTTTTCCCTCTTGTTATTTTTGTTTTTCATTTTACGTGAATTTCTATAGTTTTCTTATCATCCAAACCAATAATAACAATAACAATAACTTGGTAATCAATGGTATGGAACTAACCATCTTATTTTTGTTGATGCCAAAATCTAGACAGAGAAAATGCATGTACTTGACTTTCATTACGACACAAGTAGTGAATATAGTATGCAAAAGAAAAAATATGCATACTGGTGTGGTGTTTGACACACACACTCTGATGCTTAAGTTAGAGAATGAAAGAGTATAAAATCTAAAGAGTTTGAGAGTAGAATTCAAAAGTTACATTATCAGAGCAATAATGATGTATTTATGGAAGATGATGACCTATGTCATTCTGACAGGGTTTCAGAGTTGTTTTAAGATAGTCATCCAACTTATCGGGCCGAGGGACATACCCTGTTTTGAATTTGGCTAGGTTCGGGTCGGAGCATATGCATGGGACATGTCCCTTTAACTATTTTTTTTTGAAGTGACCTCGGCGTCGAGCACATTCATTTAGGCTTTAACATGAACTAACCCTCTTCTCTAAGTTTATAGGATGTTATCTACCTAAATTTGCTTTTTTTCTTAGTTGTGTGTTCTTTTATCCTTATTTTATATTGATTATACCATTCCATCCAAAAATCATCCCTAATAACTTTTTTATTTTATTTTATTTTATTTTATTTTTTCTTATTTGCCGGGAATTTTTGGGTAGGGAAAATAATAAATAAAAAATCGCGATGAAATGGATAAAAGCTGAGAGATAGAACGATATGATTAAATAAGGCTATAAGGGAAATTTTATCAACCTTATCTTTAATTTACTTGTTCAATGAATCTTGCCTTTTTTCCCCACTCTAAAATGTTATAATGTGGAGCAGGACAAATACAATATAAAGTTGTTTTGATTGTCCAATCCTTTTCCATTTAAAGAAATTTAAATTAAGTAGTTAATCACCAAAATCATTCTAATTTCATATGATTTTTAAAATTTTATAAAACTTTGTTCGATCTTCACATTGCGTTCCTTTTCATTATTTTGTGCATATGTAATAGGGTATTATTATTCTTGGTCAAATGTGTGTGCTTAGTTCACAAAAATTAATATGTTATCCATAATTAATCTCGTTGTGTTTTATATAATTATATTTTTGTATATAATTAAAACGTGTAAATTATGTATAATATAAGAATGGAAATAACTTCGTTCTTTAATTTTGTGATCGTTTTAACGTTATAGATATGAAAAATGTTTGATGGTTATATGGTTATAGATCTTATAATCGTTTGATAATTATTGATCTAATATTTTAAAATCATTTGACTGTACTAAAATTAATTAATAGATTTGAAACGGGTTTTCAATTTCCCTATAAATAGAGGATAGAAATTTGATTTGAGAATATACAAAGATTTCTTCTTCTCTCAATGTTCTATCTCTTTGATTTTATCTGAGCGAAGTTTTTCTTGATTCCAACTTTATTCCGATGAGTGCTCGTTTGTCAAGAGTGTTGTGTTAATCTTGGGGCGCAACCGGCGTGAGATGATTATCACTGAGGTCGTGCCCCAGTTAGTTTCATAAGATAGTGGTCACTCCATGGCACAATAGTCAATTTGTTCGATACTTTGTTTTTACATATAATATAAGTTTGATCTAGCCTTAACAAATTTGACTCTATAATATTTAAAATCAATCATAAATAAATCTGGATATAAAATGATAGTTGGATAGGTGTCTTCCTTAAATAAATTGCGTATAGAATAAAAATAAACTAATCGGGTTATTTTGAACGTATGTATATACATTAAAAAAAAATAGTTGATTAAATTATAGGTTTAATATTCAAACTTTGGTCATTAGTATCAAGTATATTGAAAGTTGTCATTGCATCTTTGAATGTAAAACCATATCTTTTATTTCATCAAATACACTAAAATTTAGTGTCAAAATGAGCTAATTAACATGCATTTTCTTCTCTATACTTGTTTTGCCACATTAACCTTTCAAGCATCAAATAGAAAACGTAAATAAAATTGAAAGATAAGATGCAATAACTAAATAATTTTTAAATAGAAAGGAATTAAATAGATATAATCTTAAAATTATAAGAACAAAAATTATGATCTAAAACGTTTTAATTTTGAAAAATTTTCACATATAGAAAAATTGTCAAACTATTTATAAAAAAAAAAAAAATTGATAGACTGCTATCAACATTTATCAGTGATAAATTTCTATCATTTCTATTATTGATAGACCTTGATAGACTTCTATTAGCATCTATCTTAATTATCTAAAATTTTATTATTTTAGATAAATAATTTTCTTATTTTTCTCTTTTTAAAATTTTTCCTTTAATTTTCTTACTAAAAAAAAGGTTAGGGTGAATCCACTTATTATATTAATGGGCATGCATAACAATAAATAAGTGGAGATTGAAATTCCAAACCACATTCGATTAGACTTTACAACAAATGATTATGTCGAGGAATGAATACGAGGAAAAAGAAGACTCCATTCCAATATAGATATTCTTAAATGACCAATAACGCTGAAAATTCGGTGGGCCTTCTTTTATTTTGTTTTTATTCGTTATTTATATATGGTTAAATCACAAATATAAAGTATACAAATAATTTAGGAAAATTATTATAAACAGAAAAAATATCAAACTATTTATAAATATATAAAATTTTCACTCTTAGTGATAGATTGTGATATCGATGTTAGATAGTTACATTTTTTTATATTTGTAAATAACTTAACTCATTTTTCTATATTTAAAAACAACCAAATAATTTAATAGTTCTCCAAATCTTAATTAGTGCTTGACAATTCTTAAATTTACAAACTCCTATGTGGTGTAGTGTTTGAGTTTTCAATTTTGTATCTATTCGATATTTTGTTAAAATTTATGAAATTACTAGACACTAAGTTGAAAGTTAAGGATTTAATTACAAATAAAATTTAAATTTATATATAATAGATCAATGGTTGAAAAATACTTTCAATCTCTAAAGTTTCATAAAATAACCGTCTATAAAGTACTTCTAATGATTAGTCCCTTGTTGTATTTATTTGATATCTAATCTATAAACTTTAATATTAGTAACAATTTAGTCTATGTATTTTTAAACTTCTAACGATATAGTCCCTGAATTTTGATACATAACAATTTAGTCTCCAGCTATATCTTAAAGTTTGTAACAATTTTAGTTTCTAAAGTGAAAAAACCTCATTAAACTCGATGTCTTTTTATTATTATTATTATATAATGATTTAATCTTTATAATTTATAAATAAATTTGACTTTATATTATTAGTTTATCAATCTACAATGTATAAGAAATTTAATTACACCTTAATAGTAATTCTCACGACAAGGACTAAATCATTTGACATTTTAAAGTACATAGACTCAATTGTTACCTATTAATGTTTACAAGCTAGGTTGTTACACATTTGAAAAGACAATGATTAAATCTTTACTAATTAAATTTTAAAAAACTAAATTATTATTTTCTTTTCATTAAAATTTAATGACCAAAAGATGTTATTTAACTTAGATCAATCATTTTTTAACATTATGTTTATGAACGTCTTTCTCAGAAAAAAAAAACATTATGTTTATGAACGTGTTTAGACACAAAATTAAAACAAAATACAACCTTGAATTTATTTTAAAAAGAAAAAAATTGAACTTAGAATTTAACCTTTTATATTAAATATATATATATATATATATTTATAATCCGATTACAGGTTTAACAAATATTAGCGCAAAGTGACAGAAGGACCAATTGATTGGTCTTTATATATATATAATGGGATTTGTTCTGAAATCTGAATCTCACTCCGAGTGTCGCTCCATATCTTTCAAAACTTGACCAATATCCTAATATTATATTTATTATACTCCACAATATTTTTGTAAAAGTAATTATTTTTTTTTTCTTTTTTTGATTTATCCACAATATTACGTTTGCCTGTCGTTTTTACAAAACTCGCCCAGTTTCAATTATTTGTACTAAGAGAAAATATATATATTATATATAAAGAATTAAGCATATTCCTCCAACCAAACGGCGTCGCATAATTGCATTAGTGTCAAATGTCAATTGAAATCTTCAACCTTATTCTTTCATTTACTTTCTTTCCCACAAAAGGGGAAGCTAGACTTTTTTTTTTTTCCTTTCTTTTCTTTTACAGCAACTAGGGTGATAGAAAATCGAAAATGGAAGGTCTGTCAATTACTATTGAGTTAAGCTTCCTTTGACAGCAAAAAAATAGATCTAAATCTTAATAAGTTTCATATTTTAATTTTACTTTTCAGCACAAAAAAGGTGAAAATAGAAATCGAACATTCAACCTCCAAAAAAAGTCATATCAATTACCGTTGTGCTAAACTCATTTAGACAATCTCTCATAGTTGGTAATTCATTATTTTAGCCCCTTTTCTTTTTAATTTTAATTTTAATTTTAATCTTTCAGCTTTTAAGGTCATTCATCTTTTTATTAAAAAATATCAAAATATATAATTTTGTCCCTAAAATTGAAAAAATAGTATTTTTTTTAAACAGTTGTTTTTATTTGTGTGATTATTTTAGAGTTATTTTTAAATATATAAAAATAAGTCAAACTATTTACAAATATATAAAAAGTTTACTGTCTAACAACGATAAAATTCTATCCTTTGAGCAATAGACAGCGATAATATGCGATAAAATTCTATTGTGATCTATCAATGATAGACAATAAATTTTTTTGATATTTTTTCTGTTTAGGGTAATTTTTCATTATTTTATCCTTAACACACACACACACTTGCAAAGGTCTATTGGAGTTTTGCAGTAGCCTCAGAAAAAGATATTTAAGGTACGTAATTAATTAATACAATAGTGACAATGATCCGAGTGATATATATAAGGTTGATTTTAAATATAGAAAAATGAGCCAAACTATTTACAAGTATATTGTCTATTAGCCATAGACTGCAACTTCATAAGTCTATCGCATTCTATCCTTAATAAACAGTGATATTTTTATGTATTCGTAAATAGTTTGATATTTTTTTTATTTATAATAATTTTTTAATATATATATATATATATTTTGAATGATTATGAACTAAATTATAAGTTATAAATGAGATTTACTGTTTTTTTTTTCTTTTTCTCAGGAAATGGAAGACATTCAATATAGATACATAGGAATAAATATTTGTGGATTGCTTATAATGCGTCCAAACATATGAACTAATTTAAAATTTTGGAAGATATCATTTTAATTGGAAGAAAATCAAGTGTGATGTGTAAGGGGTTGACTTGGCATTCAAACAAAGAACCATCTTCATTCATACCCGCTGTCAGACACTACATGCAATAATAATCAAAATCATTCCATTCTAGTCATAGAAGTAACAGTATGTGGCACTCAATAAATAATTAATTTCTAAAACATTAAGATTAAGAAGTTTGATATTTGAAGGGAAAAAAAAAATCATTTGAATGAGAACAAAAAGTGATTGTAAATGTAATAAAGACAACTTTGACAAACTTCTATTTAGAGAAAACGACGTGGAAGATGAATCAACACCCCATCATCACAATAATTTTGAGACAATTAAGGCTTGTTTGGGAGACTGAAATATATAAGAATTACTAAAAATCGAAAGAGTGTTAGAATGCGTGAACTATCGAGGGCATAACGAAAATAAGATCGTGAAATGTGAAAATGGTAGAAAAAACTTTGATTAAAAACTGTCAGAACGGAATTAGTTTAATATTACAAATCGAGCCTAAAACGCTCCATCCAAACATGAGTTTTGGATTACATTACAATCCAAACTCATTTCAATACGGTCCCCAAATAACTCATTAGGGGTGTTTGTGGGTTAGGTTGGATTGGGTTGAAGGACGTTTTAGACCTAACCTAATTGTTCGGATTGTAAGTTTCTACAACTCAAATAAGCCTTATTAAAAATTGAACCTAACCCAACTCAACCAATAAATATTTAGGTTGGGTTGGTTCAGGCTAATTGGGTCATTTATTTAAATTTTGTTCTAAAAATAAGTAAAATGTTAATACATAAAAAATTGATTTAATTATTTTCATATATTGAATTAAGATTAACAACTCAATTTCAATTTATAATGAAAATTTTCTTTCCAAAGTGCTAAAAAACTATTTTTAGGAAATATTGGAGGATAAATTATCTTACATTAATAATGAAATTAAATAAAACTAAAATAAATATATGTATATAAATTGTTTCATAAGTTAAAAAAAATATATACATTTTAAAGTTAATAATAGGTTCGAGTCGGTTTAAGTTATTTTAGGTGAACTCAAGAACCAACCCAACCTATAAAATTTTCATTTATTTGAATCCAACTCAACCCAATCCAAAAGAGTTGATAACCCAACCCAAACTGCACAGGTTGGGTTGGGTTGATCAATTTTTTCGGATCATCGACTTTTTTGAATGTCCATAGAGACAATACATGTATGAGAATAATTGAGCTAGTTTTTTTTTTTTTTTTTTTTTTTTTTTTTTTTTTTTTTTTTTTTTTTTAAGCTAGTTGGTCTCTCCAAAATGCCTTGAAGAATGAACATTATGTCTTCCAGCTCAAGTTCGAGTTGAAAAAATTGAATTAAAAAATTCAGGATTTGAATGTATGAGGATCGTTGCTTTTAAAAATTAGAGGTTACTTCAATTAATTTATTTACTTTATAAAATCTCAAACTCATGTTGGTGAAAATATGTCACTATAATGATAAACTAATATTAGACACGATATATATATGAACATATATATAATGATTATCGTCAAATCCTTCAAAATCATCTACTTATGTGACAATAGTCTAATTATAAAAGTGAGATTCTTAGCTACATTTAGAATAGGAAATATAAAATTTTTTGGCATCTTAATTTAAAAATTCGTAGATAAGTGTTGCTAAGTTTTTCTAACAACATTTTTAACTTAATGTAGATATATTTTGATTAATTATATTCATACAACTCGTCGCTTTTCTATTTAAGTTGTTTGTTGTCCTTTGAAATGATAATAATAAAAAACTATATGATGTGTGACCTCAAAAACTATTTTAATTTGATAAATAATACGGTTCAATATTTTAAAATCAAATATAAATTTGATATGTTTATAAAAATGTGTTATTTTATTTATTTTTCTTTACAATATGCTGGAATGATGAACTAACTTTATATCTGGAGGTTAATAATACAAAATTATGCTAGTTGAATTATAGTCGTATTGGCAAAAGAAAACAAGTTAAAATTTAACCCCACGTTTATAATCTATGAATATTATCTATCAATCAATCAAAATATCATTTTGATTTTTTGTTTTAAAAAATTCAATTTGGTCTATTTAATTTGGATTTCCATTATATTTTAGTCCATACGATTAATAATTATTAAATTTAGTTTTTGTATTTTCAATAATTCTTAAAATTAGTCATCAAAATTATTTTTTTTAAAAAAAGTACGGATATAAAATATATAAAATGAAATTCAGATATACAAGATAATGAGAGACCTAAATTATACTTTACATCTATTTCATTTAAACATAGATAAGATATTTTAATCACATCTCTTTTATTTATTATTATTATTTTTTTTGAAAGGACATCTATTTTGAATCTTATTCCTTCCAAACAAATTTAAAAAAGAAAAGAAAAAAGAAATACAATTTACCGTGAAGCTTTATTAAGTTCTATCAATTTTCATCATACAATTTCAATTTTATTCCCTTAAAATAAAAACGTATACCTGCTTTGCTATTTTTGACCCTAGTACAATTTTTGGTTAAATGCACCTGAAATTTTAACCAAAAAAAATGTAAAAATTTTTCAATATATATATTGCTTTGTTACGTTTCAGAATGTTATATTTATATATTGAATTTAGAGTTTAATTTTTATTTGGTCCCATATTTCAATATTTTAAACTTTTACTCTTAAATTTTTGTTAAGACTCACTTTTGGTCGTTGACGTAGCAGTGATAAAAAATTAGTGAAAACTAATTAATTATAATTTTTGTAATTTAATTAGTAGATACTAAGACTAAGTATTTAGTAAAAAATTAAAGTTAAAAGTGTCACTATTTGAAATTAAATTGAAAGGTAAGTGTTTTTTTTAATAAAAAAATAAAAGGTAAAAGTGTTAAGTGTACTAAAAAATAAAAATGTATTTTTCCAACAAAATTCCAAAATTTTAATTGGGCCGGCTCAGCCCAGTCGATTATTGGTATTTCCGAACTGCATCTCATCTCAACTACGCCCAGGAAAGATCACCATCTTCACTGCTCCCGCGTTGTAATACAAAAGCGCGCTCCCGATCGCCGTAACTGCTTCAGTCTCACTGTTCCGACGACGGAATCCGGCGAAAGCCTATACGTTATCGTCTCCTTCGTTCCCGCCGAGGCTTTGTAGGTCAGATTTCGTAAATGAGTAATAAGCCTCCCTCGAAACCGGCGGTGCCGACGTCCTCAATGGCGTCGACTATCAAAGCCTACTCCGTGCCTCTAATTCTCTTTTCCGTAGCCGTATTTTATCAGCTTGTTGTTATTCCTATCTCCTTCCCTACTTCTCACTACGACGGTAAGACATTGGAAGGAATTTCGTTATAAACTCGCCTTCAATGATGAGTATGCTCTGTAAATTTCATTTGCTTTTTTTCTTACTCGCCGATTATTTGATGGCCTGTATGATGTAGTTTTGGGAATTAAGAGGTATAGTTCCATTGATGAAGTGAAAGAAGCATACGGAAAGCTCTCGATCAAGTGGTAAATTGTTTCTTCACTTTTCTTTTTTGGCGCTCTTCGTGTCATTGTGCATTTTGCTTGGTTTTAAATTGTTGGGTTAAACTGTCCTTTCACTAATCGTTGCGAATCTCAGACCTGATAAAGGATCATCTTGTAATTATGATAATTACCTATCAATATCACTGGATTTTTTACTATTTCAGGGAGTCAGGAATGGAAATTCCAGAGGCTGTCGATTTTGTAAAGGTCAGTCGTTCGTAACTCATTCTCCAGAAGTCTCATCCTAAATCATCCAAAATTTTAACTTAGAGAAATCCTGTTATTGATCCAATTTGATAATCCTTTTTTGTCGTGCATGTAGCAGAGTCTTTAATAAATAGGAAATGCTGAAGTTGGATCTTCAACCATTACTTTTCTCCTGAGTGATTGGTCGTTTATTTTGAACATTTGTTCTTCTTTTTGTCCCTGCGCTCCTAGAATTTTGAATAATGTGTGAGGCGAAAGGGCATTTAGTTGGACAAACTGCAAATGAATGATTAAACAATATTAGGTTTGCATTAGACTTGGGATGGCCGATGGCATAGGTGGTCGGACTTATGGTCGAGTATGGTGGGTTAGAACTAGGACTACAGTGTAATTGTTCGTTTGAGTTCATTTATCAAAATTTGTTATCCATTCAATCACGCCACCACATTCCAATTTTATGTCATCGAGTGTCATGTCGACATTCCATCAAAATTGCAAGGACTAGAAATTAGCATACTTCGAAGTTTAGGAACATATATCAAAATTTACTCAATAGATACAATTATAAAAGGTACTTGAATATGTAAGCAGTATAGGATCTCCTTTAGGCAGTGGGTCTCGACTCTTGATCTGTTTTTAACTTCTATATACTGTGTTACTGACGATTAACTTTGTTTTTTCCCCCTTTCTCTTAACCCCAATATTGATTGTTTGGCATGAACTATGTCTGTTAACTAAAAGTTGCATGTATTGATTCTAACCTTTAAGCATAAAATAAAATAGTCTAGAGAAAATTAGTTGGCTAACTCCTGCTAATGATTTTAACCTTTAAGCATAAAGTTGAAATTTTGTGGCAATCAATGAAATGATACCTTGTTTTCCTACATAAAAAAAATGTATGTTATCTGAAATACTATGCTTTACCGTGTACATTTAGCTAATGCATGTTGTATGTAGGCGGACTTAGACGCAGAAGCTAGATAGTTAGGTTGGACCATACATACATCCATCCATATATTTTGCCCTCTCCATGAATTTTATGGTTGGGAAAAATCACTATTTTAGTTCTCTTCTTATCATGGGTATCTGCAGTAAGTTTTTAATGAAGTCATGATTTGCAGATTCAATATGCTTATGAGCTGCTAAAAAATAATTTATGGAAACGCAACTATGATCTTTTTGGCATTGATGAACAACGGGTGAGTAGTTGATAACTTGATATAGTGTTTCACCTTTGTTAAATTTGTATAATTTTCTTTCTATCATATTGTCTCTTGTCTCTGTTAAATTGTTTATATTGGGTTACTTAATTAACATCATGGATGCAGGGTGTTCTTGAAAATGTCAAAGTGCAATATGCCACAGAGAAGTTTTCGGAAATAAGTCTCCCATTGTTAGATGAAGTTGCATTAAGTGAGTTCCATTTACAATAATAATAACTTCTAATAGATTTTGTTTTCTGAATTGCTGATTTATACATGCCCTCTCTGGTGCAGATACTGAAGATCACAACCTTAATTTCATGACATCCAGTGATGTTCAATCTATATTTAGTGATGATAAGGCATCACTAATTATGGTAAAATCCTAATTTAGAATTTTGTAGTGCATGTTTTCTGGTTTGTACATTACAAGAGGAGGAGGTTTTCTTTGGTATCCCTACTTTTTTCAAGGAAGGGCTTCTAGTTTGAGATTCCTAGAAAAATGAACTGTATGATATTTCACTCAAGATCATGTGATTCCTTCTATATGCCTTTCATCTTGTTATTTAAGGATATAGAGTTCATTACTTACTACACTTTGTTTACATTATAGAACAGTATAATTTATTCTTAAAATAAAGTTATCTAAAACATGTAAATGCTTAGACAAATGACATGAGTAATAGGTAACCATGAAATGACCAAAAGAATATCAGAAACAGAAAATATATGTTCTTAGGCTCAGGTATTATTTAGGGTCTATGGGAAATGCTATTATTGGTTTCCAAATTCACTTATTGAGTATTTGATTAGGGTGTAAGGAAATACAAGGAAAGATGAAAACATTCTCTACTCAAACCAAGAAATAATGAAAAGAAAATTTAATTGGCTTGGATAAAAGAAGAACCATAATCACAAAATGCTTAGACAAAAAAGTATGCAATATACTAAGAACTTAACAACCATCATGAGTTGACTTAGTGGTAAAAAAGGAGACAAAGTCTCAATTTATGGTTAAGAGGTCATGGGTTCAATTCATGGTGGCCACCTACCTAGGAATAAATTTCCTACGAGTTTCCTTGACACCCCAATGTTGTAGGGTCAGGCGGGTTGTCCCGTGAGATTAGTCGAGGTGCGCATAAGCTGGCCAGGACACTCGCAGAGATAAAAAAAAAAAAAGGAACTTAACATTCATATTATGTAGGAAGGTGTATTTATGAGCTAGAAGGATCTCAAAGGTTTAGAATAAGTATATAAATAGGCTTCTTATTCGCTTTTGGAGGGGAAAATATATTTTCTCAACGGGAAGTTAGTTACATTTCATTGATAGAATGAAATTTACTGGCAAAAGTGTACAAAAGCAAAAGGAGGTACAATACGCTGCTCTATGGAAAAATCTTACGGAAAGGAGCAAAAACACTAATTTTTGCCAGTTTCTCACATTGAATAGTCATAATTTACCACACTTTCCAAACAATAACTCCAATTTCTGCACAAGGTGAGAGGAAGTGTATGTCATAATTTACCACACTTTCCAAACAATAACTCCAATTTCTGCACAAGGTGAGAGGAAGTGTATGTAAAGCAAGATACTTAAAAGTACTGTTATTTAAATTACATGTACAGTACTCCATTACAATTATCCTGTTAATTATTCGTCCTCATCTAGAAATGACACTGTTATTATTTTGAAGTGATCATTCAAGTTGTTTGCTTGCAATCTTTCCACTCTTGAATTTTATCCATTCTGTAGTGTTGTTCTCTCTTTCCCCATCCTGTTGTTCAGATGTTTGGGTGAATATGTTGACTTTTTACTTTTTCAAGTTCCTGACTTGGTAATATTAGAGTTAAAACGGTGTACCTGGCCAATGTAGTGCCATATTAGTTTCTTGAATTGGGAGCTTTTAAAATCTTCATGAACTCCTTAATTTCTTTGGTTTTCAATAAGTAAAGATTAGGGTGATGATTGCACAATAGTTTGGTTTAAATTCTTCTTGTTGAAATTTGTTTCAGTTGTATTCATTTGGAAGCAAACCCTGCGTTCAATTTTCTGACGTATGGAAACAAATTGGTTTGTACTTATCTCTTCTTTATCTTTGTGAGATATAATAATATTCATTTAACTTCCTTTTTGGTCTTAATTCGTCTATTCTATTTTTAATTATCAAGTCCAATTATCTTTCTTCCGAATGTTGGTTCTCATTCTTAGGTCTTGGACGTTTGTGAATTCAAATACTCTTGGGAAGTGAAAGACACAATCAGGGTTGCTTGGCCTCTTCCATTATTTCACCCCCCCGATTTCTGTTCACTTCTGACTTCTGTCATTGCCCATTACAGCCATTTATTAATTAAATAGCACTCATGATCTGTTCATAAGCTCTTATGTGTTGAAGATAACCTTTTCCCTCTAGCTCCTAATGCTATGCCCTTGTAATCGTTGCCTTAGTAGCTTAGCACCCAAATGGAGAATGCAACTTCTCTATTAGTGAAAAGTATCTGAGTAATTTGATTTCTGCAGGTAGGATGTTTAGTATTTTGAGTTTGATTTAGTTTCAGTTAAACTTCTGAAACTTTTTTTTGAAACAAATTCACGATGACAAAACTCCCTTGTCTTTGTTATTAATTGTTTTCTCTACCAAAATGTAGTTCTGGATAAGCCTGAATTTGATCCTCTAGTGTGGGCAATGCCATTCGATATCTATTGAGCAATTGTGAGGGTTCATGTTCTATGTTTGTACTGCAGAAGAATGAGTTATGACCATTAAATGTCTTCTTCTTCTTTTTAAATTTTTTTAATTAATTAATTAATTTATAAAAAACAATTTCATTGACGTATGAAATTTACTAAATGGATATACAATCCATGGAACTACAATAAGCTTTCCCAATTGTTAAGAAGGGAAGTATATGTATAATGTATACGAAACCAGAAGATTTGAGCTTTTACATGAACAAATAGCTTGTAAATGGCAAGGTCAAAGAAGCTGTCAAAAGGATGAGCTCTATCCATGAAGATTCTTCGGTTTCTTTCCTTCCATAGTACTCAAAAGAATGCATGTGAAGTGTGCAACCGTAAAAGAGCTTTGATGTTCTTGGAAGGGTGGTCCCAAGAGGATGGAGCTCAAAATTACGTAACTTGCAATTGCCTGGATATTATTTATTTTAGAAATGTTAAATAAGCAGACAAAGATACATTGATGAATCTGAAGACATTTCCTTCCCTCTACGTTCCCCCCTACCTCATTGGGAGAATGAATATTCTGTCATTAATGATTCACTACTTTGAGTAGATTGAAGTAAAATTTGTTATCTTTTCATATATGTTAATTCTCAGTTGCTTTGCTGGATGGAGTTGCTAATACTGCAGTAGTGGAGCTTGGTGAAGCTCAACTTGCTGCTTACCTTGCAGAGAAAAAGCCTAATGGACAATCATTCTTCAGGAATGGTAAGTTAAATTTAGTCTCCTAGTCCTAGATAATGGAACAGAGTGAATTTGATTAAACTCCTTTGTGTTCTCTGCTCTCCCCGCTCTCTGTTTTCTGTGAGCTTATAAAGATGTAAAGATTGAAGTTTTCTTGAGAACACCTATCCTCTATGTAAACATCTTTTATTAAATTTAAAGATTGAAGTTTCTTCATTTTTTATTTTTTTTTTAAAATACAGTTTTACCGCTTTCTATAAGTGGGAACTGTACATTCTATTTTGGTTTTGATTTATCTTGGAGTTTCATTCAGCTTCATATGTTCTTCGGTGGATATTTATGCAGGACTACCATCACTTGTTGCCTTTCCTCCCGGTTGTAAATCAACTAATTGCATTAATAGGTGAGTGAGGTTTCGATGGGGTTCAAGTTTCAAATTCAAACTAAACAAACTTAGAGTGTAGGTAAAGTGCAGAACTCTTCCTTTTTGGAAAACAAACAAGTATACTAAAGAATAGATGAGGGTTTCTTTGAATTACACTAGAGAGCTAGGCTAGTTGAAAGAGCTTCCAGCTGGCCAAATCAAAAAGGGATATGTAATTACGTGTAGTGTTGAAGTTCAAATATAAGCATTTCTTAACTCCACCATAAGCCTCATCAGTGATCCTTAACATCAATAAGAGTCATACGTTTTTGCTTTTAAACGGTAATTTAATTACCATATGCTTTTATTACAAAAATCTTCTAAATATTTGAACATATTTCTTCCTAGGTTCGATGGAAATCTTTCTTTTGATGATATTACAGATTGGTTTGCAACAACCGTACTGTATCTACCTCGAATCCTTTACTACTCAAAGGACACATTGGTAATATTCAGGGTCTCATGGTGTTATATATGTTTCTTTTTTCAATGATTCAGTGTATTGTCTGGGCATGGTATTCTATGTCACAGTATCGCAGTTCTTGCACCTAGGCTGTAGTGTGGGGCCAGATTACCTTTACACATTGCTCCCTTCGGGGTGGGGGGGTGGGTGTAGCCCTTTAATCTCAAAAGCTCGTAATTTTTCATGCAAAAGAGGCATAACTGGATATGTTGTAATCTCTTTTCGGAATGTACTTTTACCCTTTACACACTGCTCCTTGAGTTTGTAACTTGATGGTACCAATTTCATTAATTATTCATATTAAAATGAATTGTGTATCTGGTTCACTCTCAGGGACATAAATTTTTGGCAAAGAGTAGTCCCCATAAGGTATCATTTATTGCTTACCATTTTCTACCTCCCCCTTTTTTTTTCTCATTTTTTTTTCTAACAATAGACATACTACTACATGTAATTGTTTCTAATTGTATTGATTTGAGACCTGCTTTCCTTGAGTTGCAGTGAGGTTCTAATTAGCTGATATAAATATATATCTTTCTACTGGCAAATAGGTCAAAGTTATTATTTTCTCAGAAACTGGAGAACGTGCTGCACCATTCGTACGCCAAACTGCAAAGAACTACTGGGATTCAGTTTCATTTGCCTTTGTGCTATGGCGTGAAGAGGATTCATCCATCTGGTTGGACGCGTGAGTGCATGATCCTCTCTTTTCCTTTTTTGCAGTACACTGTATGCTTATAGTTCGTTTATATTTAGTATTGACGTTCTACATGAAACTTGATGGAGTTTTTGTGTTTGGCCTTAGGTTAATTTTGATTTTACCTATAATCTTCATCCTTTTTTTTTCGTTACTTCACTTAGATGGATCCACGACCATTCATTTATTTATTATTATTTAATGGGTTCACAACCATTATTTTTAATTTTGATGGGACTTCTTGTGTTTGGACTTAGGTTTGGGGTGGAACTTGCACCTGCTATGGTATTCTTGAAAGATCCAGGAATGAAGCCTATTGTGTACCATGGCATGTCACTTCTTTTTCCATGGCTTATTTCATTTGTGTACATTTTCCACTTTATTCTATGCTCTGTGCATTGTTTGACTAATCAAAATGTGCACTTCTTGCCATCAGGCTCTGTCAACAGTTCCTCGTTTGTACAGCTCATTGAACAGAATAAGCAACAAGGTATTATAGTTTCTTTAGATTCTCCTTTTAAGTCAACTATTTGGTTCTTTTTAATCAATACTACATTGATTCATTGTGTTTTTCATGATAATAATTGTTGAGCTTAAACATGTAACCATTCTCTTCATATATCGTTTTCTTAGATCTCCTTTTAAGTCTCATTAATTTTATTTACTAAAGTTTAGTTTGGTTGATTGGCTCACTCGCCAACTGATGGTTGCTTTGAAATTTGATAAGTAGTTATTTGTTATATGTATATAAACGTTGCACTTTTGGAGATAAATTTCTTGTCCTTGTCATTTCTTAATTTATGCGGATATCTCCTTGAAAGTTCCTGTATTTGTAGCTGCACAATTCAATTAAGTTTCAGGTCACCTTTTCTATGTTTTTCAGTTTGCCTTCTTTATGTTTGCTTTAATTCTCAGGGTTTGCGTTGTTGATTTTTGAGCCAATAGTCGTATCATTACTATAGAACCATATGTCCATGCACTTCCTAATTTACTATATCAAATAGGCTTCAGTTTAAAGTGAAGACATCAATATCATTATCATAGAACCATATCTCCGTGCACTTCCTAATTTACTGTATCAAATAGGCTTCAGTTAACTTAAGCAAATTAAAGTGAAGACATCAATATTTTGGAACTTCAAAGTATAATTCTTTTCTCTACCTCTTGGCGTCATCAGAATCTGTCTACACATTTATAGGAGATTAATGGTTACATAAAAGATCGAACAAGTGCATAGGAAATTGAAGTGGAGGAATATTCCAGTGTGTGGTGTTTTAATCTTTAAAAGCAAGTTGATAAGTCAACAGTTTTTGGCTAGGACAGCAAAATCTTATCTAAAATAAACATATTTCTCCATATCATATTAATTAGTCCCTGGCGTCTCCATCCATATTGATTTAGCATTTATTATTTATACAACAGTTTCTATTTCAGATCTTAACATTACTGAAATGTGTATTGAGTTGATTATCACAACCCCCCCGGGTGAATATAGTTAGAAGAGGTTTGAAATATGATTTATTTCTATGTTATTACATTTACTTTTGTTACTCGATTAGTCATAGAGTTCATTTCTTCAATTGTTTTGTACTTACTATCCCTCGATCCTTTTTCTCTTTCTACTTTTCTTCCATCTTGGTCCTGACGACTGGGATTTGGGTTCTCATGTTTTCTCTTTAAGAACTTCCTCAATTAAGAAGTCGGACATCAATGGAGCTGGGATGTGATGCTCGTGGTTATTCTCGTGCTGGATCTGACACATTAACCTGGTACTGTGCGATTGTAGCTGGAAGGCTGGGTGCAGAACTTAACAAAATGCGTGAAGTAAGCTTTTTTTTTTTTTTTTTTTTTTTTCTATGATTAGTTTTCATGTAGCAGTGCTCTTAGTCTTCTTGTCATTTTTCTAGTTAGTCCTTTTGTATAGTTGTTCGCAGATTTGTTCACAGATGTTAAAATTGAATTGATACATTTTTTATTTTCATCATTTAGTCAGAATAGGCTCCATGCAGGTACTGGTAGTTCAGGCTAATTATATTACCGGGTTATCTGGTGTAATAGTATTCAGATGAGCAAAGTTCTGTCCTGGGGGTGGGGGGTGGAGTGATTGCCTTGGTTTTGTCCACCAACTTTGAGACGCAGTATAAATTTGAAATGGTAATTTAGCTAAGTATTTATAAGTACAATTGAATTAGATTTGGTTGTCAACTGTGGACTTTCAGGGGTGGTCTAGTTATTGCCTTTTAAAAAAGTTGAAGGATAACTTTGCTTACTAAAATACACATTACCTTAGCTTCTCAAAATGTTTTATCTAATTTGAGATAACTTTTGTTTTAATTATCAATATGTCTAATTTGAAAATTTCTGAAGTTGTGGAACATTATTTATCATTGAATAATTGATTCTTTCAAAAGTTAGGGTAGCATTAGGTTGATTCTTGATGAGTATGTTAATTTTATCTGAGTAAACGTAATAGTAGCATAATGGTATCTCAAGTCTGTTAGGTGCAGGCCCCCAGTTGTAGTTACTTAGATGGAGGTTTCAGTGGGTTCTTGTTGTTGATCTGTATCTCACATTTTCTCTTATGAAAAGGAATACAATCACATCGTGAGATAACTAGAACAGTGCTTAGGGAGGAAAGGTTTCCTAGCCCTTTCGAATTGGCTGGAGGTTTCAGTGGGTTCTTGTTGTTGATCTTGTATCTCACATTTTCTCTTATGAAAAGGAATACAATCACATCGTGAGATAAAATCCTTGCAGAGTCTTCTAATTCTAGTTGCATTTTCTTATATCTTAAAGGACTCTTGATGAAATCATGGGGATTATAGGGTTTTGTGGTACTGGCAAAGCTAACTCCTTGTCCCACCTCTACATAAACTGTACATCAAGCGACAGTGAAGATATCTATTTTGATGCTACACTATGGGTTAAAGAAACTTTAACTAGTGATAGTGAAGCTTATGGAGCTGATGAAGACCCAAAGATATCTCCAGCTGTAGTTGCACTTAAAAGCAAACGTTTGTCCTTCACTTGGCTTGACGGTGAAGCCCAGAAGGTAACTCCCATTCCTTGGCATATCATTAAATTATTAACTGGAATGTGAGAAACAGGGTAGCGGTGAACCTAGTGGTCAATCCTTGCTTTGGTGTACTCATCTGAAATAGAAGTTTTGCGTTCTTCCAGCTGAGATATGAGCCATCTATGCTTTCTCAGTCCATTTTCTTCTAATCTTTTTATGTTTAGTTTCTCGTGATCTCTTTATGTGGTACATGGGAAGTCTAGTCACATTAGAATATTCTGAAATTATCTTAAAAAATTTAATACTTTATTCTTGAATAACCTCAAAAAAGAATTTGCTCTATAGATCTGAAGAGTTTCAAAGGATCACAGTTCACATTAGCAACTGAGCTTGCTTGGATGATCTTTCTTGGGGTTTAGAATTATTTTCCCGTATTTATTTTTAAACTCGATAACATGTATTAGGTAAGAGTTTATTATTGAATACTGAATAAACTTGATAGACCCCAAATTAGGAAAGTCTATACTCGGAGGAAAAGAAAGAAGAGAGGAGGGCAAAAGAGGAAAGATGGTGTAATGGGTGAGGAGTCTGAAGGAAGATCTCGGACTTCCTTGGCATTTTTGCCTAAATCGTGAATTTATAAGTTCAAGTTCTATCAAAACTCAATTAAGAAAGTATTACAGCCCTCAACTATAAAAAGAAAGTAAATAGTAACAAACCCTCAAGACTTTAACGAACAGATAAACAGAAAATTAGAAACTGATTAATTCAGTAATGCTCGATAAGAATTTGAAAAGACACAAAATATTGTCCAAGGCATACCACTCTGAATAAATTAAATTCTATGTACTTTGAAAATAAATGTTCAAGGCTGAATAAACTTAAAGACTATCCCGGGGAGATAAAAGACCATAATATTTTACAAGAAAGCCCCCAATTTGAAGCAATTAACGATAAGGGATCCCTACAAAAAACTTTATCCATCGAAATTCATTAGGAATTGCCAAGTCTTGCACATTCAATTATATCTTGCCTTTCTCTTGATTCTTGAAACATCCCTTAAAATTATACTCTCTCTCTCTCCTAGCATAAGTTCCATAAAATTGCCGTAGCATTCCCCACTGTTAGGATAGTTGAATTACCATTTGTATTTTTAGGTTATAAGATTAATGAAATTAGAATTTTTTCGTAATGGCAGACAACATATTAATGTAGTAGCTGATTTGCATTTCTCTGAAGATGCATTCATTCTTTTATGAAGCATAATTCTTTATCTTTGCAAAAATATTTCAAAAAGGAAAAAAAGAACTCAATGATCATTCTTAATTTTTATACCTTGTTTTGTCTCTTCATTAAGTTCTATCAAGTGAATTAATTGAAGCCTTTTTTTCCTTTTCTTTCCTATCGATTCTATTAGTTATTAATGGTTTTATTGCTTTGATATAAATATTTTTTATTGACTCCTGATGGAAAAACTGTCATGCTTCCGTAGTTTTGTCTATATTCTCTACAAAAAGATGTTCTCTGCATTAAGAATGCCCTCCTGTGTCCTACGCATGTTTTATGCATATCTCCAGTGTGTCGGAAACTAAAAAGTAGTAATAAAATGGATCATACGGTCCGTTCCAAAGTTTTTCAGTGCTTCAAACTGATCCTGTGATAATTAATGTCAACACTCTGTTTAGATAATGTCCTTGCTTCTTCCTCTTCTTCCTCTCTCTCACTGATACATTCTTAATTTTTCTCTAGAAATATTGTTTCTTTTACATTAGCTCTGAATCTAGCTATGAAACTTGTGGACCAATGAGAGATCTCAGTGACGTGCCTCGATTATTTATCGTGCGGTACAAAAGGGATGCGACTAAAGCTAAGGAGATGAAGCCAAGAAGTATGTTTGATACATCATCCGATGAACTGGATCTTGCTGCACAGCTTGTGGCTCTTTACAATGGTTCATCTGAAATTTCGGAGGTTAGAATCGTTTCCTAATACTTCATTGACCTCATTAACCACTTCATGTCACTGATATACGTTGAAAAGCTTGTATTGATGCTTCTTTCTTCTTTAAGGTGTTTAATATTATTATATATGTTAACTTATTGTAGGGTTAAAAGCTCTCGGCCTTGGGCTTGAAAATTAATTCAATTTACAATATGGGCTATTTATGAATAATGTAGGAAATAAATAACATCTTAGGTTTTCAACATGGGATTTCAGTATACTTCTCATACTAGTGTCGTTTCCTCTTTTCTTTTGTAGATTGTTCAGTGGGTCTCAAAAATAATTGAGGATGGTGATTCGAGGGATCTGCCGTTTTATGTAAGCCAGTTTCAGGGTTTTCTTCTTCTTTTCTTCTTTGTTTTTTTTTTTTATTTTTTATTTTTTTAAATTTAAATTTAAAGTTTAAATTGAGGCATTTATTCGTAACTCTGATACTTCAAAGGCTCTTATTTCGTAGCTCCAGGGGTGAGGGGTTTTCTCAACCCCTTGTCCTTAGGCTTTCGCTTTCCTGCTTTCCCCTTTTTTGTAAGATCATTGTTTATTATTAAAAAGAAATGAAAAGAAGAAAAATGAGGTGTGGGGACTAGTTGACTGAAGTGCGTCCTCGTGTTTCTAAATTCCAGAGAGTGAAGGCTCCTGAACTTGTTCATGAAAATCCGGAGCCTATGATTTTTGGAAGTGCTGGGAGCAGTTTTCTTACCTATGTGTTGAAGTGGATTGAGCACATCAAAGTCGGAATCTATGACCGTCTAGACGACCCAAGGATTGGTCCAGTCTTGTTTCTTGCTTCATTATTGTCTCTCGGTACAATATGGCTACGGAGATCTCAACCCACTCCCCCATCACGACCAGCTAGGCAACCAGACCTCCCAAATGAATCCACTCAACCAAGTCAACCAACTACTAAGGTAACTGAGGGAGGGCTCAAGAAATGTTCCTTTATGGTTTTTTGTTTTTCAATAAACAGTCTCAGATAAAAAGAATGCTTAATGGGCTTGTGTTTTGTAACTTGAAAGACCATATTTGGATAGCCTTTATAATAATGTATCTTATGTTGGAATTGAACCTATGATTGGTCGGTCTACATACTGATCTTTAATATGTCAATGTTTTTGCAACATGCATCTTTTCAGGAAGGAAGCAAACCTAGAAGAAGAAACCGTTCGAAAACCGCATCAAATGCTGACATACCTCCTTCCATCACTGATTTTGAACCTTCAAATGCTTATCAGATGCATCTTTCGGGTTCTGATTCCGAATAGTTGGAGGGGTATATTCAATTCATCATAGATATAAACTTTATATTGCCAAACTTTCATCCATAGCATTATTTATTGCAATTTTCCCGGCTTTAATTAAGATGATTGGCTGTTGACCAGTACTGCGAAATGGTGGATTCAATCCCGTCTACTTAAGCAGATTGGAGGAGGAACTCTCCCCATCTACTTGATTCAGGTAGAACTGTATACTTTACTTGCCCAGCTGTAAAGTTCCCAATCTTATTATCTGATTGAACTGTTGCATAATAATTAGTCATAAAAGGAAATTAGTGGTCTTTTAAGCTTAGGGTGCTAGTTTAAAAGGTAAATGTACAACATTATTTAATTACTGTTCTATTTTTATTCAGAATTTGCACAAAACATTTATTCTCAAGTCGGTTTAGGCGTTATGGTGAATTACTTTGGTAAATTAGTAAATGCGTATTAAATTTGTGTGTTTTTCAATCTTAGAGAGGTTAGATGATTTACTCAAAACTGGAACTCGTGATTTTAGATTTAAGTGTGCAAGCGGTAAGAACTTTTATCTAATCTAAAATTCAAGTCAACGTTATATAAAGGTAAAGGGTAAATTGCATTTTACTTCCGCTGGCTCCCTTTTGCAATTATCACCTTTTTAATGCATGAACCTATCCAATCCCTCTCTCTTCTTTCCCAAGTCTCCTAATATTTCTATTAATCTCTTTATACAACAATTTCAATATATATAGTTGATTTAATTTGTATTATGTTTCAATTACTAGGTGCCTTTTTGAAATGATTTTCTAAGTACTTAAAAACACTTTGTTTGCATGTGAAAGTCATTCCAAACCGACTACAATTCTAGACTCTAGTAAGTTCATACATTTTTGTTTTGTTTGTATATTTCATATTAGTCATTTGTTAACATTCACTCTTATTTGTAGAATTTTGTATTACATTGTCAGGATAAAAACTAGTCCAATTAAGAACACAATCTGTGACGATACATCATACATGGGAAGTGATAAAGAGTGGAATGACTTTTTACACAAAATTATAAATAAAAATAGAATATTTAAAGATGGAAATGAATTTATTAGAGAAAACGAAAGATCAAAATATAATTATTTGTATATACTAAATATTTGCACAAGGTAGAGAGCTTGTTGGAATTGGAATAACTAGAGTAGAAGCAAATGAACCCGGAGTTGTCGGCTTGGTTGTCGGCCCCGGCCTCTTTGACTTTTGTGGATCTTCTGTTGCTTCTAAGCTAAGACCACGTAGCTTTGCAATGAAATTTAGTACAATCAAAGTTAGTTTTTCAACCGCATTAATTTCTTATTTTTAATTTTATTATGGAAGTTTTTTTTTTTTCTTAAAAAAATATATTATGTAAAGATGGCCAATGCATATGAATTTTTCCCAGCTAATGCCAGTTATCTTATATTGTTATGAATTTTTCTTTTTTGTAACATTCTATAAACTTCAGTTCTTTAATCTATACTACGTTGATGGTATAGTTCACTGGGAAAAAGACCAGAAATGATTAGAAAATTACATCGAATACCTTCCTCTGCAACGCAACTGTAGACCATGAAAATGAGTGACGGAGAGAATCCAAATCTCATGCAAAAACAACGCAAACTTTCTGTATATGTAAATGCAAAGTTCTCATTTTATAGAAAATTCTTGTTTTTATGCAAGATTCTCGCGTGCACAAAAACATAACTTTAAAGTTTAAACATATGTATATGTACACAAAAGTCTCGTTTTCATATATACAAAATTCTAAATTAATGTTTTTATCCAAAATTATCGGGCATATAAAGTAACTTTAAAATATGTATATAGTAACCTACGTGCAAAATTCTCCTTTTTTTTTTTCTCTCTCTGTAATGTAGAACGAAAAGAGAAATTCCTTTTTTTTTTTTAAAGGCCAATTTCACTTACAATAAGTTCTTTCTCACTTTATGTTTTTAAAATCTTAAATACTAATAATAATAATAAAAAAAAGTTCATACTCCCTAAATCTAGTCTTAGAAACTATCCAAGCATGGACCCCCTCCCCTTCCCCCAAATTATAAATAAAAGCTCATGAGCTAAATGAAAGGATCAACCAAAAAAAATAAAAATAAAAGATCCTTCTTTCTAACTATTAGCCAAAGAAAAAAAGCTATGATGATTCCTACTTCCTTTCTCTTCTCCCTCACTATTTTCTTTTTACTTATTTTTTCCTCCTCCCATGGTTCAAACACCCAAAACATTATTCAAGAAACATGCAAGAAATCAGCTGAGAGTAGCCCAAATATCAACTACAAATTTTGTGTTGCTTCTTTGGAATCTGACAACCGTAGTCGCTCAGCAAATCTCCACAAACTTGGCCTCATTTCAATGGATCTATTGCGACACAACATTACAAGCACTCGACGAGAAATCAAGAAACTTTTGAGGAACAAAAAATTGGAAGAATTTGTTAAGGGTTGTTTGAAGGATTGCTTAGAGCTTTATTCTGACGCTGTTCCAACGTTGAAAGAGGCAAAAAGAGAATACAAAGAGAAGAATTATAAAGATGCAAATGTTAAGGTAAGCTCAATTATGGAAGCTCCTACTACTTGTGAAGATGGGTTTCAAGAAAAACAAGAAACAATTTCGCCATTGACGAATAATAACAACAATGTGTTTCAATTGGCAGCTTTGACTCTCTCCATCATCAATATGAATCTGCATCTCCAATAAAATCTTTATACTTACATATATTTATTATTATATATATTCTTTCCTCATAAAATTTATGTCATTGGACAAGGTATGTTGTTTCTTATGTATTCCACTTTTCTGTAGAGACAATTGAGTTTTTTTTTTTTTTTTCAAGATATTAAAACATATAGAAAAGTAATAAAAATATGTGTGTGTGAGAGATTGAGGAATTAATGTTTTTGGTGTGGGCATTAATTTTTTAAAGTGGCACACGACCCAATTATTCAATCAATGTTTATTATGTGTGATAGTTCTTTTCTTTTCAAAAATATATATTTTTTTTAATTATTTTTGCTATGTTATTAGAGAAGATGCATGAAGATGAGCCGTGACTCAACCATATGATTTTTTTGAAGTAGAAAAATATTTATGCAAATCTAAGATTTACACTTATCTTTGTGTATTTTGCCAAATTGTCAAATCATAGTTTGTCACATACTAAATTCTTCCTACTTTTTTTTAATAATATATTTTTTTATGTGTGTGATGAGGGTGAGATACACATAGATAAGTTTATCTTGGTATTGCTCTTTAAAATAAGGGTAATACTTGAGTGCATCCCGAGTAGCACCTAAGTTGATGCATCTCACTCTCATTACTCACATAAAAAAATTATTAAAATATTTCCAAAAAGGAAATAAGAAGAATTTACCACATGTCAAATTATGATGGGACAATTTGGTGAGATGCATAAAGATAGGTGCTACCCGAGATAATGCACCTAAGTATTTTTCTTAAAATAATACTTAGTGGAGTTACAATCCTTTGTTGTAGTCATCTAACCATAAAATAAAATATTATATATAATAAAAAGCTTGTCGCTTGTCATGTGCGACTAAGTTGAAATGATAGTTTGCTAGTTAGGTGAGGGAAAATTTTCTTAGTACTACTAGAGTGTCATACTCACTAAAAATTTGTCTCTACAAATACTTTTTTACTGCTAATAGACTCCACACTGTTTTTAAAAATAGATTGATGTGACAAGTAATAAATGAGAGCAGTATCGAAAATTATAATCTTAAATTAAGCTTAGAGAATACACTTGTGAATAAATGTACTAAGTTGTTTGATGGAGAAAATAGGGTAGGTAATTTGTCTTACTAAAAAAAAAGGGTAGTTAACCATTTTTAGATTTTATTTTAGCCAAGTCGTGTGTAAATATAAAACATAACCTTCGTTGTCCTTGCCTTAATCCAATATTCGCCTATTAATTATTTAGGTTAAACTACCATTTTCATTTCTAAATTTTTAAATTTGTGTTAAAAAATGTATAAATAGTTGTTGAAGTTTTAATTATATACCTAATAGGTCCTTAAATTAAATCCTTAAACATTTGATTATGTGTCTACTAAATTTATAAATTAAAAAAAGAAAGTCATTAAATTAAAAAAATATAGAATGTGCCAAAAATCTAATAGAAACAAGAAAATTCAAGAAATAATTCAATAGAAAGTCAAGAGTTTAAAGTCGGTCTATTTAGATATTTTTAAATTTCTAAATTATATATTAAATAGAAAAATTTTCACATATGGAAAAAATATCAAACTATTTACATAAAATAGCAAAAAAGATATTGATAGACATTGATAGACTTTTATCAGTATCTATCCGTGATAGAATTCTATCATTTCTATTACTGATAGACTTCTATCAGCATCTATCACAACTGTCTAAAATTTTTGTTATTTTATATAAATAGTTTCTCTTATTTTTCTATTTTTAAAAACTCTCCTATTAAATAAATATAAACTTCCAAATTCATAAACTAAACTTGCAATTCAACCATATTTAGAGTCGGTTAATCATTTTTTTAGTACAACAATTTATAATTGTGAAGACAGGAAATCGAACCTCTCACCTTTAAAATAAAAGATCATGCCAACTTAGTTTGAATGATTGTTAAAAGTAATAATAATAATAATAATGACAATGAGGAGAAGATTGTAACAAGAGAAGAAAACGTGGGAATGAGGAGAAGACGTGATTGAAAGTTTAGGGTTTTGTATTTGCACATTACTTGTCTTTTAGGAAATGACTTTCTCAATCTTACACTCCAAACTTTGGGATGTGATACCTGTCCTATACTATTCCTATCCCACATCAGATTTTTTTTTCTTTTTTTTTTCTTTTTTTTTTTTTAACAAATATCAGTGAAAAGAAAATTATGAATTTAATCCTTCTAATAATTAAAAAAAAAAAAAATCATAGGTTATTTGGAAATTAGAATCAGAATTCAGAGACAGGCCGATGATCCGTTCGTTGAAAGTTCACTTCACGAAGCAACCTCTTAAACCCACGGCGGTCGTTAACGTTATAATACCCTTTCACTTCTTCCCGCCTTCTTTCTTCTTCTTCTTCAATCTCAAAACAAATCTACTAATCTTCTCTCTTTTCCCCTCTGCCCTTTCCTCTCGTTGAAAATTCTCTCGGTTTAATCATGGCTCCGACGGAGGATCGATCGGAGATTGCCTTCTTTGATGTCGAGACCACCGTTCCTACCCGCCAAGGTCAGAGATTTTCAATTTTGGAATTTGGTGCGATTCTGGTTTGCCCTAGGAAGCTGGTTGAGTTGGAGAGCTACTCCACTCTCGTTCGACCTTCTGATCTCTCGCTTATTTCCTCGTTATCGGTACGATGCAATGGCATTACTAGAGATGCTGTCATTTCTTCCCCTACTTTCGCCGAAATTGCTGATAGGGTTTACGATATCCTTCACGGTACTCTCTCCCTCTCTCTTTTGATACCACACTAATTCTCTACTAGGGTATTTGAAAAGAAGCGGCAGAATGTTTTATCTGCATGTTCTTCTTTTTGATGTATTATGCATATTATTAAATTGATGTGGAAGTTGAATTGGGTGCCTTCTGATGGGACTGGGAGCTGGTTTCTGTTAAACGAGAGATTTTGGCTCAGAATTCGTTTCTTTTTTGTTCTGAACTTCAGAAGATATTTTCTTAATCAGGTTAGTTTAGTTGAAGGATGGCAACATTTTTAGGGACCGAAGTTTGTGTTAGGTTCGAAGAGACAAAGATGGTGTTCTTGAAATGCAGTCGTTTTCTGTTCCTTTTTCAGTCAAAAGAACTACATTGGTTGGGAGGCTTCTCAGACACTCTTCTTGGATTTCGCCTTTTTCTTTTTAACCAAATCTTTTTTGCAAGTGTGTATAGGTTTGAATTCAGATTACATTTCTGGGATAGATGATCATTTCAGTTCTAAGATTGTACCATGCACTGGGGTTGAATGGTCCATGCTTCTTCTATTTTAATTTTATTATATGCCTGTGTTTGAGTTTCCTCTGCTGTTATACTGTTTCCTGTAGGGCGGATATGGGCAGGCCATAACATACTCAGATTTGACTGTGCGCGAATAAGGGAGGCTTTTGCAGAAATTGGTGTGCCAGCACCAGAGCCAAAAGGTACAATTGATTCATTGGCATTGTTGACTCAAAGGTTTGGAAGGAGAGCTGGCGACATGAAGGTAATGACAGAATTCTTTCTCTTTTGCATGCTTGCTATGTTCCTGCTTGTTTATGCAAAAATTCAGGTCATCCCGATAAATCTGTAAACTAGTCTCCATTAGATGGTGCCTTTGGGATTTTGGGATTTCAACATTTAGAACTCAAGCAGGAAATTGTAGAAGTAATTGAAGTTTTGGGATTTACCTCTCTAATTATGAGACTTAAACAATGTTAACATTTGGCTCTGGGATAGGATTATATTACAAATGTAACGTTTTACCAATTTAATATATCACCATTAAATCTTATGCAAATGAGTAGTTGAAAAGTTCTGTAATGATGAGGGGTTAAAATTCTAAAACTTGTCCACAAAGGGGTGAGAATAGGCTTCTTGTAATGATATTTCCCTTCCTTGCGTGGAGTTTCCCTGGTAAATTCAACCCCATTGTCTTGTGTTTATATAATATATCTTCATGCATGTTCTGACTTTGGGTTTTGGGTTGTAGAAGCTATGGTAACTCTTTATTTTATTTGTTTTTGACGTTCCTTTTCTCCCTGTAGATGGCTACTCTTGCTTCCTATTTTGGGATAGGACAACAAACACACAGGCAACTCTTCAAACTTGCTAGTAATTTTTGAACTTAAATTAAAGGGGCGGTTTCTAGTTATCTGACTTTGTCTGTGTAATTCTCCAGGAGTTTGGATGATGTCAGGATGAATCTTGAAGTTCTAAAGTATTGTGCAACTGTCTTGTTTCTGGTAATGTATAAATTTAAGATGTCGAACATAACTAATATTTTCATGTAAACTTGAACTGTGTGTCTGCGTCAATAATTCATTAATTGGTTGCAGTTTAGAACATTGCATTATCTGAATATTGACCACTTGGATGTATGCCCTTGATAACCATGATTCTTTCTGAATTTAGATCATCAATAGGCTCCAAATGCTTCATTGTCAGTTTTTGCATCAATTGACAATACTCGTCTCCATTTTGCATACCTGCCATGTAGAGACATTCTTGTTGTAGTTTTCCTTTCTGTTTCTTTTTAAAGTTAACTTTATCTGACAACAGCATAGTTGCATTAGCTTTGCTCTTATAATGATCAGTTTATATTAGAAAAGTATGGTGGGTTAAGTTAAAATATTGTCTGGCTATAGGAATCAAGTCTACCCGAAGTTTTCCCGGAGAACAGTTGGGTTTCTCCAAATGCTGTTACTAGGTGTCGTGCTGCAAAATCATCACCACAGGGGAATAATTCGAATAATAATACTCACTCATCAAGTTCAAGGATTGGTGGTAATCCCATATCTCTAACAGATCAACAAGGGGAAACTCATCCGATACTATCTCTCGTAACTTGCAGCTCTGGGGACGGAGCCTCAGATCTGGCTGAATCTAGTGCAACTGAATCAGATTCTTTTAACATGCACACTCTCGGCGACCAAATAACAGGTGAATCACTTGAAACAGATATCAGCATGGAAGAAGAACAGGCCTCAGCATCTACTGAAGCATCTCCCTCAGAGGATACTTCCACAAGCCTCGGCGCTACTACTGAATTTTTGGAGCCTGATCAGGTGTCTGTTTCGTTCATCACTGCATCTTTCGTTCCATTTTTTCGTGGGAGCCAAAGAATACAATTATCGCACAAAGATGACTGTTTACAGCTTCTATGTAATAATCTGAGAGTTCGGTTTGGCATAAGCACGAAATTCACTGATTACGCTGGCCGTCCGAGGTTGAGTTTTGTGGTTGATGTACCACCAAGTTTATGCATGGTTCTTGAAGCATCTGATGGTGTGGCTCAGAGATTATTCTCTGATTCCGGCAGCGGTTCCGAATGGAGGCCTGTGGTGCTGAGAAAGAATGGTTATTTCAACTACCCGACGATGAGATTACAGTAAGTCATACCCCCGCCTGATCCTTTGACATGTAAACTGACTACTATCTACAAACATTTTGATGAATTGAAATATGAAATAAGGGAAAAGGAACAGAAAATAACAGAGAAAATCTAGTCCAAATATGATCTAGTCCAAATATGATCTGCATGCTTGTTTGCTTCAAATTTTCGTTTCTTGCCATCCAAATCGATTCATCTGCTCTACAAGTTCATAAATTTCCTCTTCTTGGTCAGTTTCTAAAGGATATTAAATTTGTTTTTTCACAGCATTCCAACTGCAGTAAGTGGAGATACGGCAGTTTATGCTACAGAGATGTACCAAAAAGAATCATCAGGCGCTGCACAAAGGCTGATATTCAGTAAATTCGACGCTGCAGAGCTTGATAGCTTGATCAAACCTGGAGCCATCTTAGATGCATTTATTTCCTTGGATACATACGACTATCAACAGAGTGCAGGCATTAGATTGGTAGCAAAAAAGTTGATCATCCATTCCTAGTTATGGAAGATCAAGTTGTCCCATCATTGAAGTAAGCACTGAATACTGATGTTATATTATACTTGGTTCACTGACTAACATTCAAATTTCCAATAAATCTGTTTTCATTATTTTAAGAAAAAGCATCACTTTTCCCTGTGTCTGCATTGTTTGATTGGATAAAATGCTTCTTTCTTTAGTTATTTGAGTATTTTAGTGTCAACGTGATTGACATAACCTTCCTTCTATATGTTGAAGGTTCGATTCCCTATCTCCACAATTATTAATGGAGTTTTGTAACTTTTGCTCACAACGAAATGCCCTCCGATATACTTGGCTTGATTGGCAGCCCTTGTGGCCTTGATTGTAGAATTTCTAAATATTGATTGAACGAATAATATACTATAATGATACAAGCTACCGATTCTTTGAAAGATCATTCAATTATTAGTGTTTCTAATCATTCGGTTATTTGTGTTTTTAATCGAGCGTCTACACTAACATATGAACACATTAGACTCGATACTTTTCTATAAAGATTTCTGATACATATAAAATGCTGAAATTTTAGGGCAAAATATATATTTTTGTTTCTTGATGTTTGAATTTAATATTTATTTGGTCATAAAGTTTGTCAAATGTCATATTTTATAGAATTTAATGTGTTCTTTGATATTGGTTTATTTTTTAGAAGATTGGTTTTGAGTTGAGTTTTAAAGGTGTAAAATTAGAGAAGAAAATAGGAAGCAAGTTCTATTTATGAGGTCATCAAAGAAGAAAAAGGGAAAAAAAATGAGAAGTGAAAAAAAGAAAAGAAACAGGTCATCATCTTCTTCCCCTCATCACAGACTACGAACGGCGAGCCTCCGACGCGCAGACGGGAACGACCCACGCAGGTAGACGCCGATTGTGCTTCTCCGATGACCCATTTACTTGCTAGCGAGTTCAGACCCACGACTTTGTGCCTGAGATTGGCGGCGTTTTCACACACGCAATCTTCTCCATCTCCGGAGACTCTACGAACCCACGTCGACGATTACATTCCTCCGACGATTGACGCGAGCAAACACCCACGCGAACGCCCAGCTATGTCGACGGCAGTCTACGTTCACCCACGAATCTGACTTGCGACGGAGTACCACTTCGAACGGCTTCACCCAGGCCTTTGCAGCAGCGCTTGTCTCCGTTTCGATGAGTTTCGGCGTTGACCCACACTCGGATTAGCCTCAAATCAGTTTACCCATAATGTTTAACGGAAGTTTGGACGTTTTCGAACACCAACCAGCAAGGTTCGAATCGTTGCGTTAATTCCTTTTTGAATTAGATTTAAGTGTTCAAATGTTCTTCTGAACTATTGGAACTCATAGATTGTTATGTTTGGGTCAGCTCAAAGTGTTCGATTAAGGTTCGGTAAGTATTAGCGCACTTTGAACTTTTTCGAACTCGATTAAAGTATCTTAGAGATCAGTCTTTTGACTTGTTAAAGGTCTGTTTGTAGTTTCGGAATAATTGGATATTGAAAACTACGGGTTGTTACAGTTAATAACTGCAACTACCCATAATCACAAAGGTATTTAAGGTCAGATTGTTCAGCTGCGAAAGCTAGGTAGTAGGGAGGCTGGCGAGCAAAATCAGAGAAATGAAAACGCCTTTTCTTTGAGTAGCGTGTTTTCTCTATGCATTGTAATGCATGCACGCCATATGTTCGATGAAATGTCGCTGAGAAGATGCGTCTCATTGTTGAAGTTAAAATGGGATAGCTTCATTGTGCAATCCTTCTATACGCGGCATCGCTTTTGTTCCCTTCCTTCCACCATAAACAATGGAGCTTCTGTATTAAAACTGTGTGAAGTGATTTCGTGCACAATCGGTGGGTTAGATGAATTGGAATCCAGTCTGAACAAATGTACAATATCATTGACATCTTCACTCGTCACCCAGGTTATTGATTCTAGCAAAAACGAAGCTCCCACTAGAAGATTGCTTAGGTTTTTCTTGTGGTCTCTCAAGAAGTTAAACCACGATTTAGAAGATGAAGATTTCAATTATGCCATCCGCTTCTTTGCTCAGAAGAAGGACTACACTGCCATTGATATTTTACTTTCTAATCTTAAGAAAGCCGACTGCGCAATGGACGGCCAGACCTTCTGTTTTGTGGCTGAGGCTTTTGTCAAAATGGATAGAGAAGATGAAGCATTGGGTCTGTTCAAGAACTTGGATAAGTACAAATGCCCACATGACCAATTTACTGTCACTGCAATTATTACTGCTCTTTGTGCAAAAGGGCATGCTAAAAGAGCAGAAGGGGTTGTCTTGCATCACAAGGACAAGATTTCTAGCACAATGAGTTGCATCTATAGAAGCCTTCTATATGGATGGTCTATTAAGAAGAACACAAAAGAAGCAAGAAGAATACTCAAAGAAATGAAGTCAGATGGAACCATGCCAGATTTGTTTTGCTACAACACTTTCCTCAAGTGTCTTTGTGAGCAGAATCTTGAGAAAAATCCTTCAGGTCTTGTGCCTGAAGCCTTGAATGTGATGATGGAAATGAGATCCTACAAAATTGCTCCCAACTCAATCAGTTATAATATATTGTTATCATGTCTGGGTAGAACTAGGAGAGTGAAGGAATCATGTACAATCCTTGAGACAATGAAACGATCTGGTTGTCGACCCGATTGTGTAAGCTATTATCTTGTGGCAAGAGTGTTGTTCTTGACTGGAAGATTTGGGAAAGGGCGCAGAATTGTGGACGAGATGATTGAAGAAGAAGGGTTGATCCCGGATCGAAAATTCTACTACGATTTGATTGGTGTTCTGTGTGGTGTTGAGAGAACAAATTATGCACTTGAGCTTTTTGAAAAAATGAAGAGAAGCTCATTGGAGGGTTATGGGCCAGTTTATGATGTGCTTATACCAAAGCTTTGTAGAGGAGGTGATTTTGAAATGGGCAGGAAACTGTGGGAAGAGGCCATGGCTATGGGTGTTATGCTTAGCTGCTCAAGTGAGGTTTTGGATCCTTCAATCACAAAGGTTTTCAAGCCAACAAGAAAGATTGAGAATAAAATTCTTGAAGAATGCAATAGAGCTGAGAAGCAGAACAAAGCTGCAACTGACAAACCAAAAGAAAAGAGAGAGAGAAGTAAGAATCTGTCTTGGAAATAACTTCTTGAATTTTTAACTTAGTCAAATTAAATCATTTCATAGGCCTCCTTATTCAAGATTTATATAGTAATTTAATGATTCCATGAGATATATCTATACATAACGTACTCTTTTAAGCAAACCAGTTCTAGGCCTAAACGACTTGAATTCACTTTGATGGTCGAGTGAATTTTGAGTTCAACAAATATAGCAGGTGGAGGATTTGAAATTTTGATAGATTGAGTTTAAATATATGTTGTGTTCAGAAGACAGTTTTTTTTTTTTTTCCGCTATAGAAATGAATGATTGAACCATCAACTTTTGTAAGGATAATTTTGTTCCTTATTCTTTGAGTTATACTGTAGTTCTAATTACGAAATGATTAGGCTTTATACTAGGTTCAAATATAAAAAAGACCAAAATTTTCTAATAAGATAATATTATGAAATGATTAACTTGCCAATGTTAATTAATATAATATTGTAATGCTATTTTTATTTTTTTCATATTCAATAAAAAGTATTTTTCAAATTATTTCTCTCTAATTCAATGTAAGGGTGGATACTCAAACTTTTGAGTATTTGGTCAATAATATTATGAATTGAGTTATGCATAGATTGAATTTTTTTTTTTTTTAATTTTTTGATAAGATTTTGAGAATGTTTTGATACCATATATATGAAATGAAGCAAACAAACTTATAGACTTTATTCAATTTTATCACATTCTTAGTGTTATATTTTTTGAAAAAAAATTTAGTACTACGATAATATTTGAAAAATTTTCATATTAACCTCCATTCATTACTTGCCACAAGAATTATGTAGAGTTTAGGAAATAAATGAATAATAAATAAATAAATTATTTAATAAGATATCAAATAATTAATGGAATAATATATATTACGGTAACTAAAATTTTCTTTCGTATTTTTTACTCAAACTTTTCCCCTCCAAATGTTCACATCTTTCAATTTTAAATACCAAATCTTCCAAATCTATTAAAGTATTATCTTATTAGAAAAAACTATATTATTGCGAGGAGCATATAGAAAATAAGAAAGAAGAAAAAGGAGGTAGTTTACTATTGAAATTTGGAAATTTTTACCTATAGAAAAAATGTCAAATTATTTACAGAAAATAGTAAAAAAAAATAGTAATAGAAATTGATAGACTTCTATCATTTAGATTTCTATCAGCATCTATCACAATTATCTAAAAATTTTGCTATTTTCTGTAAATAGTTTTTCTAATTTTTTATTTTTAAAAATTTCTCTTGAAATTTCAACTAAAGAATTATTTAAATATTGAAAAGACACACGTTAATTAAATAAAAATTCTAGGGTGGTGTCCAACTAATATGTACTATCGCCATTTGACAGGAGGAGGCAGGAAAGTCGGGTTTTTTTAATATTCAAAATAAAAAAATTTAAAAATGAAATAATTATCACAAAACAATGGATCCAATCACAGATCAGACAAATGCATATGATATTTACATAAAATCCATCAAATCTGATTATTTATAATTTATACCAATTTTCCTTTTTGAAATTTGGAACACGGTTTTTTCATTATACTTCGAATTATTCAAAGAAAGAAAGCCCTTCAATAGTTCAATCCCACACAGTCGGTGGTACTTGCTGAGACAGCTTTATTCTTCTTCTTCTTCTTCTTCTTCTTCTCCCTTTCGCCTCTTCTTCCTTTCTTAGCTGTTCCTCAACTATTACCACCATGAATTAACAATTACCCATTACCGATCTATTCTTCTTCTCCATGTTTCTCCCATTTTCTGCCTTATCTCTTCGACTTCTGATCCTCCTCCTCACATAATTGAATTGAAGGTGGGGGGAGAAGTGGAGATAGCTGTTGTATACAAGGAAATAACCCCTTTATCTCATGACCCATAGCTTCAAAATCTGATAAGAGGATAGACAGAAGAAGAATTTAGTCCGATCTTTCTGTATACAAGTTTTCCTCAAGCGAGGGTGTAAAATTTTGTATAGAGAGAAGGGAGAAGAGACATGGGAATAGACAATATCTCAGCTCAGAAGAGAACCGGCAATGGAGGGAATAGTTTACCCACCACTGCTGCCACCGCCAACGGCAGGAGAAGCCGTGGGGTTTCCGGAATTCCCCGTGGCCGTCAGATCCAGAAGACTTTCAATAATATCAAGATCACCATACTCTGTGGCTTCGTCACCATCCTTGTTCTTCGTGGCACCATCGGCATCGGCAACCTTGGTAGCTCTGAGGCTGACGCTGTGAATCAGAATATCATCGAAGAAACCAACCGGATCCTCGCTGAGATTCGATCGGACGGCGACCCCAACGACCCGGATGATCCTGCCGAGACCCAAATCAACCCTAATGTCACTTACACGCTCGGACCCAAGATTGCGAACTGGAATCAGGAACGAAAGGTTTGGCTCGATCAGAACCCAGAATTTCCCAATTATGTTAATAAAAGAGCTAGGATCTTGCTTGTTACTGGTTCTCCCCCTAAACCCTGCGATAACCCAATTGGGGATCATTATTTGTTGAAGTCAATCAAGAATAAAATTGACTATTGTAGGCTTCATGGGATTGAAATAGTATACAATATAGCTCATCTAGATAAGGAACTTGCTGGGTATTGGGCCAAATTGCCGTTGATCCGGCGATTGATGTTGTCCCACCCTGAAGTGGAGTGGATTTGGTGGATGGACAGTGATGCATTATTTACTGATATGGTGTTTGAGATTCCTCTGGAAAAATACGATAACTATAACTTGGTCGTTCATGGTTATCCTGATTTGATGTTCAACCAGAAATCCTGGATTGCACTCAACACAGGAAGCTTTTTGTTTAGGAATTGTCAGTGGTCTTTGGATTTGCTGGATGCTTGGGCTCCAATGGGACCGAAGGGTCCTATTCGAGAAGAGGCAGGGAAGATTTTGACTGCAAATTTGAAGGGAAGGCCAGCATTTGAGGCTGATGATCAATCAGCTTTGATATATTTATTGCTTTCTCAGAAAGATCAATGGATGGATAAGGTTTTTCTTGAGAATTCATACTATTTGCATGGTTACTGGGCTGGATTAGTCGATAGGTATGAAGAAATGATTGAGAAGTATCACCCGGGATTAGGTGACGAAAGGTGGCCGTTTGTGACGCATTTTGTCGGTTGCAAACCTTGTGGTAGCTATGGAGACTATCCAGTTGAAAAGTGTTTGAGTAGCATGGAGAGGGCTTTCAACTTTGCTGACAATCAAGTTCTCAAACTGTATGGATTTCGCCATAGGGGCCTTTTGAGCCCCAAAATCAAGCGGATCAGGAATGAGACAGCCACTCCATTGGAGTCGGTTGATCAAAACGATATTCGGCGGCACGTTCTGCATCGAACCAATGCACCTCCAACCAAGTGAGCACATCACTTCCTCGTGTGATTTATCTGTAGGTGATGGTGTCATAGCTGATAAAGGCTGGTAATAGTTCATACCCAAGTCTGTCTTGCTTCCTTTTCTTGTCATTCTGATACTGCTTGAGAAGGATAGAGTGGAATTCTTTCATTAACTTAAAAACAGATAGTGTTTCAGTAATTGAGTATAGGTACTTTATTTACTGTTCTTTTTTTAATTTTGATCTTCTTTTGAGGAGTTGAAGCATTACTATTCTTGCTATGTATTTAGACTTGCTCATATTGATATCAATGTTGTGCAATCAAATTTAGACCAGAACATTTATAAACTGCGAAAAGTTGGTCTCCATATTCCAGTTTCAAAGGAAATAAGAGGGAGACCTCACTCTTAGATCACATGGTTTGGATAATTCAAGTGCTAATGAACCATTTCTGGTCTTGGGAAACTGCGATGTCTTGATATTTTTGGTTTTTTTGTTTGTTTTTGCTGCTTTTATATATATACATATTCATATATTCATTTTTTGCAAAAAGTTGGTCTGCATATACTATTGAGTATCCAAGCAGCCAGCATAGAACAACCCCATGATTCTTTCATCACAGGTGGGTGCCTGGAAACTCATAGGATTTTAATATTCTAAGTAAGCATACATTGTGGCATTGAACACATAAAGTTGGTTTTGTTGGTTTTCACATTTCATCCTGCAGTTTGGTTGTTTGAAAGTTCTTAGGATTATACGGCGGCCCATGAAGTCTAAAATGGATATTTGATCCTACATCGAAAAATGAAGAGACTTCTTAACTTGTATTCAATTGGTTTTGAGATAAAATCTCATGTTTATCTAATATTAGCATTCATTAAACTTGTACTTATTTTTTCAAAGTCCCTTTAACTTTTACCTATGTCCTGTTGCCACTATGTCAACGTGCAATGTTAATATTGTTTAGCCTTGACAATGGATCATGTTTGGGGTTACTTCAGCTATAAATTTTAGCTATTTGCGTTGGTCAGAATTTTTATTTGAGGAGTGGATTTTGTGGACGGACAAAGCAAAATTATGAAGACATTAATAACATTATTTATAGGTTAGAGACATGAACCATATATATATATATATATATATATTATATATATATATATATATATATTTTTAAATATTATGAACAAGGCTAGCCCTCCAAAACCTCAAAACCTCAACCAACTCTTTCCAGCATTAAAACATCATTCAACCACTTAGGAAATAAGGCTCCAAAAAGCACACCCTTGGTAAAAGAGCTCGTGAGATCTTCTCCATCATCAATCACAATAAAGACCTCCGTGAGATCTTCATCTTCATCAATCAGAAGCTTTACCACTTCTCGAGCATTCGACTACACGAGGAGCGTAGGAAAAGAATGAGCTAGATACGTAGATATGCGTTTAATACCTTCCAAGATTGCCATGAGGATGAAGGGTGAACCCACACAGAGGACAAGAAAAGGGTGAACCCTTGTCTTTAGTTTACTGATGTAATACCTTCCAATTGCCATGAGGATGAAGGTGAACCCAAAACTTGTATGCGTTTGTTTTTGACATTGATAAGTTAATTTATTCGTAGAATCTGATTCGATTGGAGAAAGTGAAAGCAACCACGAACAGTGAAGGGTAGAGTTAAAAAGTGTGGGGACCAAATCCAAGTTAAAGAAGGTTGAATGTGTCTAGAATATTTTAGACAAAAAGGTAAAAGCTTTTGTTTAGTTTGATAAATTTCGTTTAGGTTCCCTTTTGTAACTTTTTTTTTTTTTTTTTTTTTTTTTTTTTTAAATTGTGCTTGTTTTCTTACCATTTTTTACTCATGACTTTCATATCTTTCCATATAACCAAATGAATTCTTAGCAAATTTCAAAAAACAAAAACAAATTTTTGAAACCTACCTTTTTTCAGTGTGGTTTTAATTTTGAAAATACTCCTAAAATTTAGACAACAAAATATATAATTGGATGGAAATAATGTTTATAGGCTTAATTTTAAAAAATTAAATGGTTATCGAACAAGACTTAGCTTTATGTTTTTTGAATTTGTGATTTTTTCCTTAAAAAAAATATTTGAATTCATAGCCAAATTTTAAATCCATAAACTTATTTAAAAAAAAAATTAAAATTTTTTACAGTTTTAAAATTTAGACTTATTAAATACGAAATTGGAGCGGTGAGACTTATGAGATGTTTCTAATGTGCCAAGCGTATTTAACGGGACTAATTTGTAATTTAACATACAAAGAATACGAAAGCGCGCTCCGGACCGCCGTGGCTACTTCCTATCTCCTCCCTTCTGGCCGATGCTATTTAAGTTATATTTCATGATTAAATAATAAGCTTAAGCTTCCATTGAAATCGTGTGTGCCGACATCCTCAATGGCGCGGACGATCAAAGCCTTTTTTCCATAGTCGTATTATATCGAGCTTATGTTGTTCTTCCTATCTCCTTCCCTACTCTCACTACGGCGGTAAGGCATTATGAACATACTCTGTAGATTTCGTTTGCTCTTTTCTGGAATTCGACGATTATTTCATGGCCGATAGGGAATTAAGAGGTAAGTTCCATTGATGAATTGAAAGAAACATATGAGTAGCTTTAATTTGCGCTTCAGGTTTCTTTATTTGTGTTTTTTGTGTATTAAACGCTGATTTCGAAGTTGAAAGGCTAAATTGTCCGTTCAACTGCTTGCTATGAATCTCAAGTCCGATCGAGGATCATAAGAGAAATCAAATAATGATACACTTCTGGATTATTTACAATTTCAGGTAGTAAAGAATTATGAAGTTTTCGAGAGTGGTGATTTTCTAAAGCCTAGTCGCTTCGTTTTTAACTTATTGCATCTTTGTCGAACCGTTTGGATTAGGGGGAAATGATTTGGTTTGGTTCGATTTGGTGGTCAAACCGAATCGAACCAAAATTTTTATAATTGTTATATATCAAATCAATCGAACCTTTAAATTTGGTTTTGCTCTTTAAATTAAAAATAGTTCGATTTTGATGTTGGTTTTGCTCTTTTTTTTTTTTAATATATAAATATATATATATATATATAATATTATATATAATATATATATATATATATATATATAATATATATATATATTATATATATTAGTTAAAAATAATTTGGTTCAGTTTCAAATTTGGTTTTCGAAATAGAAATTGAACCGGATCGAATAATTCAGTTTTAAGATTTTTTTCAAACCGGATTGAACTGTAGTTTTCGATTTCACAGAGTTTTCAGTTCGATTTTTGCGATTTTAATGGCTACCCCTAATTTGAATCTTTACTTATTGGGAAAAACTCTGTTAGTTATTATGTTTTGATCGTTTTTTTTTTTTTTTGTTCTACATGTACATGTAGACCACACCTTTAGAATGGTAAAGTGTAATTGTGTTTTCACCGTTGTCAAATTTTAGCTTAACAAATTTCATTCAACTTTATCCACGTTTTCATATTATATTTTCATTATCTCTAAAAGAAATTATATGTTTTTTTTTCATGTTTGGAAAATATATATTTTGTAAGATGGAAAATAAAACTTTTTATACATAACTGATCATAAAATATTATATTTTATATTTTACATTTTTTTTAATTGTTGTAAATGATAAAATTATTAGAAATATTTTTAAGTATATCAAAATGTCACTGGACATTTTTTTATTTTATTTAGTAAATAAATTGACTCATTTGGCTAGGTTAAAAAAAACATTTTTTTCTCCTCTTCAAAATCTTTCCAATCATACCATTTTTTAGTTGCCCTTCTAAATCCATTCAAGCTTTCCTATTTAAAAAAACAATTTTGTGTGGGGAGAAGAAAATGAAAAAGAAATATAGAAGCCAATGGGAGGGAGTAAAGTATAGATGTCATTTACCTTTTTTTTTTATTTAAACTAAAAAAATTGTTTCATCAACGTTAAAAAGACGAAAAGATAACTAGTAAACAAAAATTTTAGAATCTTTAAAAAAAAAAAAAAAAAAAAAAAAAAAAAAAAAAAGCAAAAAACAAAAAAACAAAACAAAAATTTTAGAAAATTTTAAATTAATGTTAAAGAAATAGATTAGTGTCTTTATTTTCTCTCTTGTTTTCCTTTTCTATTCAATGAAAGAAAAGAGAGATTGACAATTTTGAATGGTTTAGACTAGTGTTAGAATATGATATGTAATAGCCATTTGACAGAGTTTAGGTCATGTTTACTTTATATTAAATATAATCAGTTAAGGGTAATATCAAAAGTAAGTCCTAATTATTAGGTTTGTTGTTGTTTAACTGTGTTTCGTAATTGTAATGAACTGTGGAGCCCATCTCCAATTATGTAATCAAAATGCATAATTTGATTGAGTAATGATGATGTTCAATTTGATTGTAGTTGAAAATTACGTAAGACTCATTACCTTTACCGTTACCATTACATATATCAATATTGTAACAGTATGAAAGTTATGAATCTACCATATTTATTGTTACCTTTATCGTTAGGGTCACGTAGTAATAGTAACAATAAAATGTAACAGATTCATAGTTCTAAGTAAACAGGATCAATAATTATATTTGCGAAAAGTCTACTAGGATTAATCTCTCAACGTAATCTCCTTATGATTACATCAATTTTCATTACTGATTGGTAGACGTGGCCTTAGATTTAGAGGGAAGGATCTTAAAATTTTTGTAATAAAAATTGGCAGCAAAAAAAAGAAAACTTAGTTATAAAATTTAAAAATTAAAATTTATTTTTATCAAATTAAATCCAAACTTAAACCAGAGCTGTAATTAAATTCAATCTTAAAATTAATATTTATCATTAGTTTAAAGTTAATTTTTATATGCCTTTGAAAAATAATGACAAATTTAAAGAATAGCTAATTTGAATGTGTTTCCAAAGTGTTGAGAAAGAAATTGATAGAAACTAATTATTTTTATGAGAAAACAGCTAACTAAGTAAAAATTAGAGAAGTTACTCTAAACGAAAAAAATATCAAACTATTTACAAATATAGAAAAATTTTATTGACTATCAGTGATAGACCGCGATAGAATTCTATCGTAATTTTTTTTTTTTTTTTTATATTTGTAAATAGGTTGACTCATTTTTCTATATCTGAAAACAGTCCTACGAATTGATGGTAAGATTAATTGAAAGTACCAAACTAATTGGATGTTTGGAAGTATAATAAAAGCTAAAATAGCAATATATTATATATATATATATATTATATATATATATATATGAAAAAATGGATATACTGGCATGGTAGAAAATTTCCCTAAATAAAAAAAGAAAAAAAATCCCAATAATTATAACAAGCAATGGATCCAATCTCATATCAGACAAATGCATATGATATTTGCATAAAATCCTTTATTATTTTTATTATTTTCCCTTTTTTTCCCATAACATAAGACATGAAATCATTCAAAGAAGGGGCCTTCAATCCACAGACAGTCGGTGCTGTTTGCTGAGATAAGTCTCTTCTTCCTTTCTTAGCTGTTCCTCAACCATTTCCATTACCCCCAATGAATTGACCCTCATTAGGCATTAGTCTATATCCATTACCATTACTGCTCTATTCTTCTCGCTCCATGATTGTTTGTTTTTCTGTTTCTTCCCATTTTGGTGGCTCCATCTCTTCGATCCCCGATCTTGTTGACATTATTGAATTTAAGGTGGAAGGGAGAGGTGGAGAGAGCTGTTGGATAGAGGGAAATAAGCCATTTCCCTCATCACCCATTAGCTCCAATTCCTGGTAAGAGGATATAGAGAAGAAGTAATTATTTACATCTTTCTGTATACAGAGTGTTTAAAGTTTGTAGAGAGAGAGAGAAGGGAGAAGAAATATGGGACTAGACAATATCTCAGCTCAGAAGAGAACCGGAAGTGGAGGGAATAGTTTACCCACCACTGCTGCCACCGCCAACGGCAGGAGAGGCCGTTCTTTCCCAGGAATTCCCCGTGGCCGTCAGATCCAGAAGACTTTCAATAATATCAAGATCACCATACTCTGTGGCTTCCTTTGTTCTTCGTGGCACCATCGGCATCGGCAACCTTGGTAGCTCCGAGGCTGACGCTGTGAACCAGAATATCATCGAAGAAACCAACCGGATCCTCGCTGAGATTCGATCGGACGGCGACCCCAACGACCCGGATGATCCTGCCGAGACCCAAATCAACCCTAATGTCTCTTACACGCTCGGACCCAAGATTGCGAACTGGAATCAGGAACGACAGGTTTGGCTCGATCAGAACCCAGAATTTCCCAATTATGTTAATAGGAGAGCTAGGATCTTGCTTGTTACTGTTTCTCCCCCTAAACCCTGCGATAACCCAATTGGGGATCATTATTTGTTGAAGTCAATCAAGAATAAAATTGACTATTGTAGGCTTCATGGGATTGAAATAGTATACAATATAGCTCATCTAGATAAGGAACTTGCTGGGTATTGGGCCAAATTGCCGTTGATCCGGCGATTGATGTTGTCCCACCCTGAAGTGGAGTGGATTTGGTGGATGGACAGTGATGCATTATTTACTGATATGGTGTTTGAGATTCCTCTGGAAAAATACGATAACTATAACTTGGTCGTTCATGGTTATCCTGATTTGATGTTCAACCAGAAATCCTGGATTGCACTCAACACAGGAAGCTTTTTGTTTAGGAATTGTCAGTGGTCTTTGGATTTGCTGGATGCTTGGGCTCCAATGGGACCGAAGGGTCCTATTCGAGAAGAGGCAGGGAAGATTTTGACTGCAAATTTGAAGGGAAGGCCAGCATTTGAGGCTGATGATCAATCAGCTTTGATATATTTTTGCTTTTCATCAGAAAGTCAATGGATGGATAAGGTTTTTCTTGAGAATTCATACTATTTTGCATGGTTACTGGGCTGGATTAGTCGATAGGTATGAAGAATGATTGAGAAGTATCACCCGGATTAGTGACGAAAGGTGGCCGTTGTGACGCATTTTGTCGGTTGCAACCTGTGGTAGCTATGGAGACTATCCAGTTGAAAGTTTTGAGTAGCATGGAGAGGGCTTTCAACTTTGCTGACAATCAAGTTCTCAAACTGTATGGATTTCGCCATAGGGGCCTTTTGAGCCCCAAATCAAGCGGATCAGGAATGAGACAGCCACTCCATTGGAGTCGGTTGATCAAAACGATATTCGGCGGCACGTTCTGCATCGAAGCAATGTGCCTCCAACCAAGTGAGCAAATCACCTCCTTGTGCAATTTACCTGTAGGTGATGGCGTTATACATCAATTCATAGCAGATAAAGGCTGGTAACAGTTCATACACAAGTCCGTCATTCTTCCTTGATTGTTCTGATACTGCTTTTGAGGAGGATAGAGTATAATTTTTTCATTACTTAAAAGACGTGTTTCAGTAATGATATAGTACTACTTTGTGTCCCTCTCTTCACTGTTTTTTTTTACTTTTGATCTTTTTTTGAGGAGTTAAAACATTACTATTCTTGCTATGTATTTAGACTCAATCATATTGATATCAATATTATGCATTCAAATCTAGGTAAGAACTTTGATATTACTGAGGAAAGCTGGTCAATATATTATAATTCCCAAGGAAGAAGAATGGGAAGAACTCTATTGTATGGCTTTCATAGTTCAAGTTCTACTAGCTGATACTTTGTTTAACTGGTACCTAGTAATGATGTAAGGATATGGATTTGTAGCTACATGTTTGTTATGTTTGAGAGTGATTGTGGAATGATGAAAATCACTTATGAACATACTAACATTGATCTTGAATGATTAAAGGCATATTTCAGAGTGATTTTAACCCTTACCAAATCACTCTCAAACATCCCCTAAGGCCTTAGGTTCCTATGAGAATAGTGTTGTATATGAATTTTTGCTCTTCCCATTGATTTCTGATATTGGGGAACTGCAATGTGAATATGGTTTTGCAATGTTTGACCAAAACGATGGACCTTGACATCAGTTTGGTTACTATAATTGTAAATCTTAGCTAGTTCATAGATGTGATTACTGGAAATCCAATTTGGTGAGTGGTTCTGGATGAGATGAGAGAAAATTACTCCCTGAATCCTAGTGCAGAACTTTGATATGATAACAAAAGAATTGCTTTGCAATCAACCTTAGAATAAAACAGCATCTCTGGTGAAGCAAAGAGTGGTTCAAGGATTTAGTTACTATTTACCAAGCCAGAATCCAGAATCTTTTCTAAGGAGTGTGTGTTTCAAACCAACCGAAAAAGAGCTGGGATTGTATTCTTGTAGTTTGGCTTCTTTTTGTTGGCTTTTTTGTTCTTTGTATTTTTCTCAATAAGAGTCAAGTTTTCTCATTAGAAAAAGAAAAGACCTCGATTAAAATTAACAATATTTTTATCCAGAACTTAGGTCAAACACAAGTTTCCTCAAGTTTCCAACTACCAAAAACAATCTTTGTGGCACAGAATCATCTACCAAAGTAGTATGCTCACCCACACTCAAAAGAATATCTGCAGAAGTCCTACATTATTTTTTAGCCTGCTTTACACGGTATCAAGGCAACCATGTCTTTATTTCAACCACCACGAAAGCTCCTTTGGTATTATTAAAAAAAACAGGGAAATCAGAATCCCAGTCATGATGATACGGATCAACCTCTTCTTCTTGTGCCAAAGATCTTACCATTTCTGAAGTTGGGTTCTTTTCCTACCCTTATTGATTAGAACATGTTGAGCAAAATTTGAAATAGAGTATCCATTTTCTCAATGTCATGCTTAGAACAAATAAGAATCTAAAGTTCAAATCATATCCATTTAACTTGAAATGGATATGATTTGAATTTATATCCTAAAGTGGGAAGATGGAGCATGACCCAGTGAAGAACTAATGGAAGTTTCACTTTATTTCTTTCCCCTCAACAGTAAGATTAGAGGTATAAGGTAGTCGATGTTATTTCTAGTGAAGTTCTCAACCCCATTTGGAACACATTTTGATATAACTTTGAAATACAAGCTTTTGAAATGTCAAGCAAAGCACGTATTTGCACAAGATCTATTCTATAGGTTGTACAATTGTATCCTTGAGTTCCAAACAACCTTGCTTGAACAAGATCTGTTATATACATCGTACAACTGTATCCTTGAGTTTTAAACAAAACAGAGCACAGAATGCAGCTGGAGAAAGGCTTGAGGATGAGATATTGATAGAGGAAAGTTGATATGAAAGGGAAGATCAAGAGCATAGGCATTTGAGGCGGCAAATCACATCCCAATTGGGATTAGAAGCTTATTTATTGTAACATTTGGCTGAATGTGGATGAGAAAGATAGTATAAAATGGAATCCCAAGGGGCAGGTTTCGGCGGGCATCAATGATGTGGCTTCCCCTTCGGCTCCCGCCGCTGCCCGCCCTGCCGTCTAATGCTATAATTCCTAACTTACAGCTTCCTTTCTGCCGACAACTTAAAACAAGCCGAAGGCATATTAGGCGGCAACTACGTAACAAACCTTTCTTCTTATTTCTTCACTGCTTTTATATATTGTTGCCTTTTGTTTATCATTTTTCATACTTATATTTTATTCATAAGGTTGGGGAAATTGATTGATGATAGTGGAACTACAAAAAAAAAAAAAAAAAAAAAAAAAAAAAAAAAAAAAAAAACCCTTTTTAACTTCTTGGGAACTTTGAAGAGTTTTAATATAACCTTTTGAATTTTGAAATTATTTTAAGAAATAGGGAAATTTTTAAAAATAGAAAAATTAAGGAAACTATTTATACAAAATAGCAAAATTTTTAGATAGTTGTGATAGACGCCGATAGAAGTCTATCAGGATCTATTAGTAATAGAGATTATAGAAGTCTATCATTAATAGATGCTGATTGAAGTCTATCAATGTCTATCCGTTTTTTTTTTTTTTTTTTTTTTTGTTATTTTATGTAAATAGTTTGACATTTCTTCAATTTCTCTAAGAAGAAGTTTTTTTCTTTTGGATTAAAATACCATTTTGGTTTATGCACTTTTGGTTTTGTTTCATTATAGCCTACTTATTTTCAAATGTTTAATTTTAGTATTTGTACTTTCAATAAATTTTAAAATTAGTCTTTGATTTCTGTTTTTAAAAATAGTCCATGCTAACATTTTCTTTATAATTTTATGAAAATATATTTACATAATGTCTTTTCTTACATGAAAATTATTATTACATAACCAACTTCGATAAAACTTAACTTTGGATGACTGAGTTTAAAATTTATTGAAAGTAGAATGACTAAATTTAAGGTGAATGAAGTTACGGTAAATTGGACAATTGAAATTATTTGGACTAAAATGAAATGGGACTCAAAAAATAGAAATCAAAATGTTCAACTAATTCTAACATTTGAACAAGTGTACATATATCATTTACAACTTGAGTTTAATTATATAAAAACTAAGGTAATTGTTAAAATTTGTTTTAACTGAAAAGATATCGTTGTCATGTCAATTTTGGTTGTGTTATTTTGGAAGGTGTTAAAACTAAAATGTTAAAATATAATTAAAACATCATTTAAAATTTTTAATATATGGATGTGACAGGGTGGATAAGTGCACTCTCTAACTCTATCCCTAAAATTAAACCGAAGAAGACAATCATTACCAACCTCGTTCTCCTCGTGTGAGGAGCTCTTATTGCTATTAAAAAACACATATTTGGACATCCATGATTATGATTTTTTTTTTTGGTCATTCTTGCACCCAAAAATCTCAATTACTTTGTCAATTGAGAAAACCTCTTAAATTATAAGGTACAAAATTGGTCTTTAAACTTACGTAATAGTGTCTATTGGATCCTGAATTTTGTTGAGGGTTGCTCCAAGCAATTCCCAAAGTTCACAAACAACACCGAGCCAAAGGAAAATTGAGAGGAGGCATGAGAGACTATGCATCCCAGAAAGAATAAGTCAGACTCTTGAGTTTCAGGTCGACTAACCAAACTTGAAGTTAAACTAGAAGAAAAATAACTAACCCAAGCTCGACACTAGTACTCTGTAACCTCGAGGACCATCATCGCCCTAACACTGCTGCCATTACATGTAACTCCAAGCAGGTGCAGAGAAAGAGCCTTATAAACAACCTCATTTTGACAACTTTAAGGGGAGAGACAAATAAGTAAACTTCAAATGAGAAATTCTAAACCTCTCTGTACTTAGATGAGCTAAGTACTCCATATACTAACTTAGACATCAGAGTGTAATTAGCTCGGCATCACACCAGTGTGAGTACTTTTACGTAAGTTAGCTCTAACGACGTGGTCGAGCCAGAAGAGTGGGTCGAAAGAGCATCCAAGGCCCGTGTAACAAACTTCTAAATGTTTATAATAAATTTACAAATATTCGATGATTTGTCTAATAGATATTTAAATTTAAAAGAATAAGTATCAAACAGACAAATTTATTTGCCACTCAGGGAAGGAAATGAAGTGACACATTTTGGCTAACCATGCTCATTGAGCAAAACATTCAAAAATAGGATCATTGGTTTCTCTTCTAGGAGATAACTCATGTTATCTTTATCCTATTTGTTGTTTCCTTTTGTCCTACACATTATTTTGAAAGGAAAAAAAAAGTATGCATCAAATAGACCAAATAAATGATGTTGAATAAGGTGTTAGACAATTGGTTAGTTTAGTTAATATTAGTTTAATGTTGTAGAACAAGGTGGTAGACAATTTGCTAATTTAGAGGTCCATTTTAGATTAATGAGTGCTTAATTAACACAATTTCAATATAACTCAATTGATTTAGACATATGTCTCCAATTAAGAGGGAAAATATTTAAATCTCCCCACTTCTATTTGTTGTTTTAATAAGCTATTTATTTATTTTATTACAAGACTATAAATAGTCAATTAAGTGCCAGTTGAGAACTTGAGATTGATTTTCTAAGTGTGTATAAACACTTATTTAAATATTTAGAAAGTCAATTTAAATGAGTCTTAAATTTTAGAATTGTGGGCAAAATATGTGAATATTATTTTGAAATAGAACTTGCTAGAGAGTATTCTTTCAGCATGAATAAAAAATTTCATGGTTTTTTTTAAAAAAAATAAAAAACAGTGCTTGATTAACTATTTATTTCTTTTATTATAAGGATATAAATAGCGAATTAAATTAAAAAAATAATTGTGAGCAAAGTTTTTAATATTATTTTGGAATAGAATTTGCTCGCCTTGGAGAGTATTCTTTCAACTCGAATCAAATTTGCTTGATTGGCCAGCGAGTCTATCCATTTCAACTTTTTTTTAGAAAAAAAAGTATAAATTAAATAATTTTTTGAGAAATTTTTAAAAATAGAAAAATTATTCAAACTATTACATAAAATAACAAAAATAGAAATGATAGAAGCCTATTACAGATAAATTCCATCAGTATTTTTGTTGCTAATTCTTTTTTCAAATAGTTTGACTTTTTTTTTTTTAATTTGTGAAAATTTTCTTAATTTTTTTTAACAAAAAGATGAAATAAAGTTTTGATCATTAATTTTGGTCATAAAGTTAATGGAAGCTTCCAACTGTATCGCCACCTCATCTTAGATCTGTCAGAATCCAAATGGCTAAAAAAATTGGGAAACTTCATCTAACGGCTCTGATTTAACGCTGTAAGACACTCACAAGTCACACCTAAAACCAATCTCTTTATTTCTAGCTTTTAATTTCATTACAACTTAATTATGATTTTAGGAAAGTAAAATAAAATTACAAAATACCCAAAAAAAATTCCAGCCCTTCAAAAATTCGTATCCCTCCCTGGCCCTCTCTGTGTAGAGAGAGAGAGGGAAAAAGAGAGAAAAACACGTAGTAGAATCTGGTCCTTGTGTGGACGAAGGATTCAGGGACGAACACGATGGCCATTGCAACTTGCTCTTAAACTCTCTCTATCTTTTGGCTTCAAATCTCTTCTTTGGCGTTGAATTTCGTCTCACAGAAGAGTTGAAGCTCGTTTCTATAATGGCCATGCCCGAGCCTTCGTCCAGTTTGCCCATGGATTCTCTCGGCGACATCGATGACTACATTTGGGTCAGTTGCTTTTTGGTTATTGATTCTTCTTCTTCTTTCACTGCTTATGATTTAGTATTTTTTTATTAAATGTGTTGGAAGAACGAGGCGTTGAGTCTTTGAGTTTCATGGTGTTCTGGTTTTTCTTTTTTGGGGCTACATGCACATTTTCTTGTTTGCTGCGAAATTGAGGTGAAAGCTGAACTATTTCTGTGTTGTATTATTGTTTAATGCTCGACGAGTGAGAAGCAGGAGGGGGGGAGTTTTAAGGATTTATCTGGACTGTTTTCTTGTTTGCTGGATCAAGTCTCTTATTCTTTAAGCTGAAAACTTCAACTTCAGTTAAGAAAATATATATATATATATATTGTATTTCGTTTTTTTTTTCTCCATGGGTCAAATTGAATCATTTATTTCTTCAGAATATCTAATCGTTTCGTTTAAAGTGTATGCTTGCTGTGACTCGAGCTTGACTTGGAAAGAACTAGCAAACAAGTTCATTCCTAGTTGTTTCATTAGAACTCAAGGACGCAGTTGTACAACCTATATAGAATAGATCATGTTCAACTTTCAAGTAGTAGTTGGTTTTTATTTTTATTATTTTTTTAAGCAAATCATTCGTCGTTTATTCACTGTTTAATTGACAATAAATCAAGGGAAAAAGGAAAGAGAGAAAAAAAGTTCAGGTAGTAAAGTTGTTTAACGTAGACTTGTTTCAATGTGAAACAGAAATTGTAGGATATATCATATGAAAGCTATCTATTGCTGCAACATTGAGCTCGATGATTATTAGAAAGAACAAAATGGTGAAATATTAGATTTAACGGCTACTGTAGGTTTTATGGCTAGCTTACTTGACCCAACAAGTTCCTGTTGGCTGATGCCTGCAGTTTCCGGTCAAAGAAGATAGGATTTAAGCCAGCTGCTGAATGAATGATTGAAGAGCTGAAAAATTATAACAATTATCTTTTTAGTATTAGAACTGGAGATGAAAACTGAAGGCTAACATCAATTCTTTCCTGTTGATGATTTAATGCATGTCTTGGAATGTGATTGGAGGCTGTCAATTTTAATGCAGGCCAATGAAGGAGAGGATCAATTGCCATGGGACATGTTCAGGCATGTTTTTGAATTCGTACAAAATGGAAATCGAGCATTTAAAGATAACCACTTTGAAGAGGTGAATTTCTTGGCTTCATGCTTAGTCTTCATACTCTAGGAGAAAGTATATTTTTTATCTTCAGAGCATGCATTAAACTATCTAGTTCCACATATGAGCACCATGCCATTAGTTAGGGCATTGTATTGTCTATATTGCTCGATCAGTTTTTTATTCTCATCATCTGAAAATAAAACAGAAGTTTATTTTTGGTTCAGGCAATCAAGTATTACTCTAGAGCTAATAACATCAAACCAGGTGATCCAGTTATTCTCAACAATAGAAGTGCTGCTTATATCAGGTTTTATTTATTTATTTATAGTGGTTAAGTTTATTGTAACGGATGTATTTTTGCCATTCTTCAGTATTATTCATTCATTATATCTATGATACCAACAAGCAGGATTAGTCAATTCCTGAAAGACAGACCACCAGCCGCTTCTGAATATCGACCATTGAATGGGTTGGATCCTACAGTACATGCTGAAGTAATTCTATTGCCTAATTGCTTTTCATTTACTTTTATTTTGAACATTGCTTACTTTGTTAACTCATCAAAAACGTTTCAGCTTGCACTAAAAGATGCTGAGAAGCTGATGGACCTATGCGGTAAATCAGTGAAACCATATATTCTGAAGGCTAATGCTCTCATTCTCGTAAGAATATCTAATTTGTTTGAAACCCCCAAAGAAAGATTTACATAACTTTCAAACAAAAACAATCGGAGGAAAATTTTCAATTGACATATCAGTATTTCTGTGAATAGGAGGCGCAATATGTTTTTTCTGGAATATCATGGAAATATTAACTACATGTCGAGAATGTCAATCATGGTGAGGAATAAATAGAAAAAAATAATTATTAAAAGAGAATGAGTGAAAGTTCTACAGAAACAAACATCTAAAAGGAATAAAATACTTGAAAAGAAAATTAAAATAGGGAAAAATTCTATTACTACGAGGCCGACAAACTTGTCTACATTTTTGCTTGTAAATTGCATATTTGCATTTGTTCAGTCCCATCCATGAAGTTTGTTGCAAGTGGAACTCACCCACAGTCTCAGAATAGTGAATTGATATAACTTTTTCCAGCATCTCTCTCTCTCTGCCCTACAATTTTGTTTTTTTTTTTAAATGCTTCATTCTCTAATTTGCTCTCTTTGTATGTTTGCTTGTGTGCATGTTTATGGATGATGTATGCTTGCATGTATCTATCTCCTCTATCTCCCATCTACCCCACCATTTTCTTTATTCTGATTTTTCACTCTCCTTGATTTATCATGTAATCTACTTTTCTAATATGGACATGAGCATGGCAAGTTTAATAGTTTGCTTAAGTAACTGTTGAAGTTTCATCAATCAATTCAAATGATTTATATAAAATTTCGAAATTTCGGAGTTTTTTCCTCAAAAATGTTATTTGTATGTGCATAAATTAAAGACCTCTATATTTTCATCAACATTTGATTCCTTGAACAAAACTCACCCGATCTTTGGAACAGATTAGCTACAACAATTTTTTCTCTTTAGTCTTTTCTTTTTTTTTGGTTATTTTTCAAAACTATGTTGAATTATTATAATTTCATTTTAATTATGCAGCTAGAAAAATATGACATGGCAAAGGATATTATTCTTTCTGGCCTTCAAATTGATCCTCTAAGGTAATATATTCTTGTTTTTATATAGAAATGTATGCCATTTGATTGGAAGTCCTTTTTGTGAAATATTTTTCCCATTTGTTTCTTGTAATATGTAGCAATCCTCTTCAGGCTTCTCTTCAGAGATTGGAGAGAATAGCTGCGAGTATGGTGGGAAGGGGACGCCATGGGCTACCAGATCGTAGCGATGACTTTGATTGCACCCTTTGTCTTAAGCTTCTTTATGAACCCATCACAACTCCTTGTGGGCATTCTTTCTGCCGTTCTTGCTTATTTCAGTCAATGGATCGTGGTTGGTGGTTTTTGTTTCCCTCCCTCCATTGGCATTTCAATTCTAAGGATAACATACGTTTTTCATTTTATTATTTTTTATTTTTGGGGTGTAAGATCTTGGAGTTGCCTTTCTGATAATTGTATTGAAATATAGGTAATAAATGTCCGTTGTGCAGAACAGTTCTTTTTATCAGTTCAAGAACATGTGCAATCAGGTAAGCTGCTTATCTAGTTGTAGTAGTAGTAATTAGGGCAAGGTAATGCAGTTCAAGAAGCAGCCACGCCTGGTTTCTTTCTACCCATAAAATATGTGCTTTTGTTATGGAAAGTGGTTAATGTATGAATAGAAGTCCTTAAATATACTTTGCTGTTGTTATTGGCTGTTGGCTGCACATAAAGATTGCTAGGTTCGATATGCACATGCAGGCTCCAGCCTTCTTATAGGTGCACGTGTATGCTTCTTGTTTGTAGTGATACTATATCATTAGTGTGGTGAAGATGAAAATATCTCATGTTTAAGTCAAAACATTATGGTATTAATTTGTTATCTAGTTCGGTTGATCTCTCTTTTTTGCATGACATTCAGTTGGTTTTTACCAGTGTTACACTGAGCAACATTATACAGAAGAACTTTCCAGAGGAATATGCTGAAAGAAAGTCGGAACATGATGGTTTGACAAATTTTGGTGTCGATTTAATGCCTCTTTTTGTCATGGATGTTGTTATCCCATGTCAGAAATTTCCGCTTCACATATTTGAACCCCGCTACAGACTTATGGTGAGTTGGTCTAAGATTTTTATTTTGATATCTTAAACAGCATATTGCCTCCTTAAAATTTTCTCCCCGAGCCTTCAGAACAATATGTGCCAAGGTGCTTTTGTGAACTAGTCAGCTCTTTTGGTATCGCAGGTTCAAGCATATAATTTGTATGGTGATTGGTAGGAGATATGAGTTTGTATGGTGATTACATGATAAAGTTCTTCTCTATGCATGTAGTTGTTATCCTTCAGGGTACAATTGTTGTCTCTGTACTTGTGTCTTTATTTTCAGGATAGATGAATAAGCCTTTTTGAATTATTTCTTTTGCTTATCCTGAAATTTTCTGTATAAACTCATTTCTTTTGAGGAACTTGATACCCGACATCTCCTTGAGACCTTCGTGCTTCTACCGACTTTACAAATTTTATCTCTCTCTTCTCTCTCATGAAAGTTTCGGACCTTTTTCTCTAATGAAAGCTTCCTTTCCTTTAAAAAGGTCTCTCTAGCCATAAATTTCCCTTTTCTTTGTTAGTTTGTTTTTCTTTAAATTAGCAATCATGCAGGTGCCGTATTTCCATTTCTTATGTTTATCCTATTGAATTATTTAAGCCAATTCCGTTAACTGAATAACAGGTCAGGAGGGTAATGGAAGGCAATCATCGAATGGGAATGGTAGTTGTTGTAACTATTATTTTATTTTATTTCTTTAAGATTTTCCCCATTTTGTTTTTCCCTTAAGGTATAATAAATTTATTAAAGTATTGACTGTTACTTTTGTTGGCTTATATGTTTGTCATCTAGGTTATTGTGGATTCTACAACTGGTTCTATTGCTGATTTTGCATGTGAAGTGGAAATTACGGAGTAGGTGTCAGTCATATACTTTGGCTCCTCATATCCCTTGATTGAAAGAAAGCATCACTTATTGATTTGTTTTCTTATCAGGTGTGAGCCACTTGCGGACGGACGTTTTTATCTAGAGGTTAGGCATCTGTTGTTATATGATTTTGTTTTTGTTTTTTGTGACCTTGGTGGCCGAACCGATATGGTGTATTAGACACTCTCTTTTAACATGTTTTTCAAATGCTAAATTAAATATTTATTTTTTATTTGTTGTGGCCGAAGATGTAACCATAGGAACTTCCTTTCATGTTCTCACCATGTGATTTAAGTATTTCTTGTACGAATGCAAATTTTGTAATTTAATTGTACTGAGCCACTTTGTTATGGATAGTTGAGAGTAATGTGGCTTTGAGATTGAGTAGTAGAAATTTTATATGGGGTTGATAACAGTTTCTCATGCTTTAATTACAGCATTCGCCCCATTTAGAAGTCATGCTACCACGATTTGGCTGGATTAGTATCCTACCATTTTCCATTAAGAAGAAATCCTACTATTTTTCCACTCAAATCTTGTAAACATAACGTGACAATGACATAATTTACTCATTCATCATGTAATATCTATGTGCACAATTTTGATGAAGTAATTAGACCCCTTTAGAAATTCACCCTGAAGAAGTAAAGGATGCCACAATGTCAAGTTATAATTTCTTGCTGCTGATTGTCTCTAAACAAGCATACATGTTCATTGTTATTATCGGTTTGGTTGTGTTTTCTCATGCTTATGGTAGATTTGCTTGTAAAAACTTGTGCAGATTGAAAGTCGTCGAAGATTTCGCATTATTCGATCTTGGGACCAAGATGGGTTAGTTTTCATCACTTTGATTTTTTGCTCATGCTTGAATATGGGTTTTCTGATTTACCTTTTGTTTCTGTACCCCGACCCCCCAAAAAAAAGAAAAAGAAAAAGAAAAAGGTATCTTGTTGGAAAAGTAAAATATACTAACTAGAAGCCAAAAAAGGCAAAGGACTTCGGAAAATTTTCAGTTTTAGTAATATGGGTATATTTTCTTTTAATGCTTTATTCAGGTATCGAGTGGGAGAGATCGAATGGGTCAATGATATAACTCCCCCAGAAGGGACAACAGAGCGGGCAGAAGTAAATCACTGAAAATTTGACTTTCCATTTGCTTTATGTGTTTCTTTTTGCATCAAATACTTTTTACTAAAAAAGAAGCAAGATGTTGAGCTTATGGCCTTATGGCCAGGATCTTAATATTCCATAACGAGCAGGTTGCCATTTTTAACCAATAATAATTTATCTGGCATGAATCTGGCATTTTGAGAGGCTAAATTATAGGGATATATTGTAAAGTGCAATTAATTTTCTTTTCATGATCAAGATAGGTATTCAAATTTTCATTTACTGAACTCCGTATGTTTAGTACATAAGGTTTTATATTTATGTACGTCTTTGTGTAAAATGTTTGTTAAGTGTTCTAGCTGCTTTCCCCTTCTTTTGTTGATTCCTCATTTGCAAAGTTTTATATCTGTATTCCTCTTTACAGCTGCAGGAAATGACAATTAACGCAGCAGAGTACGCTCAGTCATGGATAAGGAGGGCAAAAGAAGCATCTAGACGAGGTATGTGAGATGATATCAGGATATAAAATAATAGGCGACTTTAGTAATGTGCTACAACATTTGGATGCTCTTCATTTTTGCATCTTGAACCTCAGATCTATCATAAATATTTCATGAAAAAATTCAATTGATTTTTAATCCCAATATTTTGACGACTGTTTATCAATTTGATTCTCATTTGTCCTGGCTCCTTCGGAAATTTTTGGCTTTTTCCTGTCAACTGTAACTTTCACGTGGAATTGTTCATCAATCCCACATCGGTCACATATTCAAGTCTCCCTAGGTGTACGGGTGGATATTTTTCTGAAGAAGAAGAGAATGGTATGAGACATAAGTTGGACCTCAGATCATCGGATGGACCAATCGGGTGTTTTTAATCCCACTTGTTGATGCACTCAGTTTAGTTTGTAACATAGACATGGGCCCAAATAGAGTGGGCTTGAATACAATTCCTTCTTTAGCTTCGATCTCTAGGTGATGTATAGGTATATTTGAGCTCTCTCGCATTAGCTGTTGCTTTTGAAAGAATTGGTTTCTCCGGTTAACAATGTCAAGGTAAAGAGAAATTGAAGGAAAAGTTCTCATCCCTGTTCTGTTCCTACCCAAACTCAAGAATTCTCCCCATGATATTAGGAGTGGTTCCCCTAGAGGCTTGCCTGCCTTGGAAATTTTGGCATCCTCTAGGAAGTTAACCACTATTGCAACTAAAAGTCAATGTTAGGTCGTGCCTTTCAATGTTGATTCGGAGACGCATCATAAATACATGAAAGTTCGCCAAAAGTCGGGTACATGTACATGTGAAAAAAAGATGAAAAAGGAGATGGAGATTTTGATGTGTAACACTTTCTTAGCACTAAGAACGCCAATTTCTGTAATTTTTATAAATAATAGAATATGAACACGATCTTGGCACTAATTTTTGTAAATATGAACGCTAATTTCTTAGCACTAAGTCACACGATTTAGTTATTTAGTATTTCTTTTTTCCATTTGTCTCCTATTAGACATCACATGTACTTGCCAATACTTAAAAGATTGTATTTTCTATATTTTCAAAAATATCAGTTTGCTCCAAATTTATCTTGTTGTTTGATGGTTCCTATCTTTCTCACTGCCTCAACATGATAATTATGATTTCATTAGTGGTTAAAGCTTGTGAAAAACTCGGGTACCAGCTCCACTTTTACGAATTTGAAAACATAAATTTTTTCTCCTTGTTTGTTATAGGATATTGCATTTTGTGCAAGTGATTCTGACTTACTTTGTGACGCATTGTAAATTTTCACCTACATTGTTGCATTTGGATTGAAGGAACGCATTTTTTGTTTGATACAGTGGTCTTTTCCGTTGCCTTCTCATATACATGATAGCATGCCATGCCATTATAAACGATTAGGACGATTCTGATATCCTTTTTCTCCCTTCATGCACTCTTTTTCATGCAACACAATTTGGCCCGTAATGGGATTTTTGACAGATCCGATAAAACGGGATCGACTTCTTAATGTGGAAGCGATGATGCCCTCATCACGAGATCCTGAACGGTTTAGCTTCTGGGTACCTTTTCCATCCACTGTCTCATCAAATTTATTCATGAACTTTCACACATTCTTTGGCTGATTGTAATCTCTTGCTAATGCAGCTTGCTACCCTTTCAAATCGGAGGCCTCTGGAAAGATTGGAACTTCTACGAATGACAGATACAAAAGAGGTACCAAAACTCCCTTTGCTGAAGTAGAAACTTCAAGTTCTGACCTCGCCATGTCAAGCAAATTTTAGGTCGGCTTGAAATGGATTTCTAAATGCTTAAAAAATTGTTTTTGAGTACAAAAACTGAATTTATAGGCTAATTTAAACATAAGCTACATTCGAGTTGGCGTTGAAAAAACTGAATCTATTTTAAACTGGTCGTTGTGAATGAAACTTGTAGATTGGCTTCTTGTTTCTTTCGTAGACCTTCAATCTATTTTAATGGCTATCATTTGGTATTGACGTGCAGAGGATAAGGCGTGGACTTGTATATCTCAAAGCAGAAGAACAGGGCTGTCAGATGCAATGAGAAGAAAACAGTTGTATTATCTATTTGTGTTTGGTCAAAGTTTCTGCAGATTATGATTGACCATTAAGAAGTTGATATCTCAAACTCAACATTCTTTGGTTCATATCGATATACATATTTATTATCATATCATAAAATTCTTCTCGAAGAAAATTGTTGTCACCATATCTATTAATATACCACTATTTATTTGAAGCTTTTATGAAAGTCTAATCGTTCCTCTATCTTTGAACAATAGATAAAGGAGGAACTTGTAATTCTAAGTAAATTCACAGAAACATTCAAAACAACAGAATATATATATATATATAGTGTTTTATCTTCTAAATTTGTCAATACCAGCTACTTATTATTATTATTATTGAGAACAAATTTCACTTGTAATTAATTAGTATATTATAAAATATGTGATAAAAACACTATTTTTATATTTGAATATGATCTTCTTACACGTTCTTTATATATATATATATATATTTACTTATAGTAATATTTATATATAACAATAGTTTTTTTTAAAAAAAAGAAGTATTAAAATTAGCATACAAACGTTCAAAACTTGCAATAATATTATTAAATAAAGAAGACTTTTTTTTGAAGGAGTTGGTGTTATTTGTTAGTGGTGTGCATTATTGCTATTGCTAATATATATACCAAAGTGAGATTAATTATATGTATTTTATATAAAGAAAAAAAAATTGACTTTAAGTTTTTTCAAATTACTTTTTTCTTTTTTAAAAAAGAATATTGATTGGATAATGACCTTTGGAGTTAGTTGGTAGTTATTCCAAGTTCCAACAGAAAAAGAGAAATCCTGGGCCCACCGTACTGCTCGGTTTTTTCTTATTTTATCTTTCTATCTATTACTTCTTAGCATCTCCCTTCCCTTCCGTCTCCGCATTTCTTTTTTTAATTATTTCTTCTCCGTCGTTTTACTACTTAAAAAAAAAATCAAATTATTTATAAATATAGAAATTTTTTACGGTCTATCAGCGATATATCGGAATAGAATTATATCGCACTCTATCGCTGGTAAACAATAAAATTTTGGATTGTTTTCAAATATAGAAAAATGAGTCAAACTATTTACAAATATAGAAATTTTTTACTGTCTGTCAGCGTAGACTGTGATAGAATTCTATTGCTTAAGCGATAGATAGCGATAGAAGTTTATCGCTATTAGACAGTGAAATTTTTTTATATTTGTAAATAGTTTGATATTTTTTCTATTTATAGTAATTTTCCTAGATTTTTTTTTTATATTTAGAAATAGTTTGACTCATTTTTCTATATTTAAAAATAACGCTAAAAAAAAAAGAAACTTTGTCGTTTTATTTGTTATGTTGAATGGTATGAGTGTTGTATTAAAAATATTGCATGATACTTTCTCAATAAATATATATTTTTTGCATGATAATTTTATTTCTAAGTAGTTTCGATATTTGGTGAAGTAAAAGTTAAACCAATATGAACAAATATATATATATATATATATATATATATATATATATATATATATATATATATATTACAGTACATTTTAGCTGCACCTATCTTTATGTAATCCATATAAGTATTTAATTACAAGTTAATACATGACAAATTTTTCTTTTCCTTTATAATTGAAGGAGATGCATGAAGATATTTGCTTCAAATGTTATTAGGCATAATTATGTGTACACCAACTAAATAAACAAATGCCAAAAGTTTATACCATTAATTACAAAGTCAAATGTTGAATTAAAAACGAAATCATACAGCTGAGACCCGAATTAACACATAGCTAATAATTAAACATAATAATAATAAAAATAAAAATAAATAATAAAGGAAGAATAATATGGATGTGCATGAGAGGTTTGCACGTAGTTCACTTACTTGCCTCCAACAAACTGCAAAGCTATGGCTAATCCCTCTCTCTATGTAACGCTCTCTCTTTCCTTCCTCTGTTTCTCTGCAATTCTTTCCTTTTCTTTTTTATACCTTTTTCAACCTTCTTCCCGCCGAATCCCATGCCTCCGCCACCGCCACCGCCACCGCCGCTCCCACTCCCACTCTTACTCTAATCCTAAATAAAAACTCTCCCCCCTCCCTTCGGCGGTGGCCATGGGAGGAGAATTTTCTAGGGCTCCAAACCCTCGAATCCCCTTCTCCTCCCTTCTCCTCCTCCTCTCTCTCTGCCTCTCCGCCGCAATAAACCCCTCATTCCCTTCCTTCTCCCCTCGCGACGCTTATTTGATCGACTGCGGCTCGCCCACCCAAACCCGTCTCGACGACGGCCGGATTTTCAAATCCGATCGCGAATCCACTTCTCTCCTTTCCACCGAAGAAGACGTTCAGACCTCCGTCGATTCCATTCCTCCAAACGCCGCCGTTTCGCCTCTCTCTTTTTGGTCATTACCTCTATTTCGCTCCGCCAGAATTTTCCCCGACGATTCCACCTACACTTTCTTCATTTCTCAGCCCGGCCGCCATTGGATCCGCCTCTACTTTTACCCTATTCCTCATCCTAATTACAATCTCTCCGATTCCGTTTTCACTGTCACCACCGACACCTTCGTCCTCCTCCATGATTTCTCAATCAAACCCAATCCCAAAATCGTCTTCAAGGAATACCTAATCAACATTACCACCGATCGATTCTCCCTCCAGTTCAAACCTAAGAAGAATTCCTTCGCCTTCGTCAATGCCATTGAAATCGTCTCCGCTCCAGATACTCTGTTTTCCGATTCCGCCAACTCTGTTTCTCCGGTGGGATTTTTCAACGGATTGTCGAATATTGCTCTGCAAATTTGCTACCGTGTTAATGTGGGAGGCCCTGAACTTGTTCCTAAAAACGATACGCTGTCAAGAACATGGGAAACAGATAATGCTTACAACAAATTTCCACAGGGTTCTAAGAATGTTTCTGTGGCTTTGGACTCCATTAGATACCCTGGAGATGACGTGACTCCATTGATTGCTCCTAATTGGGTTTATGCAACTGCAGAGGATCTTCAAGATCCTGAAACGATGCAAGTAAACTTCAATATGAGTTGGAGTTTCAATGTGGAACCGAGTTACTCGTATTTGATCAGACTCCATTTCTGTGATATTGTGAGCAAAGTCCTCAATAATTTATACTTCAATGTCTACATCAATGGGATGATGGGTATTGCAGATCTTGATCTTTCTCAACTCACCGGTGATCTTTCCACTCCATACTATAGAGACCTTGTTCTCAATGCCTCTGACATCAAGAACAACACCATCATGATTCAGGTTTTTCGTGATAACTTTTTGGTTTTTAAAAACTAGTTTATAAAAATTACACCTACTCTTTGATAATTATTATATGATAACTATTTTAACGTTGCTCTCATCTATTGGTTTCTTTGTCTTGTTCTCACTTTTCAAAGTTTTTGAAAATTAAAGCTCTATTTCTTTTGACCATTTGGCCCATTTGGTTTTTAAAAATGAAGTTTATTTTCTCTCAATTTTTCACCAAAAAAAATACTTAGATGCATCCCGCACCTATCTTTGTGTATTTCATCAAGTTGTCTAATCATAATTTGTCATGTGGCAAATTCGCATGAGGGTGAGATGCATAAAGATTGATACATCTTAGGATACACTCAAGTCTTGCTCTTCTTACCATGGTCGATATATTTCTTAAATAAAAGAGTTGAATTCTTCGTCAAATTTAAAAAATAAAATCTTTTTATAGTTTTCAAAACTTGGCTTGATTTTTTAAGACATGGGTAAAAATTAAATAACAAAGTAAGAAATTTAGAGGTAGAAGGGGTGCTTATAAGCTTAATTTTCAAAAACGAAAAACTAAAAATCAAATCGTTAACAAACGGGGTCTTGGTTTTTGGTTTTTAGTTTTTGAAAATTAAGTATAGAAACACCCCTCTACCTCTAAATTTTTTGTTTTGTTATCTGGTTTTTACCAATACTTTCAAAAATCAAACTAAATTTTGATAACTAAAAAAAACTTATTTTTCAAATTTGAAATTTGGCTAAAAAATTAATTTCTTAATTAAGAAAGATGCAAATCGTTGTAAGAAATTAAGAGAAAATATGTTTAATTTTCAAAAATCAAAAACTCAAAATGAAATTGTTATCAAACTGGACAAAGTTCTTAAAAACTTAAGGAAGTTAAAAAAAAAAAACCCTGGTCAAGGAATGACAAGAAAATCAACCTAATTTTTAAAACTCAAATGGTTATTACATGAAGTTATAAACCTTTAAAAATTTACTTTTGTTTTTAGAATTCAACCGGATAAAAAAATACAAATATATTTTCGAAACAAAAGACAAAAAACGAAATGGTTAGTTGTTAATAACGAATGATCCATTTGTACTTAATACGGGTAAAACACACGTTACACACAGGTTGGTCCATCAAATTTGGATTCAGGGCTTCAAGATGCAATTCTGAATGGAGTGGAAATTATGAAGATGAATAACGACGCACAAAGCTTGGATGGTTTGTTTTCAGTGGATGGGACATACATGGGAGGCTCAAGATTTAGCACAATGAAGATTATTGCTTCTATAGGACTTGGAATGGCAGCCATTGCCATTGTATTTGTTGTAATAATGTTCTTGAGATGGCAGAAAAGGCCTTTAGGATGGGAGAAGAAGAACAGTTTCTCTTCATGGCTTCTTCCTTTGAATTCAACTCAAACTGCCAGTTTCTTCTCTTCAAAAAGCAGCTCCAGAAGATCATCAACTGTTTTTAGCTCTCGAAGGAGCAAGACTGGCTTCTCAACCATTTACTCTAATGTCGGTCTTGGTCGTTTCTTCTCCCTCAATGAGTTACAGGTAATATTCTCTCCCTCAACTCGACCATAAATAAGTTACGTAAAGAAAAAATTTCTAGTATTACGTTAGTAGAAATTACTTCCACTCATTGAATGTCATTTAAAAATTGTGTTTGACAAACATGTTATCCATGTAGTACTAGAAAAGATTTTCATTAGTTTCATTAGAAACTATATATTACAGATTGATTACATGTACAATGTTTAAATTTTAAAATCCGAACTTACTATCTAAGGTCTTAATTGGTAACCATTTTATTTTGGGCATTCTAATCCCATGCAAATGCACCCCTCATTTTACATTGAGTAAAAAAAATCATTTTTTTTTTAAATTGACAAATTTTTATTAAGTAACTGTCCAAGTTACACATAGGTACAGCTTAGACAATGTTAAGGATCCTACATTGAAAAAATTAAAGACCTTACACTCTTAGTAAGATAGATGAGTTACTCTTCTCATTGTCAATTGGTTTAGAGATAGAAGTTCATGTTCTTTGATAGACAATACTCAAAAAAATTTCTTTTATTTTTAGCTTTTAATTTTTTAAATCTATACTTGTTTTTCAGCAATTTTCTTGTCATGTTTTTTATTTTTATTAAATAAACATATGAATTTTTGGTCAAAATTTAAAACTAAAAATAAGTTTTTAAAGATTACTTTTTTTTTAGTTTTCAAAATCCAGCATGGTCTTTGAAAATGTTAGTAGAAAACGAACAATATAATATAAAAATTTAGAGGTGAAAGTAAAATTTATAAGCTTAATTTTCAAAAACCAAATATAAAAATTAAATGGTTAGTAAATAGAAAAAAAAAAAAAAAAAAAAAAAAAAAAAAAACTCCTAACCTTTCAAAATTATAACATAATTGAGATTTGAACATTGACTCACTTACTTCCGGTCCAAGATCAAAATTCTATCCAAGAGTGATAAAAAGGTCAAATCATAGTCTAAATTCATATTTTAAGGTTTATAAGTTAAAACATTTAAAAAGATTGGTAGTTTTCAATGACATCCTTCCCTATTTTGGTTGATATATTAAGCAACAGATTTTGAATGTCTTGGGTGACAGGTTGCTACCCAGAATTTCGAGGAGAAAGCAGTGATCGGCGTTGGTGGATTCGGCAAAGTCTACGTCGGAGCATTAGAAGATGGAACCAAAGTGGCGATTAAACGTGGAAACCCTAGTTCTGATCAAGGCATTAACGAGTTCAGAACTGAGATCGAAATGCTCTCTAAACTCCGCCATCGCCATCTCGTTTCTCTAATCGGTTACTGCGACGAGCAGTCCGAGATGATTCTGGTTTACGAATTCATGGCCAATGGCCCATTTCGAGACCATTTGTATGGCTCTAATCTCCCTCCTTTGTCCTGGAAACAGAGACTCGAAATCTGTATCGGCGCTGCCCGTGGCCTTCACTATCTCCACACTGGTGCGGCTCAGGGCATAATCCACCGTGATGTCAAAACCACTAACATTCTTCTTGACGAAAATTTTGTTGCCAAAGTTGCTGATTTTGGGCTTTCCAAAGCTGGCCCATCCTTGGAACAGACCCATGTGAGCACTGCAGTCAAAGGAAGTTTTGGTTACCTTGATCCTGAGTACTTCAGAAGACAACAACTCACTGAGAAATCTGATGTTTACTCATTTGGGGTTGTTCTTTTTGAGGTTCTATGCGCAAGACAAGTCATCAATCCCACATTGCCGCGTGAGCAGGTTCGTAATCTAACTCTTCTTCCACCCCGACCCAAAAGTTTTAGTTGATAGGTTACCTTCAATAAAGACTCTATGTACAATTTGAATATTAGTACCAAACCTAACTTTAACTTAACCTAACCATGAGTCTATGAACATCAATATTCTCACACGTTTGATTTCTCACATGCTCATCATAGAGTTACTAGTGATATGATCAGAGTCCCTCCTTCATTCACCTTGTTGGGAGAAGGGACGTTTTTTATGTGTTGTCCTTTAGGTCCTATGAGGGATTCTTTTGATGTTTGGTCTTTGTTAGATATCATGTTTTTCTTGGGCATTAATCTCAAAGACCTTTTGTAACTATTTTATAGGTTCTATTATGTATAGCTAGAGTTGCTTCTTTTAGAGGGATTCTTCTATCTCTTTTATGAGCTTGATTTTTTGTATATCCTTGTATTTTTGTTTTTCATTTTTTTCTTAATGAAAGTCATTGGTTCTATGATAAAAAATATGAATTAGGGAGAGAATAATTTTCAAGATGCTTAGTATTTTCTTTGGATTTAGATTAAGTTTAGAGGACGAGCTACAAGACGTGTGTTTAATGGGAGAAACTAAGAGGCTTGAATAGTAGGTAAACTATTTTAAGTCTCTAGACAATTATCCTTAATTTGCCCTCCTATACCTTCACCTCAAATACAATTTTCTTAAACTAAACCCTTAATTTAAACTTTAGGCTTATTAATCATAAGCTGACGATGTTGAATATGTGCCATAAACCCCTTCTATAGAGTTTGAATATAGGACTTTTTGTTTCAATACCATGTCGAGTTGTTGTTCGACTCGAAAGTCATAGCTCGCGGTATATTTAATCATTTATTCGTATTCAGGTAAATTTGGCAGAGTGGGCAATGCAAAATTACAGAAAAGGAAAGCTAGAGAAGATAATTGATCCTCAAATTAGCAGCTCAATTGTAGAGGGGTCACTGAAGAAATTTGTGGAAGCAGCAGAGAAATGCTTGGCTGAATATGGGGTTGATAGACCAAGCATGGGAGATGTGCTATGGAACTTAGAATACGCTTTGCAGCTACAAGAGGCAGTATCAGAGCTCGAGGACCCTGAAGAAGACAAATGCGAAGGCCTTGTGGCTTTGGACAAACCAAATGACAATGAACCAAAAGGAGGTACAAGTGCTTCTGTAAGTGATGATATTTCTGAAGTTTCAGTTAGTGCTCCCTTGTTTTCAGAAGTTCAAAATTTTCAGGGAAGATAATGAATTTTTACTTGGGAGTTGTTAAGTTTTAACAAACACCCTCTTCACTGATACATCCTCAGCTTGATAAGTTGGTCAGAATTAGAGTCTTGACCCTAAAAACCCAGTTGACTGCCAAATCAAGAATTTGAAGTTTATACAGACTGTTGTGTAGATTTTTATCATTGTTTTTTTTTTTTTCTTCGTTTCTTAATTATTATTTTTTTCCAATCAAGTTTGAATCTTCTGCCACTTCCTGATCCTCTGTGTATATGAATCTTCTGTTGTCTCAGTTCATAAAGATTCCTAGAAGGTAATATCAGTATCATTTTTCAACTCTTGTTTCTTGAATATATGCTTTCAAGTTTCAATACAAAGACCTATTGTCTGATAGAAAGGTATATATTTCTTTATAAAAGCCGATTAAACATGAATTGCCTTTTCCTTTCTTTACTGTTTTTTGTCCCAACTATTATTTTGGAGCAGAAAGTCACCAAATTAAGCAAAACTTGGATCTTGCTCTCATTCAGGCATGCCACAACATGTAAAGAATTTGGTGGATGTTGGATTCATAGGTAATGGCTCCAAATTATAAGTTATTGGATTTCATACCTTAGTAGGGTAATGACTCCACTGCATTTTATGAAACACAACCTTGTGTTTACTTTCTTCTCAATCCTATTATTACATTACATGTACACTAAATGAGCGTTTGCTATTGGGCTGCACAAATTTGGCTTAGTTCTCAGTTCAGAGTTAGCGTTTAGAGATGAAGTTAAAGTTGATGTTACTTCTAAGTTATAATAACGTATTTATAAGAAGAATGATCTAGAGTTTCACTTTTACTCGTAGAGAGAGGATAAGATTGAGTACTTTTAATCTTGAACAAGTTAGTATTTGATCTTATTGACCCAATGATTGATTAGCCCTTGACTTATTTAAGCCCATGTCTTCCTTCATTTTGGACTTCTTTTTCCTGTTCTTCAATTGGCATGTGACTTATTTCATTAAGTCCCATTTCATCACAACATATTCACACTCATTTGAGAGCCTAAAAACGGACTTTCATTTGTAGCATAGGTAGGTAGTTATCAAACCAAGATATATATATTAGGAAAATTGTGGATAATAGTTAGTTTTAAATAGTCGGAAGAAAGAAGAGTGGAGAGGGAGAAAGAAAAGCGGGAAAAACGTGTCATGTCACCATTTTATTAGGTAATCAACGGAAAAGTGATGCCAGAGACCAAAATATTAATAAACTCAAATCTCAAAAGTTAAACATGATTTCGAAAATTCATAGACCAAAATGTTACCAAACTTTCTCAGAAACCAAAAATGTTAATTTTTCTAAATTTTTCAATCTAGTACTTTATGTTTTAATATTCTTCGATTATTTTCTTTTCATTGATGAATATTAAAAATGAATTTGCGATAAACTTACATGTCACAAATTACGATACTTGGTGACTCTATAAAAATTAGTTGAGAAATTTTACAATTCTTTTACCAAATTTCTGTTGTGGTAGGAATATAAAATTTTCTTCTTTTAGGTGTTGAATTCCTCTTATTTTTTTACCATTAGGTAGTCTAATTTCTCTTATAAATTGCTAAAAGTATGGCATAAACATTAAGTAAATTTATCATCAACTAATTTTAAGATTTCACTTAATGGGTATATTAAAGGGTATAATTGAAAAATGTTAAAACACAAGGACTAAATTGAAACTTTTTAAATAATATAGACATAAAATGGAAAAAAAAAAAGTACTCCAACAATATATATATATATATATATATAACATAACTTTAAAAAAAATTATCAATTATTTCATTGATTTGAAAACACTTTTTTTTTTTTTTTTTCGTTTGAAAACACTTTCTGTAGCAATTATTGATTTATATAATTTTATTTTTTTGCGATGATTGATTTATATAATTGAAGATTCAATTAAATGTTAATTTAAAAATTATAGCTACCATTGATTGAAATATATATTTAAATTTTTAAATTTAATTCCACGCTATCGAACTCTTTTTTTTTTCTAAGCTTTTTTTATCCTAAGCTTTTATTATGCTATACTAGCTAGATACTAGCAGTAAATTAAAAAATTTATAGAATGCTTGCGTAATCATTACTAGTCTAGTTCTGGAAATTAAATGTCATTGAAGTTCAACATGGAAAAATATTAGACACTTTTTAAAATAAAGATTATTTTGATTGATTGAATAATAAAGTTTTTATTCATAATCCATATTAAAATATGGAAGTAAATTTGTTTTTAAAAAATGCTACAAGTAACTACAAGTTTTTTTAGTACAAACACGAAAACAATTGCAAATAAAGGAACTAAAGGGTTTGTAAATCTCTATAAATAGCTAAAGAGATCCGTGATGGGAAATTTTCGACCCAAATCTTCGAGTGCTTAAAACATCGAGCAAGATCATGAGTAAGTTTTAATTTATGGTTAAAAGATTCCATAATATTTGAGAATCCACATAAGATACAAATCAATTTCGATCGTAATAAATTTTTTTATTAAAGAACACTACTAATGCTTCCGATAACTCAATAGAGCATCAATATCCTTGCTACAAGTGATAGTTTAATAAATTATAAGATTTGTATTCTATAATCATATCATTCGCTGAATTAGTTTCTGTTAGATAAAATTGAGAGTAAAAGAGATCCAAATAATAAATTATCAAGTGAGATTATTAAATTAGGTTCTAGCATATTCACAAAATGACCAAATAATAATAATAATAATAATTAAAGTTTTGAAACCAAACAAGGTATTAAATTCTTTTTAGTCAACTGAATAAAATCAGCAAGGGAGTTAATATCTAAAAATAAGTTTTGAAACCTAATTTAACTCGTCAAAATTATGAGTACAACTAAAAATTGAAAAATTGAAAAATTAAACCCATTCAAATCAATCTACTGGTTTGGTTTAATTTTTTTTAGTATAAAACTGAATATATTGATTTTTAACTCTTAAAGATATATATACTCTTAAAGATAAACTCTAACATTAGGTATCTTTTAGTATTTTAATTATTATGATGCTTATATATATTTATTGTTTAGAAAAAGACTCATTATTGTAGAGTGTATGTTATTTATTTAGAAAGTGCCAAGAAAAAAATTTTAAAAAAAATGTATACTTTCAATCTATAAAATAAGAAATGAACTCAGTTTTAATTTAAAATTAGCAAAAATGATCAATTCAAAATAAAATTCAAAATAAAAATTAAATTTAGAAGAAAAAAAGAAAATGTCAAAAATCGAGAACCAAACCGATAATAAATCGATCCAAATAAGAACTAATCCATTGGTTTTATTTTTTATTACACATCGATTTGGATCTCTTCTTTATAAAATCAATTTGTTTGTTTTGGTTCTTAGTTGACCCCGAAACCAATTCGACTATTATCCCTAGTCAAAACTCAAAATATTGCAATACTTAAAAAATAATACAAAATAGTAGCTCTTTTTTCGTTGCCGTACTTCAAAAACGTGAGATCTGAAAATAGATTATGTGTCCTATGGGTAACTATTTTTTTTTTTTTTTTAGTTTTTTTGAAAATTAAGTTTATAAATACTTTTTATCTCTAAATTTCTTAAATACTTTTTATCTCTAAATTTCTTACTTTGACATATAATTTTTATCAATACTTTTTTTTAAAAAAAAAAAAAGAAAGAAGTCAAGTTTTGAAAACTAAAAAATATAGTTTTTAAAAACATATTTTTATTTTTTGAATTTGAAATGTTAAATGATATAATATTAAATTTGTCTTCACTCATCGACTTAAGCTTTTGAGTCAATTAATGATTTAAGATAGTATCGGAGCAGCTAATCTAGGAAGTCTAGTATTATAGACTTAACTTTCAAAAACTAAAAATAAAAAATTAAATGGTTACTAAAATAGGTCGAATTAGATTGGTTCAATCATCAAAATTGAAAATATTAATTTATAAATATACAATAATTGATATAAAAAATTAATTAGTTCATTTTATACATTGGAGGAGGGCGAGACTGAATAATTTATTAACTATACAATAATTAATATAACCAAATTAAAAAAATTTAAAAATTAAATTAAATTAAATTAAAAAAAAAAAAAAAAAAAAAAAAAAAATTGTAGGAGGGGAGACACTAGTGAATAAATACGTTTGACCAAAATTTAATTTCCATTTCCTTACAAAGAATCAAAATGAGGAAGTTATTTTTTAGTTTTTGTTTCTTTATAGGCTCTTTGATGTTATTTACTCCCCTGAATCATAACCATAAACATGCTGATTTTTTTATTACTAGAATATAAATGAATTTTATTTGAATTCTAAAAAAAACATTGGTAGATTTCTATCCGCATTTATCAGTGATAGACTTTTATCATTTCTATCACTGATAGATACTGATAGACTTTTATCAATAGCGTCTATCACAACTATCTAAAAATTTTACTATTTTGTGTAAATAATTTCTCTTATTTTTCTATTTTTAAAAATTTCTCATTTTATTTATATGTGTTATATTATATAAAAAGAACACTTTATTTATATAAAATCAAATAGAAAATTTTAATTTTGAAAAATGAGCTAAGTTGCTCCTTTGCTTTGAAACTCATTCCATTTTGGTTCTTATACTTTCAAATATCCAAAATTTAGTCATGTACCTTCAACAAATGTTAAAGGTCCGTTTGGATTGACTTGAAAAAAAATATTTTTCAAAAACCTCATTTTTATTTAAACTCTTTTGATAAGAATTGTTTAAAATACATCTCAAAATCTATTTTGAGTGGTTACCAAACACTCCAATTCTAAAATTTATAAAGGAAAGGAAAATTGTTATAAACAGAAAAAATATCAAATTATTTACAAATATAGAAAAATTTGTCTATCGCTCAAGTAATAGAATTCTATCGTGGTCTATCGTTAATAGACAATAAAATTTTTCTATATTTGTAAATAGTTTGACTATCTTTTATATTTGAAAACAGCTCTAAAGAAAAGGCAGACGAAGATAAAAATTTTAAATAGAAAAATTAACCATAAACTAATAGTATCGACTAATTTTATAGAAGTGTAGAAACTAAATTTGAACCTTTAAAAGTATAATGGACTAAATTAAAAAAATTTAAAATACATAGATCAAAATGTCGTTTTTAACCAAAATATTACACGCAAAAATATTAGCCTGAATAAGAGGGGAAAATAAAGGAGAAGGAAGCAAAATAATTATGAGCCACTTAATAGGGTTAAAATACCATTTGGTTCATGTACTTTAAAATTTGATCAATTTTAGTTATTTTCAAATATCCAACTTTAGTCTCCATACTTTTAATAATAATAATTTTCATGCAAGAAAATATGTTACGCCAAATTTTATAGTGAAAAAGCTAATAAATAATAACAAACAAAAAATTAGAAAAATCAACAATAAACTAGTCATAGAGATTTATTTTAAAATTTATTTATTTAAAGTATAGACACTAAAATTGAACAAGTCTTAAAGTAAGCGGGTCTAGATGATATCTTAATCAAAATAAAGGGATGGTGTGACCCCACATAATAAAGAATGAGAATGTGATTTATGACCTATTCTGAAGATAAGTCATTTTTTAAGAAGTGATTCTTTAATTTTATTCCAGTTCTAAAACATCATCATAAAAATGAAAAGTTTTATTCTCATTCCTTATTTATATTTAGGAAAGGTAAACAAATTCTTAAAAAGTGTACATATGACAATAACAATTATAGACCAAAATTGTTGTAGAAAACCAAACAAAAAGTATATATATATATATATATATATAAAATAAAAATAAAATAAAACCCTAGGGGTTATCCCATGTTTGGTAATCAACTAGATCCATAGAAAATTATATAATTAAATTAAGCAAAATAAAAATGTACCTAACTTTTTTTAAAAAAAAAAATTAAGTTGAGATCTAAATCTACCATCCACCAACGAAGCATAGGTCAAAAGGTTTTCTACCAAATTCACTTGCATCTTCCATCATTTTATTCTTCCATTTTTTAACAATTACCAAAAAAAAAAAAAAAACTAGCAACTAAACATATAATTGATTTGATTATTCTCACCTTATGACTTTTACGCGACGAACTTTCATTTCTTCTCCATTATCCATCTTGGATTAGAAGAAATGGTTCATCAAAATAGTGAGTCACCACAAATTCACAAGAGCATTCTAGAAAACTAGTATTTTAACCTTAATCAAACACATTTAGTTCTACATCGAAAAATATCGGGAAAAAAATCAATAGAAATACAATACAAATTAGTTAAACTATATTAATTTTTTTTTATAGATTAATTCATGTATTGTTATATTTTTTTTATGAGAAATTTATATCGATAGAAAAAGTGTCAAACTATTTACATAAAATAGAAAAAAAAAACATTCATAGACTTTTATCAGCGTCTATCACAACTATAAAAATTTTACTATTTTCTGTAAATAGTTTCTCTTATTTTTCATTTTTAAAAATTTCTCTTTTTTTATCTTTTAAAAAAATGTTATATTTTTTTAATTTATGGATAGAATTATAAGTTTATTAAAAGAAATAAATATAAACAAAGGAAAGGAATCCTCAACTTGCTTGGAGTTTAGCTATAGTCTTGGCTCCATTTATCGAATCACTTTAATAAATGGATAGAGTCGATGGCTTCTTCTGTTTTTAATATAATTTTTTTTTTCTTTTCTGAAGATAGGATTTTGATGGCTTTTATTCATTATTTTTTGCAATGTATTTATGTTGGGACCCACTTTATTGAATGATGGCTGTGATCTGGCTTTCAGTTAAATTTATGTTTAATTACTTAATTCAAATTAACATCTAATTTCCAGGGATTGTAATTCTGTTAATTAAGCAATTAGTTGGAATTCAAATTTAAAACCTCAAAAGAACTAAAATTTAATTAATAAAAACTACCGTCCCCATGACCTGTAAATAAAGAAAAACTCTGAATTTAAAAAATCTACATGCGATTATTTAACTCAATAAATACATTTACAAATATAGCAATGAGACTCAAATTATTAGCATATATACCAATATTTTTAAAAAATTACAAATATAGCAAAGTCTATCTGCAATAAACTTCTATTGCTGATAGACTCTTATGGTCTATTAGTGATAGACCACTTAAACCATAAAAGTCTATCAGCGATAAAAGTCTACCATCGATAGATTTTGCTATATTTACAATTTTGTAAAATGTTCTTATACATTTAGTTATTATCTCTAAAATTGTTATTCATTACAATTATTCAAACAAATACCACATAAATTGGTTAAACATTGTTGTTCGAGCAATTAATTATATAGAATCATTAAAAAAAATCAATTGAAATGTGAAAAAAAGAGAGGAAATTGGATTAAAACTTCAAACCAATAATTGTATCCATTTAAACTCAACTATTTCCATCAATTTTTATTGAAAAACTCTCTACCGTCTATTTGATTCATGCATTTCTCTCTTATTTACCTAAGTCATTGAATTTAAAAAAAAAAAAAAAAAAAAAATCTTATACAAAGTTATGCATAAATAGTTTTATTACAAAGTTATGCATAAATAGTTTTAAAATGAAAATTCTATTAAATTGTTAGATTTGAAAATAGAGATTTTCAGCCATGACCTAAAAATTTAATATTATATCATTTAATAAAGTCGCTCTAAGAAAGTATATAGATTCATAGACCAAATTAAATAGTTTCTAATTTTCATAATTAACGATAATGACATCGATGATGACTTGTGTTATAGGCCATGAATGATAGATGAAGCATTAGGTAATCAATCTCTCTCTTTATCCCTTGATTTCAAAGTTCTCCCAAAATCATAATTATTAAAAATTATTTGTTTATAGACTTTAAAAAAAAAAAAAAAAAAAAAAAAAAAAAAAATAGGTTGCGTAGGACTATTATACACAAATGGGAAAAAGAGTGGATTAGAAGCAATTCAAAAGAAGGAACTCAAAATTGCATCATCAAGCAAAGAGGATAAACTGAAAGCCAATTCTCAAGCCTAAAGGAAAATCCAAAAAGCTAACTTTTTTCTCCTTCCCTGTTGCTTGTTTAGGTATGGAAGAATCAATTACTTCTTCATATGCTAAATAATTCACAATCACAATTCATTAAACCCATTTCATTCCAAAACCCATTTTTTTGTTTCAATGGAGGAATCAAGGAAGATCATCAGAACATCAATTTATAGTTTCCTTCAGAATTATCAGTTCTTTACTTCAATTGCAGCTGTTCTTGCATTTCCATATGCCATTTCTCTTCTTCTTTCACAATCTCTTCTTCTTTCTTCTTCTTCTTCTCTTCTTTCTTTTACTTTTGATCATTTCAGAACTCTTTTTGGTGCTGCTGGATTCCCCATTTCTTCAAATTTCTTCTCAATTCTCATTCAAAAGCTCTCTCAAACCATAGCTTTTTCAATCTATTCTCTGCCCTTTTCTCTTACTTTCCTTTTGATTTCAAAAGCATGTGTAATTCAAGCTTTGAATCAGGAGAAACCCAATTTAGTGCCTTCATTTTCTTCCATTTTACCCCTTTTTAATCCCCTGTTCTTGACCCATCTCTGCAATTTGTTCATATTCATCTCTGCAAATTCAACAGTGTTTTTTGTGTTATTTTTCGCCTTCAATTTTCTCGAGGGATTTGGGTATTTTTCCCCCAATTGCCTTGTGTTGGTTTCAATTTTTGGGGCTTTTCTGTATTCAATTGCAATTGCCAAAGCCATCGTAATATGCAATTTGGCATCGGTTTTGTCCGCCATGGAAAGGAAAGGAGGATTCATGACGATTCTTAAAGCTTGTGTTTTGATTCAGGGGAGAAGCGCCACGGCGCTTTTGGTGGCGCTGCCTTTTAATCTGGGAATGGCGGCCATTGAAGCTCTGTTCCAGTACAGAATAGTTCGTGATTACCATTTTAGAGGAAGATTAGCGCCTTCCATGGTGCTGGAAGGAATGTTTGTTGCTTATTTGTACTCTGTTTTTGTAGTCCTCGACGCCATTGTTAACACTCTGTTCTTCAAAAGTTGCAGAGTGAGATCTCGAATGGGTATGGAAAGCAAAAGCTCTTTTTGCATTTGGATGGATGTTGATGAGAAGGAGAAAGAAGGTTGCTTCCATTTGAAGGGATTTGAAGAACTTCCATGAGAGAAAATTGTTTCAGGCAGATTGAATTGAAACAGAGACTCTCTTGTTAATTTTCACTCTGGGGAGTCGGGAACTCATGAGTTTGAGCAAACAAAGAGAAGGGAAAGAAAGAAAAAAAATAAAAACAAAATAAAATGATTTGTTTAGTTGCTTAGAATTACCAGCAAACAACTTCTTAGCCTTTTTCTAAGCTCTGCATTCAAATTCCTGTTTCTTTCAAGCTGTAAATAATCAATCTTTCAGATCATTGGGAGAGCTTTGTTTATCTATCTGGGTTAAGTTTTCTCTTCTATTTTTCTTTATAGTATACTATTGGGTTTACTTGCTCGTTTGTTTTATATTGAAAAATCATTATGCTTTAAGAAATTATGTAATTTATCATTATAATTCTCCTCTCATACGAGTGTTTAGAGCGAAAATTTTAATATAGACTGCTTTCAATCAACATTTCATGTTAAATGATACATCATCTTATTTCATTAAATTCCAAATCATTCTTAAATACTTCAATAAAAATGCTTCTTATCGAAGCCTAATTGACGGCAATACTTCAATACATCATCTTACTTCATAACAGCCACAAATTCTTAAATGTTACTATAATGACAAGAAAGAAAAACATGTATGAAAAAATTTCCAAGTGCTACAAAATCCACATATATATATATATTTCTCTTTTGTATTTTCTTCTTAAATCTCCCAAACTCTAAATACAAATACGAGGGTTTAGAGTGAAAATTTTAGTACATATTATTTAACATTCAACATTTCACAATGATACATCATTTCATTTTATAAAACTCCACATCATTCTTAAATCCTTCTTATCAAAGAATTAGACTTTGAATAATTGACAAGTACTCCTTCCATAAACGCTTAGTATCTATCATCCAGTTAGGTCAGCTGTCATATTATCCTTAAATGTTACTATTATGCCAATTATGGCAAGAAATGAAGGAAAGCGTGAATGAAAAAATATCCATTTGAGCCAGTGGTACAAAATCCACCAAAAAAATTTCAAGCACCTGAACAGATTTTAATAATGAGCTTTGGTGGACAATCCTTGTCTGAAATTTTCCACTAAAGACAATCAAGGAATAAAGCAAGTCCCATCATGCATGTCTGACTACAAGTTGATCCCATTATGGTAATGGCAGGAAGCAAAATCAGGACAAAAAAAAAATGGATGAATGAGTTTACTCTTTTTATGTTAAGGAATAAAAATGAGAGAAACGAGAGATTTCAAACGTGGCCTATATTTTCGATTTTTATGTTACAATTACAGTGGTGGGAGAACCCGTCTTCTAATTACTCTCTGAATCTGCTTCTATACAACACCTTCTATGACGGGTTTTGAGTCAAAAAATCTACAAATAAGAGGGAGAAAAAAGAAGGAAAAAAAAAAAAAACTATTTTCATGTTACATCATCAAACAAAAGAACAAATTTTACATTCTAATGTAAGGAATGGTTAGAGAGGCTCTGTACACGGTTTCGTGCTACGGCTGGACTTCGAGGATGCAATTCCGATGCATTTGTTCTCTGCCCAAAAATTTTATGCCAAATGCATATGTTGTCAAAGCCGAAACCAAATCACCTAGTTTAATCAAAACACTGATCTAGGACTGAAAATACTCTTCTGATAAACTCTGCCGGAGGAGCCAAAACCACAATAAGAATTGCAGCTACCAGCATAGAGAATACCTTTGCTTGGCGAAGATAGTCAGTCAGCACCCTATATTATCATCTCCATGATTGATCTGTCTATTCAAGAGTGAAACATCTGTTGAGTTGGGGCACGATTTTGTTGGTTCAAGTAGCAGCCGGTCAGATATGTACAAATAAACAAGCTGGCCAACTCAAAAGTTCTGCAGGCATATCATTAATAAACAGACCATTGTGTTTCATATCCACGTTCATCGAGAGCTTTAGCACTGCAGAAGCTACCTCAATTGGATGCACTTCGAAGTTGGTCACACGGCATGTTTCCCCTTGGCCGCAAGGTGACAACCAAGTCGCCAATGTAGGACGAGAACTCAATCTCCCATGCTAAGGAGAACTCAAGTATATCACCTATTTCACACTCTTCTTCGTAAGGCTAATTCCTTTGGCATTCTCCATTTCGGCTTCCTTCTCGGCCTTTTTCTTTTCCAATTCAGCCTGTTTGCAGTTTTCTTCGTGGGCTTTCCGAAATAATCTCACGAAGTTCAATAGTGTCACTGTAACTGCAGCCCAAATGGTGTAGAATTAACCAATGTAAATATCACATCTCCTCTTCCAACCATACTCATGAAAAGTAGATGAGGGAATGGGAAACTAAACCATTGCATAACAAAACAAAGAAAAGCCCTGTTTGCAATATTTCCTAGCCAATAGTCTAACCAAACACAAAGTGAACCAGCTTTTCAAGGGAGAAAATTACTATAAGTACGCATAAGACTAATTATTTGGAAGGGAATCTTAATGAGTAAACAACAATTTGGAAGAACTGAGGCTTAACTGGATTCAAGTGTGTGAAACATATAAACATATAGAAAGAAAGAAGATAATAGTACGACCATAAAGATCATAGCATACCCTGCTCAAATGGACAACGAGCCGGATCCTCACCAAAATATAGTGCAAGTGCATCTGCATTTCTACCCTGTCCACCAAAGGACAATGAAAAATAAGATCACTTTCTTTTCCTGAAATCATTCAGTGATACTCAAAATAGTAGTGGGATCCAAAAAATTACCACAGTAGAGTATAGATTTGTCACCGAGGCCACCTCTGTCTCAGCAATAGCAATAAATTCTTTCAGCGTCTAATCATAAGACAATAAAGTACAGGAAAAAAAGAAAAGGGTTGTCAGGGTAGCAGATCAAATTTAACAACTTTTCGAAATAAAGGCACTATTCTTTTTGTTGTTTTGGGCAGTTGGGCCAAACCAAAAATGAAGAAAGGAAATGTATGATTACATAACAAGATTTTTCTTCGTTAAGATATCAAGTTTTAGCACGATATTGATTTTGCTAATTTAAGATATCACGTCATAGATTGATTGCTAAAGTATGGTCCCGATCTCCATCAAAAGGTTTGCTTCAGGAGTTCTTCGAATTGGATGATTTATGGGTAAAGAGTGAGATGTCGATCAGTTGTGTGAAACCAATTCCCTTTTCTGATATACTCCAAATTCGGTGGAGATAGCAAATAATTGGTTTTTTCTTCCTGATTATTTCAAGATTTAATAACATGTACTAATAACTAGAAAGTTTGAAAACATGATTCTAAGTTCAATTTCACAATCTAAAGTATGATTAAACAAATTATTAAAGTGAAATTTTGATGTACAAGTGGCAATTTAGAACATGGTTTTACTGGAATTATTCTTTCAAAGTAAATAAATTTAGGACAAAACGCTGATGAAAATTACTCCAGAGGCATATGACTGTCAATCACAGAAAATTGAATCAAGTTATTTAGTTTTTTCTTTTTGATAAGAAGCAGAGAAATATATGAAAAGGCAAAAAAGTTAAAAGTGCAAAAATGTTCTTGGGTAGAACATATGAAAAGGCAGATGTACCTTGCGAAAAACTTCAGAGACTGGGCCATCACTTTCAGAAGCAACAAGCTCCTGCCTGACCTTTTCTAGCCCCTTAATTATAGCTTGCATTTCTTCTGCTAAAGACTTCAATTGTATCTTCAAAGAGAGAAAAATATGATGTTAACAAAATCCAAGGTCCAATGGTCTATTAATATTTAAACAATCTTTCGCTTGCTTGTATCTTCAAAGAGAATAAGAAACTTTCGCTTATTTAATTCCTCAGGAGGAAATAGAAGAAAATTCTTCAGGAACAAAGCAAGAAAATTCTTCAGAAACAAAGAAAATAGGAGGAAAATTGCAGGCCATTACTTGTAACGTTTCTTTCTGGAGTTGTATTCTCCTTCTAGTACCTAATTGAAATGCATATTGAAAATTTCTTGAAATGCTTTGTGTATTTCATTATCCTTGATGAAATCTTTTGTTTCTTGTAAAAATATATGTCTAGATATTGATAGTATAAACCAAGGAAGAAGTATTGGTTAAAAATAAAAAATAAAAAATAATGATTTGTACCTTGGTTGCTGGCTCAAGGCTACCCAGGTCCAAATGAAAATTTAGAAGAGCTGGCATCTTTGAAGCGAGGACCTACCAAATTTGAGATCGTAAACCAACCTTAAGCTGAAGTATAGAAGGATTCATCTCCTTGCACAGATGCAAGCTGATAAAAGATCTATGAACATACTACTCAAACCATTAAATCTAATAACCCATTTATCTCTTAACTCTTTATATCGGAACAGAATGCATGAAGAGGCCCACATGCGAAATATATTAGAACTTCAGGCATTCTGCTAGTTTCATGCTTTTAGGTATTATTTTCTTTAACACAATGTGATGCATCGAAATAAATCAATCTATTGCATTCAGCATTCCCTTTAAGACTACCACCCATCACGTTTTAACGTTTTTGGGTTATTGAACACATCCACGCTCTGATATCTCAACATAAATCCCAGTGCCTATGAACATTTTCATCTCGTATCAATATATTCATCTCTTGAAAGGATTAAGTAAATATCCCTTTTGCTGAGGACATCTTTTTTTGGAAGGGTGGGGGTATCTATCTCTAGTGCCTTTTGACCCACATCTTCTACAAGGGTTTGAACAGTTCTCATTTTTTGTGGTTCTTCCTCTCTTCTTCGGCTGCAATTTACACTTATTTTCCTCTTAATGGACGTGTCAGCGAGAAAAAATATATAGCTTGTTAACTTGACCAGCTTTAGTATTTATATAGACAGAGACGTGTCTCACGCACTAAATATGTCTACATATTATGTAAAATGTGAAAGCATAATGCATATGTAACTCCTCTAATCAACCAGGAAGGAAATAAACATAAATAACCCACTAGAAAGGGACAAACAAATTTTATAAAGGGATAATCAGAGGTAAAACCTTGCAAAGATAATGCATGAGTGTCATCTTATTATTAGAAGCACGTGTATCAGCAAGCTTTAAAAGACTGTCCAACTTGAAGCCAACTGCAGAACCTGTAAGTTCACATTTTATAGGTATATTTCATTAAACAAATCAAGAAAGTGAATGGACAAAGTTCCAAGACATTCAATATATAAACCCTTCGACATTGCCAAGAGGCTGTGGGGAGATAAATGATGACGGGATCATGCAAGCATTCAACCCGACTGGGATAACCTACTAAACTTATTAGCCATTCATTGAACATGTCGCGAGTTTGATATTAAAGTTCAAATTTTAAAAAATAAAATAATTTTTCAAAAGAAAAATAAAAAGTTTGTTTGCATATACCATTATGCAGCAGCAAGATGGGGTAAGAATAGTGTTTCTTTTTCAATAATTTGATTGTTTTCATGTTCCTCAGAACAAAGATAACCCATTCCTACACTACGGATAATCAAATAGGCCAATAATCATTAGTAAATAAATGCACAAATCATAGCATGACAGGATATGGTAATGTAAGTTATAACCAAGGTTCAAAATGTAGATGTTGATGGAGATATCGAGATCCAAGTTCTATGAAAATAAGGATGTCAATGAAAAATTTAGCAAAACCTATGGAAATTTTGAAAATTGTTTGCTATAAACGAAACTTAAGTGTAGCTTAACTAGATGATATTCAACCATTTTTAACCACATTCACAAACCCTATGGAAATTTTGAAAATTGTTTGCTATAAATGAAACTTAAGTGTGGCTTAACTAGATGATAATCGACCATTTTTAACCAATAGAGACCTTTTAAACCTATTCTTCATAACTGAGAGACTAAATTGACCAAATTGAAATTTTAGGGACCAAACACACCTGTTTCTTAAAAGCTCAAGGGACTAAAAAGATAACTTTTCCAAAAATAAAACTACAATTGATCATCATATACAAAAAGGAGAATTTTTAAAAATAGAAAAACAAGGAAAACTATTTACACAAAATAGCAAAATTTTTAGATAGTTGTGATAGACGCTGATAGTCTATCATTGATAGATGCTGATAGAAGTCTATCACTGATAGATGCTGATAGAAATCTATCAATGTCTATCAGTATTTTTTTTGCTATTTTCTGTAAATAGTTTGATATTTTTTCTATCTGTAAAAATTTCCCATACAAAAATATATCAAATATTGGTAATTAGTTACAAGATTAGAGAGAGGAATATTGCATATGTGATATAACAAAATAATATTTAAACTTAACATAGATAAATACGTGAATTAGAAACTAGAGCACTAAGAATAATAGAAAAACTGAAATTTGAGATTCAAGTGGGAAAGAAGTGAGAATAGAAATTCGGAAAAAATGAATGAATATCATGATATATAATACAAAAAATAATTAGAGAATGCAATATAGTTTTATAAAAGGCACAACAATTAAATTAAAAATTAAAATACTTAAATAAAATAAAATAATTAATTAAATGAAAATTGATGAAATAAAGTGTGATGTGAACTGTGAGGAAGACCGGCGTGGAAGGAGTGTTTGCAAAAAGTTTGTCCTACATCGGTGAGGTGAAAAAGGTGGATGCCATCTTTCCCTATAAATTTTCATTTTCCTCCAGAATCCTCACTGAGCTTCTTGGCCCTAACTAATATAAATGGGCGATGAATTTTTTTTTTTTTTGGTAATTACAATGAATAACACTTTTAGGGCTAATAATTTAGTGTAACATGTTTAAAGAATAGAAAATATAGAAAAATCTATCATTCATAGCCTCTATCGCTGATGAACTCCTATCAGTGATAGACTCTATCACTGATACTCCTATTAGCGATATGTTCTATCATTGATGGACTCTAAGAGCTGGATCTAAATTTTCCTATATTTGCAATTTTTTTTACATTATGCTATATCGGTAAATACTTTGGGCCTAATTGCTATAGTTGCAATTGTCCCCTTTTTGTGTTTTGAAATTTCGTGAAATTTATCAGCGAAATTTATTTTACAAAATGTCAAGAATCTCGTGGATAGTAGGGGATAATCGAATTTTCCCTTAGTCTGAGATGTCGAGGTACTCGACAATGCAACATGTCGATATATATACATTTGTAAATACATAAATTTAGCACTTTTAGTTAGTCCGACGTGACTGTAAAACTCAAGTTTATCCTAAAAACAAAAATCACGCCAGAAAGAATTACTCATTAAATATTTGTATTTATATGCAAGTTATGCTCATATTTCCATCCAACCTAGGTATCAAAATAGATAAAGATAGCTAAAGATGAATTTTCTATAAACAAACAGCATATATTCCAATTCCCCCAAGTAATTAAGACCTTACCCCTTGCTGTTCCTTGATTCAGTGTATTCCCCAGATAAAGAATTTTCTTCATAATCTCCTTCAATTTGGTAGAATTCCTAACCTAAAAGGCAGTAACAGTTAATTTTAGCAGGGCGGAAGCACGAAAGGTTAAAGTGACAGACCAAAACCACGGCAAGATTTTATTCTCAGTAGTAACAACCTCATCACATGCAGAGTTGACAGTATTTAAACTCTTCTTAAATTCTGATATCTGCAGGAGGGAAACAGAGATGCCAGGGTAAAAGATATAATTCAATAATCTAGAAATATTAAAACAACGAAATTTGTTTAAATTGAGGATACCACCAAACCTGAGAGCCGAACTGTATCTTAAAAGAAAACACTCTCATCTTTGACTCTACTCGAGGCACTTTCATCAGCTCCAAAAAATACTGATACAAAAGATGAGACAAAGAAAATAAATGGCTTTTAACCATGATAATCAGACAAATATAGGTTAAATCTTAACAAAATAAATAAATGGCTTTTAAATCATGGTAATCAGAAGTCAATAACTGAAATTTAAAAATTCACCAAAGCAAACAGAATACCCGTTCACACTTTCCAAGGTTATCCATATCACCAGTGTATCCCTAGATAATAAACAAAAAATGTGTCAATACAAATAATAAAAGGACGAAGGAAAACTTAAAAGAGATAATAAGTCACAACAGAAAAATTAGTATTCTGAGAAACTATGAAAAAGTGCCCATAGTCAAGTTTATTTCTTCCATCAGCCTTTAATTCCAAATATTTTGAAGTTCACCTTCAGAAGTTCCATCTCCTCCTTTGTGGGACAAAATTTTATGAGATTTTCCACCTGATCAACGTCTAAAACTGACTCATCCATTGCCAGCACTGCAGCCTGAGATATCACACGTTAAAAGCTTAGACTTTTCATCAATTACATTCACCATTATCAATAAATTACATGACTAACGCCAAAAGCAAGTATTTGTAAAATGGGAAAAGAAAGTGTACTTATCAACTCGGTATCTCCAACTTAGCACTATCCTTCTCATGCGACATTTGTTTACAAGAGCAAGATTTAATCTTAAGACTATGCATGTGCTAAACCTAGTAATCTTGAACTAGAAACATCTAGTAATCTTACAGTTTTTTAGATACCAAATTTTTATTTTGTTAGAATTCATACTAGTACTAATACATTCACATTGTGATATGTTTCCAAGTTTCAAGTGATACATCGTCTTAAGCAGTCTATTCGGGCTTAATTTAAGATATGATGTTTGTAACACTAGCATAGGTGGTTTTCAGACAAGGAACATGGATCATCCTAGCCTGCTCAAATTTTGAACTCAAAGTTCACAAGTATCCTTTTATAGCTTGCAATAGAGTTCCTGCTCATTTTTCTAGCCTTGGAAGATAAAGGACCACAATAGATAGTGACAGTATGAGATTGAATAGCTGCTGTGGGTCAGTCAATTTTTTCACTTAAACTATAATCACTCCAGTCTTCAATTATTGCAGGATGCAGATACTTTGGACATTTGGTCACTAACTGGCAAAGGATCGGAACCAGCTGGAACAAGATGAATATTTAAGGATCATATGGACGCCACCATCTTTCCTACTACCTAAGATTTGAATTATCAACTACCATATTGTACGAGCATAGTAGGACTTGGGCTTTCTCCTTCTAAAGAACTTGACAAAATTATTTAATTTGGTTGTAAAAAGTCCATGCGTGACATGGAAAACAATTCTTACAACAGTGGAATTTATTTATACGTATGCTAGACTCATGAAAGTTAAAAAGCAACTTTGGTCATCATGATAATAGAACGAAATTAAGGTGTTAAGTGTGCTTATGAATATCTTTGCAGATGGTTTCAAACGTACCATGAGAACCTACTAACAAGGGTAAAGCATGGTTTCAGTTAATACGTAGATGTATTGAAAATAAGAAGTTAGTCTGGCATCTTACCATCATATCAGGAAGTGGCATCGTTACTTTGGTAAGCATAATTTCGGTGTTATTAGCTCTCCTGAGGTCAATCTTCATAAAAATATAAATATTATTCAAAATTTTCATTACATCAGCCTATTATAAAGAAACAAAATCTTGTACATAATATAACAGTTTCAATATTCATTAAGCAGTGTAAGAGTTTTTTTTTTTAGTACAACAATTAACGGGGGTGGGGGATCGAACCTTCAACCACTAGGGAGAAAGGTCATGTCAATTACCACTGAGCTAGCTCACTTTGCAGCAGTGTAAGAGTTTGACCACCAACAAAGTGAGAAATATGATTCAGCAGATTACACACTAATTCTTTACAATGATCCATGCAGGGATCCATCTGAGAAATATGATTCAGCAGATTACACATTAATTCTTTACAATGATCCATGCAGGGCTCCATCTTAAATAAGTTAACCTTTGCCAAGTCCATTTCTATCAATGAGGCGGGAGTGTTGTATTGAGGTCTATGAACAAAAAATCATTAAATTAGACAATTTTGGATGAAATGGTGAGCTCCAACTATACAATGCAATCAAACAGCAAGTAAAATGGGAGAGATCTTATTCACTAAATACTCTATACATATAAACCCAAACACACGGGAGCCTTCTTATAACAAAGTGTTGACACACAATAAAGACACTTTACTAAACCATGGTATTGAACATTCAACTAACAATTACCCTTATGCTAGAATACATACATGTATCACCCCTTACATGTTTGGTCCCTCGTTAGATTTCATGTTTCTCGTTGGACTTCAACCTCAAAGAGCTTCTGTAATTATTCTATATGTTCTATTTTGAACAACTGGAGCCCTTTCCTTTAGGAGTGTTTTCTTTTGAGAGCTTTATTTGTGCATGTCCTTGAAAGTTGTTCTTTCAATAAATAAATAAAAAGATTTATTTAGAGCCTTAGTTTTTTTTAATACAATAGGGAGTGGGGAACCACAAACCTCGTGTTACCTACCCATACTATATGTCAATTGAACTATACTCACTTTGTCCTAACCTGTTCTTCATTTTTTATGTATGTGGTTGTTTAACAAAATCCAATGATCATGGTTAGCTCAAGAAATATCATACAAGAAAAGTAGCTCGTCATCCCCTGCACTTTTACTAAATTGTGATATTGAAATCTAATTCAGTCTGAAGTTAAAGTATCCATATAACTTCACAAACAAATTGTGTCATAGCTATTGATTCCGACTGCTTTTGCACCCACCAGTGAGCACATTTGACTCTTACTCTTCTACCATACTAAATTACCCTAAACAAAACTCTGATACAAAGTTGAACTCGGTCTAGCTTTCAAGTTGGAATTGTGATTTGTAGTATTTTCTTATAAAGTTAATTGAACGAGCAACATCTGGAAGAGATAGTTTAGCTTTCCAGAATTCTTCAATATCCTTAAATAAGTTGTTCTGAACTATGCTGCCTTAATTCGAGTGATCCAAACCTCCTTGTCCCAAACAAGGAATCCAGAACATGTTTCCTTTGTAATCAAAGAATCCCATTCCCATTCCTACCATCTCTATGCCCAAACATAAGAATCAATATAATTCAACATCCAAATTCCAAAGTCCTCTGAACAAAATTAACTATGATATACATAGGGCCCCCAAATGCTAAAGCATTACTCTAATAATAACAATAGTAATAAGAATGCTATCCTGGTAATTGATGTGGGGGCCATTTTAGGGTTTTCCTTGATAAGGTGGTTAAGGTTGGGGGTATCTTGGAGGATATTCCGGATAAGGAAATGGATACGCATCATCACTTGAATCAAATTCAGAATCATATCCAAGCAGATTATGAGGAATCGGTCTGACAGTGACTACAAGTTGTAAATGGATTGGAACATGATTTTGAGCATGGTTTGCAGGCTGAAATCCCCTATTTTGTCCCCTTGGAGGAGTTCTTGCAGGTTCTTGATTTCTAGAGATGTTTTGAGGGGGAATGTCTTTCCTTCTTTGCTGTCTTTTAGGTTATCTTCTGTTTTCTTGTAGTTCTTGAATGTTGACAGCATTTTATTGTTCTCGAGGTTGGTTGTTAGAACCTTCCCAATTTCTTGAGTTAAATGTTCAATGGCTTGTTGCACTCCTCCCATGGATGTCTGAACTCCAACCATGTTCCCAATTAGTTTTCCTACTCAGGTTTCAACATATATCAACCAGCGATTGAGAGTAGAAAGGGAAGAGGAAGAAGATGCTTCAGCATCATGAGGTGGAGGGTCATTGGTTTTGCTGATATTTTCTCCAAGCCATCAGGTCCCTTTCATTTTTGGCACTCTGATACCAGTTTAGTGAAGACTCAAATCTTGAAGAGTTCTTGAAGTAGGATTATATTCAAGTGATAGATATGAACTACAATGATACAAGCCTTTATACAGCCTGGTTAACAAATGAAAGGTGCTGAACAAATAATAACCAGCAGCTTACAAGGGAATAAGACTTAACCACACGGTAAAGCTAAAACGGGAAAAATAAATAATAGTCAGCCTATTAACAAAATAAGAAAAACCCCAAAAGGCCACCACATCATATCCACATACACAACCAACAGAATAGCGCTAAACTCTTTATAAAAGACAGAATGGTCTTGTGTTCTTTTCTTCAACCCAAAGTTCTCATTCAAAATGTTCATGCTTTGTTTCAGAACATACAAGGACTTGCAAAAAATGAGACTTCCCAAAGTGGGGGATTCTCTTTGGAAATTGCAAATCTTAGTCTCATTTGAAAGAAAGAACAAAACAAACCAAGAAACACTAAAGAACCCTACACTTCTATACTGTGCAATCTAACAAAGTGTAGAGAGTTTTGAGAGAAATATTGTGTAAATCGCATTGGCTAAAGACTCATATAACCAGCTAACATACTCACTGAGTCACCGTGACATACACAAAAACATTAAGACTTATTCCTTTCTCATTATACATGCACATCCAAAAGAACACATTGGTCCTGAAAAGTATGTCAATCAAAAAAGCCTGCCTCTATCTATCCCAAGCTATACTACAACTTTTGAACATCATTTAAAGAATATATATTAGAAGATAATAACACGCAATTCGTTAAGGAATGCAGAATCTCAGAAGGCACCTTCAAAAAACTGATGTTACAATTGCTTAAATATGGGAATGGCAAACTTCACAGGTCACTTTATTTCCTTAAGGTCATTCAGCATTTGGAGATTCCCAAGTACTACATAATTAGCAAAGATCACATTGTTCACGAAAGATGAGATTAAGAATTTATGATATCTACCAAGAGTTAGAGTTGCGCATCAATCTATGATGGTTGATAAACTTTTCAAGAAGATACTTTTTAGTTCTGTTCTGCATTCCACAAACTAATGGTTTTCTAAACTCAAATGAAGTTTCTGTTATTTTGAGAAGTGAAGGAGATATAGGAACTGAAGTTAGTCATATTAAATTTTGAGCTACTGTTTCAAATTCGTTTGAATCATTTTCCCATTGCTTCACAGGGTACAGCTCTTTAAGTCACACCTATACAAACCATCAATTAAAAACTCTTCACTCTGAATGTTAATTGTGTCGGGTTTTCAAATAATTTGTGATCAATAATAATTGACAGATGCATATTATATAAATATCAATCCATAAAGTACTTCCCATCATAAAAATGATAGTTCCAAAAACAAACTATCTAAAAAATTACCAGGTGAACTTTGTCAGTTTTGGATCCAACCGACTTCCTTCGCCCTCCAGATTTATCAGCAGGTTTGGGGACAGTTGCAGAAAAGAGAGTCTCTAACTCGGACACATCAAACTCTGGTGCACTGAGGGAGGGAGAAAAAAGAAGCACCAATATAATACGCAAACAGCAGCAAAATTATAAAAGTACTGAGAAATATCTTCTTCAAAGCCAGAGAGTGAATTTCAAATTCAAATAAACAAAGATAAATTTAAAGAGAATTCATAATACATTTGAGGTTCGCCATATCTCTGTAGTTCTTCCCACAAGCTCCCTTGCAGAGCCCTTGTTACTTTGCTCCAATGTAGAGGTTTCAAGGAGGACCTTCGAGGTGCTGTAGCTGTCGATCGTGTTAGCCCACGCCCTCTCCCAGAAGACAAACCTCTTGGGTCAGGTGGAGCATTTGCTCCTTTCGCGCCTAGTGGTGGAGGTGGAGGAGGTCCAACACCAGGAGGTCTAGGAGGGGCTGGTGCTCCACGACCTCCACCAGGAGGGGGAGGTGGTGTTGGTGCTCCACCACCCCCAGGCGGGGGAGGCGGGGGAGGGGCTCTCCCACCCCCAGGCGGGGGAGGCGGGGGAGGGGCTCTCCCACCTCCAGGCGGGGGAGGCGGGGGGCCCCAACCACCCCCGGGCGGGGGTGGTGGGGGAGGAGCCCCATGCATGGGAGGAGGCGGTGGTGGAGGAGCCCCATGCATTGGAGGGGGTGGTGGTGGGGGAGGACCCCCACGCATTGGAGGAGGTGGCGGTGGTGGAGCCCCATGCATTGGAGGAGGTGGTGGTGGGGGAGGAGCCCCATGCATTGGTGGAGGTGGTGGTGGTGGTGGTGGAGCACCACGCATTGGTGGTGGTGGTGGTGGAGGAGCCCCAAGCATGGGTGGAGGTGGAGGTGGTGGGGGAGCCCCACGCATGGGAGGTGGCGGTGGAAGAGCCTCATGCATCGGTGGAGGTGGAGATGGTGGTGGTGGAGGTGGAAGGGGTACCCCTCGCATAGTAGGGGTCAAAGGAGGAGTTGCACCAAACATCGAAGGTGGCGGAGGAGGAGGTGGTGGGGGTGGGGCTCCATACATAGAAGGTGGTGGGGGAGGAGGTGGTGGAGGTGAGACTCCATACATGGAAGGTGGTGGAGGAGGAGGTGGTGGAGGTGAGGCTCCATACATGGAAGGTGGTCGGGGAGGAGGTGGTGGAGGTGAGGCTCCGTACATGGAAGGTGGTGGGGGAGGAGGTGGCGGAGGTGAGGCTCCATACATGGAAGGTGGCAAGGGAGGAGGTGGCGGAGGTGGGGCTCCATACATGGAAGGTGGCGGGGGAGGAGGTGGTGGAGGTGATGCTCTCTGCTTTAAAGGTGGTGGAGGTGGTGCTCCATGTAATAAAGATAGTGTTGGAGATGCACTATACAAGGGTGGGGGCAGAGGTGGTGAGGGTGGGGGTGGTGCTATTTTCATTAGAGATGGTGAAGGAAATGCCCCATGCACTAATGGGGGTGGGGGTGGGGGTGGGGGTGGGGGTGGGGTGGAGAAGCACCGCGCCCTGAAGTAATAGGTGGGGGTGGTGGAGGTTGTGGAACAAGTGCTTCATGTTTCATAGAAGGTGGGGGAGGGGAAGTGGGAGGTGGGGGTGGGGGTAGTGATAGCGATATCCCTTTATGTGACGAGGCAAGAAGAGCTGAAAGAGGTGACAAAACAGGTACAGGAGAAGTACTTACAATATTCTTTAACGTAGATGGCATGCCCACAGAGGAAGGTAGGGGTGGAGGTGGGGGTGGAGGAGGTATAGAACCAGTCACCGTTCCAGTAGAAACGGAAGAATATATTTGCTCCCATGATGGTTGTGTTGAAGAATGGGGCAAAACACTATTCTGCCTACTGGATGGAGGGGGAGGGGGAGGGGCAGGGGTATTCACTGCCTTTGGTGAGTTAACTGTGGGTGGTGGTGCTAAAGACACGGAAAGTGGTAGAGCAGAGTGCCTTGTCCCTATATGATGAAATGAAGTGGGTGGTGGAGGAGGTGGAGGAGGTATTGCATTTGCCCCGGGGGGTGGTGGTAAATATGGAGATGGAGGCTTTGTGGGCAGGGGGGGAGGTGGTACTTCAAGTTGTGCATCACTATGTGATGGTTTTAAAGTTTCAGAGGAAGAATATGTCTCCTCAATTGACTCAACTGGAGATGATGGGCCAAGCATGAGGTTCCCAGGTGCGGAGTGTGAAGGCCTCACAGAATCCACTTTAGTTTTTTTTCGTTCAGTAAAAACATCTGTAGCAACCAGAGAATCAATGGTGGCAGCAGACTTCGTTTTGGAATTTGCATTTACATCCTTTGATGATGCAATACTTGCCAAAGCAGCTGGGGCACTGTTATATCTTGAAGGTGGATAGGAAACATGCATAGAATTCATATAGGAGCCTTTGTTAGGAGGGATCCACCTAGAAACTGCATTCGGCTTTGCTTGTTTTGCAGAGAAACCTTGAGTCTCTTGTTGTTTGACTTTCTGTTTGGCTAAACCCATATCAGTGGTCGGTTTTCCACTTGAAATAGGCTGTTTCCTGGGAATCGGTGTTTGCAATTTTTCTGATTTTTGTCTAGAACCATCGGCACTCAACTTTTTCTGCAAAACCTTGTTCTCCAATTTCTCAGGTGTACTATCTCTTCCATCATCCTTTTCTTCTATATCTTCAAATTTCTCATATGCATCATCCACTAACCCCTGGACTTTCACATGAGTCGGGACATTGGCAGCAACCAAGAAGGAATTTGAATTCATATCCCCATCATCCACAGCAATGTCCTTAACTGCATTAAGATCAGAATATATATTTTCATCCAGTTTGTACTTCACATCATCTACAGTAATGTCCTTCACTGCATCAAACTCTGATTTCTTATCATGCTTAAGATTTCCATCGTCACAATCCTCGAATGCAGGAGGATCGAAGTCCTCCTTCCAATCTTCTTTACGGTTTACATGATTGACTACTTGAGGATCATTGGACCCCTTTGCTTCCTGCCCGTCCATTGCATTACTGAAGATCTCTTCAACCTCAAAAAATTCGTCAGGAGAAGCAGCTCCAGTTTCATTTCCATCTTCATCATCGAAGGATGTGGTGAGACTGGGGACAACAGCATCAGCATCCAAAAAGAGTGCCTGACATAAATGCAGTCTTGGATTAACTTTTATAACTTCACAAAGGCACATTCACAAAAGAACCAATAAGTTACCTCAACTTTGAAGTCCTTGGGATACTGGTCCCTCGCATCCCATAAAACATCAACTTCATCACGGTTCAGCATCATAATGTTTGATCTAACAAATGCTGTGTGAAACATAACTCTAAACATCATCTCCTCATGTACTAGATCTTCATCCATATGGATGCATTCAAGAACTACGTCCCCTTGAACATGGCAATGAATATCAATTTTCACCAGCATACACTCTGCCTGTGGTAACAATTAATAAGAAAACTTAAATGTTGGTTAACTTCAGCTTTCAGATTTTGTGTTGCTGAGTCATTACCTGTAGGTAGTTGCGGATATGTTTTCTTTTGATTGATGTTGAAAATAAAAGCTTTGAAGTTCTATTGGCCGGTGCTGAGGGGTCTTGACCATAAACACGCACAACAGGCCTACATCCTTTTCCCCCATCAAAAAGAGGTAGAACTCTTAGTATTAAACAATCCAAAACTAGAGGTGTATCCGATGGAGGCCAATCAGAACCTAAATTTCTCCTGGAAATGTATTGAAGATATCTCATCTGGGAAGGCTGAGGATTTAAAGGAGACAAAAGATGGAGAAGTTCCTTAGGAGCTTGCTTGTAGACCATTTCAAGAGTCTTCTGCTCCCCACTGTATTGTTTCCTGTACAAGAGAAGACCAGCTAGCATGAATGCAAGAACAGGCCATCCTCCTCTTTCACAATGCATCAATAGCACATTCTGTTGACCCTCCAGTGACAACCAGCTTTCACTTGATCGAAGGAAGTGGTGAATCATCTCCAATGGCAATAAAGGACACCCCTCATATTGCCTAGGATAGTCCATAACTGTCATGTCATACTGAGTCAGTACATCAGAAATTTGACTTCGCCTACCACCTTCTCTGAAGTTGAAAACCATGAATGAGGCATCAGGAAAGTGGCTCTGTAACTGTGCTACAATGCCATCCAAGTAGACCTTATATTCTTCTTCTTCCAACACTTCCGTGGAGAAGCAACAATCAAACACTGAAAACAAATAATAAGCATAATAAGTTACCATGTGCCACCACTAAAAACCATCTCTCAAGTTGCTATCACAATATCCATATTGACAGGTAGCTAAAAGAGAATATGTGATTGAAAACCAAGCCCTCGGCCTAACTCAATTACAGAGTGGTGTAGCACCACGATCTGCAAACTGGTGCAGAAATGCATCCCCATATAACAGCCTCTATTTAAGTAGGTCCCATTAGACATGGTAACCGCATACAACGTGATTACATAGATAGAAGAACAGGAGAGATGGACCACAAAACAGCAAGTAGCTCTCTTCAAGAGAAAACAAGTAAGTTCACAAAAACAGCAAGCTGGCCTCTTATTCCTAACAATGCAATTACTAAACTAATGAAGCAAGCATTGATACAGAGAAAAACTCATAAACAAATTGAACCTTGAACCATCTCAGGACAGGCAAAGGCTCCTATGTTAAACGAAGCTACTAACATAGGAACAACATAATAGAATATTATGTAGTTATCATTATTCAGAGCTGTAAAAGCAGAAAGTTAGCAACCTCAAAAAGTGGGCTTCCCCTTCGTTTGTTAAGCTTTATACTTGCCATTCATCCGGCTCCTCTAGGTGATTTTCACTTATTATATCTTGTATTTAATTTCTCTTTCAACTCATTTCCCAAAAATATTATTATAATTACTACTGTACGTTTCTCTAGCACCATGCATCATTTAGTTGAACTATCTTCCTTTTTTAAGTACAAATTATTGTAGATTCTTGCTCTATTAGGGTATTTGATATATCAGCAGCTCCAGCGGCAACCAAACTCATATTCCATAAGAATCACACTCACACAGGCAATGCATTATAAGCGATGAGTGCAAACGAGAGAGAAAGCGTGTCAACGAGGATAGGAGGCTGTTCCCATTACAATCCACAACTACTCAGGTCAAAGAGCATAGAAGTAGGGGGCAAAAATAAAAATCCAGAAGGAATTAAGTACAGGAGACAGTCTGCATCAGGCGTATTGCGTTACGAAGCAGCTAAACCTAGACTTCAAGGGTTTATTACGGCATTGTCCCAATTGGCATTAAACGTCAAGAATTGAGCTTGCATAAAGCTAGAAAAATAAGCAATCACCTAACTACCCACATAAACAAATGACACCATGAGTTTAACATTCTGCAATAGCTTAGCATTTCCAGAAGCTGCATAAAAGGGGGAAGAAGGGAGAAAAAAAAAAAAAAAAAAAAACAACGCAACACAAAATTAAGAGGAAAAACAAAAATTAAAAATGAAGCGTACCATAGACTCTCTCGGAGATCTCAAGAAGCCGATCCGGCGGCTTCCTGTAAAAGAACCTTCTGAACAGCGCCATCGGATGGCGCTGTTTCTTCCTCGATCGGATCCAAACCCGTTGTTGAATAAAACACTAACCAGATCAAAATTGACCACCGAAACAGAGCAGATCTTAGAATTAAATGGTCCGATCACAGCCAAAACCTTCGAAATTCAGCCCAAAATCCACAAATTCAAAGCCGGAGCGAGATTTAGACAGCTAAAAAAACAAAATCCCGACTACTTTCCGGCAATTAAACCCCAGGCGTGGGGGGGGGGGGGGGGGGGGGGGAAGTCCAAAGGAAAAAAAATAAAAAGAAAAAAATAAAAAAAGAATCGAAGAAGAGAAGTTGAAGAATTAGAAATGAGAATTGAAAGAGTAGAGAGAAGTGACAGTAGGGCAGAGAGATTGAAAGGAGAAAGGGGGAAAAAATAAAAATAAAAATGGGGTAAAAATAAAAATGGAGGAGAGAAAGAGAGAGAGAAATGGAAATGGAAAGGACTTAGAATTATTATTATGAATTCAGAAAGAGGTTAATGTGACATGAGAGAAAGAAAGACGTAGTAGAGTGGATAAAAGAGAAAGGATACTTCTCTTCTCTTTCTTACACAACAAACCCTTCCAACGTCCACTACGACAAATTTTGCTTTTCCCGCTGGCACCCGACCGATCTCTTCGTCCTACGTGGCTCCCACGTGTCACTTCTTTCTTTCTTTCTTACATTCACAATTTCTTTTTTTTTTTTCCTTTTTATTATTATCTTAAACCATGCTTCTTCTATTTTTCCTAACATAGTTTTAAAAAAATGTTAACTAACAAGTTTACTATTAGTTATGTTTTTAAATTTGATTTATGTTTTCTTTTAATTATAAGTTTTTCAATTTTTTATTTTTTTTAACTGATGGATATTTGAAATCTTAATTTTTTGTATAATTAGACATTTATCTTTTCGGTTTTTTTAAAAAAAAAACATGGACCTATTAACACATTAGATTTAAATTTTTTTAGTCTTATTGGACATCAAATTTAATTTAATAACTAATACATTAGTTAACTTTTTTAAATTTATTTTTTATTTTTTTAAAATTTTGAATATGTCAATAATTAAATAGACACGAATTAGAGACCGAACTTTAACTTAATTTAAAATGTTGATGTGAAATAGTTGCTTTTAAAAAAATCATCATGAATTGGCCTAGTAATAGTGAGAGCATAAAAAAAGAACTAAAAGGTCAAGGAGTCATGGGTTCAATTGACACCTACCTATGATTTAATATCCTGAGAAATAGTTGCTTTTTAAAATGGAGATAAAATATATTTTTCTTAATTTTATAAAATAAATAAATATAATTTAAACCAACTTTAAAAAATCACAATTGTGATTTTATTATTTTAATTTTTAGGCGTAATAAAAGACACTTTTCTCTAAAAACAATGTGATTTTATGATTTTAAATTTTAGGTCATAAACCATTGGGGTTTTTTTTAAGAAATTAAGTTTACAAATATTAATATTACCTCTCAAAAAAAATTACAAATATTACCTCAATTTTATCTATTATTTTTTTCGTTAATTACTTGTTTTAATTTTATAAATATAAACCATACTATTTCAAGTTTAAAGTTTTGTTTGGAATTCTACAGAATTTATATCAGAATTTTTTTTTAAATTATATAAAATGGGAAAGGTAATATTGCAACTGCTTTTTAAATGAATTGCAAAGTTGAAATATATTTTTGATAATTTAGCTACAAAATTCACTAATGGTTGAAATTATTGTTGTAATTATATTATTGACCAATTTATAAAAAAATAAAAAATTGTCGTTGGACACCCTAGATTAGATGGTTGAAACTTATGAAATTAAGGCCAAGCATGAAAATGTCAAATCAACCCATTGAACATCTCGGCTCGAAAATTAATGCATTTAAAAAGACTTTATAATATCTAATTCAGTTATTTAATAGCATTCAATTATTTTTTTTTAGGCTTTTATATTGTTATTTTTATTTAAATTTCAACCCCAATGAAAAGTAACAAAACCATATTTAAAAAAGAAAAAAAAACCAAAAATACTATTTTAGTTTGTATACCTTGAATTCTATTCCATTCTAGTTGATGTATTTTTAATAATTTTTAAAGTTAGTTTTTAACATAATTTTTATTGAAATTGACTAAATAATAATAATAATTTTCATGTATATTCTAAAATTAGGAAGACAATGTTAATAGGAAAAAAAAACCAACAATAAGTTAATATCGTGGACCAATTTTAATTTGAAAGAACGGTGGAAGAGATTCTTTAGGTCGGTGAAGGTGCAATTGTGCGACAATTTCGACATATGGATCGATCACAAAATCAAGTGGTGGATAATTTGGTATCATAGCCGATTAGCGAAGGTTGTTCTCGTGTGCACGTGCGTGTGTGCGTGTGCATATTCAAATTTTACATTGATATTCTATAGGCGTGTCACCCATATTTGATGATTTGCAAATATTGCAAAAGTTTCAAATCTGAATTTATAATAATTTTTTATTCTATATTTGCCATAAACAATCAATTGATGGAGAGAGAGAATGAAAGATAGAGAGAGAAAAGCAGCAACCGGCGACCAAACTTGCAGCGGTCGAGGTAAGCGGCTGGGAGATGGAGTGGTGAGGCGACGGCAAATAGTGTGGAGCAATACTAGTTGATAAAAGAGAGATGCTGGGGGGGGAGAGAGAGAGAGAGAGATGTGGCGACCGACGACCAGACGTGTGACAGTCGATGGAGCGATAGTCGATGGTATATGGTGTGGAGGAGTCCTGGTTGGTGGAAGAGAGATATGAGGAGAGGGGTTTGTTGTTGCGAAGAATAAGACGTTATACTTTTTTTCTTTTAAATGTAAGTGTATCATAATAAAGTATATTAACTCAGTCAAGTGCATCATTATCAAGTTTATCAACAGTATATCAATCAAGTGCATCAACAGTATATCAATCAAGTATATCAGCATTATAAAAGATTGCAAAATCATCAAGTTTATCAGCAATATAAAAGGGTGAATGGTTGACAAATTTATCAACAGTTTATTGATCAAGTACATCATTATCAAACGTATCGAGCTTATCATGATTGACAAGTATATCAAGTATATAAGTCAAGTGTATTAAGTGTATATCACTAGTGTATTAAGTGTATCAGGTGTATCAAATGTATCAGTAATGAGGGCATCTGCTGTATTTTACATTGTTTATATGTGGGTTGGACTTCGGTTTTGCCATTTTTACAAACAATAAATTTGTGGGCTACAGACCTAATTAATGTATTTTGTTTTTTTGTAAAGTGCCATTTTTTTCCGTTTTGCAAAGTTTTTTCTTATTACTATATCAATATCAATAATAAATAAGAATATATTTGCACTTGGTACTATAAATATTTAATCTACCAATAAATTTGTCTCTTTTTTTAAAAAAAAATCCTATCCTAAACTTTCATTAAGTTTAACTATATATTCCAACAAAATTGCAACATTTGGTGAGATTTTTTTTTTTTTTTTTTTTTTTGTGTGTGTGTTTTACATACATATAACTTTTGTCATATTTAACATGCTTATTTTGTACTAATTATGTAAATGCCTCAATTTTTTTTTTCTATCATGTGAACAATAACTTAAGAAGACAAGCATTTTTTTTTTCTTTTTTCTTTATTTACTTAAACAACACATGAACATAAGATTTCAAACATCTGACCAATTCTGGTATATATATCCTCTTAATCAACCAAAATATGCAACTTATCTTAGTTAGAGTATGTCGTTGATAAATACACTAATTGATATCAATTTTATATATCTAAATGTTTACCTTAAATCGTAAAAATTAAAACATCACAATATAATTTTTAACAAATATCAATTTCTAATTCTAAATTTGGAGATTGTATTAATTAAAAACTAATAATTAAATGGATACAAATCTTAAAATTTATATAAATTAATATGTTATGATATTTTTTAAATGACGATATATGCCGGTGGGCCATATGCCGCAGCTAATTGATAATTTTGGTTGGTGGAAGATAGATTATTATTGAATTAAAAAAAAAAAAAAAAAAAAAAAAAAAACTGAAGCAAAAACAAAAAAGATAGATTATTGTTTTATTTTTTTTCTTGTTCTTTTATTATTGCGAGGGTCAATAATTTAATTAGATAGATAAATGAGTATTGCATGATTATACACCAAACTTCAAATAAAAGCAAAAAATATGAAATAATACATGCAAAAATAGAGATAAAAGGGTAGAAATTTGTAACACCTATGTTTTATTTTTCACCTTTTTTTTAAGCACTCATAGATTGGGTTGGGTGAGTTAATTCTATTTTTTCCCTATATTACGAGTCATTTAAAAAATAATAATGCAACCACATTATATCTTATATCTCTTAGTCAATACAAGTATAACTCAACTGACATAAATATATACTATCAACTTCGATGTATGAGATTTGATCCTCCACCCCACGTAATATTATAAAAAAAAAGGAAAATTTTCACATATAAAAAAAAAGTCAAACTATTTAAAGAAAATAGCAAAAAAATACTGATAGACATTGATAGACTTCTATTAACATCTATCAGTGATAGACTTCTATCATTTCTATCACTGATAGACTTTGATATTTTTAAAAATTCCCCTAAAAAATCCATCCCATATATCTTTTAGGTGATGTGTTGTTGTTGTTGTTGTTTTAAAATAGTTTTAAAACAAATTTTTTTCTTTTTTTTTCTTTTCTTTTTTAAGAAATATGGGTGGAATAATCGAATCTCTAATTTTGATGTTGGTAGTACAAACTTTATGTTAGTTAAGTGATACTCATTTTGGCAACTTATATATATATATTTATGAAATATTTATTTTATGAACTCAAATAAGTGTTGCTTAATAATGAAAAAATCTCATGAGCTATGAGATTTTAATATCCTTATTGGATTTTTAACTTTTTTTTCCCAAATAAATACTTATAAGAAAGAAGAGAGAAAATACTCCTACAAAAAACACTTTAGTGTATACATGTAAAAAATACTTCTAAATAGATTGTTATTTAATTTGATCGTTAGTTGACTAACAAAGAAAAAAAAAAGTAGCATGCATGTTGGAGGCCCCAAATTAATTTTAAACGATGTCACTATTTTTATGGATTATAAGGATTTTTTTTTTCTTTTCATTTATCCTTTTATCTCTTCCTTACCGATAAAATATAATATGTCAACAAATTACATTTACATATATGTATATATTTTTACAATAACATGTTTTGTTAAGTTGGATCAGCGTGAATAAGACACTTAAACCTAATACATTTTAATCGAGGTTAGACATACTAATTAAGTTAGTGCTAAAGTAAAGCCTACCATCATTTATATTATTTTACCAATTAAAATTATTGAATTGACCTTTTCATCATTTCCACGTAAACGTCAAAGTTGATATTTATATCATTTCATCTAAACTGTTAAATTTTGTTTATTTAAAAAAAGTCTCAATTGCAATGAATGGAATGGACCACTTCAACTGTTATGGTCCCCATGATTTTATTATTATTGCTATATATATATATATATATATATATATATATATATATATATATATATATATATATATATATATATATATCTTTTTTTTAATGAAGACACGATAAAACAAATATCGAAAGAAAAAATTAAAAGCCTCCTTATTGATACGTAATAGTCAAGTATTCTAAATCAATAAATAGTAATAAAATTTTGAAGACAGCAATTAAATCTAGGATAAAATTAACTAGATTCAAAATTAAAATTCCTCTTAATTGTGAACTCATATTATATATTAGTTGAATTATATTCAATCTCGTGTTATAGTTTTTAATTCTTTTACTTTGTAAGAGTGGACATATTTTCTTAATAATTAGATGAGAGGTTAATATATGGTAAATACTTTTTTGTTTGAGTTTGTGAATTACAAGAGATATATATTGAATTATTGGTCTTTTAAAATTATAATTGATATATCTGTCTCTATCCACTAATATATATGTTTCGGATATTGGATTTGATATTTAATCTTACTTTTAATAGATGATATAGTTAAAATTTTCAATCAATTATAAAATCTAACACATTTTCAAAACCAAATTAAGAAACTACTTTCACGTAAGATAATTAGTCTTATGCAATATTGGTGGTGGCTTTTAACTTCTCTACTTTTAGTTGGTCGGTGAAAGTTTTAGAAGCTAAGGCCCGCTGAAGATAAGAGAGACATGGAATGGCTAAAATCCCTCATTGGTGGTTGAGTCTGACTCTTTTAAAATCATCAACTTTTTTAATAGTAAGGACTATGATTTTATTTTTTTTAGAGGCTTTGTTTTTAGCTAAGTTTGTAAATGTTTCTTCCTTAATATTTTTAGAGATGAGGATAAAGCTACCTATAATCTAGCAGCTCTGGCTTCCTCTTTCGATTCTTCTGGGTTTTGGAAAGAGATTTTCCTCCCGTTTTTGTTTGTTGAGTTTTTCAAGTTTTATATTATTATTGCTTAAGAAAAAGTCGTATTCAATATTATTTTAACAAAATAATCCAATTAGAAAGAGGAAATCAAATGACAGAAACAAAAACAAATACTCGTACATTATGGAGGAAAAGAAAATCGAGAGTGCCGCAAACCTGTAGAAAAGAAAAAAAAAATCAACCAATACATGTCATACGGTACAATTTTCACAGTCTGTATATTTTTCTATGGACAATAGGATGAAATTAAAGTTAAATTTGAATTTGATTTATTCAACTAAATTCAGTATGTTGGTGTTGACGCAGGTATTTGCTGCAGGTCCTTTTGGCTCCTTCGGCTTTCTCCTTTAGTTCAGATTCATCGTTAGAGCATACTTATAATATATAGATGTAGTGTTGAGCTAGATACACTCTAATGCTTGAGTTAGTACATGTGCCATGAAGTACTCAACTCAGCTAAGTAGAGAGAGAACTGTTTACCCTCGAAGCTAATGGTGTGGGGTTATTTATAAGGCTCGTTCTCTGATTTTCACCTCAGATATGTGCAATATTGGCAGTGTCAAAGTAGGTGTGACCCTCGATGTTGTAGAATACCAATGGCAAGCTCGACTCAGTTGTTTTCCTTTTGGTCAAACTGAGACGACGTAGTTGGTTGACTTGAGCTTTGATATTTTGATTTTTTCCTTTGGGATCTGTGAACCTCGTACAAGTTTGAGGACGCCCCTTTAGGCTTGGACTCACCCATGAACTTGGACAATCCTCAACAAAATATATAGACAAAATGTATAAGTTTCTGTCTCAAAAGTAAGTATAGTTAGTTATCTTTTCGATGAACTTTTAAAATTACAATATCATTTTTTTTATAATTGTAATAACCAAATTATTAAAGACAAAATAAAATAAAAGTTGAATAACTAGGTAGTAATACAAATAACAACAAGGAACTAAAGAGACATCAATACACTTGAATTTAATAAGTGTCCATAAGTTCACAAACTTTAAAAATATCAAATAAGATTTTAAAATTTCAATTTCATGTCTACTAATTTATGACATTTCACTATTTTTAAAAAATAATGAATTTATTACGTGTAATATTTGATTTTGTGTCGAAAGACATTAAATTTTCAATTTTTTTATTTAGTAGATTTATAATTTTAAAAAGAATCAAATAGATTAATGACCTATTAAACAACACGTTGAAACGTTAAAAGAACATAGGCCAAAAGATTAACTTATAATATATTCTAAAATACAAGTTTGTTATTCTCGGGAGTTTTTTCACCATTTTGATTTTTGTATTTTCAACTATCATATTGTAATTGTTGTATTTTTAATAAATCTTTAAATTAGTTATTGGAATTAGTTTACTCTTCATTGTTTTCAAAATAAAAATGAGTCAATATGATGTATTTTATTGCATAAAATTATTATTATTGTTTATTTAATTTCTATAAAATAATTTTGCATCACTAAATTTAAGATTTATTGGCAATGTTGAGATTAAAATTTAGAAATTAAAAGTACAATAAAAATAAAAGGAAATTACTATAAATAGAAAAAAAATATTAAATTATTTAATTTTTTTTATAAATTTGATTTATTTTTCAATATTTGAAAATACAAAAGAACAAAATCTAAATTACATTCACAAAATTGATAATTTATCTTATAATTTAACAAAAAGAATCACAAAAATGCAAGAAAATGGACTATGAAATTACTAGGATTAAAGAAAAATAAATAAATAAAACGCCTTTCACGTGCAAGGTCGTGTGAACACATCATGCTCATTGTCAATTTGTCAGTTGTCCATTTAAAAAGAAAATAATAATAATAAATAAATAAATAGCCACGTGCGTATCACGTGTCGTGCACTGAGGGAAAACGAAATTTCGACCACGAATAGGAGAAGTAGGTTCTGCTGTAAACGACGTGGCATCTGGTCAACGCAGAACGCGAAAGTCAATAGAATGGACGGCTGGATGAGGAAAAAGAAGTGATCTGGTACGGTGGGGACCATGGAATGATTGAATCCATCCAGTCCGTGCGTGGCATGTGAGGACCCCCTGCATGGTCATCATCATCCTAATGTGGAGGAGGATGATAATTGAGATCATGGTGGTTCATTCCAATTCTTTATGCCTAAATTTGTCCACTAAAACGACGTAGTTTTGGATTTTTTTTTTTTATGCACTCAATCTACCTTTTGCAAGTAATTTGCTTTTAAAACTATCAATAATAGTACTTAAAAAACCTATGAAGCATAACGATAGTTTTTTTTTAAGTCAACAAATACCATCAAACTTTCAAATTTAAAAAATCAAAGCGACGGTAGTTCAGATGACACATAATGTAGTATGTGTTAGTGATCAAGAGAATATGTGGTTTGAATCTCTCCTTATTATATTAGGGGAAAAAATAAATATTAACATACGTCTTAAGCCTTATTTAATAACCAGTTTATTTTTGTTTTTTTATTTTTTAGTTAAAAAACTAAACTTATAAATATAGAAAGAAACAGTCCTTTTACTCATTTGAAATATCGTGTAACTTGCTAACTTTTTTTTTCTTTTTGATAAAACACAATATATGTTGTTCTACAAAGAGTTGTGATTTGTTTTAATAATGTATTAACTTAAGTGAACTTAGCTCAAAGATAATTGACTTAACTTATACTCTAGAAGCTAGAGGTTCGACTCCCCATCTAACATATGTTATATTAAAAAAATTAGGTGTTAAATATAAAATTAGAGAATGTGAGTGGAATAAGAAAAGATTAATTGTTTTAAATAAAAAAACTGTTGGAAATATTTATAAATATTGTTGATAGTAGTCTATCGGTGATAGATAATAGTAGTTTATCACTGTCTATCCGTGATAGATATTGATATTTTATTATATTTATAAATAAATTGACTCATTTTACTATATTTAAAAACAACCTATAAAAAGTTGTAGCGGTAGAAAGTGTCCATATTCTCGAATAACTAAATTCATGGAACTGGTTGCCTGTCCAAAAAAAAGTCCCATTACATGAGATGACCCCTAAATTGGGCCCTGTTGTGTCTGACTTTTGGCCCTCCCTAAATGCAATAGTATTATAGTACAATAAAAATCATTTTTTTCAATTGAAATAATTTTAGTTCATTATAACATTTTTCATCCAATGGTGTACTTGAAAACAAGTTTGGAATGTTAGGAATGAGAGCAATCAACGTCTCACATTGGCTAGATAAGAGGATAATCATGAATATATAAGTGATGACAAGTATTTAATTTAGTACAAGACTTTTTAAGGTGAAACCGTGAAAATATGTGGAGGGTCGTTGTCCCTAACATCAACATGGTTCAACTTCATAAAGCATATACTTTCAATCAAAATGTTAGAGATTCAAATTTCTACCCTTACACATGGGTGAACTAAAAAAAAATCACAATTACCAATATTTCGAAAATTTTCCGATTCAAGATTCAATTCAAACCTATATTAGAGTAAAAGTTGTGGGTTATGGCATGGTTCAAAAGAGAAGTTACTTGTGGTAAAACAATACTTTGTGAGGTACAATAATATAATTTGTCCATTTTAACCTCAAAGTTCAAATAATTTTACTTGCAATACTTTGTTGTAATAATATATATATATATATATATATATATATATATATATATATATATATATATATAGGGGAGGAAGAAGAAGGATAAGAGGGAGGTCCATTTTTCTGTGGCTAAGACAGTTTGGGAGATTGCTTCCTTTATCATTTGAGAGATAGGGTGGACCCTCCATTTTCACAGCACTGCAAAGCTTAAGAAGTTCAGAAAGAAACAGAACAACAAATCTCTTGATCTGCTTTTTTGCTGCCAATAATTATTTCTTACAAACAATTTTGGCTTCCAATTTTGTAATTTTTCTCTCAAAATTCAAACAAAATTTCTTCAGATTTTTTCTCAACATATGAGATCCAAGACAGTGGTGTGTTTTAACTTATGCAAATATACACTTATATATATATATATATATATATATAATGAGTAAAATTATTATTATTTTAATTCTTTTTTCCTTTCTTTTTTCTTCTGGTATTTTAATTCTTTTTTCCTTTCTTTTTTCTTCTGGCATGTCTGAAAAATCTAGAGAAGTCTCTGACACATTTATTTGTTGTTGCCTGTTTGGATGATTCATTGAATAATTGTAAGTTAAAGTGCTATGACGTCCAACGATCATAAATAAAGTTTATCCATATAAACATAATTTAACCGTTAACACATCTTTGAGTTTGAAAATACAAATTATTACACTTTATTTGTTTACAGATTAGAAAGAAAAGAAAAACTAATTAAGGTTTAGTTATAAAGTTAGATGTTCAAATTTTGAATTTAAAAAATGATTACAAATAAAGTGCAAAGAGAAAAAAGGCTGCAGGCATGGGCTTATTGTCTGTTGATATACTTTTATAAGTTATATCTAAGGATTATGTTAATATATCAGTAAATTGTAGGGTTATTCATTTATATTTTTAATATCTTTTATAAATACTCGTAAAACATAACAAAAGTCATCTATTTAATCATATATGAATAGAAATATTAATAACTAACGATATCGACTTTGTTTGAAAGTGAAAACAATTTAATTATTAATCTAAATACTTTTATAAGTTATTTGACTTACAAAAATATATGTAGATATCAATATTTTATCAATATATCCATAAAATTGAAACATCAATATTTTAATCATTAGTTATATCTAACAACCAAACAAAACACAACTCAACTTGTTAAGACATTGATAGGAAAAAAGAAGTTTGAATCTCCATCTTGACATATTATTAAATTAAAAAAAAATAGAAATACCAAAATAATTTTGTAAATTTTTAGAAAGTGTCTAGTAGATCTTATTTTTAAAGTCCAAAATCTGTTTGCCACATATTTGAATTTTGTGTCTTTAAACTTTCTTTTCAACTATTTAATGAACACACAACATTGTATTAATAATACATAAAGAAATGATGGTCGATGTTCATTGATATTGATCTAACCAAGTAATGGAGGTCCACAGTTTCTAATTGATATAATCTAACAGTATTCGTATCGAGCGTATTAAATTCTAGATCTATACCAAATGGGGCAAACATGCTTTAGTTTTAAGTCTTCTTTGTTGTTACAAAGAATCTTCATTATACGGCAATTTGCAGGGGGCCAAGCGGTCTTTGGATTTATATTGGCCAAGCATTTCAGAAACTGTTCTGCAACGACACTGGTTCCCTGGCCGGATTACATCTCCATAAACAGCCATTTCAATTATGTCCAGCTCCTTATCTGCAACGAAATATGCACTCCAAATACATCATAAATATATAGATGTAAGACAGAGTGGGGAAAAGAACCTCGAAGGGAGAGTCAATTGTTTTCATCGACTTCAAAACCTTAACTACCATGAGATGGTCTAGTGGATACTAGGGCACGTTTGAAAGGTTAAGCACAATGAGTTCAATTCATGGTGGACATCCACTTGAGATCCAAGAGCAGTGTCAGTAGTTTGATCGGAGAGTACCTCCTCCATCCGCCTCTTTTAGTGAGAATGACTGCTTTCTTTAGAATGTTGGGTGTGTGCTTTGTTATGAGATTTATGGAGAGAGAAATAGTAGTGTTTAAAGGGGTGGAGAGGGACTCTAGTGATGTTTGGTCCTTGGTGAAGTTTCTTGTCTCCCTTTGAACTTCGCTTTCGAAGTTCTTTTGTAATTACTCTTTAGGCAACATTTTTCTTAATTTGACCCCTTTCTCTTTAAAGGGGGCTTTGTGGGCTTGGTTTTTCTGTACACCCTTGTATTCCTTCATTTTTTTTTCTCGTGTAGTAAGATAAAGTAATTATCTTGTGAGATCCGTTGAGATACATGCAAGTTGATCTCAATGTCTCATTGAAACCCGAATATGGAAATTGACAATGAACTAAGAGGTAATCCATGTGTTCCTTGAAGAATTCCTACCCAGAGGACTTTCTCCAGTTTTAGGTATTGATCAAGATGCACAGAGCGTGCTCTATTCCACTTATGCATAACAATTTAATTTCTCTACATCATTTAATGATTAAAATTTCATAAGATATTTGATATTGTACGTGGGTACACAGCATGATTTGAATTCATAACATTAAGGAGGTGAATTTATAGTTCGAAGTTAAAGACAGCAATCTATGGAGATTCTTCATTTGTGTTTCAGATGACCTAAAATACAAGTATTCGTTTGTTTTAAATTTTTAATCACAAACTACCACCAGCAATGACAGCTAATATGGAACAGGACAACAGATATTTCTAAAACAATTGAAACTTCACTTTCTAGCACTTTCCTGAAACTGTAATGATGTTTCTAGACCACTCCCCCCAAAAATGTCACCAAGTACTGTCAAAAGTTAAACAACAGCACAACAGTCAAGCCAATCAATTCTCATGGAATGGCTGAGTTTTTAATTTACAGAAATTACAAATTTTGAGCAAAAAACCATATGATTATGTAAAAGCTGATGAACATATGGCCATATGGGGCAGCTAAGAGAAAAAGAAATTGATGCTAAAAGCTATATTCTACTGGGAGAGATTGCAAGAAGGAACAAAACAACAGAAAGGTTAACTACTTGGGTATTCCAAGCGGATGTTGTACTCGTAGCTTTAACAAGCGCGAATTTGATAAGTTCTTGCGTTTGAATAGTACGGCAGAAAGGATTTATGAAAATTAATAGGCAGTATAGAAGGTGAGATCATTTTAAAAGTTTAATTTTATGTAACTTGGTATGGACAGGTCATAGATTAGCAGCCCATGATTTGGGATATGAAAATTCAGACATCAAACATAGGTTTACCATTTTATAGTCTCGACTCTCGAGCCCTAACGAGTGTTATAAAACTAAACAGTAGAGCATGATCATTCCAAAAGAAAGAACTGGAGCAGATGAAAAAATACCAGTAAACTTGACATCACATGAATAGCCTTTCAACTCAGACGTATCAACGTCGTTTTTGTCCGATTTGAATCTGTTTACTCTAGTCTGAAGAATCTGGCAATTATCCGCTGTGGATTCGCCGCCTGCAAACAATCGCCGATCGAATTTCATCACAATCAGAGCTAAGCCCTAAATTTAAATATATCCAGTCATCCACTACGAAAACGCAACAGCAGAATAAAAAATTCTCGAATAGGAATCAGAAACCATTCGTCGACTAAAGGTGTCAGAGATGGAAATCATATTACCTTTGGAGTAAGGGACAATGTGATCGTACTCGAAGCAGAGGCAGCCCTGGCAGTTGCAGAAGCGCTTACAGACGACATTACCAGCGGCGTCCTTACGCCAACGCTCGGGATGTCGGCCAGGGACAACATCCGCCTTAGCCCAACAAATGGCTTTCGCTTTTGCGTCGAAAAATCTTGGCCGTTCGTCCCCACTTCCGGAGCCACTGTGTCTATGTCCGCCGCGGGAACGAGTCGGTGACGGCGAACTGGAAGTAGTTTCCATCGGAGTCGGGACGCCGGCCAGCGGATCGGACTTGTAGAAGACAGAAAGGGAAGAAACTGAAGACGTGAGATCATTTCCTACTTGTTAATTTGTCCAAAAAGCCGATCAATGCTCCTCCTCGGCCCTTCTTCGGCGAGCCCCAAACGGGTCAATTCGAATGGGCTGTGCTGGGAAATTGGGGAAGGCCCATTAAGAGCCCATTTGACTCCAATCATGGCCCAATCGGATTCATGCATAGGCCTAGTTAGACCCGTCTTTGAACATATATTTACATCAATAAATTTTTAGCCTATTAGCCTAATCCATAGTTCACATTTCATAAATGTACTAATATCTTCCTTGGTAATAATTTTGTTTTTCATTTTTTTTATTTTTAAAAATTAAGTCTATTTTTTTTATATTTTCTTACGATGGTTTACATCTTTTCTTAGTCAATTTCAAACATAAAAATAAGTTTTTAAAAACTATTTTTTTTTATTTTCAAATTTTAGCTTAGTTTTTTAAAACATGGATAAAAAGTAGATAAAAAAAACAATAAATTTAGAGGTAGAAGGAATATTTTTTAGCCTTAATTTTCAAAAACTAAAAACAAAAAACAAAAAATCGGCCTCAGTAACATTTTTTTTTTTTTTTTTGAAAATTAAGCTTATAGACATTACTTCCACCTTCAAATTTATTCATATGTTATCTACTTTTTACCAATGGTTTAAAAAACAAACCAAATTTTGAAAGCTAGAAAAAATGACTTTTAAAACTTGTTTTTGTTTTTTTAATTTGACAAATAATTCAACTATGATAATCGATGTAAGAAATGGAGAGGAAATGCACTTAATTTTCAAAAATAAAAAACGAAAAGGTTACCGACGGAGCCTTAAATTTTTATATATAGATTTTAGGTCATTTTTTTTTACCTTTACCCTTTTGGTACTTTAATACTAGTATATATACCTTAAATTAATCAAGTTGTTTCAATTTTAACCCAAAATTTTTAATTTCAAGAAGTTTCACTTACACCTCAAATTTAAATAAATGTTACAAGTTTAACCCTACATTTTAAGAAGTGTTGCAATTTTAACTGCTCTAAATATAGTGAAGAAACTTTTCTTTTATGAGCAAAAATATTGCTTTAATCTTCACATTATCTAATGTTGAGATTGATGTTAACTTGCAGTTAACTCTAATCACTTCAACGTTGACTAACACCAACTCTACTCAAAACTATTAATTAGAAGAGAATCCATTCCCATCTATTTTGTGTATTTATGGGTTTTTTTTTTTAAATTATCCGTTAAAAGACATTGATCAAAACATAATTCATTTTTATTTAGGACATGTTTAGATTGACTAGAGAAAAAAATGTTTTTTAAAAGTTCATTTTTTTTTTATAAAATACACTTAAAAAAAAAAAAAAAACTCAAGCTTTGTTTACATATATCATTGACTCATTACAACTAGTTGGCATTTAATGTCCGCAATACAAGAGTGCGGACATGTACAATGTCGAATGGAGAAAATAAAAAATAAAAAATAAACGTGGATTGTCTGATATTATATCTCAATTTAATGAGTCTTATATGACATTGATTTTTTTTTTTTAGATACCCTTTTTGTAACGCCCCACATTTTTAGATACAGATAATTTATAGTTGAATAAAATTTATTTTAAATTTCATATTAGTTAAATAATTTAGATCAAATTTAATTAAAGGGAGTTGATATTTAGAGTTAATTTTTTAGTCTTAATTGAGTTATTTGAGATATTGTTTGAAATTTAATTTGAGTAAACTAGATTTAAATTGAGTTATTTGAGATATTGTTTGAAATTTAATTTGAGTAAACTAGATTTAAAGTAAATTAAAATAAAATATTTGAATTTTCAAATTTTTAGATTATAAATTTTTAAGGTAGGTTTTCAAATATAAAAAATATGAGTCAAACTATTTATAAATATAAATTTTTTTATTATCTATCTATTGAATTTTTTTATATTTGTAAATAGTTTGATATATATATATATATATATATATATATATATATATATATATATATATATATATATTTATATTTATAGTAATTTTCCAATTTTGTTTTAATTAATTCTTAAATTTTTACCTTTTGAGATCCATAGATGTGGAAAAGAAATTTGTTATATTTCTTTTTAACCAAGAAATTTGTTCTGTCTGGTGAGGTCATAAAAGAGCCAAAGGAATAAAGAAAAAAAAAAAAAGGAAAAAAAGGAAAAGGAAAAAATTCTAGAGAGGTCACCTACCTTCATCTTTCCCCTCGTTGCCGCCGCCCCCTTGCTCAGTCTCGTTCTCCGGCGATCACAGACCACGAACGGCGAACCTCCGACGAGCAGCATCGACGTCTTACAGAATCCGGCGATTCATCTTTACGCCACCTCACCCACGTTAGTGAAACCCACAAATCTGACTTGCAACGTGAGCACGACTTCGAACGGCTTTGCCTAGGCCTTCGCAGCATCGTTTCTCTCCGTTTGGACAAGCTTCGACGTTGACACGCACTTCAATTGGTCTCAAGTCAGTTACCAACAACCAACAAGTTCGGACGTTTTTTAATACTAACCGGCAAGGATCAGAGCCTTTTCGGTAAGAATTGTTGCTGTAATTTCCTTTTCTAATTGGATTTAACTGTTTGATTGTTATTCTGAACTCTAGGAACTCATCTGTTGTCGTGTTTGAGTTAGTTTTGAAGTATTTCGATTAAGGTTCAATAATTATTAACGCCTTGAACCGTTTCAGACTCGATTAAAGTGTGTTCGATCGGTTTTTTACCTAAGAAAGCTTGTTGTTTGTAGTTTTGAACTAACTCGGATTAATCGGTTAAGCTTAATGGTTGGTTTTGGTTGATTTTGGGTAAAATTATCCCACTTGAACAGTCTCTCAATTTCGACTAAGGTTTTCAAATTGAGTTTTAATTTCTAAACTTTGTCTTAATTGTTTAGACAGACTTCGAGAAAGTTGATAAATTATTTTGGATTGAGACTTGTAGGCTTGTTGATCAAGTAGTTTCCACACTCCTTTCACGATATAAATTTTGATAAAGAAATGTTATGATTATTGTTATTTGATAAATGTTTGAAAGTATGCTTTGAATGTTTGAAAGTATGTTTGATGTGATTTGAGGATCAACTGAAAGTGTATTGTATATTTTTAGTTGATTTTATCAAATGAAAGTATGCTTCTGTTTTGAATGACAATTAAAAGTGTTTTGACTGATTTCAAATTGAAAGTGTTTCTACTTTGGCTTTGTTACTTCTAAAAATTATTAAAAGGTTTGATTTGATGAATTATTAGGCTGAAATTGCTATTTGAAACAATGTGTTGTTTCAAATGTTGGTGAAAGAATTTTTATTGATTGTATAAGGGTTGTTTGAATATGCCAAATTTTGTTTTGGGGATTGTGTATGCTTATTTTTGTATTAGCCAAATTGGAATTGTCAGCAAATTGACTGACTGAAACTTATTAGTGAGAAGACAAATTTTTGTGGTTTGACATTCTTTGGAATGAAGATTCATGTGTGTGTTGCACTCACATGGCCTCACATTTAAGTAATTGATTGCTATTATGGTTGATTACTAATCAACATTTTTGACTAAATGAATGAATGACTGTTGTTGCCAACGGGAGTGGTTAAGGAAGAATGATTGATCAAATGGGCAAAACATCCTGAGAGTGAAGCTACTTGGGAGGCCTTGGTTTTCATGAAGCAACAATTTCCTGATCTTCACCTTGAGGACAAGGTGAATCTTGAGACGATGGGTATTGTAAGGCCTCTGCTCTGATCATCCACACATATGGGATAAAAGGGGGTAAGAAGGAGAATTCACAATTGCTTTTGGGCTGAGGAAGAGTACAGTTAGTTACATTTCGCGTGGGTATGACAAAGAGGGTTTATAGGAGTTTAGAGGCATGGTTAAGGGTGTGAAGAATTTGGAGGAATTGGGAGGGTATTTTCGGCACTCTTGAAGGAGCTGAATAGTTTTATGTTTATTATTGCTTTGTTCTTATTTCCTTGCATTAGTGAACTTGGAACTCTGTTATATGCTTCTCATTTCATTTATCAGCAATATATTTCAAATCAAGGAGGCCATTCTCCTATTTCAGGATTCTTGTTGGGTTTTTCTGTTTGTAGAGATTACAAGAAACGTAACAGCTAAATAGCTGCTCTGATTGATTTTGCAGCTTTAGCAGCTTTAACTATTCCGGACCTGTTATCAAGCCAGCCAATTAATTATGGTATCTCTCTTCTTTCTTTCTCTTCTCCACTGACTTTATGGAGGATCGATTTCTAATCATATTAATGAATTGTTTCTTTTACCAAAAAATGGATTGATTTTTAAGATAATGAGAAATAAATATGGAATCAGGAACGAATGTCTTAACTTAATTTATGTTGTTAATTTTATCCGAATTATTGTGTTTCCATCTTCTCCGTTGGGTAATCTATTTCCATATTGATTATAGATTATTGGTTTAATTCATACTTCTCGTTTCGTTTCTAAATTTTCTCTTGCTGAAGCTTTGACGAGGGGACAGACTTGAGAGAGTTAAATCATTACATCTTATTTTTCTTTTTTCTTTTTTCCCCTCTTTGTATTTACTCTATATATGTTGGGTTCTTTGTGAAATGATGCTGAGTTTCTTGTCCTCTTCTAAAGCATTTGAAATCAAGCATATTCAAAATGTATTTGTTTATCAACTGTGTGTCATGTTATCTTTTTCTTGGGCATACATCGTTTTTTTTAACCATTGAATGAGTGCTACCTAATTAGAATGGGTGTATATACTTCTGTTAGGTCGATGTCTTTAATTTTGACAGAGGAGAGGAGTAGTTTTGCATAATTTTTTAAATTGTCTTATTCGGTTTATGAACTTCCTATAAGAGAGCCTCTTTGCTTATATGTATTTGGACAGGCTGCAAAAATTCTTGCCAATTTAATTGTTATGGGCTCTGGGATACTTGCGAGGGCCTTTGTTCAAGCCTACCGTCAAGCTCTTGCGAGTAAGTAACATCCTGAATTTCTATCTTTTACATTCTTCCTCATCTTTGAAAGCCTGAATAATGTATTCTTAGACCTTTGGCAAGTGGTCGAAAGAATTTGTTTTTTTTTTTCTAGCTTGTGACTTGGACAATCGTTTTGCAAATAAAAACTAAGTTTTATATTGCATATATTGTATAATTATTAAGTTTTTTTTGTTGACAAATAGATATAAAAACTTTTTGAGTGTTCGTGGCCTGGATGATAGCGTCCTGCAGTTCCAACCTTTCGTCACCCTGAAAGGCTGAATAATATCTTCCTTGATCTTTGGACAAAATGCTTTTAGACATGTGCCTTATTAGTTTGGACAAATTTGGTTGTTCATCCTCCTGAGTTTTGGGTTATTTGGTCCCTAAATTTTAAAATGTTACACTTTTAGTCGAGTTTGATTTCAATTTAGTCTCTAAGTTTCAAAATGATACAATTTTATATGAGATTTGAGTTTTGTTTCAATTTGGTCCCTAGGTTTCAAGATTTCAAAGCTAAAATACAAATCTCAAGGGTAAAATTGTAACATTTTGAAACCTAACGACTGAATTGAAACCAAACTCAAAACTTAAGGACTAAAAGTGTAACCTTTCGAAACTTAAGGACCAAATAGAAACTAGACCCAAAACCACGTACTAAAAAGATGTTTTTCTCAAGTTTTTACTTCTAAATGTGGGAAAGTCAACGTGTAGTTGTAGACGATCATGCTCAATATCAAGTCTCTTTTTGTGTTGCAGATGCTTCAAAGTCTGGTGTTGCTCAAGAAACAATACAAAACACGGTTTGCAGAGCAAGCAAAGTGATGACAGAGCAAGAAGCCAGGCAAATTCTCGGCGTCGCCGAGGAAACGCCTTGGGAGGAAGTTGTGAAGGTCAAATATCAATTGCTTTTCACTAGAATATTTCTTGCCATCTATATATATTATGAATAGGTTTTTGACAATCCTTCTTATTTGTGCAGAAATATGACGCTTTGTTTGAAAGGAATGCTCAAACTGGAAGCTTTTATCTTCAGTCAAAAGTTCACAGAGCCAAGGAAAGATTAGAAACTCTTTATCAGAGCAAAGGTCAGGATGCCCCTAGCTGAGCGTCCTGAGGAATGTGTTGTGTTTTGCACATTTTTACTGATTTTGTATAATTTTTTTAAAAATTTTTTATCATGGCTAACATGAATTATGAAATCGATGACAAGTCTTTATTTTTACATACCATTTCCCTTCTAATTCAAGCTATTGGTTCATGGTTCACTGGTTCTGGAAGATAATACTTAAATTATCTAAAGGAAAATTTTAACTTTAATTATCTATCACTGATGGATCTATAACGAATTAAGTTCTACTAGAGATAGGTTTTATTATTGATTATTTGTTATTATGTTTGTTATTAATATATTATTAATATAGCATATAAGAATCATCTTATTTTATTTAGGTGATTTTTTATATGTTCATATTCTTTTAGTTATATTATGGATATATATTATCAATGAAATAAAAAATATATTAATGATATTTAACTTTTGTTTTTTTCTTTCCGTGGAGGAAAGTCATTCAACTTCAAAGTTATTGTTTTTTCTATATTATATCATTGATATTTAATTTTTGTTCAAGTTGTAATCTGGTTTTTACTCATTCAAAATCACCATCATTACCTTTGTTATTTCTTTCTTTGAATAAAATTCATTCGTTTGTTTCTAAGTGTGAGTTTGATCTATAAGAAGTAGAAGTTAAGAGTTAATTTCACTCGTTTTGTTCACGGTGTTATTAAACTCGTAGGCCCTACAATTAAAAAACATCCACGATTTATTAACTTCGTATACAGTAGTTTTCACAACTTTAAATTATTTAGTCTAGGCTTTATCAATCTCTTGCATCCATTTCTATTATATATTAAGAAAAAAAATAAATCTATTTCTTTTATAAAAAATTTGTCACATAACAAATTTTAATTGAAAAAAAAAAATATTTGAGTGCATAGGTTGCATTTATCTTTGTGTATTTCATAATCACAAATTTTCATGTGACAATTTTTTTAAAAATAATATTTTTTAATGCATGTAAGCCTAATCTGCACCTAAATATTTTTAGAACAAAATTATAGTAACGGGGCAGCTACAGCCTAACCCATTTGCAAATAAGTTTTCCTCACTAGAATTCGTAGGTGCATAAAGCTGCAATTGTCTTTAGGACAGCGCCAAGAAGAAGAAAAGAGAAATGGCCTCTGTAATATTCCTCCGCCAATCACTTCCCAACACCTTCACCCTCTTCGTTTCTGACGATTCCCGCCGCCTAGATACCTCCGAATCCCAAACGGAGATCACTATTTCCTCCGATATCAACATGAACAATCCTCCTAAATCTGCTCTCCTTCTCCGCCTCCCCTCCTATTTTCTTCTCAACTTCCCCTCTTTCACATTTTGGCTTCTCAATCTTTCAGGTACTGCTATTTCATTTCCATTTCTCTTTTCTTGCGAAATCTTCGCTTTTATTGTTTAAACCATGTACTTTTCATTCATACTTTTGATTTTCTCTATTAATATTCTTCTGTGAATGATTGATTCTCGAGGTTGAATTTCATTTTAATCAGGTAAGTTCTGGAAATGGAAAGAATGGGAGAGATCGATACGAAACCTATTGATTCTGTACAAGCTGGTATCTCTCTGTTTGGTGCGAGAGGTGATCAGAACAAACACAAGCTTACAGTTACAGCCAATAATGTAAGATTTTCTTGTATGATTTATTTATACTGATTGGAGTTGTTCTTGTTTGTTCTATTGTTGAGCTTCTGCTGAATTTTTATGTGGTTTATATTTATATAGAATGATCTAGTTTATTCGTTTTGTGTTAACCGATTTTTAAACTCTCGTTATTTCTATTATTTTTTTTAACTATATGTGGGGTGGGGGATTGAACCTCAGTTCAGATCTCGAGGTTTGATAGTAAAAATTCATGTCAGTTGAGTTATGATTACTTTTGTAGTGTATTATGTTGATCCATTTTCATAATAGATAAAGTAATGTGACTACATTTTTTAACAAGTTACATCATAGAGATTCTATTGATTCTAAGCAAGTATGGTTCATAAAACAATCTCTTACCAAGCACTAAGCGACCATTTATCATCTTAATTTTGTCAATATTATTGTTATTACTTTTTCTTAAGATAAAATATTTATTGTAGGGTTATGAGAAGGAAAGAGAGCTCCAAGAGTTAGTAAAGGATTTGGCTAATTACAAGGTTCAACTTGAAGTAAAGGATGCAGCTTACATGCAGGCTCTTCTTAAGCTAGAACAACAGCAGAAAGCCATCAACAAACTTTCTAAGTTGCTGAAAATTGCGGAAACTAATAGAGATAAATATGTCAATGAATGCAGCGAAGCTAGAGTGCTGCTGGGTGAACTTGAACCAAAACAGAATGAAATGACTGATCAATTCTTGGAGAGTGAAAATTTTCGAGGGCATCTTCAGGTTTCTAAGAGTGAGTTGAAGATCAGACAAGAGCTTCTTGGCATTGAAACAGAACCTTCTGCTTGTGGAGAATCAGAGGTCAAGGGTATTACAAAAGTAGAGTTGCTGGAAAATAATGGCCGCTTGGAGGAGGAGAAGACTGCAGATCTCATAAGACAAATCTCAGAATTGAATGAAGCAATTCATTTGTCAAAATTTTCTGCTTGTGAAGCAGAGAAGGAGATGTCTGCTGCATTATCAGCAAAAGATGCCGAGCTAGAGCTGGCTAAGGAAAAAGTCGTTGAGTTGCACAAACAACTAGAAGAGATGAGCAAGCAAACAGAATTAGACATGGAGCAGAATCGATTAATAGAAATGAACTTCGCAAATGAAGAAACTGAAAAATTCAAGGACGAGATTGAAACACTTAAAAACCAGTTGGAGAAGATGAAACTTGAAATGGATGAGATGAGAGAAATGGAAGCTAGTGCTCAGGTTGAAATTGTATTGCTAAAATCTGAGCTTGGAAGGTCAAAATTTGCAGCAGCAGAGGCAACTGAACCTAAAGCTGAGAGTGCAAAATCGGACCTTTATCTTGCAGTTCAGGACTTGGCAGCAGAAGCAACCGAAGTGAAGCCACTTTTTGATAGAAACTCTTCTAGCATGGAAGAAGATCTGAACCTTGAAGTCAATGAAAGAAGGAATGAGAGTGACACTATAACAGTTGCTTCAAAGGAATATCAGTCATCAATTGAGAATATTGACTCAACCTCTGAACTCTCTGCAGACAAAATTTCCCATCATATCAGTTCTGAGAGCACAGATGAATTGGAAAAGTTGAAGAAGGAACTAGAAACAGCAAGCATAAGAATTGGGGAGTTCAGGTCACGTGCAGAACAGGCTACCACTAGAGCTGAGATGGCTGAGAAAGCAAAAGAAGCCATTGAAGACCAGCTGAGAAAATGGCGAGAACATAAACAAAGAAAGAAAGCTGCTCTTGCTGCCATGAAGGAAGCATCTGCACCACCAAAATTCAAACCTTCCATGTATGGAGACACCTCCTCCTCAGTCTATCAACCTTTAGGTAAGGTTCTTAACTTAAAATTTTAGTTTCTTAAAAGTTATACAATGGAAAGGCTCATACTATTGTCCTCCAATACACCAAAAGGAATACCTTATAGGATTTATTTGATAAAACTTCAATCATCAAGCCCATATGGGCCTGAATGTGGATAATGGGTTGGGCCGTTTTAGGCCCATTGGCTAAAATGATAGATAACAAACATGTCATGTTAAATAAAGGCTAGCTTGATAAGAGAATTTGCTTTCTAGGGAAGGTCCCACTCCCAATCACCAAAGACTTTTAATAGTGTTGGGCATCTATCACTTTGCTTTATGGGTTTGAATCTTGAGACCTCATGGCTTTACAATTCAACATAACTATTTATATTTTGACAAAGTTGTGTTCCCTTTACCACTTCCCCATTCTATCATAACAAAGTAAGCTATCTACTTTTTGTTGTTATCTAGAGAATGAAGAAAACTTTCCACCTTATTGAAATTGCTTTAATTTAGGTTCCAATGTAAATGTATCTCCTTTTTTATGGAATAACTAAGTGGAAATTGAAAATAATTAAGGCAATTATGGATTTCTTCTTTAGATTCGAAAAGTAAGCTATCTATTTTGATTAATGTTAAATCGGAAAAAAGGATAAATGAAAAATTATTTACTAAATATTGGTATTGAATTCTATTGCTAGACATTTTTCAAGCCTACCTTGAATTTACCTTTTTCAATTTAACGTTTTAGAATAGTTGATAGAAAATGAAGTTGTAAAAGTGTAATTTTGTTTATGTCACTTCTCGCATATCTTGAGTATACTAGTTAGGTAGTTGATTTAAAGCGTTAAACATAGGTTGATGAAATTGAATAAATTTCTTTCATTTTTTTCAATTTTGAACCTAAAGAAACATATTATGGTGTTTAGTAATTAGTAAGTCTTGTGATTTAGGTATAATATTCTTTATCTACTAGGCCTTTGAACCCATGATCAAAGGTTTAGGCTGAATTTTAGTGACTCTCTAAGCCAAGAAGCTACGAATATTAACATAGGTTATGATTTAACTATGATGACCAAAATAGATATATTATTTTAATTATTTTTAGATTGATATTTAATATCAATTTTATTATAAGATAAATATTTTAAAACTAATATGCTTTAAATTGAAAATAACTTTGTTTAATCTATAACATTTGATCAGAGTTTAATCCAAAAAAAAGAAAAGAAAAAATAGCATCAATCCAAATTTCATTGATGTTAGAGTGTAGACATGAAAAAGAAAAGACATGGAAGGACAATTTAAAATTTTTTAATTTTTAATTAGAGAAGATAACGAGCTTTCAGAAAACTAAATTCAAAAGTTAGTATGGGTGAGATTTTAAACGCAGATGTTTTTTCTAAATGAACAAATATCCAGCTAAAATTTAAATTTTTAGACGTAAGAGTCTAAATTTTTTGTTTTGTTGTTTACTTTTTACCAAGTTTTTAAAAGATTAAGCTAACTTTTGAAAACTAAAAAAATATTTTTTAATAATTTATTTTTGTTTTTAAAATTTGACTAATAATAAAACTCTCGTAATTAAGAAAGATGCAAATCATTATTAAAAAAATAAGAGAAATAAGTTTAATTTTTTTTTTTAAAAAAAAAAAACTAACCGGTATCAAATTGGTCTAAACATCTTAAATGATTAAGATTCTTTTGCCATAAATTTTTACTCTTACAAACACAAATTCCAAATAGAGCTTTAGACAAATTGAAAGCAAATTTTGGTAAAACTATTTGCTTTTGGAAAAGTAAGGAACAAGGTGGGGATATTTCAAAGGAAGGTGTCTTGTGAACACTTATTGATAGAAAGAGAGAAAATGCCACAAAAAAAAAAAAAAAAAAAAAAAAAAAAAAAGCAAAATTCATAGTCTTGTCTCTTTTATTTTCCGAAAAGAGTTTTTTTTTTTTTTTTTTGTCAAAAGACGAAAACTCAATCAATTTTAAAATTAATAATAATAATAAACAAAATTATTACAAATAGAAAAATATCAAATTATTTACATACGGTCTATTGCTCAAGCGATAGAAATCTATCGTAATCTATTGCTCATAGATAGTGAAATTTTTCTATATTTATAAATAATTTAACTCATTTTTCTATATTTGAAAACAACTCTATAATAATATATTTATAAAAAAAGAAAAAGAAAAAGGACTTACACGTGAAAGATCATTCCCAACAATCATTCATTTTGAAGTTTCCATATTAATTTACTTGTATGCTTTCCAACTGTTGCCATTTAGTTTCATCATCAATTTTCGTCTTCTATAATCTTCTATTTCATTAATGGAATTCACTTTTAACACACACTAATAATTTTCAACAGTACAATTAAATGATTCGTTTTTTAAATAATAATAATAATAAATGAAACCTCCACGTGAAAACATAATTTTGCAATCTAAGTAGTTATTGAAAAAGATATTTGGTAATTAATGGTTCATCTAACAAAATAGACTTCTAGTTAAAGTTTGAATTTTCTTATTTCTATTTTGTAAAGGAAGGAAGAAAAAAAGCCTTTAAAAAATACGAAAAGTTTTTAAAATTGGAACTAAAATGGAAATATAAAGTTTATTTTCTTTTTAAATATTATAATTGTGGTTTCCAGCCTGTAATTTTACCAAATTTGGTCTTGAAGTTGAACTAGAGTAATGGATATTGGGTAATGGCCACACTTTTCTTTTTTTTTTTTTAGCATAAAAGTATAATAAGAGTGAGACATTTCAAATTACAAATCTCGGGGTCGCTAACATATTATATATGCTAATTAAGCTATGTTCACTTTATCATAAGAGAAATTTTCACAAATAAAAAAAATATCAAACTATTTAAAAAAAAACAGCAAAAAAAAAAAAAACATTGATAGACATTGATAGACTTCTATTAACATCTATCAGTGATAGACTTGTATCATTTCTATCACTGATAGACTCTGATAGACTTTTATCAACGTCTATCACAACTACCTAAAAATTTTGCTATTTTGTGTAAATAGTTTTTATTATTTTTTTATTTTTAAAAAATCCCCTCAACATAATCATATATATGATTTTTTTTAAAAAAAAATACAAATTCAATCTAATAGTTTCCATCAAAGAATAGATTTATTTGATTTAAAGTTTATCAATTAAGTTAGGATATGAAAATTGTGAAAGTATGAAGAAATGGTAAAAGTATAAGTTCTAGGGGAATTTTTAAAAATACAAAATTAAGGAAAACTATTTATACAAAATAAATTTTTTTAAGATAATTGTAATAGACGCTGATAGAAGTCTATCAATATCTATTAGCGTGTGTTTTGCTATTTTCTGTAAATAGTTTGATATTTTTTTTATTCGTGAAAATTCTTCTAAATTATATGATCACAAATACCAATAAAATTATGGGGTGATAAATTGATTTGAAATATCAAATTTGAATTCATGCAAAATTTAATCACTTAAAAAATACTTTTGAAAAACGTCATAAAAAATGTGTGGAACCCATTTTGCTTAGAAAATATATATATATATATATATATATATATTATTTTTTAATAAGTACTAAAAAAGATAATATAATGCGACTTTAATTATTTCACACATATTGAATATTGAAGAAAAACTAAAAAAATCGTGGTTTCATCATACATCCAACTATTTAGAGTGGACGTCATATTGAATAATCTTCTCATATTATTGAAATAAAAAATATGTCCTATGACAAAAAGTTTGAATAACTTCCACTAATAATCCATGTAGAAAAATACAAAAAATTTCTCAATCCATATCCTAACACAATGCATGACTCGTATATTCAAACTAGTTAGCTTTGTAATCAAAGTGAGAGATTAATATAAAAATTATAAACAAATGTATTTCTGTAAATAAAATAAAATAAACATAAGGCCCATTAAATACCAACCCTCAAATATTTTATAAGAACTTTTAAGCAAAGTTGTATACTTCAACAACTAAATTGGAAAAAAAAAAAAAAAAAAAGAACCTTTAAATTAAACTTGATTTTTCTTTTTTTTTTTTTTTTGCAAGTACAGCCATGTACATTTTCTATTAACATTTTTGTCATTATGTATTTTGACATGACCAAAATGGTCACTTCCACCTAATTCAGATGATATAAATTTTTTTTTTAGTCTCATTTTTTTTTAAAGGTCTAATTTTAATTTCAAGTTTAATATTTAAAAGTTAGTTTTAATTGAAATTGGTTAAATAATAATAATAATTTTCATGAAAAAAAATATACTATTAATAAAATAATAGATAATATCACATTGAAAAGACTAATAAAAATATATTTTTTTAAAAAAAATCAACTACAAACTAGCCATTGGGATTACAGTTAAGATTTATGGAAAGTACAAAGATGAACATCGAACAAGTCTCAAAGTACTGACACCAAAATGGTATTTTAATCTTCTAATATCTGAGTTTTTTATATTCTCTCTAAAATTTTACTTTGCAAATAAGCTCCGAATCTTTTTTATTCTAAGGGTTTTGATCTATCTTAAATTGGTGAAATTACCCACATCAAAATATAGCAAAAGCTAGTAGGCTCTATGATTTGTTTAATTTAGGGTCCATTTGAATTGACTTACTAAAGTATTTATAAGTGCAAAAAAGTGTTTATAAACACTTAGAAAGTCAACTCAAACGGATCCTTACTCTTTCGTTCCAAAACATGGTCTCATAGTTCAACAAAAAAAAAAGAATATATATTTACACAAATGAAAATCTAAAAATGGAAGAAAATGTTAAATTTAAATTTAATAGTGTGCTAAAAAATCATTTAAAAGAAACAAGAAAACTGGATAAAATATTTAACGTAAATCAAATATAAAAAGTCTATGTTCATACCTATTATGTTTATAATAAATAATAAACATGTCTAAGAATCAAATTAAATAATAATTAATAAGATGTTGAAAAATTATAATAAACATAAAAAATATCAAACTATTTATTATTGCGGTCTACTGCAATGAAATTTGTTTATATTTATAAATATTTTTATTCATTTTTCTATATTTGAAAACAACCCTTAAAGATATTTTTATATTTAAAATAAAAATAATATAATCGATACAACTAAAATTCGGAGACTAAAAATTCTCAAATAATTATTTCAGACCACTACTGTTGTATTCAATATAATAAAATAAAATAAAATGTTATATTAAACTATTATGGATTAATTTTGTGGTCATTATTAGTCGGGGTGTTCAATAATACAACCAAATCGTACAGATTGACAAAACGGAAGCGAATTGAATAAAAAGTTCGATTTTTACTAAAGTGACCATTCAATCCGGTTTAAAATTATAAGAAAATCAAAAGTTTCAATTTGATTTTGGATTTGAAAACCGAATCCAAAACCAAATCAGACCATTTATATATATGTAAAATCGAACTGAGCTATATTTAACCAAAAATTGAATCGAATATTTGCGATTTGGTTTAGTTTAGTATATATCCAAAATCGAACTATAACCACCTTTAATAATTAGGTTAAATAAAAGAAAAATATTAATGAATGTGAAGATAGTCGATTCAAATCTATAGTAATCGAACTACTTAAAATATCCAATGTATTAGTGTACTTATTATCATAGGGTCTAAAAATTTGTTCCAGGATCATAATGATATTGGTGAGAAAAAGAGTTAATGAAAAAGAAAGAAAAAAAAAAAAAAAAAAAAGACGCACGTGGGGGACATTAGAGTTGGGATTATTCTTTCATGGAATTGAGTGTTGGTAAAGGAAAAATTAAGATTGAAGATTTGCTTTTTGTTCTTAATTTTATGAAACACGACACATCGGGAATAATATTAGTCTAAATTTCAGGCACACGTGACTCTTACACGCACGAGTTTTTGTCTTTTGTCTTTTTTCACAATCATTTTTATTATTTTTATTTCTTATTCAAATATTTGTTTTTCTTTGCTTTTGAATAATCAACCCGTCATTTGCGCTCCCCAAACTCACTTTATGACTCATTGCAACCCACAGAAATACTCCAATGCGTTTGCTGTTGCTTTTGAGAGGAATCGAAAGTGATTATGCTTAAAATCACTTTTTAAAACAACTTAAAATTCTCCTAAACTTAGATAAAATATTATTGTTATTATTTTTAAAAAAGAATTATAATCATTCTAAACGATTATTTAAAATTATAAATTATATATATATAAAAAAAGTTAATAACAAGTATATTTAGTATTATCTAAAACAAGATACTTTAATATTTATTTACCAAACACTACCTACTACTTTTTTTTTTCTTCTTCTTCCAAATTTTAAGTTGAAATTTATCAAACACTAGTTTACTTTATTTCATAGCTTTTTTTTTTTTTTTTTTTTTTTACAAGCATAATTGCCAACCATAATTTAAAAGCTACGGTCAACCCAAATGAAGCCTTCAAATATATATTTAGCAGTAAGTATATTATTGAATCTATATCTAATGATTAAGCAAAAGAATTTCCTTTTGAGATGTTCACTTTGTGACAGTCTAGTTGAATAATTTTTCCTATTCATGTGAGGCATATGTAGTAGGTTAAAATTTAAGAAAATATTTTCTTTTGTAGTAGTAGAGATTCAACTTATGTTGGTTAATGGTATATGCCTTAATCCGTCAAGATATATCAAAAGTGGTTAAAATTAAAGTTTGGAATTATCAATTTTACCGAAGATATAATTTTCAAATTTTCAATTTAACCTTTACAGTTATATTAAATTCACCATATTTTACACACCATTTTTTTTTTTTTTTTTTTTACTTTTCACTTTAACTTGAAACTTTAATAAACCAAGCTAACAACCCAATAGAAACCGCCAATTCATTCTTAGGGCAAATAAAAAATAGTCCTTCAACCATTAATTAAATTTATAGAAAAAAGATGTAGAGATTAAACATATGTTTGGATTGACTTTTTAAGTATTTTTTAATATATTTTTTTTACTTATAAACACTTAGGAAGTCAATCCAAACGAACCCTTAGTTACTAACATTGCATTGACGAGTGACTTCTTCTCTCTCGTCTTTTATGCTTCCCTTCAATTTCCTTTCATCTCTAATAATTCTTGTCGTCGCCCTTTCTAGTGAAAATGGGAGATTTGGCCTCTTGACATGGCGGTCGCAGAGAAAATGAAACTCCGACGGTCGTGGTGGATTTTCCATTAGCTTACAAGGATTTATAATTAGAAAATGAAACTCCGACGGTCGTGGTGGATTTTCCATTAGCTTACAAGGATTTATAAATTTTTCAATGTGAAAAGAATTTTTTTTTTTTTTTTTTTTTTTTTTTTTTAAATTTTTTTTGATGTGGCAGTGGTCGTCATCGAAATTTCGGCCTATAATTCTATGGTTGTAGTGACGGCTATTTAGGTTTATCGAGTTTCCAAATAATATAGGATTTTCCATTGCCTATTCAGATTGCTTCCCACCATGTGCTTCTAGATGTAGAAGGTTTTTGAATATATATATAACAATATGTGGATTAGAGGGAACCGACTCAGACGAATATATGACATTAAAATTGATAATACAAGTATTATGTCAACTAAACTATACTTATTTTTGGTATAGAGATCACATAAGCCACCCACTATTAAAATTAGTATTAAACTAATATATTTGCTCACTCATTAATATGCTGTCAGCAACTTAATCTTCATTCTCCATGTCATTATTTTATCGATTAAGCCTAGTGATTCAAGGACTATTTAGCAAATTTTGAAGAATTAAGTGTAAAGCACCTCAAACGCTAAATAGATACTAAATTCCAAGATTGATAATTTAACCTAGTGTGAAGCATGAAACTAAAACCATATTTAAAATCAGAGTAAAAAATTATCCAAAACCATTGAATGAATCATCTCATTTACCATCAACTAAACATTTCCAATTTAGCTATCAAAACGATAAAACTAACTAAACATTTCAAATTTAGCTATCAAAACGATAAAACTTGGCAACAAAAACACTCAATTACAGCTATAAACCCACATAATAAAAAAAATGTCCAAATAAAAATTAAATAAATTTTTTCTAAAGAAACACCAAATAAGTTTCTTCAATTTAATTTTTTTAAAAATCCACCAACATAGACTAAAAAATTGCTCAATCATAGAGGTAAGCATAGCCCAACTCGAAGTCTAGAAGCCTAGAAGAACGGCGCAGCTCAAAATGCCATTCACGCATTCAACGGAAAATTTGTATTAATTTTATCGATTATTTGACTTGACTTGTTAAGTTTGATGAAAATTGAAACAAAAAAAAAATGTCGGTAACTATTTGATTTTTTGTTTTTAATTTTTAAAAATTAAGTTTTTACCTTTAAATTTCTTTGTTTGTTATTACTTTTATCCATATTTAAAAAAAAAAAACACACAAGCTATGTTTTAAAAACTAAAAAAAAAAAAAAAAAAAATAAAAATTTGTTTTGGTTTTTGTTTTTGAAATTTGGCTAAAAATTCTAACTCATACTTACAAAAGACACAAACTATTGTAAGAAATTAAAAAAAATAAGCTTAATTTTCAAAAATTAAATAAATACGACCTAAAAAATTCAATTCAAATTCAAAAGCTAAACACATGCATGGATGTACACACCAATTTTTTTTTTTAGAAGATCAATATTATTTTTTTAGTACAACAAATATAGGGTAGGAAGATTCAAACCTCATACCACAAGAAAACAATACATGCCATTAATATTAATGTTTATATTTCGACATTTTAGTTAAAATGTGACAAAATGCGAAATTGTTTACTTTTGTAAAATAAATACTGAGGAAAATTCCAATTCTAATTTAAAGATGTAAACGAGGCAAAAAAAATGAAAAAAGAGAAAGAAAACTCACACAAGTAATTTCATTTAAAGTTGATTCCATTATATAAAAAATTGCTATTTTAGAAAATAATAATAATTTGAAATTAGTCTTTTAATTCATTATTCATGATATGAACTGAAAATGTCAAAGATTTTGTTTATTTTTCTACTACAATAGGAGAAAAAACAATCCATGGCAAGTGCATTTTTGGAATAGTAATTAAAGGGTGAAGGCAAAGTTACACGAAGTTTCATCCTCATGTAATAATCTTCATGTGACATCATAGACTCACTTTTTGACATTTAAACTCCATTTACTCCCACCCATTCATTTACGTCTCATACTCATAGAAATATATTAAATCAATTAATTCTTAAAAATTTATGTAGAGTACTATTAGATACAAAATTTAAAATTTAGAGATATATTAGACATTTTTAACATTTAAAGACCTGTTTGACACAAAATTGAAAATTCAGAAACTTATTAAACACTTTAGAAAGTTCACAATAAAATAGACACTAATCTCAAAGTTCAAAGACTAAACTTAAAATTTAACCTAATTATTTAGAATGACATATTAGAACACAAAAAATACTTGATTACATCCCGAACAACACTTATTTTTGTGCATCCTACCAAGTTGTCTAAAAATATTTAAGATGACATATTATTTATTTATTATTGTTATGTCAACACAACAGTGACTCAACACTATCACCCAAGAACAGAAGAAAAAACACTCCACCACACAAAATTTGACAAATGGAATGCTAATTTTGACTTCATTTTTTTTTGTTTGGGTTTCTTAAAAACAAACAATATTAATTGTATGGATGTAAGAAAGAGACTTGTAGCACGGGGCAATGTGATTTTAGCCTAACCCATAATTTCCCAAAAGGAAAAATTTTCAATTATTTTGCAAACAAAAAAACATCACCAGAGAGACCCAACAACTCTTGCTTTGACCAATTGCCATCACAGGATTTCATTCGGACAACATTGTAGACTTTCAGCCCTTCATGTTTCTTTCCTCATTTTTTTTTATTGGTTTATAAAAAATATATTATGAATTAAAATATCATTTTAGTCCCTATACTTTAAAATTTGTTCAATTTTAGTCTTTGGACTTTTAAATGTCTTGTTTTAGTCCCTATACTTTTAATAAATATTAAATTTTGTCTTTCTAAGCTAAGTTTAATTGAAATTGGTTCAATAATAATAATATTTTTCAAGTAAGAAAATACAATATGTGAATAAATTTTTAAAGTTTAATTTATAGTAAAAATGATGATAGATAATAAAAAAAAATTAATTTTTTTTTTAAAAAAATTAGTGGTAGAGACTAAATTTAAGATTAATGGAAAGTATAAAGACAAAATTTAAATATTTCAGAGTATATGGACTAAAATTAAACAAATTTAAAAGCAAATGGACCAAAATGATATTTTAACTTACATTTTATTATTCATGTTTTATTCTACTCCAATTTATTTTAAAACAGGCTTGCATATTTCCTAATTTAAACTCTTAATTTCTTCTGATTATATCTTAAAATTTGGATAAGTAAGAAAATCATGATTAACTTCATCAATGGCCTCCAAAAAGGGAAAAAAAAAAAAAAAAAAAAACCCTTCAATTATCGGTTATTCCAGTTCAAGATTCATGTGATGGAAGTAAAGACAAAAAAAAAACTAAGCAAAAGGGTAAAAATAAATTTCCCCTCATAAGTCACCAACAAAAAGGGAAAAAAAATTAAAATCAAAATTAGAGACTTATTTAAGGAAGTATTTAAACTACTGCATTAATAGCTACTATTAGATATGATAGGGTTTCATCTCAAAACTAATTGGCAAGAGAAAGAGTAACTCATCTATTTTATTAAGAGTGCGAGGTTCATTGATTTTTTATCAGATTTCAATTTTCTTTTATTGGATCGATTGACCTAAAAGCTTAAGCTTATGGGTGAAGGTAAATTTAGTTATATATCATCTAACACTCCCCTAGAAGACCCAACAAGTAAAAATCAATATTAATTGGAGAGGAAATAACATTGCACGGGTCTGAACATAAGACCTCCTTAGACCACCTGCTCTGATATAATTTTAAATCTCCAATGGACCAAAAAGCTTAAATTTATGAAAGAAGACAAATTTCATATTATATTATCTAACAACTCCCTCAAATATCATTATAGAAAATTTCATTTAGTAGTTAGACTATTTTAGATAATTTTGCATAGATCTATTTTCAACTAAGACGTTGAAACTGATTTATCTATTAACTTAAGGAAGAAGAAAGGTTGAATGAATATCACTAGGCTCTATCAAACCAAACCAAATAGGATAATTCAATTTATTATTATTATTATTATTTCTCTTTTGATGAACTTGGAAAAAAAATAAACAAATATTTTAATTTGGCTTAAAATACTGATCCAAAACATTTAACCAGACTTAACATTTTGAAAACTCAACACCCAACCTAATTTCAAAACAAATGCATATACATATGATAAATTATTGAAAATACACACGCATTATATAAATGAAAAAACAAAAAAGATATACACATATTAAACCATAAACAATTGACTAATAGAATTGTATAAAGCATTTAAATGAATAAAAAAATTCAATTGAAATAAATTATAAGGAAGATTTAAAATTTTGATCAATAGCATTATTGGTATTAAGGAAAGATTCCAACTTCCAATCCTGAAATTCTAAGTTCCAAATAGTTGAGTCAAACACTAAATTTGCTACGTAAGCAAAAGGTCAATCAAAGCGGCTTGCTACCGTCCCCTGCCTGTGACCCTCACCTCACTTTCCCACCAACAACCATCAAACATTAAACTAACCAAACTTCTTCCATTTTCCTTCTTTCTCTCTCTCTCTCTCTCTCTCTCTCTCTCTCTCTCTTCTTCTCAATTCTACCGTTCTATCTCCTCATCAAAAATCCAAGATTTTTCCATAAACAATTTTTTCTTTCCTGTTCTTCAAATTTTATTTTTTTAAAAAAATTTCATAGCCATTTTTTTCCATCTTCTTTTTCAAACTTTTCTTTGGTCTTCTGCAGGCTGTACTGCGTGCGTTTCAAAGCCAATTCATTTACGTTCCACCATTCAAAACTTTCATCTCAATTTCTTCATTTTTGACCCCAGAGAACCTTTCCCCCCTCTTCTTAATCACTCTTCTGTTCTGTTTTCATGGCTTCTATCTGAAAATTTTCCAACTCATTTTCCCGAGAAAGCACAAGAAAAATTCATAATAGTATGAAGGAGAAAGACACTGATAATCATTCATGGCGTCTTCCAATTATCACTTTCTTCATCTTAATCACAGGTAATCACCACAAAATCCCTTTTTCCCTCACCCCTTTTGGTTTTTCTGAAGTGGGTACCTAAAATTTTAAACAAGTTTTTATTTTTATTTAAATATTTTGCTAATTTTGCGTTTTCTCCGAGGTGGGTCTGGTCAGATTCAATCATGTTTATTTGTTTTGTTTTTGTTTTTTCAGGTACTATTGTCGAGGGACAAGAATTGCAGAGAGACACAGAAGTTTTGTTACAGTTGAAATCATTTTTAGAAGAACACATCCATAAACGAGGAAAATATTCGTTTTGGAATTTGCAGAGCTCGCCCTGTTCTTGGTCTGGAATATCCTGTAATCAAATCAAGTCCCGAGTCACCGGAATTGACCTTTCAAACGAAGATATTTCCGGCAAAATTTTTCATAATTTCTCTGCCTTGCCGGAGCTGACTGACCTTGACCTCTCTAGAAACACTCTCTCCGGCGAAATTCCCGGCGACTTGAACAACTGCAGAAATCTCCGGCGGCTGAATTTGTCGCACAACATCATCAACGACAAGTTCAACTTGTCGGGATTGGTCAATATCGAGACTCTGGATTTGTCGGTCAACCGGATTTGGGGAGAAATAAGGCTGAATTTTCCAGGCATTTGCAGAAATTTGACGTTCTTTAATGTTTCTGGTAATAATTTCACTGGTCGGACGGATGACTGTTTTGATGAGTGCTGGAATTTGCAGCATGTGGATTTAAGCTCCAACGGTTTCAGTGGTGGATTGTGGGGTGGGTTGGCGAGGACTCGGATTTTTTCGGGGTCGGAGAATAAACTTTCCGGCGTGGTCTCGCCGGCGATATTTACAGGGGTTTGTAATTTGGAAGCGTTGGACTTGTCAGAGAATGAGCTTATCGGCGGAGTTCCAGCGGAGGTTTCTAATTGTGGGAATTTATCCTCTTTGAATCTGTGGGGGAACCATTTTTCCGGGAAAATTCCGGCGGAAATTGGAAGAATTTCGGGTTTGCAGAACTTATATCTGGGAAAGAACAATTTTTCTCGGGAAATCCCAGAATCCCTTTTGAATTTGAGCAATTTGGTGTTTCTTGATTTGAGCAAGAACAATTTCCGAGGGGACATTCAAGAAATTTTCGGAAGGTTTACACAGGTGAGATTTCTTGTTCTTCATGGGAACTTTTACACTGGAGGGATATATTCTTCTGGGATTCTTAAGTTGCCAAGAGTTGCTCGTTTGGATTTGAGTTTCAACAACTTTTCAGGTCCATTGCCTGTGGAAATCTCTGAAATGAAGAGCTTGGAGTTCTTGATTCTTGCATATAATCAGTTCAATGGGAGCATTCCATCAGAATATGGGAACTTGCAGAATCTTCAAGCTCTTGATCTCTCATTCAACAGCTTAAATGGGTCAATCCCAAGCAGCTTTGGGAACTTGACTTCACTCTTGTGGCTAATGCTGGCAAACAACTCTTTGACAGGTGAAATTCCCAGGGAGCTGGGGAATTGTTCTAGCTTGTTGTGGTTGAATCTTGCCAACAATAAGCTACATGGGAGCCTCCCGTCTGAGCTAGCGAAGATTGGAAAAAATGCCACAGCGACGTTCGAAATGAATCGACGAACCGAAAAATTCATCGCTGGATCAGGGGAGTGCTTGGCAATGAAGAGATGGATTCCAGTAGACTACCCTCCTTTCAGCTTTGTCTACACAATCCTTACAAGGAAGAGTTGTAGAAGCATTTGGGATAGATTGTTAAAAGGGTATGGCCTTTTCCCATTTTGCAGCAAAATAAGGACTTTGCAGATCTCTGGTTATGTTCAACTGACTGGGAATCAGTTCAGTGGTGAGATACCAAATGAGATTGGATTGATGATGAACTTCAGTATGTTGCATTTGAGTTGCAACAATTTCAGTGGAAAACTCCCTCCACAGTTGGGAAATCTGCCGCTGGTTGTTCTCAACGTATCGGAAAACAATTTTTCAGGCGAGATCCCGACCGAGATTGGAGACCTCAAGTGCTTGCAAAATCTTGATTTATCATACAACAATTTCTCCGGCACGTTCCCTAGAAGTTTGGTCAACTTGAATGAGCTTATCAAGTTCAACATCTCATATAATCCTCTCATAACTGGGGAAGTAATTCCAAGTGGGCAATTCTCAACGTTCGACAAGGACTCATATCTCGGCAATCCTCTTTTGCGCCTTCCTTCTTTCTTCAACACAACCCCACCAAAGTCACCAGGCAACCCAAGAACGGCAGGATCTTCGAAAAGAAATTCAAGGCTAATTGGAATGTTGGCTTCCATATCACTGATCCTTGCTTTTTTGGTTTTGGGGACATTTTCTCTTATAGTTTTCTTAATGGTGAGAAGCTCAGATGAATCAAGAGGATTTCTCTTGGAAGATATAAAGTATATAAAAGACTTTGGTTCAAGTTCTCACAGCTCATCCCCATGGTTTTCGAATACGGTTACGGTCATTCGTCTTGACAAGACGGTTTTTACACATGCTGATATTCTAAAAGCCACTGGAAACTTTTCAGAGGGTAGGGTGATTGGTAAAGGAGGATATGGAACAGTTTACAGAGGAATGTTACCTGATGGAAGGCAAGTAGCAGTGAAGAAGCTTCAGAGAGAAGGAATTGAAGGTGAAAGAGAGTTCCAAGCTGAGATGCAGATTCTCAGTGGAAATGGTTTCAACTGGCCGCACCCAAACCTCGTTCAACTTTACGGATGGTGTCTTGATGGGTCGGAGAAGATTTTGGTCTATGAGTACATGGAAGGAGGGAGCTTGGAAGATCTCATACTAGACAGACTCAGACTAAACTGGCAGCGACGCATTGATCTTGCGATCGATGTGGCGCGAGCATTGGTCTTTCTGCACCATGAGTGTTTCCCCTCTGTTGTGCATCGTGATGTCAAGGCCAGTAATGTTCTGCTCGATAAAGACGGTCGAGGACGAGTGACAGACTTTGGCTTGGCTAGAATTATGGATGTAGGAGACAGCCATGTGAGTACCATGGTGGCCGGAACCATTGGTTATGTAGCACCCGAGTATGGACAAACATGGAAAGCTACAACAAAGGGCGATGTGTATAGTTTTGGAGTTTTGGCAATGGAACTTGCTACAGCAAGACGAGCGCTCGACGGAGGGGAAGAGTGTCTAGTTGAATGGGCCAAAAGGGTGATGGGAAATGGAAGACATGGGTTGAGTAGAGCAGTGATACCAGTTGCAGTTTTGGGGTCAGGCCTCGTCGAGGGGGCCGACGAGATGTGCGAGCTGCTCAAGATTGGGGTGAGGTGCACAAATGAAGCACCATTGGCAAGACCGAATATGAAGGAAGTTCTAGCTATGTTGATCAATATCATAGGCTTAAGAGGGGGGGATGAATTCAGCCACATCTTCTCCCCTCCATCCTTGTGATCAAGATTTTGATTGAAGAAATGTGCATACTCTTAGGTTGTTAGATAGTTTCATAGACATAAGATACTGATACCTACACAGTTCAATTTATTACCATTCATCTTGTAAACAAAAACATTCATCATTCACAAAATGTTGAGAAAAAAAAAAACCTCTGTTTTCTTTTTTCTTTTTTTTTTTTTTTTTTTTGGCTTTTCTTACTAGAATAATGAGCTCATCTCCACTGAGATGAGTTGCATATGGCCCGAGTTGATTCAATAAAATACCATTACTACATCAGGAATGAAAAATGCTTGTTTCTTAATAGAGTCTGTCTTTCACAATGAATTGGTAGATGAAAAGATGGCGTTAAATGGGCTCATTTTCTGCCTTTGTCGATTGAATTCAATTGGAATTCAGTTGTTCCAAGCTCGGTTGCTTGGTGGTGGGCTTTCCAAACCAAGTGAAGGCCCATCATGAATCAAATTCTTTTATTGGAAATATGAAGAGAGAGGAGACCTCTGAAGGATAAATTCTAAGTTTCTAACACAGTAAAACTCACAGCTCCAGACTTTTTCCTCACATTTTAAAGGTGTGAGCATAATATAACAGTAATTGACAAGCTAGTGGTTAAAAAGAATTGACAAGGTTGAGGTTAAAATCCTCTTTAAAGAAAAAAAGAAAAAAAAAAAAAAGAAAAAAAAGGAAGATGAAGAAAACAAGAAAAAAAACGGTCAACCTAACCTATACTAACAATAATTAAAACAATTTTGTTTGAATTTTCACTCAACTTAGTGCATGTTTGTGAGAAAATTTAAAATTTTAAAATCACTTTTGTCATATTCAAAATTATTTTAAAACATGTTTTTAATCACTCAAAATTAATTTAATATTTAATTTTACAGTTTTAAATGTAATTTCATACCATCAAAATTGGTTTTAAATGTTTAAAAATATATTTTAGAGTGGTTTTTTAGAATGACAAAAATGATTTTAAACATTTGAGAATCACTCTCAAATATTTTCTAAATTTGATTGTACACCCACTTCAACACACTGATAATAGATCCGTGTTACTAGAGTTAAATTGTGGTTATTTGATAGAATTGATCGAGAATAGTTTCTTTTCAAAACGAAGTTGAAGATCACGTTGCACCTAAATCAGACGGGACAAAACTACAAGTCTCGCAATGGAAAAAAAGTACATTATTTAAAATAAATAATAATAATAATATATATAAAAGAAAAAACCAAATCTTTGATGGATTTGGTGTCAATTCTTGATTTGCAAAAGAATTGAACGCCATTTCCCCAGAATTGTAGTGCTTCATTTTGTGGACCCAAGTTGAGTGAAGTAAACTCTCAGCTTCCACGTTTCTCACTCACAATGGTCGATGAAATCACCAATTAATTGTGATTTCTTAAACTTGTTTCTTGTTTAAAAATAGTTAAAATTTAAAATTTAGTCCTGATTTCTAAACTTTCAGAATTATAATTTTATTATCAATTAATTTTTTAAAATTTTGAAACCTACTAAAATTGAAAGTTCAAGAACCTATTAGATACTAGTAAAAGTTTTTAAGACCAAATAGACAAATTTCAAAATGGTGATTGAATTATTATTTAGTAACGTGAATTTGTGACATGTTTTTTTTTTTTTGGTTATGTGGTAAATAAACTTAAAAATTAAATCTTTAATAAAAAGGAAAATTTTCACAAATAAAAAAAATGTCAAACTATTTACAGAGAATAGCAAAAAAAAACATTGATAGACTTCTATCAGCATCTATCGGTGATAAATTTCTACCATTTCTATCAGTGATAGACTTCTATCAGCGCCTATCACAACTATCTAAAAATTTTGCTATTTTGTATACATAGATTTGCTTATTTTTTATTTTTAAAAACTCCCCTAATAAAAGTATAATTATTAAAATTAAATAAAAATCTTCTTCTCTGATCGTTCCTTCTCTTTGCCCATTCTATTCGATCCTTTGAGTCCTAAACCATTTCATTAGAAGTGTTATGTTCCTTTTGCAAAATTAATTGAATTTAAATGGTTCCTTTGCAACGGAGGCAGTTGAAGCCAAACAAAATATTGTAACACTCAAGGTAAGGCAAAAGACGAGCACAGAGAAAATAGCAGACATGGAAGTGGAGGAAATTGAAACTGTCATGATCCACATCACTTCAAGAGGTGCAGTAGTTGGTGACAAACTGACAGGTGGCTGTCATGACAGACAGCAGCTAGACCCGAAGGTGTGAAATGGGTGGATAGAAGGAAGGAATAACGAGAAAGGAATAATGGGAGACAAATCGTGAATCTGTTTTATGTTTGTCTGATTCCAAACTTCGATAAATATGTAACATGATTCCAAACTTCGATAAATATGTATTTAACATACCATTCATGTTTTATGTTTGGATTACGTGATCCGAAAATTATAAATTCTAAAAATAACAATTTTATATTTTCATTGTATCTAAAATTTAAATTTTAAATCTTAAAATGTAAAATTATATTAAATAGAAATAACAACATTTAGAATACAATTTGTAATGTTATAAATCTAATTCATTTTTTTAAAAATATAATATGTATTATGTAATGTATTCTAAATTATATGATATTACAAAATAATAATTATATAATTTTTCTTAACATAAATCATATTCATAAATAAATTAATAATAGTTTATTGTCAACTAAATATGAGTGGGTAACTACAATTAGTTTTATTATTTGCCTAATCAGAATATTAAATTCTAGGTAGGTAATCACTATGGATATTAAATCATTATATTTTTACTTTAGTTTTTAAGTTTGTTTGCCACATAACTAAATAACATGTCGATTAACCCACAATAGTAAATAAGTTAACCACTAAGTCAAAGACCATTTGAAATCATTTTGAAAACTTCAAACTCTAAATAAACATCAATCTCAAACCTAAAAAATAAAATTGTTTTCTTGATTAAAAGTGCTTACAATTTAGGCTTGAAACTAGCTAGTTCACACAATGTCAACTCTTCCAAAATCTGTGGAAAGCCTTTTAGGAGGCCAAAGCCCCCCAAAAGGCTAAGTTTTGTTGCCGAAAAATTATCCATGACCTTATCTCTTATAAGTCTAACATGACCAAGAAAGTTGTGCAACTTGATCTCTTGTGTGTTTTGTGCAAGTCGAATATCGCGACATCATCTCATATTATATAGAAATGTCATGTAACAAAAGACATTTGGCCTCACTTTCTTGATCCTAGTGTGAAAATCCTTTGTGATGACAAAACGTAATGGAGCAACCTAAATCATTGATTCTGGTTCATTGAGAGAGATTCTTCTCAAGATCTGGCCAATATCGTGGTTATTGCTTGGCAGATCTGGGAGGCCAAAAATAAACTATTGTTTCAAAGAATTCCTACTGACACTAATACCGTAAATACTTTGATTGAAAAACACCTTCTTTAGGAGGTGTTTGCTAGCAAGGAGTTCGGTGGGAAAGTAATAGTGAAGACTCAACCTTCGACTCAACGACATGACATTCTTGGTTGATTCCCTCCTTCGAAGAACGTGTGGAAGCCTAACACTGCTGCGACAAGGAGTCCTTCAAAACAAGTTGGAGGGTTGGGTTGAGTGCTTCAAGATTAACTAGGTTGTGTTCGAATTGTTAGTTTCAAGGTCATCCCTAAATGCTATGAGATCAAGGTTTTCAAAGCAATGACTATTTGTATAGGACAACACTCTCTCTACCAAAGCTACAGACATCACACTAAAGTATGATTGCCTAGTAGAGGTTGCACCTTCTTAATGATAAGTCTTTAGACCTCTTAGAGTGGGTATCCTTTTTCATTGAAGTTAAATCTATGATGCTTGAGTTAGGTCTATTTCCTACTTTCATGTAAAGCGTTGCCACAACTTTCTAACTCATTCTCTTGCAAGAAGGGTTGTGGAAGAGCACACTTTCCCTTTTCTTCTTCCATTTTATCTAAGTGGTTTGTTTTGTTATTATCTCATAATATAATTCTTTAGTTTGTCTGTTTGCTAAAAAAAATGTCAATATTGAATGTTAAAATGGGTTTTTAATTTAAACGGCAGCATTCCTTTCTAGATTAATTATTTTTATAGAGAATCTATTCTATTTTATTTTATTTTATCATTAAACACCTAGTGGGAAAAATATAAATTATTACCATGTTGAATCTTGATTGAGATGTGACTAAAAAGAAAAAGAATATATATATATACACACACTAAAGTTGGAAAAGGAAACCAAAAAATAAAAAAGATTACTTATTATGGAATGGCATAATGCAATAACAAGGACATTTTTCTTTTTCTTTTTCTTTTTCTTTTTCTTTTTCATCTCTCTCCATCGGTTCGTTTAATCATTAGACTTTCCTTTTTCTTAATCTTATGTTTAATATTTACAACTCTTCAAAAAAAAAAAAAATTACAATTATATATATTAAGTAATAAAATAATTTACTTAAAAAAAAGAAGACACACAACCCTCAATTGAAAAATTTGAGGAAGTTTTTTTTTTTATGTTCAATTACAAGTTTAATCTCTAAATTTCATATTTTTATCAATTTGATTTATAAACTTTCAAACTTGTATCTATTTGCTTTCTAAACTTTAAAAAAAATGTTTAGTAGGTTCTTAAATTTTTAGTTTTGTATCTAATAAATCCTTAAATTTTTTATTTTGTGTCTAATAGAACCTTGACATTTTTCTTTTAAACTCACGGATCAACTAGATACAAGGTTGAAAGTTTAAAATCTTCCTAGACAAAATTTAATTTTAAATATAATATATGAGTAATTTTTTAAAAAATTTAAGTATGTCTAAGACTTATTAAACACAAAATTAAGAATTTGAAGATTTATTAAAAAAAATTTAAGTTAAAAAATCTATTTGTCACACAATCGGGAGTCTTATATATCTTTTCCACAACCCTTTTAAATACAAACTTAACCAAACATAAATTACACACATTTTTCAGTTTTTTTAATCTAAAAAACAGAGTTGTAAGATGTGTAAAATTACAAAAGAATAAAAGTAAAATAAGATATTGAAAAGATAAAATGGGACATAGAAGTAAATTAATCAAACGTACTTTCTTGTTTATTTCATTTGTCATTTTCTTTTCTTCTTTCAGAATTAGGGGGGATGAAAAGGATGTTTATGGCACAACAAAGCTTTTATAGCAATTGGTAAGTAGGAATTAAGATGGGCAAAAAACATTTTATGAACATTGCTTACTCTTTCCTTATATGGATATAGTCTAAGCTCAAGACAAACAGAGCTTGAAAGAGACAGTGGGAGGAAAATTAGGAAAAGTAAAGACTAAAGAGTGTGACTAAATGGAAAAAAAATTATGAATATAAGTGTTTGGTGCAACTAATTTTCAACCAAAAGAAAGAACCCCACAGCACCTAGAAGCAATAATTGGCTGCCCAATTTCATAAACATTATTTGTACCATTTTTCTCTCAACTTTCCTTTCCTGCATTGCAATCATCAACTTTAAATATGTTCTCTAGACAATGTTTTTTCCCCTTCATTTTTCCTTTCTTCACATGTTTAAGTAACTTTTTTATAGTATAGTATGAACTACTTCAATAAACTAATATATGCTTTTAATTTTTTTTTTACCAAGCAACTTTTGAAAAGAGAAGCCTAATGGTATGTTTGGAATATATTTTCAAGTGTTTAATTTAAAAAATAAGTTATTTTGGAAAAAATTGGAGTGTTTGGCAACCACTCTCAAAAAATATTTTAAAGTGTATTTTAAATAGTTTTTATCAAAAGAGTTTAAATAAAAATGAATTTTTTGAAAAATATTTTTTCTCAAGTCAACACAAACGGACCCTAAATTAAATATTTTAAACCAAGTTATTTGAATAGCTTTCATGGTCTAGGGGTAACCCTCAGCTAGTGAGCATCTTTGTCTCCACTTCATGAGGTGAGCAGAAAGCCTCCACCATCTTCTCCTTTTCAATAACCTCCTAATCTCTTTGATAGAATTATCATGACACTTTTTTTTTTTTTTAGTGAAGTACCATTATGACTTATGAGACTACCAACGACAGTTCGCTACGCTATGATGTTTATTTAGAAAAACAAATCTATAAATTTATGACATATCCTCGTTTTGTGTATAATAAAATTATAAATTTTAAAAAATAATAGGTCAAAAACGTATTAGACATAAATATTCATGAATTTAAAACTTGAACGTGGATAATCTAAACCTTCACTAAAAATAAATGAAGGTCTAAATTAACTGATATTTGAAAACTTTTAAAGTTCAATAATTTATTAGAGGCTTGTTAAATACTTTTCTAGAGATATCACAAGACTCTTGCTCGAATAAAAATTTAGGAAATAAACCTATAGATGTCTTAATAATTAATATTACTTCATGAATTAATCTAAATTATTGAAACTGTAAGAAAACTTTTGGAGCAAAAAGTAAAATTGTTTAAGATGAAGAGTTATTTAATTGTGGAATTTACAAAGTAAAGAGATAATAAGTTATGAAATGGAATTGATGTTTTCTAATTGTAGGGTCACGAACTCTTTGGTCTAAAAAAAAAAAGTAGAGTTAACTCCTAACTTCAACTTTTAGGACCAAACATACTCTAACTTTTTAATAACTAGAGGCCGTGGTTGGGGAGATAGAAGATGATGAATTGAAAGAAAGGAACGGGTGTTTAGGTGCTGGGGAAAGGGAAAATGAAAGCAAATACTTTTCTCGACTGAATTTGTCTCCTTTCCCTTGCAAACTTCGAGATTTTGTCATAAAGTTCCACAGACTTCCATCGAAATTTCCGGGATTTGTATAACGTGCCTCCGCCTCCAGTTTCTCTCACTCCAGTCTCCACTTCGACATCAATTCCTTTCTCTTTATCCATTATTTTTTAAGATAAAAATGGATTCTACTATTATGATATTTAATCATAACTCAAACGGCTGTAGTCTTGTATAGAACCAAAATTTAAGAAATCGTTGGAATTAAATACTTTCATTCATCTTCTTAAAATTCACAAACCATCGCTTAACTATAAATATGGTTACCAATCTTAAATAACATTTAAGGCAAGTGTAATGGTAAATTCTAAAGAGTTGTAAAATTTAAAAAATTGTGAGGTAAAATGTTAATAAGATAACTTTTTAGTCGTGGGACCAACGACTCTTTGGACCAAACAAGCAATAGAGTTCACAAAATATATAGTTTATTGTGCATCTCATTTCTCACATGTAAGAAACCCAACGAGAAACAAGAAAAAAAAATATTTTTCTAAACAAATATTATTTAGGGGTTGTTTGGGTCATTGAGTTGAGTGTTATGGTTAATAGTCATTATAATTTGTGGGTTATAATAGTTTATGTTTAAGGTGCAGATTCTTTTAGTATGGATTACAAATGAGGAGAAATGATGGTTACAAAATAGTAAACACTGTAGACAATGAGATTGGGAGTTTCAAATAGTTTTACTGTAACTAAGTGTGAGTTATAATAATTAGAAACTTCAACTATTATTATAGGAGGCTTGAACATTGAGTAGGCTACAATATCCACTCTACTTAAAGCAAGTCAAGCGCCCAAACGCCCCTTTAGAATTTAAAAATATATAAAATATTATCAATCAAACACTTGGCTATACTATTCTCCAAGTGTTTTTATACCAATCATCTCAAACTATCTTCGACGAGTAATACTTGACTACTAGTTGAGTTACAATTCAACTTTGTAATTCAATCACATAGTGTCATGTGAATGTATTTTTTCTTTTTCTAAGGTTTTTTACTATAGTTGGGCTAGGCTTCAAACAATAACACAAACTCAGCTAGCAACTAAATGTTGCTCATTTTCAACTGAGTAATATTTGAGTGCATCTTGAATTGCACTCATGCTTTTGCAGCACACTCTAATCATACCGCAAAAAAATTAAAAAATATTTAAGAAAAAGAGAAAAGACGAGTTTGTCACATGACAAACTATGGTTAGATAACTAAGTGGGCCACATAAAAATAGGTGCAACCCAAGATGCGGCCGATTTTTTTTCTTTTCTGAACTTGGTTAATTTTGAGTAAAAAGTACTCTAAAAAAGCATATTTAGCCTAGTTAAAAGTACTCTTGGTTAATTTTGAGTAAAAAGTACTCTAAAAAAGCATATTTAGCCTAGTTAAAAGTACTCTAAATATAGTTTAGAGATTGATTCTTTCACCCATCCATGGTAAAATATATATATATATAGCCTAAAGTTAACCCGAATAATACAGAACACACACATAATTGAACTAGGATCAAGGATCCAAAAGTCGCACAAGCTTCGAAGTTCAAAAGATTGAAAGAAGAGGGGAAGTATTTTTGTGGTGTAGAGAAGTGGAGAGACATGGCATGGCATGAGGTGCAGCAGCAGATAGGTGATTTGAACTTTGAAGTGATGAATGGAAAGATGGAGACAAGCTTTCCCACACTTCACATGCCTTAATTACTGTTTTATCTTTTTATCAAACACCTCAAGTGCACGTCCCACTATCATCATCAAATTCCCTCTGTCTCTATCTCACTCTCTCTCCCTAAACTGACTTCTATAAATTAATGGCCCAACCTAACTCTCGGACATCACAACCACAAGAACCTAGCAGATAAAAACAGATCACAGAGAGATATGGAGAGTCGTTCTTACGAACCTGAGAAAACCGCCAAAGACGTCTCACTGCAGGAACTCAGAGACAGGCTCGCAGAGTTCGCTCGAGTTCGAGGATGGGAACAATACCACAGCCCTAGAAACCTGCTCCTAGCACTTGTAATCAATCAAACAAAAAAAATACATTGAAATTAACTACTCGATCTCCACTTTCGACCTAAAAACAAACAAGAATCAGTAAAGGATATGAATCACTAATCTTACATGCTGTTGTTGTTGATGATGATGATGATGGAATTGCAATTGCTTGCAGGTTGGTGAAGTCGGAGAGCTATCGGAGATATTCCAGTGGAAGGGCGAGGTGGAGAGGGGGCTGCCGAACTGGAGCGCGGCGGAGAAAGAGCATTTGGAAGAAGAGGTATCGGATGTGTTGCTCTATTTGGTGCGTCTCGCCGATGTGTGTGGCCTTGATCTCGGCCATGCCGCTCTCTCAAAGCTCGTCAAAAATGGCAACAAGTACCCTGTCGCGGCTTTCTCTCGCGCGCTCCCATGAACTTCGCGCCCTTCTCTTTCGTTTTTTCTCTGCTTTTTCTGATTTTGTACTCCTTTTTTTGCTTCCTATTGATATGGACACAGAACCGTCTCGGTTTACAGATATTCATAGTGGTCTTTTTGTAATATTCTCGTTTTCAATTTCCCATGGATAAATCTAGTTTAAAGTATCATTTTCCTTCTTTTAAGTTTGTTTAGTTTTACTTTGAATTTTCTAATTTTAGTCTCTATTTTCAATAAATTTTAAATTTAGTCCGAATTACAGTTTATTTTTTTTTATTTTTTTGTTATTTAGGAGTATTTTAGCTCAAAATTCTTAACATAATATTTATATAGGAAAATTATTTTAAATGACAAAACTGCTGAAAATATTTACAAATATAGCAAAATTTTATTGTTTATATGCGATAAACTACTATCTATAGTCTATCGCAATACAGATAATAATCTATTGCAGCCTATCGCAGATAGACAGTGAAATTTTATTATATTTGAAAATAACCCACTAAATTTAAGATTTATTAAAAGTTAATGGACTAAAATGTATATTTGAAAGTATATAAACTAAAATGGAATAAAACACCAAATTAGAAACGAAAATATTATTTTAACCATAATTCTAAGTTACTCAATTAGTTTGATAACGATTTCATTATTTGTTTTGTGTTTTCAAAATATATGTTTATTTTTTTCAATTTTTTAATTATGTATTTTCCCAATAGTTGAATAAATACTGAAATTTCTAGTCAAATATAAAAAATAAAATCAAGTTTTTGAAGACTATATTTTATAGTTTTTAAAACATGATTTGATTTTAGAGTAGATAACAAAATATATTAAATTGTATGTGGAAGTAGAGTTTATATTTTATAAGCTTAATTTTTAAAATTAAATTATTATTAAATGAGACATTAGTTATACCGTTTTAATTAATTATAAAATTAATGTATATAAGTTGTGGAGACTAGAGAGTAGGTTTAAGTAGTTAACTTTCCCTTGCTTATTTTGAAGCTCTTTTGTACTGTTGGAACCTATAGAAAAGGCTTTAAACTTGTAATTCAAATATGTTTAGAGTAAAATTATTAAGATAGACATATTATAAACTTCTGTCTAATGAACATATGCCATATAGGATATGTTCGTGTACTATAGTAATTAGACATATACTAGTTGATAGAATAATAAGATCACCCGAATGTCTATTATTTTAGTTTAAGACTTGAAATATACTTGAAGAAAACGAGGAGTAGTCGAAACGAACATAACTCAGCTGATGTACGAATGTGTTAGCAACCAAACGACGTTTGATTCAAATTTTCTATCTCGTTCTAAAAGAATGAAGATCAATATGTATAATTTTCCAAACTTTAAAATTAAAATATTATTTTTGAACGACTAAAATGGAATAAATTTAAAAGGTATTTTTAAAATAAAATTACATTCCACATCTATTTCCAACTTCTCAAACAATATTTTTCAGAAATGTTTTCAAATATAACAAAACTGTTAAAAATATTTACAAATATAGCAAATTTTTACTTTCTATATGTGATAAACCGCGATAGACCCAGATAAGTGATAGATGTCTATCTAGGTCTATCGTGTTCTATCACAACTATAAAGTAAAATTTTGCTATATTTGTAAATATTTTCAATAGTTTTGTCATTTAAAATAATTTTCCTATTTTTTATTTAAATAAAAGAGAGTGACAGAAACAACTATCAACTATTTAAAAAAAAAAAAAAAGTTAAACCAAAAAAAAAATATTTAGTGTATATTTTATAACATGTTTAGTTTAACTTCACGATACTTTCAATAAATCTAAAAAATAATCTACCTTGTTAATGTATTTCTTAACATTTTTTTAAAAATATCTCCAGTGGTCCTCCATCTATGAATTTTGAAAATATATTCATATTAGTGTGTATTTTATTTCAAGTAAGTTATTATTATTATTTAACAAGTTTCAATAAAAATTAACTTTAAAAGATCAATTTTAATATTTATTAAAAAATAAATGTATTAAACAGGGACATTTGAAAAGCATAGATACAAAAATAAAATGAGACCTATATATATGCTTCAAATTGGTTTGTTGGTGCAATTTCATCCGTAAATGCCATTAAAAAATTATTGTATCTACTAAATTTAACAAATGTTTCAACTAATTCAAACATAATTGAGAGTAATTTTAAAATGGCTAAAATCACTTTTGTCATTTTCAAACTCACTGTAGAATATGTTTTTAATCCTTCAAAACTAGTTTTGATGACTAAAAATTGTATTTAAGAGTGTAAAATTGAAAATTAAATTAATTTCAAGTGATTAAAGTGTATTTTTTAGTTATTTTAAAAATGACAAAAGTGATTTAACGATTTTTAAATCACTCTCGTACATACCCTAAATTAATAAAAAAATCACTTACTATTAAAAAGAATTTGGTGGTTTAATTTTTCACCCCAATTGTTGGACTAAGAACAAAGTTGAAGGAAGGCACTAAACATTACATGAAGTTGAAGTTATTACTTGTGGCTCTCAAAAATTGGCTTGTGCAATTATTTTGATATGCAATCTTAATCATAGGTCCCCAACCCCCAATTGCAAAACAAATTTCCAACTAATATTGGAGTTTGTGGATTTACTTGAGCATTTTTGCTACTTTGCATGCTAGGATAGCTACTTGTCAATTTGTAATATGCTTTGCAACTTATATACATCCTTTTCTATATTCTCCAAAGTAATCATTTTTGCCATCATTTGTTATGGAATAATCTTGTAATGATATGTAACCTAGAAATTTCATGTTTTAAAAGTGGAAAAATACTATATTAATTGGCTAACTATGAAATAATTCAATATCCGAATAGCAATTATAACATTAATTGATATGAAGAACTTTGAATAACGATAACATTCATTGATACGAAGAACTTATCCAGAGTTTACATTTGTTTACTTATTTTTGTGTTGTATAAGGCAAAAGATACATGCATACTTACATTACAAATTTGTAACATGAAATTTCTATGATGTTGACATTTAGGTATAATACATTTTTACAAGTAGAATTCATGTCATTTACACATTTCTTAACACTATATGAGTTCTGACATGTATCTTTTTTTAGTATAATAGGGATAGGAGATTCGAACTATAGACATCTTGGTCGCTAACACATATGCATGTCAATTGAACTATGCTCACTGTTATAATGCTTTTAATATATTATTTGGCGCTTTGAATGATCAAGTTGTGTTTGTATTTTTATATTGTTTATGATTTTGGCTATAGGGTTTAGAGGAGTGTACTATATGAACTTTTAACTCTACTGGCGGTTCTGATTATGTAATTTAATATTTTCTCTCTAACAACAAACTGTTCTCTCCTAATGTTTATTGACGTAGTTAACCGTTAGTGAACTACGTAAATTTTTGCGTTGATTTTCAACTGTTTACGATTTTATAAGTCACTTTGAGTTCATCATAGGCATATTTATATATTCTATTTCATCTTCCTTTTTTTTATATAAACCATCAAAAAATTTGAAAACGACTCAAACTATCTCTCCATATATATTGATTGTTATTTTTAGTACAAAATATGAGAATTTAAACTTTTAATTAGAATAAATTATAATAGTAAATGAATGTAGTCTCAAGTTTTGTACTTCCCAATAAAAATATGACCCAACCTAATTATTACGGCTGATGAGGAAACCTTCTGCTTCGCCGGGCCGCCGGCTTCAGATGTTTAAGGAATTGTGAACTGCTAACTTCAGAGTCTCATCCAGACCGTCCATGAAAATGTATTTCCGGCTTCTGTCTTTCTCGTATAGAATAGTTCAAAGGTCTCGGATCCAATATATTTGTACAATCTCGAACTCGGTTTTTTTAGAATCAGAAATGTCGAAATTTGTACATACCCAAGCGATGGATCTTCCGTCTCAGAGAACTAACGAGAGAAAGATTCCTGATTACAAGGACGCCCTCCATAAGGAAGCCAATGGCGTGCGGAGGGACGGGTATTTCCTCATGAAACTCATAGACGACTCTGTTTCGCATAATGGGTTCGAATCTATTGCTCTTATTTTCTCTAAGTTTCGTGGTTCTATTAATTCTCAGCTGTGTAACTCGATGATCAGGGGTTATTTGGATTTGAATAAGCATTTAAATTCACTCTTCATTTTTGCCCACATGCATAAATTCAGTATTCTGCCCGATTCCTCCACTTTTCCTGCTGTTCTTAAAGCAACTGCACAGCTACGTGATACTGAAGTTGGAAAAATGATACACGGTACTGTTTTTCGGATGGGTTTTATTCATGATGTCTACACAAGCACCGCTCTTGTTCATATGTATTGTACTTGTTTGTCTATATCCGATGCTTCGCAGGTGTTCGACGAAATGCCCGAGAGAAATGGAGTTACTTGGAATGCTCTGATTACTGGTTATACTCATAATAGAAAGTTTATGGAAGCTATCAATGCTTTCCGAGAAATGCTGGCAGCTGGGGCTGAACCGAGTGAGAGAACCGTGGTGGTAGTTCTATCAGCTTGTGCTCATTTGGGAGCTTTGAATCAGGGAAAGTGGATTCATGAGTTTATATATCATAATAGGTTGAGACTGAACGTGTTTGTGGGCACAGCACTTATTGATATGTATGCTAAATGTGGGGCTGTTGATGAGGCAGAGAAGGTCTTGGAAGAAATTAGAGAGAAGAATGTCTATACATGGAATGTCTTGATTTCTGGATATGCTATGAATGGGCAAGGCGATGCAGCTTTGCAGGCTTTTTCTAGGATGTTGATGGAAAATTTCAAGCCAGATGAGGTTACCTTCCTAGGTGTCTTGTGTGCATGCTGTCACCAAGGTCTGGTCACGGAAGGGCGCAGGCAATTCATGAGCATGAAACAACAGTTTGGACTGCAACCAAGGATAGATCATTATGGGTGTATGGTTGACCTACTTGGTCGAGCGGGATTGTTGGAGGAAGCTCTAGAGTTAATCCAATCCATGAGCATGGAGCCAGACCCTATCATTTGGAGGGCTCTACTTGGTGCTTGTAGAGTCCATGGGAATACAAAATTGGGTGAATATACTATCAGAAGACTTATAGAACTAGAACCAAACAATGGGGAGAATTATGTCTTGCTGTCAAATCTATACTCAAGGGAACATCGGTGGGTTGAAGTAGGGAAGTTGAGAGGAATGATGAGTCTCAGGGGGATTGGAAAAGTCCCTGGTTGCAGTTCAATTGAAATAAACAATGTAGTTTATGAGTTTGCTGCATCAAATGACAGAAAACCAGAATTTGAAGCAGTATACAGGCAGTTGGATAATTTGATTGAGAAATTGAAAGAAAACGGTTACGTTACAGGAACTGACATGGCTTTATATGATATTGAGAAAGAAGAGAAAGAACATTCGGTGATGTACCATAGCGAAAAATTTGCTTTAGCATTTGGTCTCTTAAACTCTCCTTTAGATTGCACCCTAAGGATAGTGAAAAATCTGAGAATTTGCATGGACTGCCACGAGTTTTTCAAGGTTGTATCACTTGTCTATAAAAGATATATTGTTGTAAGAGACAGAAACCGTTTCCACCATTTTTCTGAAGGTTTCTGTTCGTGTCGAGACTATTGGTGAAAAATTAAATGTGATAGAACTATTTCTCTGTCAGTACTTGCGTTTCTCGGTGGAAATCACGCAAATTATCTGGATCAACATGATATCATTGGCTTTTTGTGAAAAATGAAGAATTCTGAAACTGGGCAGTCAAACTACTCAGTCATGGTTCAAGGCGCCATATGTAGTTGGCGTGTCTAAGAAAAAACTGCATTCCATTCACCATGTGACCAAACAAAATGGTACATTTTATCGTTTCCAATGTTTTATAGAACCCCAATTCAATTCTGAAGTTCTAATAAATTTTGGAGAATAGGAAATGGGCCATCAATGTTTGAAAGCCAAAGGGAGACAATAAGCTGAAGGAAATTGGTATTCAGTTCCTTTTCCTTCGGAGACACGCTGCCAATATCAAGCTGTAGAATTCTGAATAGTTGGGGTGGGGGTGGATTATGTCTCTAATATTCTTCATTACCAAAAAGAAAAAAAATGTATGTCATTTTGGGAAAGGCTAAAAGTTAGCTTAAGGAGCTAAAATTCCTTTTTAAGTCTTCTTTGTTAAAGGAAAGTTGGTTCTTATAAAAGATACCTCTATGTTTAAATTCCTCTATATGAGTCTTTGTGTGTCACTCTTTTTCGGGATTCAGTCAGGAAGAAGAGATAAGATGCCGATGATTTGATTTTAGCTTTCTGCATCATGCTTTTACTTATTTCTAGACTTTTGCGAATAGTGATTCTTGGAATTCTAAAGGGAAAAATGCAAAAAAAGAATTATCAATAGAATATGTCATTTCCATCCACCAAAATTACTAGAGAAAGCCTTGAACATTTGGTTGAAATGAGGCATATCTAACTATTCAACTAAAACTAGTTTTTGTTGGATTCAACCGAATGCTGGAGCTTCTTTTGGCTAGCTCTGATGCACATCCTCCTTGATCCCTTCTATACTTTGTGATTGCTGTTTGCTCGTCTGCCGTGGTGTCCTGTTCACTTCTTGGCAATATAGTGTCACCATCTTACTGTAGAAATCCATATCCATTGACTGCAGCAACAAAAAAGCAGCACTTAAATACAAAATACAAAAACAAAAAAAGAAGAAGAAGAAGAACTGTGAAATGCTTTTGCAACTTGAATCTGGTCTTCAATGATTGATATCTCTTTATATATTTTTATCGTTATAGTTGGTTGCACATTCATTTTATTCATGTCAGGAGTTTGTGTATGTAGGATGGCTCAACATCCATTCTTAGTCTAACCTCTTGGATCTTAATTTGGAAAACTGAATCTCCAGCCGACTAACCGATCGACGTGGTTTGATCAGTGCTCGGTTGCTTTTTTTTTTTTTTTTTTTTTTTTTAATTGATTAGCTTGTATATATAGTTTGTGTTGAACTTACTTGTGCCAGAAAAGTGCAGAAAGGATCGGTTGGAGGGACGAAAGGGCCGGTGGAAAGTTTAGATTTTGGCTTTGTTGTTGAGATGATGGCCGAAGGCAGTAGAATCGGAGGAAATGTAGCAGCCCAAGGGAAGGAACTGGAGCTGGAAGCCATTGAAGCAGCGTCGAGCAGTCCCATACGAGCTGCGAGAAGTGACATTTGAAGCTGCTGCTGCTGCTGTATTCCTAGAGGCATGACCATCTGCGGCAGAACTGATCTAGTGCTGCTCATGAACTGAATTTGTGCTTGAAGTTGCTTCAAGTATTGAATCGTGTCATCCAAAAGTGAAGCTCTATCAGTCTATAAAAAGAAAAAAAAATAATTAGCTCTCTTTCTTTGAGCATTCCACACGTGGTGTACAAATTGTCTACTACTTCTCCTTAATGTTTCAGAACTAAAGTGATATTAACCATACTAGTAGTAGTAAATAAAGGACATAGTTTTGGCCACCTAAGTAGGATAGTTTTCTTAACATTCAAATGTTGTATCATCGACGGGTTGTCCCGTGAGATTAGTTGAGGTGGTGCACAATTTGGCCCGAACACTCATAGATAAGTTAAATTTATGTAACTGCAACTTAGGGTTTGAAAACCGGATATCTATTTTCATATGCGAGTTTGTTCTTCTTAGAATATAGGATAGATGTTAATCTCGCTAAGTTATTATAAATTGAGATTACATCGTTCATAAAATCACAGGATACTATAAACCTACGTTTATTAAATCCTATATGAGTTTGAATTAAGCTACTCATGTTGGAGTTCTTCAAAGATTAAAAAAAATGGTATCCGAATTTTCACCCTCCAATTTTTATCAAAGACAAATGATGAATGGTTCCAAAAAAATTCTAATACCTTACTTCCATTAGGCACCAACTTTTGCAGATCTTTCATCTTCTGGTTTATTCGATCTCTTCGTCTCTACAAAAAAGAAAAAAGATTTAAGCCCTCGAGTATTCATCCAAAAATCAAAATTTCAAGTCAAAAAATGTATTTTTATTGCAAAAACAGTCTTTTTACTTTTTTTTTTTTAGTTTAAATACTATTTTGGTTCCTGTTCTCTTGCCTTTAGTTCATGTTAGTTTTTGTATTTTCAAAATGTTCATTTTGGTCTTTGAACTTTAAAAAAGGGATCATTTTGATCTCCTAAAAATGAAAATGAAGGGACCAAAATGGTCACTTTTTAAAAGTACAGTGTCCAAAATGCTCCAAAGTTATAAAACGAACATTTTGAGAGTACATGGACCAAAATAAACCAAAGTTAAAAGTGTAGGGGCTAAAATGAACATTTTAAAAGTACAATAACCAAAATGAATCAAAACTAAAATTTAAGGGACTAAAATAGTACTGTTTTATTATTATGGGGTCTTTTCACAAATAGAAAAAAAATAAAACTAATTACACGTATAGAAAAAAAAATGGGAAATAGAAAAGCATGGGGTGCATTTTTTTTTCTATGTGTGTAATTAGTTTTGTTTTTTTTCTATACACAACAATTTTCCTATTATATTATTATATTTTAATATTTAAAAAGTCATTCCAAACCGTTCACACTTACTCTTTCAGATTGATTATGATTAATAGCCGCTCGAGTTTGTCTAGTCGAGCAGCTTCCATCCTTTTTTCCCTCCATGTTATGTTCTTCCTCCTGATTTGTTCAATGCCAAAAAAACAACAAATTAAACTGTCAGTATTGTCCATTAAAAATATACAAAATGGCACAAAAAAAAAGTTTATATATATGAAACATCACCGAGCCATCATGATCTGGAGGTAAATCTTGAATGGAATTTTTGGTAATTTTGAAGGTCCTATGAGATTCTAAAGTGTTATCTTTGCAATAATATTCTGGGCTGGATCGTGTTCGTTTCTTGGACAGTGAACTATGAACTATGGATTCGAGGGTGTCTTCAGATTGGCCCCATGACTGCTTTGTTGAAAGCATTTGAAGAAGCACTTCCCCATGGCCCTCTATTATTGCTGCTTCTTGCTCTCCACTCTCCCATCTCTTCTCCATAGCTTCATACTTTGGCCTGAATTATTACATTAATTCATCAGCCCCAAAAAATTAAATACATTAATACATTAATAATGGTGGGTTTGAAAGCGTTTACTAAAGTCTACGATTCTGTTTGGTAATCATTTCAACTTCGATGGGTAACTATTTGGTTTTTGACAATTAAGTTTATTTTCTCTTGATTTCTTACCTACGTTTTACGTATTTATGAAGTAAAAGAGTTGAACTCTTAGCAAAATTCAAAAAACAAAAACAAATTTTTAAAAACCATTTTTTTTTAATTTTCAAATTTTGGCTTGTTTTTAAAAACATTGATAAAAAGTAAATAGCAAAGTATGAAATTTAGAGATGAAAATGGTGTTTATAGGGCTTAATTTTAAAAAATAAAAAACGTATGCATGCTTAATTAGTTTGTTACCAATTTTTAGATAAGATTTTTCACTGTGTTCAAAAACGTATTTCAATTCAAAAGAAAGTTTTTAAAAACTATTTTGGTATTAAAGCATGAAGATTATAAAAAAAAAAAAAAAAAATAGTGCTCATAAACATAATTCTTAAAAAACAGAAAATTAAAAACGGAAGGGTTATCACACTAGTAGCTAACTTAAGTAATTCGATTATTAACACTTTTAGTGGCTTTACACTCGAAAGTGCTTGCAAGTATAACCATCAAATTCGATTAGTTTTCTTGTAAAACACTCATGAAATCATTTCCAGAATGATTACACAAATACAAAAACAATCGTTTTTCTGACAAAACAAAATCGTCATCTCAAAATCACTTCGAAATATACCTTAAAAAACTAGAACATGAAACCAATAATGAGTTTGTTTTCTCTGAAATGACCAAAAGAAAAGAGACCAAAAAAAAAAAAGAAAAACACAAAGAGAGAGAGAAGAGATTGATGGTAATTAAATTAGTGTGCTTACATGGGGACAAGATTATTGTGGCTGAACAATGTTGGGTTTTTATGAGAAGATGATGATCTGTTAGCATCTTCTTGTTGTTGTGATTGGTGAGACTGATGATGATTCCAATTTGGGACTATCCACTGGTTCATGCTAAATAATATATATAAAAATAAAAAATAAAAAATAAAAAATATTGTTATTGACAGAGAAAAAAGCTAGGCTTAATAATTTTGGAGAGGTTCTGATCTCTTCTGTTCTTTGTGTTGTGAGGTTTATCTGTTTATAATGTGTGAGATTTTGGGAGATAGAGATGTCACAGTATGAAACCAAGATAGCAAAAAGAAGTTTTTATAAGGGAATTTAAATCTTTGGGTTCCAATCCCATGGACCACTCTCAAATTCTCAACCCTTTAATTTCTTTCCCACAAGGGGTATTTTTGGAACGAAAAATAACTTGTGTATATGGCTGCTAACCCTAGTTACTGTAGTTTGTACTCTAAAAGTTTTCTTTTTTTATTTGCATTTTTTTAAACTAGGGTGTGCATATTAGATAGTTTAAAGTCGTTTGGATGACATATATTATGTTATGGGTATGGGTATGGATATTAAATGTCTGGGATAATTAATATCTGTATTTGGATATGCAATATAATTAAAGGAGACTTTTTAGAAATAGAAAAATAAGAGAAACTATTTACACAAAATAGCAAAATTTTTAGATAGTTGTGATAGACGCTGATAGAAATCTATCAGAATCTATCAGTGATAGAAATGATAGAAGTCTATCACTGATAGATGCTGATAGAAGTCTATCAATGTCTATCAGTATTTTTTTTTTTTTTGCTATTTTTTGTAAATAGTTTGACATTTTTTCTATGTGTGACAGTTTCCCATAATTAAATGTGTTTGATTTACCAATTTTGTATATTAAAATTAAAACTAAATAATTATTTAATCAAATGAAGAAAATAAGTATTGTAGTGATAACTAAATTTTAACTATTTGCCAACAAGAACTTAGCTTAACTGACATCTGTATGTGCTAAGGATGAAGAGGTCTTATTAATTAATCAAGCTCTGTCTCCAATGTATAAAAATCCTACAAATATGAAGGGTATTAAAAAACTCATATCAAATGAGATTTAAAGTTCTCTGGATAATAATATTGAAATTCTGTTAAACAAATACATATATTAAATGTCTGTCTGAAATCTCATGGCAATATCTGTGAAACAAACAGACCCTTATTGTAGAGTACTTTAAGGGTTGGTTTGAATTTGGACTAGATAAAAAACATTTTTCAAAAAGGTCTTTTTATTTAAATACTTTTGATAATTACAGTTTAAAATACATTTTAAAAATGTTTCAAAAGCTATTTTAAGTGATTGTCAAATACTTCTTTTTTTTTTTCAAAATGACTTATTAGCAAAATTAAAAACTTAAAAATTTAAACCGAACGCACACCTTAAACCTGGAGTGAAAATTTGAATTTCTAATATTTTAGTCTACTTTATGCCAATTGAGTAAAACTCACTTGAACTAGTGAAATGTTATCTTATTGACTAAAAATTTATTTTAACATGGTTTTGTAATTAATGTCATTCAAATTGGTATGATATAAATTTATAATACATATGTTTATTTCAAGACTTTTGAGTGATATAACAAAGAACCATGTTTAATTTTCTCATTTATTCTCTAAGACTAAATCCAATATAGTGTAGATATAAAGTTCCCATGGGCATGAACTCTCTTGCACATGCAAACAAACCCTAAAAAACTTGTGTTCTTTACTTTCAATAAACTTCTAAAATGTTTTTCTTTTCCTTCTATTCTCTCTTAAAAAGCCCTATAACTAGATAAATTATTTGAGAAGGAGCGATAATATGGGCTACATATTTTTAATCGCGGAGAAAAAAACTGCAAAAAGACGTACCTTCATAAATTTGTATAATACACGTTTCATGTCAATTGAGTTGCGTCATTTTGGCTAAATGCATGGATGAAGTGATTGCATTATCATTAAAAGAAAAAGTAAGATATATAGTATAATGTTTTTTTTTAAACAAGATACTAGAGGAAAAGATGAGATCGGTAGACGCACCGGAACATCTCAACTAGGTTGACACACTGAAAAATGTAAGATATATACTATAATGTTTGATTTAATGTTTTTCATAAGTCCTATATAAGATCTTTGCTTGGCATGCAAAATTCTTTAAGATAGCTTAATGTACACATTTTAAAACATATAATTAATCTAAATAAAATTGCGAATCTCTAAAATGGTCACTAACTCCTCTAATATGAACACAAAGTGGTTTGTCATACTACTCTTTGGGTTGTAAGGTAATAGAAAATATACTAGTTATATTTAGGTCGGTACAATCAAACTATCTTTCTTATATGTATTTTCGTGCCTCTGCAAATTACACGATGACACACATGAAATTAAATAACCCAAATCGAGATTATTTATAATTTCAACCCTCAAAAGGGACCATTTTAATTGTCTATAATAAATGTCATGATTTGTCCTAATCTACCATCTACTAATCCAAAAGATGCATTGTGTCGTAATTGTTTGTCCATGTCATTCAAAGTTGTATGATTGACTAAATGGAGCTCGATAAAGAAAAATAAATTTGAAATGCCCAATATTATAAATATTTAACGATCGCAACGAAGTACACAAATAGAATCTATCCGACATACTTTTTCATATATGCAATTTCCATTTTTTTTTGACCTAATTCAAATTAAACTTCTCTAATATTGTTATAGTTTTTACTATCCTTTCATATTCTCATACAACTCTTCATACAAAATATTTAACCACACAATGATAAATATATTTAGAATGTCTATAAAGAAAAGTAATTTTAAGTGAAACACTTATCTTATAAGCACTTATCCAACATTACCTCGAGTCGTTTTCGAACAACTCGTGGTTAGAAACTAATCATGGTGCCCCCATCAGAATTGCACGTTGGTGCAAACTTGTAATAAATGTTTGGTTGATGAGAATGGAAAATGAACAAATAAAATGCAAGTTGTTGAGAAAGAATAATAATATTGTTGGGCTCTTTGATTTTCTTCTGCCGACAAATTGAAACTCAACAGATTGGAGGATTGTGATTGGAGACGACAAAGAGAAACACTCATCACAGGGAACACACTCTTTTGAGGCCACAAGTTTATGTTCACTTTAACCAAATGAGTGGTTGATAATTTTAACCTCGAAAAAATATCAATTTTTATCCTAAACTTTTAATTTATTATAGTGTACGATATCTTTCAATAATAATTGTAACTTTACTATTTATATATCAACTCGATATGTAACATATATTTTTCGATCAAAATATAAGGTCTGAATTATTTCTACTCCATGTTATTATTAAAATAAAAAAAGAAAAGGTGTATTTAATTTTACAATAAATTTTCATTTCAAATTTTGTCATGTACACTTAATGAAAATAAAATATACATTGATATGTACTATTTACTAAATTAATGATGCTTAAAAAAAGTTGATAATACTAGAGTTAATAATCCTCCCCTCGAACAAAGTACCACATTGAGCCTCTCTTTGAACAAATCCGATCCGTATCACTCCCAACCATGAGAGCTTGCTCTAAATCCCAAGGCACCACCCATTTATCTTGAGTCACTTGCTCACCCGAGCACGAACACTGATCACACTTGCTCTTATCACCTAGATTAAACACAAACAAGGCTCACTAAATTTCTTTATTCATTATCTAAGGATTTTACCCACACAGCTAGATTTAGATCAAGGTTGTGATACCAATATCCGTTGAGATTTAGGAGTTTTTGAAATATTAATTCAATGATGGATCTTTACTTTTGTACAAAATTCTTAAGATATATCTCTACTTATTATTGTAGTTTTGTTGAAAACATGGGTGAATTTAGTGAAAATTGAAAAAATATTACAAATGAAAACATATATTAAAGTTTAGAAAGAGTTGGAATTTTTGGTGAAAATTAAAATTTAAAATGAAAATTAAATCGATTTTTGTGTATTCAAGTACAACTCAACTAGTTAAAAAATATATATATTTATCGACTAAGAGGTTGGAGGATGAAATCTCCTACCTCTACATGTTAAATTAAAAAAAAAATTACAGACTTCCTAAAAAATATTTTTTTTCTTTTTTAAATTGTGTTCTTTTTTTTCTTCCATGAATATTTATAGCGTTATTGCTATAGTCACACAATAGTATGTGAGTAATCATATAGACAATATGCCAATATGAATACGACTCAACTGACATAAAATTTGTACTATTAATTTCGAGGTTAGAATTTCATTTATAATTTCATACTCCGATAAAATATACATACATAGAGAGAGGATTGGAGAGAATAGACCTTTAATCAAGTTTTGTATGTGGAAAAAAGAACCACATGTTTATAGACTATATGTGGCATTTCAGCATTTCTTTTCAAATAAGGAATAGTCCTTAGTGTCATTGGACACCTCTAGTGAAAAGTTGTGTTTTCTCCAACTTAATTGAATTAAAATAATTTGGTTCATAATTTTCGAGTGTTGACCACTTGCTTTCAAGTTCGATATACAATCAACTCGTTGAAGGGTTAATGTGATGATTATTCGATTAATGTATATTAAATAAAGGAAAAAGTTTACAAATAGAAAAAATGTTAAAGTATTTATAGAAAATAGAATTAAAAAAAATATATATTAATAGACTTGTATCAACATCTATCAGTGATAAACTTTTATCATTTCTATCATCGATAGACCCTGATAGATTTCAATCAGCATCTATCACAAATATCTAAAAAATTTACTATTTTGTATAAATAGTTTTCCTTATTTTTCTATTTTTAAAAAATCTCCTTAATAAAATGACATTTTTTTTTAAGTCTAAAGTGGTAAGGTTTCGTTACTTGTTAGTGTGGACTTTTAATTTGGAATGTTTTTAAAAGGTTGATAACTATTTTGTTTTCTTAATAATTAAATTAAAATTTTCTCAATTTTTTTTACACTAATATGCATATTTATTAAGTATAAATGTTGAATTCTTAGCCAAATTCTAAATTCGAAAAATAAATTTTTAAAATCTATTTTTTCTTGTAGTTTTCAAAATTTGACTTGGTTTTTGAAAATATTGATAAAAATTAATGACAACGCAATAAATCTGGAGATTAAAAGTTAAAAGAGTGTTTATAAACCTAATTTACCGAAATTACAAAATAAATAGTTATTGTCTAACTTTTTTTTAAATTTTAAAAACTAATCAATTTATCATATAATATAAACTTGAATTAGACTTAAATTTAATACTATAACTATTTATCAATTAATTTATAAAAATATAATTATGCCAATGTGAGCATGAACTCCAAAATCGATCAAAAGGTCTGAAATTCAAACTCTCCACTAATGTCAAACTGACTTAGTAGACAAAAAAAAATTAAAAATTTAAAGACTTCTTAAACCGTTTTAAGTTCAACGAACTACGTTATTAAGATTATCATATAATTTTAAAAATTCAGAAATTAAATATACACAAACTTTAAAGTCGATTAAAATTTTGGTGTGGGGAAGTTGATGTTGGAGGGGAATAGAGCATGTGGGGCAGCCATTGTTCCATTTGAAGGAATAGTTTCACTGTCTTAAGCAAACAGAGGCATTGAAATTTTGTTGGAAGTGCCTAAAAACGGTCGAGCTTTGGAATAGACTGTTTCATTCTTTTTGGTGGCTGTGGATTGTCCTTCAATTCTTCATTGCCTTCAAGTAAGGCTGTTTTTTTTTCTTTCTGTCTCCAACTCAGTTTCGTTTCTTTTCGGTTATCCTTATCTCTTAGGAGCATTTAGAGCGCAGAGTTGGGTTGATAATTATTATAAGTGGAGAGTAATTGGAGGAGTTGACACGAATAACGAAGTAAAAAATGTGAGTTAATACGAATAACAAGGTGATAAACCTCTTTAATTATTGGTGAACCAAATAGTGGGTTTGTTTTTTTACCCACCCAATCCAATCCAACTTGAAGCCAAAAACACTCTCTTACGAATTGACCACCAATTTACTGTTGATGTCGTTGTACAGACATTCTCTCAATGTTGGTATTTAGAAGATAGCAACCTTAAAAAGGGGAAACCCAAGTATATCCTAGAAAATTTATGTAACAAAATCCCATTTATTATATAAGTTTTTTTTTTTTAGATAAAACTGTTTAATTTTGCAGCATTGTTTTTGTGTTCTTGTTTCTGAAAAGCTCTAGTTTGATGGATATGTTGAGGTTATTGAACAAATATGTCTAAAATAATGGGAAGAAATCACACCTTGTTCAAATATGTTCAAGTTGTTAGAACTTGGAAGAAACAATATTTCTCTGTAAGTAGGCAACTATCATAAGTTGGCTTAGTGGTAGAGGAAGCATAAAAAAAAAATGACTAAGGAGTAATCAGTTCAATTATGACTTGCATGTCTGGCAAGTCTTTGAGCACTTTAACTTGATTATAGAATGGTTTTAGTGTATGTATTGAAATTACGACTATTTGTGACAGACACCCTAGAGGGAGTGAATAGGCTTTATTTAAAATAAATAGAGTTTTTTTTTTTTAATGTGGGCTTCATTAAGTAAATTAACAAACTTTTTGGTAATAAGTAATTTAAACTATAATTTCATGCATATGCATTCACTTCAAATGATCAATAGAGTGACATTAATCAATTCAAGCATCCAATTTAATTTTCATAACAAGATTGAGTTATTTGGTATGCTTGTTAGTGACATAGTGCTTGTACTATCAAAGGCACGAGTTCAATTTCTTCGCCTCATATATTGTAAAAAAAACAAAAAACAAAAAAACTTAAACTGATTGCGCATAGTTCAATTAACATATTATTTTATATTATCGACCTCGAAATTAGAAGTTCGATTTCTCCTTTCTACATATTATTTTTTTAAACAACTAAACGTGCACTTGATTAACTCGATTAGTTATTCAACCAAAGCCATGAAAAAAAAAATTATTACCAAAAGAGTTCAGAATTTTATCGTACTCCCCATCCAATATATTTAATTTTGTTGAAAAATAACATATTCAATTAAACAATGTTAATGTAGACATATTTATACATCTAGATAGACACACATTTAAATATTTAAAAAAATATGCTCCTTTTTACATGATGAAGATCAAAACGGTTTCTAAATTACAAATCGAACATGGTTTAACTGACCTAATATGTATTAGTGATCAAGAAGTTTGTGATTGGACAATGACAGATCCATAATTTCATTTTAGGGAGACACAATTTCACATAAAACTAAAATTGTTATAAAATTGAAAATATGAAATTATATATAAAGTTTCTTAAAATAAAAATAAAGTAAGCACAACGAATTTTTCTAAAATAATTTATTAAAGATTAAAAATTATTTATAATGTTTATTTATATGTAAGAAAAATTAAAATTAAAACTAGGAGAGATTTTAAAATTAGAAAAATAAGAAAAACTATTTACACAAAATAGCAAAATTTTAAATAGTTATGATAGACGCTGATAGAAGTCTATTAGGATTTATCAGCAATAGAAATGATAGAAGTCTATCACTAATATATGCTGATAGAAGTCTATTAACGTATATCAATATTTTTTTTTGCTATTTTATGTAAATAGTTTGACATTTTTTTATTTGTGAAAATTTATTTTAAAACTATTTTTTTAGAATTGATTTTTTAAGTGTAATAAAAAAACTAATATAAATATTTGAATTAAAAAAAACCGAAGGCGAAAAAATGGGAAAAAAAACATCATACCGAATCATATGTTATATAAATAATAACAAAACCAATTGAGGGTTGCCACCTGTCCCCTAGCTCTTACGTAGATCTGTTGATGGGTTGAAATATCGAATTCCTATTCATTTCTCTTTTAAAAAATTGTTGGTAATTATATATTTATTTGGAAACTTTTCTCAAATAAAAAAAATGTTAAATTATTTAGAGAAAAAAATAGATATTGATAGAATTTTATCAATATATATTCGTAATAGACTTTTATTATTTATAGTGTCTAGTACGATTATCTAAAAATTTTAAGTAAGTAATTTTTCATATTTTTCTATATTTAAAAATTATCCATTTTATTTCGTCAAGATGGTGGGAAATGAAAAAAGAAAAAACACTCAAGGCGCGTAATAACAGGCGCCAAACGACGCGCGTGCGGATTCTTTCGTATTCGTTCGTTCGTCCGTGCTTGCCCGCGCTTTTGTCCCCTCAAATTCAATTTCCTCCCTTCTTCACCATCGGCTTCGTTCGAACCCTAAATGAATTAACTCTCAGTCTTGCTCTATGGATATCACTGAAGAGCAACGAAGGCGAGCCGAAGCAAACCGTTTAGCTGCCATAGCCAAACGCAAAGCACTGATTGAATCTTCTAATGGCCAACTACGGCACCAGGACCCATGGAAGCTTTTCAAATGTCGCAAGCTTTCCACTGAACTTAATGCTGCCAGTACCATCCAATCATTGAAAAGCTTGACGGATAACAACACCCATTTGCCTGTAAGGTTTCGAGTAAGGTTGGAAATTTGCTCCCCTGACTCGTTCTCGATCACGCCGGAAGTCGTGGAAGGATGCTTTTACCCGGGAGAGGAGAATTGCTTCAGGATATTGAGCGACTGGTTATCTAATGTAAGAATTTTTTGGAATTTTCTTATCACTGTCTTTGTTTTGCGCGTCTCGAAGATAAGAAATCAGTGGGAAAACATGATACCGTTTGGATTTGTCTTGCGCGTCTGAACGGGGGAACTTGTGATTTGTTGTAGGTTTACTATTTATTCCTTCTGCATTTGTCTAGCTCGCTGGGATATTTCTTTTGGTTTACTTGATCGCGTGGCTTATCGGGTTTTACCCAGTTTCACTGCACACCTTAAGGATCACATTTGAAAACTTGAAATTTGCATGTTTGACATTATTTGGATTACAAGCGCCGTCTCTCTCTCTGTCTCCCTCCCTCTCTCTTTGACAATATCTGAATTTCGAGTTACTTGCATCATGTCTTTGACCAATCTGTGTTTAGAATGTTGAATTTTAGAAGCTTTATAATTGTCACGACCGTTTGTTATTCTTTCAGGTCACACATTCTCACTACACACAAATTATAGGTGGGGGAAAGGCTTGTGTTTATAAGCTGAGGGATTATTGTTCTATTTTGAAATGTTTAAAGAACTCCAAGGACATTGATGTTGAAGAGATTCCATGGACAACATTTAACGTGGTCGAGAGACTTTCGAATTCATTTAGTTCAGGGCGATGGATGCCATGTAGGCCAGAGCATCTGTCAGACGAGAAGATTGATGAATTAATGAAGAAATTACCGGATCGGTTACTGAATAGACTCTTACCTTTCCAACTTGATGGTGTAAGATTTGGCTTGCAGAGGGGTGGCCGATGTTTGATAGCTGATGAAATGGGTCTTGGGAAAACACTGCAGGTACTAAATTATATATACCGAACTTCTGCGTTTCTCATTGGCAGATCTGTCTAGTTTTTCTATTAGTTCTAGTCGGGTGCTTCTGCCACGTCCTTTGTTCTATTACATAATTCTACTTGTTGAGAGTTCTTCTTTGCATTGGAATGAGTCCCTGGTTTCCAATTGAGTCATTCACATCATATTTCATTTAATGAAATATTATTAAGTAGTCTGAAATATTTTTAAGTAGTCTCACTTAAGTATTTAGTGTGGGTGCCTTGAGCAAGTTTATGTTGTTTGGCTTGCTTGTTCCAAATGCAAGGTCTCGGTTCATGATTTGAGGATGATGGTTTGTTGAGAAAGGAGTCAGATGAAAGTTGCAGAAATCATATGGACTTTGAAGAGTCAAATTCCTTTGAATTAATTTTTGCAGCATATAGTAGGTCGTTATGTTGTTTGGCTTGCTTGTTCCAATGCAAGGTCTCGGTTCATGATTTGAGGATGATGGTTTGTTGAGAAAGGAGTCAGATGAAAGTTGCAGAAATCATATGGACTTTGAAGAGTCAAATTCCTTTGAATTAATTTTTGCAGCATATAGTAGGTCGTGAAAAGTCAGTGGTTCTGGTTTCTTTGAAAGTTATTTGCATTGAATTTGAGTGCATGGATTTTGGGTGGTGTGCTAGGTCTCAAAGTTTTTGGTTTAGTGTGTTGGTGTGCGGTTAGTTGGTGCTAGCTCTCCAAGCTTGTGCTGTTAGTGTGTGCTCTCGAAGTTTTGGGTTTTGTGGTTAGCATGTGCTAGCTCTCAAATTTTTTGGTTGTGCGTGTGCACTAGCACGTGCATGTGTTGTGTGTTGTATGTTACGTGTGCATGTATGAACCATTAAAAGAAATTATGCTATTTCATGAACCACTAACCAAGCATCGCCTTTTGGGATGGTGTTGTGACAAAGTGATTCTTTCTTGGTTAATTTGTAGAAGTCAAATGGAAATAAGGTTTTATTTATTTTATTTTTTTGGGTGGGGGGTGGGTGGGGTGGGGAGAATATAGTTTTAGCCTTTAAACTTCTAAAACTGTTCTCCAGTTAATTAAATGACTACCTTTTCCCGTTTATTGAATTATTTCTTTTTCTTAAGAAAGAAATATTTTTAGTGAATGATATAAATTTTCTGGAATGAGTTCGAGCCATGGTGACCACCTACTTATTTCATATCCTGTTAGTTACCTTCACAACTAAATGTAATAGGGTTAGACAATTTTCCTGTGAGAATAGTGGACATGCCTGTAAGCTGGCTCCAAGACGCATGGATTTAAAAGTATGTATATATTTTCTAAAACAACTTTGAAAGGAATTTCGGGGGGAAGGCCCAACACGTCTTCCTTGTTTACTTCTCAGTGCTCACATACATCCTTTTACATTCTTGCTGTAATTATTTGCATCAACACTCACAACTATGTGTAGTATATAGCCTAATCATGATATCAATTTTGTTTACTTATGAAGCCCATCTATATATTTTAGAAATTTTGATCTCAAGCAAGGAAGCATCTTGTACATCTATTGTCTCTGCTAGTGCGATCACAAAGGTATATGACCTCTGTATGCTTGATTGTCTTCAGGCTATTGCAATTGCTAGCTGCCTCATGGATGAAGAGGGTTCAATACTTGTTGTTTGCCCTGCTGTTTTACGTTTTTCTTGGGCAGAAGAACTAGAGCGTTGGCTTCCATTTTGTTTGCCTTCTGATATTCATCTTGGTATTGTATTCATGTATTTTTCCTTTCTTTCTTCTTCTTTTTCTTCTTTTAAATAAATTTGACGCCCTTTGTTCTAACAGAACATGTACTAATCTTGTCAAGCTAGAGAAGTTTGTTTGTTGATACTCCCTCTTCTTGTTTAATTTAAAAGGTTCAATTGAATGAAATGTTTCATGTTTCTATAAAAAAATACAAAATTATAACGTCATCGTACCATTGATTCTCTTATTTGCTTTAATAAGTTTTCTTTTCACATTGTTACTGTTATTGTATAGTGTGAATATTGTCTTTTCCTTTCAACTTAAGAAAGTTATTATTATTTTTTTTTCTTCCAGTTTTTGGTCATCTGGACAATCCTTGCCATTTATCAAAATTCCCTAAAGTTGTGGTTATATCATATACGATGCTTCATCGTCTGCGTAAGAGCATTCTTCAGCAGAAGTGGTCTTTATTGATTGTTGATGAATCTCATCAAGTAAGATGTGCCAAGAAGTCATCTGAACCAGAGGAGGTAAACTTTTATACCATAATCAGTATATTTTTAGGCTTTTAGTTGGATGCTATCTTTTTCTTTCACTTCATAGAATTTTCTTTCTATTATTAATTGGTTTATTTTGAAGTGATCACTTGCAACAAACTAACAAAATAACACATAATGGGACTAAAGAGGTATCTTTTCAATGAAACGATGGCTTATTCATATTAATTTTACGTCCAGATGTATGACCTGTCAAATAGATATTAGTGTTATGATTGTGGAGTTCCTCCTCCGCCGTTTCATGAGAAGGACTGTTTCTTGTGACTTGTTGGGGCCTGTGCTATCATATGGAATCTTTGGAGCAAAAGGAATAATAGAGTTTTTAGAGGGTTGGAAAGAGATTATAGCATTGTATGGCCCCTTATTAGATTTCATGTTTCTCTTTAGTATGACCTTAGGGTTTTTTTTTTTTGGTAACTATTTTATATGCACCATTTTGCTAGACTGGAGTCTCTTCCTTTTCTGTATCTTCATTTATCACATACGCTGGTTTTTAGTTTACGAAAAAGGATTTATAAGCTTGCATAGGGAAATGTGTTGTAACCTCTCGTGTTTTTGCACAGATAAAGGCTGTTCTTGATTTAGCAACAAAGGTCCAGCATATTATTCTTCTATCTGGAACTCCTTCTTTATCAAGGTTGCATTGTGGCTTTCTCAAAGTGAATTCTTTTATAGTTTTTTGAGAATGATGTCTTTTCTCACTGAAGACATGTCTATCATATTATATCTTGTATTTTTCATTTTAATTTCTATTCATTATAACATCTCACTTTAAATTTTCCTAGGGAAAGACCAAGTATGAGTTTGCAAAAACTTACTGCGGTGTCAAATTTGTCTCTACTTCTCATGGGAAAACGTTTAAGGTACTAGTTGGACTTGGAATTCTTGTTGAAGAGCATTCTATCTTCCTAATTCTCAATGTTTTGAATCCGAATGTGGTGTTGTCTAAAAAATTGTGAATGAAGAGGGAAGGAGGATGGGAAAGAAAGAAAAAACTAAATGGTTGTTTGCTTTTCTGGATAATACAAGAAGATCTACTATCATGAATGTTGTTTTTATCGAGAATCCTACATTGAAAAAATCAAGGGACCTCACAATGTTTATAAGATGCATAGACAACTTCTCCATGCCAATTATTTTAAGATGGAACCACATGTTATCTTATACGGTATTAGAGCTCGTGAGTGCCCGTTTGGGCATTCGGTCCAAAAACAAAAATTAGGGTTCAATCCAAGAATTGAGTGAGAATTCAAAGGCACTATCTTGAGAGGGCATGTTGAGAATTCTATATTTTAAAAATCAAGGGACCTCACATTGTTTATAAGATACATGAGCTACTCTTCTTATTACCAATTGGTTTTGAGATTAAACCCCATGTTATCTAATAGTTTTATATTTCAACCTAGTCCTGGCTTTTATTTACAGTTAAATTTTAGGTTTCATTTTAAGGCTACAAAGTTTAAGCTTAGATGGAATTTCTGCTGCAGGACTTCTCGAAAGGCATTCGATTAGATGAGTTGAATGTGCTGCTCAAGCAAACTGTTATGGTGTGTGCTCATTCTCCCTATTACTTATGTTTGAGGACTCTGGACAGTGTTGCTTTGCAAAAATGAGTTTCTTGTTGTGCATGAGAGACACAAATTTGTCATATTGCTGGAGAAATATTTTCTGTCAAGAATATTGTCGGGATTAGAAAAATAATTCATATAGTAATAAGATTTTTTAATCAGTGACTGCAAATAGGTTGTCTTTCTCGGTTAAAGCCCTTTTTGTCTCTGGTCTACACTAAGAACTTTACCTTAATCTATAGAAAGTTCTGTTATTTTCATTTCCATTTTCTCAGACAATTTTATGCAACTTAGAGTCTTTGCTTCTGTGTGTGTTGTTTTACAAGGTAGGCCATAATTTCAGACACCCTCAATAAGTTTTAATAGTTATAAATTTTGAAGAAATAGGAAATTTGTTGCCTAAAATTTTTCTTTAATTTTTCATATATTATTATCCATAATACCATATTTTTTAATATACAAAATTTTTTATTTTTATTTTTGTGCGCCCTTCATGCTTAAATCCTACAAAGTAATTGCGCTTTCATGCCCATTGTGCTTTAAAGAACAATGGTTGTTGCTTTGTTTAGCACCTTGCATTGGAATTGTTGTGCCTCTTTTGATTAGTTAATTTATACTGTTTCCATTGTAGATAAGACGTTTGAAAGTGCATGTGTTGGCTCAACTACCACCCAAACGCAGGCAGATCATAAGATTGTTGTTGAAAAGTTCTGATATAGTTGGAGCAAAGGCAGCTACTAGGGAGGTGATCAATTGTGACCATGATAGAAATGCTGCTGAGAACAACACTCACGATATTTTGGGGGAAGAGGAAACCAACGGTAAGCATGAATATATATTTTATCTGTTGTGTGTGGTTTTTTTGCTGCATGTGATATCTTTAGGCATACTACTTTGGTGTATGTATATTAGTCTATGACAACAAGACAATCTAATGTTTTTAACTATTCTATTTTTTCAATCACACTTGTTTTAATTTTCCACTATCTCATCCTGTATGTTATTGTTGGCATTTCTACTATTTTTGGTATTTATAAATATTATGTATAAATATTAGTTGCGAATATTTGGTCTTTATTTTCATTGTTTTTTCCTTGTTTGTAATAGGTCTCCTAAGTTGCATAGTTTAAGATATAGCTCAATATATATTTTTTTTATCCTTTCTAAATTGAGAATTACATTGTCATCTACATACTAATGGTAATGGACATCAATTCTGTTGTTCTTATATTATTATTATTATTATTATTTGAGAGTAGTTTTGAGTTTGGTATTTCTTGAATGTCCATTATTTTGTTGGTGTTTTGGAAGGAAGATGCGGAAGGGATGAATGACTCTGAAAAAGCACGATTTCAGCTGCATTTTGGACTTCCATCTTTTTTTTTCATTGACTTATTTTTCCACTATTTTTCAGATGGTGGAGATTGTGGAATTGGGAAACTCTCCTTTCATGAACTGGGTATTGCAAAGCTATCTGGTTTTCGTGAATGGTTTTCTATTCATCCAATTATATCTGAATCAGATGGTTTGATGGACTTGGATTTGAAGACGGATTCCCAAAAGATGATCATTTTTGCTCATCATCATAAAGTTCTTGATGGATTACAAGTGAGATTCTCTTTAATTTCTTCTAGGAAAATTTTGTTTAAGTTGCTCGTTCTTTATTCGAACTTTTTGCTCGTTTGAAGTTTTGTTTTCTATTCATCCAATTATATCTGAATCAGATGGTGTGATGGACTTGGATTTGAAGACGGATTCCCAAAGAGATCATTTTTTGCTCATCATCATAAAGTTCTTGATGGATTACAAGTGAGATTCTCTTTAATTTCTTCTAGGAAAATTTTGTTTAAGTTGCTCGTTCTTTATTCGAACTTTTTGCTCGTTTGAAGTTTTTGGTTGCAAATACCACAAATTGGACGATGTTCACTAGACTGTAAGGTGCAACTTATAGAGCACCGATGATGTTAGTGAAGCTTTACCATCTGTTTATGCTTTTTTGAATAGTAATTGATGTAGTTGCTTCAGACACTTTCTTTTAATTTCTTGTTTGTATTTGGTCACTTTTTCCTGAAAATGCTTTTTATCTTCTTTATATTTTTGGATAAAAACAACAGCTTTTGTTAAATCCACATCTTCAATTTTTTTAGTTGCTTTACCATATGTTTAAGTTCACATTGGCAACTAGTGGCATACCAATTTTTAGCGCACATCTCCTGTCTCTGGCCTTTTTTTTCTTGCTTAAAGCTTTCCTCATTTTACTTCCCTTAGGAACTTATGTGCGAAAAGGGAATACACTTTGTTCGCATTGATGGCACGACTCTTGCTCGAGACAGGCAATCTGCAGTGCTGTTATTCCAGTCATCAACCGAGGTTTGATATAATTCTTGTGTAACCTTCATGTTCATTGTTTACATTGACTTGCTTATCATATATAGCCAGTGAATCAATTGCTGACTGTTAGCATACCAAAAGGTGGGGATTAATGCAACTTGCATATAGGAATAGTTGAATTACCGTCATGAGATCATTTTTTTCCAATTTTTTATTACTATATATATATAAATATAAAATAGAAAACTAAGGCCTCATGGCTCGTGAAAACAAGAAAAGAAATTGTATTTCTTGAACTTGGTCAGTTAGAATATAACTTTGAAATTGGAAAAACTACTTTTGGCCATAAAATTTAAATGCTCAGAAAGTAAAATGTCTTTGGTAGAGGGTAACTTTGTTAGAATGATAAACTAAAGTTTATTTTATTTCTTATCAACAAATAAAACATAAGATAATTTCGTAAACTTTTGAGTTTTGTGTAATGGTGGGGGAGGGGAAGGGGAACCCTGCTTCCAGGGAATACTTTACGGGAAAGCAACTTTCCTTTTCTCAAAATAACCAACTTTTTTTTTTTTATATTTTATTCTTGAAATATTGAACTAAAAAACAAAGAAAATAATGAAAGGGTGTTCTAAAAAAAATTGCTAGAATAATCCTATAAAAAAAGAGGAAAAAGTTGCTAGAATCATTTTTGGAACAAGTCTTGCGAAACATGAATTTAGTGTATTCACATAAATCATTGTTTTCAACATAGTGAAGTTGTCTTGGATAACCAAATGGTTTAAATTTCGTTAATGATTTAACAGGCTTTCATCAATCATTCGAAGAGTAAATAGGGACTTTTTATTTATTTATTTTAAATGTATTATATTTTATTTGCTATTTACATGAATCTGGGCTCTCAATTTGTAATTACAATCTTTAATTTTTCATTGTCTTTATCAATGGTTTTTAAAGCAGGAAGTGTATTGAAGCAAAATAGCCTTTTCTCACGCAAAAGGAAAAAAAAAGTGAGGATTCCCTTGTATAAAGTGTACAAGGGAAAAATAATTTAAAAGTTTTGCAAATGAAAGAACGGAGTATTGAAAATAGCGAGATATGAAAAATTAAATAAATGAAAAGATCTATATTCTTAGAAAACATATTACTTTGAAAAATTAAAAAATGAAAACAAATTGAGTATGCCCCACTTTTTTTTATACTTTTGACTTTCATCGATCTTTGTCTTGATTAAATCTTTGTTTTACCATCCAAAAGAAACCAGTTTATGTCTTCAAGAGACTGTAGTGTTATCATATTGTGGATAAGTTGTGCATCACATAGTTTGCTATGCCGCTCATATTTGCCACGATAATTTTCTCCATGCATCAGGTTAAAATTGCTATAATAGGTATTACTGCTGGTGGAGTTGGCCTTGATTTCTCTTCGGCTCAAAATGTTTTGTTTTTGGAATTGCCTCAGTCACCGTCGTTGATGCTTCAGGTCTGGTTACTTAGCCTTCTGCTTAACATATGTAAAAGAAATTACTTTCATCAAACTCTTTTTTATGTTCCTGTCTTTGGCATATGTTACTTTTGAAAAATTAAGTAACCCTACATAAATTAAGCATTAGAAAGTAAGAAGGGAGGTAAGGTATGAACCTTCTAGGACCAAAATTACCTGTCTCTCCATCCCTCCCTCTCTTGACATGCCACTTTTCACCTATGGACATGTTCTTGAGTCTCCAGTAGTTAGTAAAGGAGAAGATAAATATGTCTCCGACATGGTACTTTTGAGTCTCTGGTCAACTTCTTGAAATCTATGAATGACTATTCATGATGTGCATGTTTTCCTTGACCTGAAGGCTGAGGATAGAGCTCACAGGCGAGGGCCGACCAAGGCAGTCAACATATACATTTTCTGTGCTAAGGTTTTCATTATGCTTACATAATATGTTAACAATTTTCTCCGAGAATTATATGAACTGTTTTTTGCTAACGATTTTATGTTACACAGGAGACATTAGATGAGTCTTATTGGCAAAACTTGAACAAGAGTTTACACCGGATTACCTCGACCCCTGACGGAAAATATGACGCAATTCAAGAAATAGCGGTGAACATTGTTATATCTTTATATTATATGATGAATCATGTTTTATATATATGTTTTGAATTTCAGGAAATTGTTTCCTTTTCTCAACCTTCACCTTGAGAAACTATAATTTCCTGCTGAGATTTGAATCACATATCATATGTAGAAAGTGTGGTCACTGGGGAGCTGCGGAAGGGTTGTTTATATGATAAGGGCTCTTAGTGAACCTATTATTCAATTCTTTGGTTAAAAGCTTCTAGTAGTATGTAGCTTCTTTGGTGTTCTTGACATTTTTTTATATTGAAGTATTTTCACGGATGCTATCATTTGCAATTCTATTTTATTTCCTGCTTTCTTTTTGTGTCGTTCTTTATTGTAATTACTCCGTGTTTATACATGCCACTTAGACGGTGTTTTATTGACTCCCTTGGCTCCCTTCTGTTATTTTGATAGCTTCAATTCAATGAAATAGTTTCAGAACTTAAAAAAAAAAAAGTGTAGAATATACCCCTTTTCTTGGTTTTGTTCATATATTATATTTTATGCAATCTGGTCATTAAGTCAAAATGTGCTATGATATTTCATTTTATGATAATGGGCAGGTAGAACGTGTTTCTTATCTAGAAGCATGTGGCAGAAGTGGTACAAGTTCTGAGAGTGATATGAACTCAGCAACATGCATTGAACTCTCCTCAAAAGGAACGAGAGCTCGAGGCCATGTCTCTTTGGAGGTTGAAGTAAAAGATGAGTTGAATGCTAAGACTGATTATTCATCTGATCAAAATGATGACATCGACAATACAACTCAAACTGAAACAGATCAAATAGCTATTGAGGTAATTTGTCATAGAGTAAGAGGAAAAAGCTTCCTACTTGCATGTTTCAATTTCAAATTTTCAACCCATATATTTTGAATATTCAGTTTAGCTTCTGTTGCGGTGTTTATGTTTGTGAGATATAAATTTAAATATACTTCTTAGTATAGGGTGAAATGTTATCTGTGCTCCTAAACAAAGATTTGCTCTCAAGGGGAAAATCGGAAGAGAATGTTACTGAAGTTGACACCAGAAGTCCTGAAAGAGCTTCCTGTCCTCAATTGGATAAGCAAAGTGGAGAGAGTGAGAGTGATCACGCGCAGAAGGTAGAATATTGATAACAATTCTCAAGACATTTGTATTTCTAATCTCACTGTCCAGGTGTTAATGGAATGCAGGAAGAGAAATTAGGCTCTGGTGCATCGAAGGTTTGTAATAGTGAACCCCATCTGATCATTGAGCCTGAAAACAATTCCCTGAACCATGTTCATGTTCTGCGGTTTGAGGTACTTTGGTTGTGTTTAATGATTGATTCTTCTTTGGATAACCTGGATGTTCTGTTCAATAAGTAAAACTGCTCAAATTTTGTTCATGTTGATTACTCGGCTTAAAATTTGTTGATATTTAAACATAGAAATGCCTTTCCAAAGGAAGGGGAGCTGTACTCTCTTACATTAGAAGTTTCATTAAGAAAGGTTTCCTATTCCATAAGTTGGTTGATGAAGCCAAGTTCGGAGAGAATTAAACTTTAAAATAATACTTCAATCTATTCAGTAGAGAGTAAGGTTCGGTTTATATACTGAGCCAAATTACAACTTAAGCCTAAAACAGAGTTACCACACGGTAACTTTACAAATTTTAAAAGAACATTAAAGAACCCGTGTACACTTGAGAGAATTCTAAAGAAAATAAAAGAGCCTGAAGCTACACACAAGCTACATTTTTGGTTCTTTTCTTCTCAAACGGACCAAACTTAGCTGACAAGGACCTTTTTTTGTTGTTTTTGTTTTTGCATTTAGGAACTACTATTATGCTTTATTTCCTGAATTCTTATCTCTTAGTTCCTTTTTCTGAGAATTCCACATTGGAAAAACCAAGAGACCTCATACTCCTTATAAGATAGATGGGCTATTCCTCACATTGTCAATTGACTTTGAGATAAAACCCTATGTTATCTAATACGGTATCAGAGCTCACAAAGTCCAAAGGGGTATTCGATCCAATAAAAAGAAATTGTGATCTGATCAAGGATAGTAAACCCAAAAAGGCAACCATCTTGAGGGAGCATGTTGAGAATTCCACATTGGAAAAACTAAGGGACCTCACACTCCTTATAAGATAGATGAGTACTCCTCATATTGCCAATTGGTTTTGAGATGAAACCTCATGTTATCTAATACTTTTCCTATTTAAAATAATGTTCATTCTAGTTGTTGATATATATTTTTCTTTTAAAATTTAGAAAAAGAAATATTTAATTGATAAATGAAACGTTCATTCTAGTTGTTGATTTGTATTGTTCTCTTCGATGTGGCCATTATCTTGTTCATGGTGGTTGATTGTTCAACTTAAACTGGACATAGTTATGTCCTCAGATAAAAAATTAGTTTATTATTAGATTCAGCATTCCATTTAATGGTTTGACAAGAGCTGTATATTCAATCTATTAGTTGCTTCCCTTGTTTATTTTTGCTGCATTGAATATTGCGTAAACAACTGATAGTAAAAGGGTCTACCTTTGTTTTCAGGTTAGTCAGTACACAGGAAGGGTCCACTTGTATACATGCATTCCTGGGATAGACTTACGACCAAGGCCACTGTTTCTGAATTTCCGACCAGAAGAAGTTGAATTGATAAACTGTTCTGTCAATGATTGTCAAAAAACAGATTCCAATTTGGACACTACACTCTACAAACATGCTCTTCAAGTATTTCTCAGTGAATGGCGTAAGTTGCGACCCATTGAGCAGAGAAAGTTACATGGAAAGCCACTGCAACTTCCTTTAGATATTGAGCTGTGCTACTTGAAGGAAAACATCAACCACAACGCTGCTGTATGTTGAATATAATTTTAGTAAGATTTTTCCTTGGTCAAGATGAGTTCAATGTATGCCTACTCCCTTTCATGTAGTCTGGCCAACTTAAATAAGGCACTTCATATATTGATTATAAATATGTTAATCATGTATTGGGTATTTTCTTATTTTGTTTATTTCCTTTTATGTATTGAGCTTTTCACCGGTAGAAGGAGGCTCGGTATCTTACTATAGATTTATTGGAATACAAATATTTGATCCTATAAAAATTTAGAGTTAATTTATCATTTATATCTTTTTTCATGGCTCTTGTGGACTTGTGATAGAGTGAGTATATTGAGGTGCCTAATCTATAGCCTTGATTTAATAGCTCTTGTGAACTTATGATACTATTGATTTATTGGAATTTTTTTTTCTTATATGCTATAGTAACTAGTATGTATCGATGTTTTAGTTTGGAATGGGATCAGTCCATCTCTACAATATCAACATTGATGATTGCATCTCTCTGTGCAGGGAGTGTTGAAGGGTAAAAGTTTGCGGCGCACAACACCACTCGATGACATTAGCCGACCATTACCGTCTTCTGCTGTATGGAAACTGGTCCAGTTATGTTGTGGCTCTGGGAAAAGAAAGAAAGAGTATACTCAGGGTTGGACTCTGACAGATGAACCTCTTTGTAAATTGTGTCAAACACCATGCCAGTAAGTTCATTTCTTTATTTTTTGTAGTTTTAAATTCTTTGATCAAACTTCAATTGTTTCCTTGACTTGTAGGGGCATCAATGCAAAGACACCTGAATATTTCGAAGATCTTTTCTGTAATCTTGGCTGTTATGAAGAATACCGCGTTAGGATTAGTACCACATCCCTCCGTCGGGTGAGAATATCAATTATTCACGTTTTTTCCATCAGTGTTATACAGTTTAAAATATGTATGTAATAGTGGAGTAGAATGTCGGTTGGCATGCTGACTAAATGTAAAGCAAGTGTTTATGCAAGTCATGTGTGTTGAAGCCTGACAACATCTTGCGCCTCTGCTATACTAGCATGCACAAGAACCTGATAGGTATCTTTTATTTACTTATAGTTCTCCAAAGTGAAATTACAACCCATCAACTATGACCAATTCGAGAGGGTCACAATCTCTCCCTACTAACTTCACAAAAGAACCACACCTTTTTCCAGACACCCATCCGACAACTAACGAAGGAAGTTATAACTCCCTACATAAAATACGTAATTCAAATACAATAACTGCTATTAAAAATAACCACTAAAATAACTACTTTTCCTTGCTCTTGTCCTTCCTGCCCCTTCTAGCATATACATAGACAATTGGAGGTTTAACATTACCCCGAGGCCAAAAGACACCTTGTCCTCAAGGTGGAAATTTGGAAATTGCTGCTGAAAGAATTCCAAAGGCTCCCAAGAATTATCACAAGTAGGTAAATCCTTCCACTGGACAAGTACCTCTCATATGCCAGTAGTAGAATATTGGCGAATGCCCAAAACAGAAGAAGGTTGAAGCTGCCACCCAAATTTGGAAGACAATTGGGAAGTTAAATGATAATAGGTAACCTCAGCACCAATAGCCTTCTTGAGTTGAGAAACATGAAAAACTAGATATATTTGGGCTATAGAAGGAAGGTCCAACTTGTAGGCGACGGGACCAACATTTTGCAGAATGCGAAAAGGGCCAAAATATTTGGGAGCCAACTTTTGATTGCGTCGGCGAGCCAAAGAAAGTAAGCGATACGGTCTCAATTTCAAATAAACACGATCACCAACAGTAAACTGGATATTGCGCCGATGCTGATCAGCCTTTTGCTTCATCTTTGACTGGGCCCAAAACAAATGAGCTTTTAGATCCAACAGAGCTTGATCCCGATGAAGCATGTGTTGGTCCAAGTCGTAATTAGCCGTCATGTGCTGGCCATAACGGATCAAAGGTGGAGGAGGACGACCATACATAATATGAAATGGAGTGGTACCCGTAGAAGAATGGAAAGTAGTATTATACCAATATTCCCACCCATACACCATAACTGTCATCCATTCAGTTTTTCCTGACAAAAACACTGCAAATAAGTTTCCAAACAACGACTGACCACCTCAGATTGGCCATCTGTTTGTGGATGGTAGGAAGTACTTCAGTGTAATTGTGTGCGAAAAACCGCATCATGATCTGAAACAATAGAGACAGGAAACCCATGCAATTTCACTATCTCAGAGATAAAAACCACAACCACAGATTTAGCAAAAAAAGGGTGGTGCAAAGGCAGAAAATGGGCATATTTATTAAGCCGATCAACCACCACCATAATCACATTAAACCCATGGGATAAGGGCAAACCTCCAATGAATCCATCGTGTGTTGTGGAATACATAAGGGCTGCAATAAATTAGCAGGGGATAAATGCAAGAATTTATTTTGTTGACAGATTGGACATTCAGCTACCAACTTCTGAACGTCCTTCTTCATCCCTTGCCAATATAACGCCGACATAAGCCTCTTATAAGTGTGTAAAAAACCCAAATGCCTCCCTACAACAGAATTGTGAAAGGTGCGAAGAATTGTTGGGATAAAGGAAGATTGTTGTAGAATGACCAATTTGTCTTTATACAACAATTTGCCATGCTGCAACACAAATTTAGGGACAACATCTGGATCTTCCTCTAATTTGCGTATGATGGTCACAAGGTGAGGATCATGAGAAATTTGCTCCTCAAGTACTTTGGAATAAAAAAGATAAGGAATGGAGATAGTATTCAATTGCACCTGTGGAAGACGAGATAGGGCATCGCCAGTATGATTTTCTTGGCCGGCTTTGTAATGTAACTCAAAATCGTATCCCAATAGACGAACAACCCACTTCTGGTATTCAGGAGGAATGGCCCGTTTCTCAAGTAAGAATTTCAGTGCCTTTTGGTTGGTATGTACAATAAAATGTTGACCCAATAAATAAGGACGCCAACGTTGAATAGCAAGAACAATTGGCCAAGACCGGAATAGTAGTCATGGCCATCTTCAAACGTTAAAAAGCCTGATCAGCATCATTGTTCCAATTGAAAGCATCTTTCTTGAGTTGCTGAGTGAGGAGAGTAGAAATAGCATCATAATTAGCTACAAAACGCTTATAATACCCTGTGAGACCGCGAAATCCATGGAGTTCCGTTAGATTTCTAGGTATGGGTCACTGAACCATAGCTTGTATCTTTGCTGAATCAGCCTCAACACCTTCATGAGATACCCAATGGCCCAAATATTCTACTCGAGACTGATCAAATTGACACTTCTTTATATTAGCATACAATTGGTGTTCAACCAATACATTGAAAACAGTGAGCAAGTGTTCGTGATGAGAATTGAGATCAGTAGATGAGAATGTCGTCAAAAAAGACTGAAACAAACTTCTGCAAATAAGGTCGAAACACATGATTCATCAAAGCTTGAAAAGTAGCAGGAGCGTTGGTTAATTCAAACGGCATAACAAGGAATTCATAGTGGCCATCATGTGTTCGAAAAACAGTTTTAGGAACGTCGTCCCTATGCATACGAATCTGATGGTAACTGGATTTAAGATCGATCTTTGAGAAAACTTGGGAACCATGTAATTTGTCTAGGAGTTTCTCAATAACCGGAATAACTACTTTTCCTTGCCCTTGTCCCTCCTGCCCCTTCTAGCATATACGTTGACAATTGGAGGTTTAACATAACCCTTATGCTAGGTCATCTGACTGATAATAACTAATAAGATATATTATAAGAATTCATTTTTATCTTGTTAAACTTTCCAAAGGATGATTTGGCAGGATTTTTGTTTTTAATTGTAAAAAAGGCTAAAGTTGAGGCTTGACAACAGTTTGCTCTTAAAAAACACTGATTTGTAATTTACTTAAGCATGTCTGAAACTTTTCTTTTCTTTTCTATGAATTGGAGCGACAAAGGGAAGGGTCGTAATTTTTTGAAGTCCGACTTTCATCATGAATTTTTCTTTTTCAATTCTGAATATTCACAATCATGCTCCTATGGTATTTTTTTTACACGGATGCATGTAAAGTGGGAGTATATAATTTATAATTCACCATCTGTTTGCCATTTCCTCTATATTTTATATGATTTTTGTTTGGCTGTATCTGTTATTAAATGCTTGAAATACCAGGAACTGTTTCAAATGGAGCATGGTGTCTGCTCAAATTGTCATTTGGACTGCCATAAGCTTGTGAAGCACATAAGACCATTGACCTTGGACATGCGGCGTGATTATATTGAGAAAGTAGCACCTAATTTGGCAAGCCGGAAAAAATTGTACGTCTTTCAATTAATTGGAGTATTGATGTTGGTTTGCTAGACGAGGTTGCCACCATTATATGCTTTCCTGTTCTTGTCAATACATAAGCGAATATGTTTGCCTTTGGTAAATTGTGAGTGTCTACTGTTTCAAAGAATTAGGAAGATGAGTATGCAGTGAATAAGGAGAGTGGTTCCTATTTTCTGCATTCTGACATTATCCCTTCTCGTCTGGAAGGCTTGAGAAGATTGTTAATAATCCAACTGAGGGCAACGCATGGCATGCTGACCACATTGTTCCCGTTTACCGAGGTGGAGGTATGGAACATTCTACCTAGAAATTAATGTATTAGATATGGTATAAGCTTCTGTTTTAAGTTTCAAAATTATACGCCTGGGTTAATCCCAACATGCTCATCTCCAAGCTTACCTATTAAAGATCTCAATATCAGTAGTCAAAGTCACCAGAAAATTATGGATAATTAAATTCTGAGAGGGTCCAAATGCAATAATCTTCTAACCTCAGCTCTATGATTTAATATAACCCCATGGATATTTGCAGTTAACAACAAAGAGCGAGATACCTAGGTCTTTATATCGTAGTGGCATTTCTAGAATTGAAATACATGTGTAGAAACACGAGGTGTTGATACTATTTTTGACTCCAGTGAGACTGGAGATGAGGGAAAAGAGTAAGGAGAGGACGTATGTCAATCCAATTATTTTTATTAGAATGAAAAATATTGTCATCTAGAAGAGCTCATTCCATAGAAGAGTATAGAGACGGATTTTTAAGGATGAGAATTCAACCCATAGAACATAACTCTTAATCACTAACGTTCTGTCTTCCTCGCAAGCATGGTTTATAGGCCCCCAGATGTTTCATCATCGTGCTGTGGATTATCTTGGTTGACTATATTTTTTCATGCCCATGAATAATTTCAGGATGCTATAGGTTTACAATGACCAAACCATTTGAATCACCAAATAGTTTGCAATAATCTAGCTTTTTGTTTGGTTGTTTTTACTAGAAACTGAATTCCTGATGATTGATTAGCCTGGGTTATGTTCACCACTAAAGGTGAATGCAGGCTAGAGAATATGAGGACCCTTTGTGTGGCATGTCATTTTGATGTTACTGCTGAACAACGTGCTGAACGACGATTAATTCGGCTCAAAGCTAAGAAACAACTTAAAGACACTATCACTGGTATCAAGAAAGGTGGAAATACTGAAACCAACATTCAGGTTTGTGCTTTTTGTATCAGTTGTTTACGTAGTTTAGTTCAAACAAATTTACCTTATTAAATTAGAGAGATGCAATCTTATAAAATGACTGATAGTCTGGAAACAAATTACAGAAGCAAGTGGATGATGAGCAAGAGAATGTAATTGATGATCAGCTAATCTTAGTGAAGGTTCCTGGAAGTGCTTACTCCAAAGACTACTGGTTAGACAATAATAATAATACAGAGGGACCAGGAGAGTCCACGGGAGCTTAGAGGACAAACATCCTGTGGTTCACATTCTTCAAGCAGTTCTCATCCACTCCATATTGTTGTATATTAAACTTACATGGCTGAGTTTTGTATGTATTTTGCAGTCAGATTTGGCGGCTCAATCCCAGCTGGAACACATGAGCCAAAAGATCAGTCCCGGCTAATTGCATTCGTTGGACTTGACTGTCAGGAAAATAGGTGTTGTATGTTGTAACCACATGCATGATCAAATTTTGTTGCTCAACCTCGACCATACCCATTGTTTGAACTTGCAAGTTAATGATGCTTGCTTGTTCCACTTGTAGTTTTGTAACGAATGTTTTTGTAAATTAGATCTATTTAATGTAATTGCTTGATGGGTTCGAATTCTGGGCATTTTCATATTTTACAAAAGGCAAGTTTTTTTATTATTTATTTATTTATTTTTATTGATGTTTTATTTTAGGATGGTTTTACTAAAATGTAGGAACTAAATAATTTTCAATCTAATACCCATTTTTAATGGATGTTTTTACTTTGGAAGTGAAACCAATTGTAACCCTAACCATAACCAATGGAGACATCTTCACGACATGCTTTTTGACATTCTTTGTTTGAGTGCTTACTTGAATGGAGTTATGTATTGGTTGGGAAAAGAAAAAGATAACAAAAAAACTATGTTATATTTGCTCTTGATGTTGAAATTGAACAAATTGAATTAAAGTGTTGTTTTGCAAGTTGACCCTTGCTCTGTGGAGCGTGGCATGGATCAATCTAAGACCATTTATGCAACTTTTTACACCAACTAGGCAACAATTAGTAAGACCATTCAAATGTGGAGTATGCGAGAGAAAGATTCATGGATTAGAGACATCCTTCAAGCTCATCAAAGCCTTTGAAGATGGAAAGATATTATGTATGATTAGTATGGAGTATTTTTGCTTCTATAATCGTTTCACTAAGATCATCCTGAAGAATCAAAAAAAGTTTTAGACACATTTGCCAAATAGAATCTTTGAATTTTGGTGATCTTGAAACTTATGCTGTGGTTAGAGGTTTGGAAGACTATAAGTTTGCTTTTGGTTCCCTCCTGAACATTGTGGAATCTGATTGTGTTGATCTTATTAGTGTCATTTCTCATTTTTGGGTTTTGTTGAGGATATTAGAACCTTTGCCATTCCGGCCCATGTGATGTCTTTTGTTTGGTGTTCGCATTCTGTGAATGGGATAGCCCATCGGTTGGCTCAGGCTGCTTTGTTGTATGGTAATTGGGGGTGTTTTGTTTCTCATTCTTCTTCTGGCTCTGAAGAAGTGGGTGGGGTTTCTCTTGTTATCACAGATTGGTTTTCCTCTGCCTTTGATGCTTGTGGTCCTGGTTAGTTCTTGAATGAATTTTCTTTTTTGATTAAAAAAAGTGTAATAATTATTATTATTATTATTTTAATTTAGCAAGAGAAAATTTGAGGAATGCAAATAAAATGCAATGCAAAAATGAAAAACAGTAATCAAAATTCCAAAAACTATTTTGATTTTTTTTAGGAACATTTGACCAAAATTTTCAAACATATTTTTTTATTTATATATATATTTTTTGAAAACTCTTTCCCTAAGAAAATAATAATTAAAATTTTCAAAGTTCAAATTAAAGAGAACTTCAAAGTTTTCAAAGTTCTCTTTAGTTTAAACTTCCATTCTCTAAATTTCATCTTTGAACCAAGAAAGATCAATTCCTTTGCAATTAATCAAGCACATCTTCATGGTCGCCCAATTAGCTTGGCTGATTCAACCCATTTCAAATTTGAGCCCCACACGTTTTTTTAAGTTAAAGCTTATGAATTCTATTTGCCACATTAAGCTTATGAATACTATTTGCCTGATCTACGAATTTTGTTGTTATGTTTTTCGATTATTAAAAATGTTTTCAAATAAAGTCGAGTTTTGAAAACTAAAAAAACTGAAAATTTTATTTATGCTTTTAGAATTTGACCCATAATTTAAATGTTTCTTTAAAAGAGATTAAATATATAGTGAAAATTGAATATTAATTTTAAAAACAAGAAACAAAACCATTATAAAATAGAACTTAAATTTTGCCGACAAAAATATTTCAGAATAATTTCACGATTGGGAGAATGAGTGGATTATTATCTTCTATAACTTGCGCCAGTGATTAATAAACCTGGCTCGTGGTATCTGTTGTAAATCATTAATTATTCATATATAAAAACACTAATTTTAATATATATATATATATATATATATATATATATATATATATATATATAACAAACAAATACCTTTTCAACATCTGATCTGATGGTCAAAGTAAATTAAATGAAAGGATACAAACATTTCTTCCTTCCATGCTGTGTAGTAGAGCTGGAAAACTTATTTCATTGTATTGATGATGACTATAACCTTTTGAATTTGGTGGTATAGTTAACTGTCTTCAAAGTTCTTGTAACTTGTTAGCTGTTCCTTGATTACATTCACATCATGGCTTGAAAACAAGGCTGAAAAAGATATGAAATCTGAGATTAGACATCAATGTGGACAATAGCCAATAAGATTATTAATCTTTGATTTTCTAAAAGTGATTAAAAATTTCAGCTGGGATTTTTGTACTTTTTAACAGAGAAAACTTTGTTTTTGGAAACAAAACTGAATATATAATGTAACTGAAATTATGTACAAAATTCTGGTTAAGATTAATTAATCACAAACCAGGAAAATCCCACATCAAGCCTTCTCATTTTATCCATCTACAGCAGTGGAAATGCCAGCTGAAAAGAACTGCTCTGCTCTATCAAGAAAACTGCTAGGGAATCTATAAAGCAACATCACAGATGCAACTTCTGTTGCTGGTTGAATGTGCTTCAAAGCTATTTCATCAGATGCTTTAGCTGATCTGTTATCTCTCTGGTTTCTTGTTTTGTTACTCCTATTGCTATTTCCTGAGGAACCTCCTCCAGGTCTTCCTAAGGAAGTTCTTGTGATTCTGCCGACATTGCGGGTAGCTCTAATGGTACTGTCCATTTGAGGTTTTCTAGACTCGGAACAATTCGGGTTAGATTCATTAGATTCCTCGTTCTCTTGGGTTGAAGTCGATTGTAAAGCTGGTGCAAGCGGATTATTTTTGCAGGATTTCAATAATGAAAGCAGCATATCTATACTTAGCTCTTGCTGAACAACGGACTTGTTCTGTTCACACCCATAACAGGCAGCAACCAGGGTGCTAGCCAACACTGGCATCAATTCGGGGTCGCTGAAGAACACAAATGGCAGGTCGCACACCTAAGCACATAAATCTCATTTGTCAATTTCATCAAAACATGAAACTAGGGATAGGATCTGTATGGTAGTATACTAACCTTGTGGAGTATGGTTGGGCTCTTTCCCCAGCGAAGGACTTCTTGGTTCTCAGGATGGAACAAAGCAAAATGCCCAAGAATGGACAGAGACTCGAGAAGCAGAAGACCAATCTGAGGATGATCAAGCAGGTTTGAAAGCTTAAAACTAAACAGTAACACAAAATGGTGCAAAGAAATTAAAAAGGGATAAATTATTGAGGCAAAGAATAAAATTGACTTCAATGGAAATGCGTATGAACCATGAAGATAAATTACAGAGGATCAGTATCAATGGACGTAGATAGCGCCTTTAAGTCTTAATAACACACAGCAGACAGATTGTGGCTACTGACCTATCAACAAAAAGCAAATTGTAGATTTTATTCTAATAGGTAACAAAATTTCGGATTATTGCAAGCTTAGCAGAAAAGGAGGTTTGTTCCAAATGAATTTCCTGGATCCATGCTTGCATTTCCAACACCACATCCTGTTATTTCTTTTGCCTTTACACAAAAGTCTTTCTTGTTAAACGAAGTTGGAGGTTTTCATTGGAAATTAAAGCTTTGCGGGGAATTACTCGCTGGAAGCTCTAGAAGCACCTGGTCATCTATTCCCGAGCGCTGCGTGCAGGCGAACGGGTGGTTGAGTTCAATCTTGGTCAAGGTCATAAAATTTTGTTTTGGGAGGATACTCGACGGCTCAAACTTCCTTACTGTTGGGATTCCTAATACTGCACAGAATTGTTAATTCGAGCGACTTCTTTGTTAATCAATGTCAGTCTGAGGAACACTACCAAGGGGTTGACTCTTAAGTCTTAACATCCTATCATTGTAATGTACAACTACGGCTATGACGTTCACTTCCGTGGCCAACTAATCAATTAGTCCGTGCAAAAATATACAGCCAATTTTTGTCTCAAGTGTGCTAGCATATGGAAAAAGCATGTTTCCTACACTTGACACTAGCTTGTAAAAAATAGCAAGCATAAGTTACCGGATCACTAGGAGCTGTCCACTTGCTTGAGCAATGCGAGAGAAGGAAACTCATTAAATGGAAAAACTCCATTTTCAGGTCTGGCCTAGCCTGAAAGAAGATAAGGATGTAACTCCTAATTAGCCAGGAGTTAAAGATCTAGTAATTAATCTCTCTTTCCATGACGGTCTAATAATTTATATCTAAAGATTAAATTCAACAATCCACATTGGAACTAAGTTCGAGAGATTGAAAATTGTCATAGACAAAGTTCCACTTGAAATAATGCCAACTTACTAGCACTCGCTGCATAAATTTAAGATCCAAAAATGCCACATTGTTCAACACCTTCAGCACACCAATAGCAACATCTTCAAAGTTAGACGGAAGGATATATGCGGCCTGAAACATAATAAAGATATCTCAAAATTGATAACACGAACAAACAGCTGCTAAAACTCCAAAATATAGCTACTTCATGTGACTAAGACAATAACTGACGTAAAATATAAAAATGGGGAAAAACTGATAATTTTTTAGAAAAGAAAAAAGAAAGAAAGAATGAAGAGAAAAGAAAAAAAAGAAAGAGAGAGAGAAAACACAGTTATTTTTGGTTAAAGCAAGTTTGGAACAAGCAACTCGCCCATTGTGTTAAAACAGTAGTCTATCAGGAAATGTTGCACTAAAAGTGCTAGATTAAGCTAGATCTAAAAAAATGGATTTTAAACATATCTGACAAATCCGTCAATAATGTTAAACATCAAACTAAAAAAAGGTATAAAAGTTGATAATATTAAACATCAAACTGAAAAATAATAAATATCATAATGAATTTGTTACAATATTCACGGTATTCACCAAATAGAGAATGGAGCAAGATGAACATGAAGAAATGTTTGGATTCCAGTCTGCATGGCTTGAAGAAATTGAACACTAAGTTAACATGTACATTAACTATTAAAGCCCTTATAGTTGTTTAAGAATACAAATTAGCTCAGAGATATAATGCTTTTGACAAGTCAACTTACCTGTTCGGATGACAATCTATTGTTTGCTTGCAGCAATACAGCTGTTAATAAAGACAGGAGACCAACAATTCCAGTATCAGATATAGCAGACAATAGATAAGCTACTGGTGGTTTCAATTTTGTAACATTTTTTATCCTTAAGTCAGAAACAAGATCCACCGGCTTTTTCTGATCCCCTTGGGATACCAAACGTTTCAAGACAACTTCACTATCTTGCGGTTCATCCTGATTATCGGTCTGGATAAGATTAACACCATTTGCCTTAATCGAGCAATCAGTCTGCTCCCTCTGACCACCATCACTGGGTATCATCCCATCGTTTATCTTTTGCTCACATGATTCATCATCCAGTTGATCTACGGTCATTTTTGGCTTTTGTACAATTTTACCACCATTTAACCCAGATTCTGAAGGGCTACCATCCTCAGTGAAACCAGTTCCAAAAAAATCTCTAGACTCGGCAGAAATAGTAATTCCACTTCCATCTCCTGCCAATTTTTCACTATATGGTAATACACAATTAATGGTACTATCAGTTCCAGGTCTTGATGTTAAAACCACCAGAAGACGTATACTTAAGAGAATTGAAGAAGGAAATGGGGACCCTTCCACCTGAGGTCTGTCATAAAGTGCAAAAAGATCCCGAAGCCGTTGAATAACCTGGTAGGCAACCAGTAGTTCTAGCAAACCATCCCACATTTGGAGTTGTGGTCCTTCAGGGTTTATATGACCAATTATTGTTGTGATAGTCCACAAAGACCCATCCAGTACTTCAGAGCTCGACTCAAAATTTTCAATAGACGTTCTGCTTGATGGAACCCCATTACCAGGGGCATTAATAGAAGCCGCAATCTTAATGTAGTTCTCAAGGGCTGTTGATAGCATTGGGATGATTGGTGGCAAGAGATTCTGCGCAAGAAAGTAACTTCTGTTTGCTGATGCAGATAATACTACCCTTAGCAATTTTAATAGGTGTATCATCACTTGACAGGCTTCTGGTTTAGATGTGTGAGAAGCAGGAAGTGCAGAGGCAATAAAATCAAGTAAGCCAGCTTGGCGAGAAGCTTGCAGCTCAAGTTCCCTTCCATCCAAGTACTAAAAAACAAAAAACTGTCAAATAAAACATCTAACAGCATACAAGTCAAGTCGACAAGAAATTATTTTTATTTTAGAGAAAAGCAAGTTATGCTATCTTAGTAAAGAGACATGCTATGAAAAAATTCATTGTGACGATCCCCAAACGGATGAATATGAGTTGTGCATAGACAAAAGTTACAAATTGAGACACCAATGACACATCATTACTAGTATTGACAGGAATAAATACAACAATCAACTAAGATTTCAAATATCCCACCTCATAGTTTCACATCAAATTACTTTAAATCCATGCACTGATACTGCAAATGCCCAGCTTAAGCACCGTGATCTTTTCTTCCTCATGAATAATTACAACAGCATGAAAATTTTGATAAAATTCACTTCTCTACTAAGGTATTAAACCCTACAAACAAGTGGATAAATGGACAAAATGCGGGAATGGAGAATTCACAGTGTTCAACTCTTTAACTTCAAAATACAATTTAATAATATATAGAAACACAATTTGGGACATATGTCATAAAAAAATCCACCCTCACCCAAAAAATAGAATGTTGGTGTTTGATAATACCTTGATCATTTCAGCAATTATCAGCCCTAAACTTGCAGCCCCTTCTTTTCTTGCTTGGCGAAGTTTCTGAAGTTCTTGAAGCCACCTACCTATTTTTGCCCTTGCAGTTCCTATGGATGTTCTATATCCAATGCCAACATTTTCAGCTCCATTAACGGGCTCAACAAATTCGTACTTCAGAGCCATAAGCCTCTGTCGGATTCTTTTGATCCTTCGTTTCATGTGTTGTTGCATCGTTGTCTTACCCATTGCAAGACCAGGACCCAATTCAGAGCTACTTGGTCCGTGCTCATCACCATTATTATTTGGTGTCGATCTACTTGGACCATCCTTATGCATATATCGTCGCAGCAAGGGTGAAGATTGGTCCCTAAAATCCATAGAAGCCCTCTCCCGTATTTGCTCCAAATAAAACTTTCGTCGTTGTTCACTTTCACTAAGTCGCTCAGCCAATTTCTGGGCCATAAGTTCAGCCTCTTCTTGCTGGGCTCTTGCTCGTTCCTCTTTCCTTCGAAGCTGTTCCATGGCCCTTGCCTCCCTTGCCGCACTTGATGCTTTTCGCTCTTCTTCCCTTCGAACATGAGCCTCTTCTTTTTTCCTCTGTGTTTCAGCAAGACGCTGCAATTTTTCAGCTTCGATCAATTTCTTCCGTTCTAACACTGCTTCTTCTCTGGCCATGTCTTCCTTTTGTTTAATTTTCATCACCTGAAGTTTTTCAGCTCTCCTTAACTCAGAACCGTGAAGCTTCTGTCGCAGCATAATCTTTTTATTTTCTTCATTTAAGGAGGTGATGAAACGAACCTCATTTACCTTACTACTCTCATCACCAGCTCTCTTCACAACTTGAGCTAGGAAAGCTTCATGCCGAGATTCACTGCGCTGGTGGCGAGCATACATTCCCTCCCGTAATTTCATAGTACGTACAGCCTGCCATTCATTAACACGATTTAATTTCTCTGAAGTACGCTGCAGTTTCTGAACCCTTTCATTCTCTAATTCACTTCTAATTTTCATTGCACGAGCATGCTTTTCTTCTGCCTCTCTTTTCACATCTAAAGAAGTTTTCTTCTTCTTGTCTGGGGACATTAGCTTATCATGCAGCACGCGTACACGCTCAGCACTTTTCCTGCTCATGCCTGGCAAATGTGAAACCCGAGAACTAATCCGAACAGATGATGAAAGTATGTCTTCCCAGTTCCTCTTCTCTTTCCATGCATCCATGGATTTCCGAGCACCAATATTTCTCTTCTCTTTTTCCTTGTCTTTTTCAGGAACAGTTGCTTGTCTTTTGGAATGTTCTACAGCTTTCTGATTTTTCTCACATGTACCCTCTGCAAGAGCCCTTTCTCTTTTAGAAACTAACCTTTCTACATCAGATTCAAGTTGCTCTCGCTTAAATTTTACAGCAAGAGGTGGCTTGGATGAATTTATAGAAGACAAGGAATTCTGTGGGCGTGAACGTATATTTTGCACAACATTAACCTTCTCAGTACCAAGAGACTCGGTATTCTTTTCTTTTCCACTAAGATTCCCTGGAGTGAGACCTACACCTTTATTTTCTGCTATATTTGATGCTGAATCTGCAGCATCATGCACTACACAATTTATTGTAGATGTTTTCTTCATTTGATTCATACAATGAGGACTTAGACATTCATTCCCAGGAAGTTTTTTGCTTGCTTCAAGCATGTTGGCTCTCTCTTGCCGAATTTTCTTAAAGGCCTCAAGTGATGACGATAAAATCTCTGCTTTATGAGGAGAATTTGTCATCCGTCGAACCTGCATTTATTAAGGCATAACTGGTTTTCAAATTTCAGAGAAAGATTAACTGATAAACTTGATGTGAAAAGGTTAATTCTGTCATACAAACAGATTGTGATAATACATCACGTACAAGAGAGGGTCAAATATATTCCAATCTTCCTTATGAACTGCTGAATTAGAATTCAAGAATCAAGAACTATCCATGTAAATACGCAATAATAGCATTGTGTACTAAACATTACAATAATAAGGGCAAATTGCACATGATTGTAACTAGAACCCTCCTTAAGTGCAAAGATTATAGTTTTAAATAGCCTTGTTAGTAGAAACAAGAAACTCATCAAGGGTTTGTTCACCCGCCACAAAAGCATGTTGGTCGGTAGAGATAATAGAAGGCAACACTTGATCCTCTTCATTAATGCCTCAGAGATGATTTTACCAAGCTAATCAATAATCTAATTTCTTCTTGATTTCTTAAGCCAGACACAACTAAAGGTCTTGTGCATGTAATGCCTTCCCTAGGAATTCATAGAACACACCCGAAGTAAATGTAGCTTAATGGCATCCCAACTATCCTTAGCCAACAACAAAAAGCCACCAAAGTTCAAGCCTTCACTCCCCTCAGGTTGCAAACCATTTTCCTAGTCCGTTTAAGGGAGAAAGACCTCTCCAACCATCCTCTCACTTGTCACTACAGGGTACATCCAAAGCCATCTAAAAAGGCTTATGGCTTTGAAAGAAAGCGAAAAGGGACAAGAAAAATGAAACTACTTAACCCTCCATCTCTTTATCACTTGTAGCCAAATTACAATCTTCATAGTTGGGAACGGCATTCATGAATTTTTGAAAACTAGTGATCTAAGGAGAAGAACAGTGTTGCAATCCTCTTTTTGACACACCTAGTTTTAGCCTTCTAGCTCCAACTAATTCACTTCCTACAGTGGATAATTTTGAACTCTATCCCTCTTCAAGACCGAGCTAAAACTTGAAGTCTGAAAAATCCCCATATCTACACAATCCAAGGTGCAATTCTATTTAAGATTTCTTCCTTCCTCGCGCAAATATTGCCAAGGGTATTTAAATTCTAATCAAGCAAAGCAGACCAAAGATAATTAGTTTGAGAGAAGTGTGTTCACTTTTTTTATCCGGTGTGTTCCAAAATTTTCAAGATCTTCTGGTTCATTAAGGAGGAAACAAAGGCAAAGTTAGAAGACCACAAACATAAAATGAAAAAGAAGAGAACTAGAGATCCATGCCAAATTTTTCCTACTGTCGACAACCAGAAAACTAGTTACAAGACGCATAGGAGTTAATATATGACATATTTTCCAAGTTCTTTACAAAGAAGCATCATTACAATCAAACAATTCACATCAGAAAACTAGTTACTAGAAGCATAGGAGTTAATATATGATATACTCATTGTTGCAAAAAGAGAAGCTATAGCCACATCAGAGAATCTGAAAGTTGCTTGACAGAAAAACAGACATACTCGAGCTCACCTCCCAAGAGAGAGCATGTGGCCTACAATGGTCACTCTTCATAGTGATTGGCATCCCATCAACAGACTGAGAAGACAACCTCTTTACCTCTTCAAACTCCTCCACCCTAGCATTTAGCTCTTTAAAGTCAGATGCAGCCTCTTCAAGAACAAGAATGGCTTCTTTCATCTGTTCCAAGTCACATTCCAGTTCACAAAGGAGATAAAGTTCATCTACAGCTCGATTAAGATTCTCAAAAAGGAAGCACCAGAGCCGCTGCCTAAACCTTTCTTTACTCTCACCTGTCTCACCTTCACTGGGGACACTCACAACTTGCACATTATGAGTTCCACTCCCTTGTTCAATTTGAGCTTCTTCAACCGAATCAGAGGTACCCCCTGAATTTTCACATCCACTAGTTTCAGCTGAAACTGACTCAGCATTCTGAACGGGCAATGACAAGCTAGAAAACTCAGTCTTACCTGCTACTTCTTGGAGCTCTGGATTTTCTACCTCAGGTAACTTGATAGCCTTCTGGACTTTTGGCTCAGTTCCAGCTTCTTCACAAGAGGGAGAATTAAAATTTGAACTGTGATCATCTACAGGTTTGGTGTGTCCAGTTCCTGTATCCTTGAAATTTGAGCCATCAATAACCGGACAGACTGTTGCTTCACTATTATTCAGTACTTCCAAACCTTCTATAAATTCCCTATTTATATCTTGATGGCTACCTTGGCATAATTTGTCCTCATCAGTTGATAAAAGAGCCTGATGAGATGCCTCCTCTTCTCTGACTGATACTGCCACCAATTTGTTCGCTTGGGTATCTATGGATGTAGAGACGTGTGAAGCCAAGCCATCCTTAACCTCATTTTTTTCAGAGACCCCTAGATCAACCTCTTCAATGTTACCAAACTTTATTTCAACTCCATTAGCACTGTTATTCAATACCAAACTATCATCCTCTAGATCACCCCATTTGATTTTTTGAACCGCTCCAGGCATATCCCTTTGGGAGACTTTCTCACAGTCTCCACTTCCAGCATGAGAATCTGTAACGTGCAAAACAGATGACTTGGGGAATTCAGTGTCTTGTCTGACCATGCATTTATCAGGGCAATGTGAAACTCCATCCTCTCCAATTGATGTAGCAATACAATTCTCAGTATTGCTTTGGGTATATACTGCATAGCTTCCTCCTGATGTTGGAGGATGAGACTTCGAGCTTGGCCTGTCATTTTGGGCATTTCTATTCACCAGATGTGGACTTCGCGAAGAATTAGACGAATTTTTTCCTGAAAATCCTCCAACCCAACTCTGTAGGGAAAACTTAGAACTGCTCCTATGCTTCTGGGAAACAAAGTAGACAAATTAACACAAAGGTTAGGTCTGCTGCCACAAATATATGATATGATTAGAGCATTATCAATACCAGTAACGTAAAATAAATACGCATGAACCCAGTACCCAGAGGTGGAGAAAACTGAACACTTATGTAAAGGAATTGGCTGACAAAGCCAATGAAATGGATAATATTAACGTTATATCATATGGTGCAGTGCATGTAACTCAAATTTCAACAAAAGTGAATAAAGAAATGCTTTGCATAACATTTACAGCACCTCGAGAAGGACAGAAGAGCCCAACACATATCCAAGCCTATTTGGACTCCTATGCCGGTAAAATTTCTAGAGCACCTACATTACAAACAAATAACTCTGTCGCTCAAGCTTTCATCTAATAAAAAAACATAATCTTTAGATGCAATAAAATAACCCACTTCAAAGAATCTGAGTCTGATGTCCTCAAATTCTTAGACTACTCATAGAAACAAAGAAAGTAGCTGCCAATCTTTTTCACACTGATAAACACATCTTTGAAGAGAAGAAACTCCTATACACCTCCGCGGAAGAAAAATGAAAAGTAACTAAAAGATTCAGATAGAATAAATTGGTGGGCTTTGGGGACCTTATTCGGATGCCAAGAATTGTTCATCCATTCATTCATTTCCAGCGTTCCCAACCATAAATAATAAGAACCATTAATCTCCCCTCAACCCACTTCCCAACCGTCAGAAAAGGAAGAAGAAGAACTTAGCCGATGATAGAGTTGGCACCTTTTTCACTTCGAACCATCCTGATCCCTGATCATCCACTCCACTGCTGTTCTCCATCTCCAATTGATCAAAACTCCGATGTCATTTTCCAAACAATGCAAAGCTAAAAGAAACAGTAAATCAAAATCCTTCAGTAATACCCAAAATTTCCAAGTCGTAAAACCAAAGCTAACCTTCCTAATTCTAATACGGCATCACAAATCGTTAAAAAAATATGGAAATTAGTTGAATCGATCACATCTATGAACCACCGGCGGGAAACACAAAAAGACTCCTCCTTAAGAAAATCGAATAATAGAAAAAATGGGTCGAATAATTCATGTGAAAACAGAGCTCTGAATAATCGGAATTCCAGTTAGCCTGAGGAACAATGCAAGGAATAAAAAACTACGATCAATGTAGTAGCAAAACGTAGGTGCAGTGGCAGATTGGCAGTGGCAGGTGGCCAAGGTTTTTCTAGGGCTTTATTTTTATGCAATAGACATAGTAGACAAACAAGAAAGGAGGGAAAAGTAGGTGGGGAATTTGTAAATTATATGACAGAGACAGAGAAAACAAAGAAGACGAAGAATTGAAGGGTTGGGATGAGAATGATCAAACGATTTTTCATTATTTTTCATTATTTCAACACACAGGGATCCCTTTCTACTGTGTAATTCAATCAAATTTCCTTAAAATTGAAAAAGAGGACTACGGATTTTCACCATCAGAAAACGATCAGCGTCTAAAAAATGGTTGTAAGGGACGAGACAATCATACTCGTAATGTAGCAGAGCTCCGTCGTGCCGGAACCGCCGTTCATTGCCAACGCAATACAACACTATATACCCTTTTTATATTTATCATTTTTATGTAAGGGATTTGTTGATTTTTAATTTTAATTCGGTTTTGCTTTCCGATTATATCTTGAAATTTTTTAGGAGAAATAAGCGATAGATTGACTTGGGGGTGTTAAAATCTCGAAAAGGAAAAGTTGAAAAATGTAGGAATGAATTTTGTATTATCCTAATTTCTTAATGGTTGTTTTTGTTTACAATGGTTGAAATAAACTTAATTCAACGATAACTAGTATGACCGTCTTCTTTAAGAGTTGAATGTTCAATCCTGCATCCTACAATTGTTGTATGAAAAAAAAAGTTTCGTTTATAACTATTCATATTTTAGTCTTTTCTTTTTTAAATTAAGTTTACTTTGTATTGTATTCTTGTTTTTGTTATTAAACAACTATTTTATTCTTTTTCATTTAATTTTTACTAGCCAATGCTTATCTCTAACCTAAGTAGTTTGAAACGACTAAGAAATAATGCCACATGGGCTACACATCTCTAGGGAATGAGCATTAGAGATGACAATCATAAGCGAAGAAGGAAAAACATCAAACCACGAAAAAGACCTCATGTGAGATCTTTTTTTTGCCAAAAGATGAGTAGCAACATTTTCGTTTCTAGGAATGTGACAAACCTCCGCGTGAAGAAAAAATGCTAAACCATGACGAATATCCTTGAGCCAAACAACTATTTTTGCAATAGAATTAAGTTGTTCTTTAACGAGACCAACCAATGGAAGACAATCTAAAGCAACAACCATAGACCCAATATGTAAATCATGGGCAAACCATAGCCCCTCTACTAGAGCCAAGGTTTTTGCTAACAACGACGAATACAACATAGGTACACGTTTTGTCGAGCCTCCCAATATCAGCCATCTACATTCAACACCACAATATCCACCACGGTTACCTTCAAATTAGCTGAAACAATTGGATCCACCATCACCCAGCATCTACGAGAGAAAACATTCCTCCATAGCGTATCAGCTGTAACTCTCATCGCAATACTGAGATTCAAACCCTTTAAAACTTAGCCAAATAATCATACAATCATTGGCACTTCACCTCATATTAACATGCTAGTACACATTGCAAAGGTGTGAACTTTTAATCAAATCTCAATATAACTAAATTAATCCAACCCAAATATTTTGAGTTGGTTTGAGTTGAGTTTATAGCTTTGTTCAATTGGAATATATTTGTATGATTGATCCAATTAATTTATTGAGGTTTGCATATTAGGTGCGGGGGTTTTAAACTTGTGAATTAGTATTTAATGAAGTAGAAACCAAACAAAGAAATAAAAAATTCAAGTGGTTAGATTAGATATTTACGTATATTTTTTACGGTAGATTTAAATATTTATATTTTTATTTAGGATTGTATTCAAATATAACAAAATAAATAATTTTTTTTACGAAGATAGCAAAATGTTACTGTCTATCTATTATAGATCGTGATAGACACTGATAGATATAAACAAGTGTGATAAAAATATAATTAAATAGTTAAAATTCTCACTCAAATGTAATAAAAATATAATTAAATTTTTTAATTTTCATAATTTATAAATATTAAAATTTGAATATTATAGCAACATATTCTAATCTCAATTTAATATATATACAACATATTCCAATCTCAACTTCAAATATATAAATCTTAACTTGAAATATATGTATACATATATGTGTCTATATATATACATTGAGTTTATAAAACTAACCGTGAGTCTTATATGAATTCATAGCACCCACAATTAATTCACTGTTAGTATAAAACTCCAGGGAATTTGATGAGTTCATATAACTCACAATTAATTCACTATTAGTTTATATATATGCGTATGTATGTGTATATGTATGTATTTAATCGGGGCGAGGTGGGGGATAGGGGTGGAGAATATAATCCCGTCCTCGTTCCCATTTAGCTAATGAATTTTTTTTTTTCTGCCCCCTCCCCATTCTCCATCTAATCGAGGATTCCCCACCCCATTTGGAGTGCCCCGATCCCGCGGGTTAAATCAATATTTATCCTCTTAAAGACCTTAAAAAAATAAGTAATAAATTAACTAATTACTCCAAAATTAACTAATCATAAACAACAATAGTTTTAGTTGAATTAGTTGCTTAAAACGGTTTTATGAGCATGTTTAGATTGACTTTTTAAGTATTTATAAATACTTTTTATACACTTATAAACACTTATTAGAAAGTTAATCCAAAACGCACCACATATATATATATATATAATATCTAAATCAATGAAAGTCATATAAATTTTCAATAACAAGCTATTGTTTTTTAATTTGACCCTTCTAGTCAAATCAAATATTTTTAATTGGCCAAATCTCTATCAAACATTTCCCTTTCTCTATAAAGACTGAGTTTCTTAATTGATTAAAAAGACAACAGTCACATTTAGTAAACAAAATGTATTTAATTAGTGAAAATAAACCACAAATCCACTCGCGGGAAAAATCTCTACTTCTTGAATAAAAATCAAAACTTTGAACAAATTAAATACACAATCTGCTGTATTGGCAATCACATGCCGTTTTCCCCAAATTTTCAGAAGTGGGACACAGCGAACTTAGAAGCTTTTTTAATTTCTTAATTTTTTTTTCAAAAAGAAAGTGGTCGCACGAGGAAGAAAGTATATGGGTTAAAGCATCCACGATTAACCAATAAAGTTTCCAATTACAAGGCTGATTCCAGCGCCTAATCCATCATTAATAATCTTAAACAGCTCTCTCTTTCTCTATTGAAGCCGTCACTTCATTTCATCCCATCGAGAGCCGACGATTTTGGTGAATAGAACTGTTTGAATCACCAAACCCACATCAATGATTCTTCATTTATGTCTATACCGAGCATCGGTCGGTGTTGGGAAGTAAGATTTTTAGCCAAAAGGACAAATATGAGGGAGACCCATTTCACCCACCATAGCTTTCACTGTACTTGCTCACCGTAATTCGTTGCAATTCAAAAAGGAACTCGCTGGAGGAGGGTGGAAACAGCTAGGGGTTTCGCACTAGCATCGAAGTTGCTTTCGAAGTTCAGCTGAGTTTCACCTTTCCATGGTATAGTTTATGGAAATTGATGCTTGTTTTTTTCTGGGTTTGATCTGATTTGCTTGATTTGCATCTGGGTTGCCTTGAATTTGATTATCTTACATCTTCTTTGTGTACGAGAGTGAGGAATTTCTAGGTGCTTTAGCTTTGCAGATGGGTCTATAATGATTCGGTTCTTAGTTGTGATGCTTCTATTTTCTTGAATATTAAGCATGTGTCTTCTGATTTTTTTTTAATAAGAAACAAACAACTAACTAGTACCAAATCTACATACGGCCCAAGAATTCTATAACAACTACAACCTACATCTTAATCTTCTTGAATTTAAATTCCAAAAGAAAAGAGAGGAAAAATTTGGTCGGCTTGGATATGAAAGGCTAATATACCTGTTTTTATCTATGGTATTGAACTTTCTGTCTACAATCTTATTTTCAATAAGCTTTAGTCTCCTATTTGGTGCAGCTTCAGTTAAATCCAGTTCTTCTCAGGCTACTGTAAGTTCTTGTCAATATAAATGGTTGAACAATGTTTAACATAGTCAGGTGGAGACACTAAACAGCAGATCTTGTTCTTCCATCATATCCTTCACAAGAAACATTTCCATTAAGAAATTCATGTCATCTTTGGATCTTTCATTTTAGATGGTACGTATTCTTCTATCATATTCTCACTTTTTTTCTTCTTCCTTGTGGTGCAGGGCATATGAAGTTGTGAACTGCGTGATTTCGTGCGAGTTGGTGTTTGAGGCTGCTTATTTCACTTACCAATGGACTCCAGCATCTCCCTGTTTCTTGTTTTAGTTTCTCTACCCGCTATCTTGGCTCAGAGAGCAACACATGCTAGTATCATAGTAGATGGAGCTGTGGTAGTTGCTGAAACTGATGATAACTATATTTGTGCCACCATTGATTGGTGGCCTCATGATAAGTGTAATTACAATCGTTGTCCATGGGGGTATTCTTCTGCAGCAAATTTGGTGAGAATTAGATACTCTTCATCCTCAATGTTTGAACAAGGGATTTTGTCGCTTATTCTTTGTGATTGATTCAAGCTCTATTTGTTTCCTTTTTACAGAACTTGTCTCATCCTCTCCTCATCAAGGCAATACAAGGTATTCTTTTTTGATAACGTGAATCTCGATGTTTTTATCCATTGTTAGAACTATACTATTTGCAGTAAAATCTTTTCTTATAAGAATCCTCTTTAACTGCAATACTCACACTGATGTTGTGTGGCGGGCTCACACTTGAAAGCCTTTGAGCATTTGAGGATAAGAATTGGTGGTTCTCTACAAGATCAAGTGTTGTATGACGTAGGAAGTTTGAAGACACCTTGCCATCCATTTCAAAAGGTGAATTGGGGGTTGTTTGGTTTTTCCAAGGGGTGTTTGCACATGAGTAGATGGGATGATCTAAACCAATTATTCAAGACCACAGGGTAAGACATTTGCTTCCTTTCTTTATTTGCAACTCCTTGAAAGATTAGTTTGTTGTATCCTGAGTTGTATTTCATGAAATGTTTGAAGTGCAGGTATGTTATGTGTGACAAAAAGTATTACCATTGAATGTTAGTGTAGATCATGTTTTTACTATTTTTCTTTAGGGGCAAATCGGAATTGTTACTATTTTAGAAAGGCCTCCCTCTGTGAGGGCTGATGAAGCTTGGTCATTATAGTGCAAGTGCAGTCTGATATTTTCTTATGATAAAGTCATAAAATGTTGAATTCTTTAGTTCTCTAATTCCTTTATGTTCTTAATCTTTATCAAGGATTATGTTTGTTAAAAAGAGGAAATGCTATTTTGGAACATTCCTACATGTCTTATCATGGGTCAAATCTTTCATTTTCAGGGCCATAGTGACCTTTGGCTTGAATGCACTACATGGAAGACACCAGATTCAGAGAGATAAATGGGGAGGAGAATGGGACTCTACTAATGCTCGAGATTTTATGAATTACACCATATCAATGGGATATGTGATAGATTCATGGGAATTTGGTAAAATACTCTAAAAGTTACCATTCATTAGGATCATTTGGTCTGTGGTCTCAGCTCAAATTGCATATCCTTAAAAATGCAGGTAATGAATTGAGTGGACATGGTGTTGGTGCAAGTGTTGATGTTGAATCGTATGCAAAAGATGTGATCAAGCTAAGAGACATCATCAATGATTTGTACAAGAATTCCAACTCAAAACCTTCTCTCGTAGCACCAGGAGGATTTTTTGAGCCGGAGTGGTATGCGAAGCTTCTTCAGGTCTCAGGATCTAATGTTGTGAATGTCGTCACACACCATATTTACAATCTTGGGGCTGGTAAGTTAAGGTAGTGTCCAAAAGACAAATGGATCAATTTAGTCGTCTGTTCAATTATTCATGGTTGTTCTTTTCATTCCAGGCATCGATCCCCACCTTGCAAACAACATCCTGGATCCACAGTACTTAAGCAGGGTATCAGAAATTTTCAATAGGCTAGACCAAACCATCCAAGTTCACGGTCCATGGGCGTCTGCGTGGGTTGGAGAGTCTGGCGGGGCCTATAACAGTGGTGGACGTCATGTATCTAACACATTCATTAATAGCTTTTGGTAATCTTCATTACCAATAACATGTAGTTGTGCCCTTATAATGCTTGTTTTGAATTGGGTGAACCGTCACGGAATCATTTGTATGTTACATGTAAACTCTAGGTACTTAGATCAGCTGGGATTGGCATCCAAGTATAATACCAAAGTGTACTGTAGGCAGTCATTAATTGGGGGTCACTATGGTCTGCTCAACACATCCACACTTGTGCCAAATCCAGATTTTTACAGGCAACACTTTTACAAATTTAGCAATATTAATTCCTTCAGTCTACTTTTTAGTCCTTTGTGTATCTGATCTTTAGATCTGTTTCATTTTCTGAACAGTGCTCTTTTGTGGCATCGGCTCATGGGGAAAATTGTTCTTCCTATCGGTACTGATGCTTCGTCGTATTTACGATCTTACGCTCATTGTTCAAGAGGAAATGTAAGTGCCCCTTTCATTCAATTTGAAAGCCTTTTTTAGAACTAGCTTTTAATGGGCCTTACATCATCAAACCAAATATGCTCCCTATTGAAGTTGTTCCAACTTAATCTTGGACAAGTTATCCATAATCAAGATAGTAACTTGCTTTGATTGTTGTTTTCTGTTTGCAGACTGGTGTGACTGTACTTCTGATCAATTTGAGCAACCAGACACAGTTCTCAATCCATGTCCAAAACAGCAAAAATGTGTTCCTGAATGTCCAAGAAAATGGGGCTAGGAGAGAAAAAACCTTCCTGAAAGGCATGAAAAAAACTGTAGCATGGATTGGCAACAAAGTCTCTGATGCAACAGTGTCAAGAGAAGAATACCACTTGAGTCCGAAGGATGGCTACCTACAAAGCCAAACCATGCTTCTAAATGGATCTCCATTGGAGCTCATAGCTGATGGAGAGATCCCAAGTTTGAATCCTATCCTTCGAGACGTCAACACGCCGATCCATATGGATCCATTGTCCATTGCTTTCGTAGTATTCCCCAACTTCGATGCACCGTCTTGCTCGTGATTACAAACTTTACTTTGCTCATGCTTTCGCAACTCAATTGTAAAGTTTATTGAAATTGCAAGAGTTCTGAATAATTGTTCTATATCATCATTAAGTTATTGTTTCCGTAATGATTAATTGAAAAGATGTATGGTAAGGCGTGGTTAACAACTTACTTATTAAGGATTAATATGCAATCTAATTGCATCACAAATTGACAATACAAAACTTCAATTTGTTGGCTAATTGAGAAGTTAACAATTAAGCTAGTAGCTTAGTTAGTGGGAAAATTTAATTTTTCAAAATTGAATTTTAAAAATTTCAAATATATTTAGTAAGCCAAATCTCTATCAAACATTTCTCTCGCTATAAAGACTAAGTTTCTTAATTGATTAAAAAGACAACAGAGCCAAGTTTAAGTTTAGTAAACAAAATGCAATTAATTAATGAAAATAAACCATAAACTCACTAGTGTGACTGTACTTTTGATCAATTTGAGCAACCCGACGCAGTCTCAATCCATGTCCAAAACACCAAAAATGTGTTCTTGAATGTCTAAGAAAATGGGGTTAGGAGAGAAAATTCCTTCCTAAAAGACATGTAGAGGACTGTGGCATGGATTGACAACAAAGTCTCTAATGCAACAGTGTCAAGAGAAGAATACCACTTGACTCCATAGGATGGCTAACTACAAAGCCAACCAATGATTTTAAATGGATCTCTATTGGAGCTCACAGTTGATGGAGAGATCCCAAGTTTGAATCCTATCCTTCGAGACGTCAACACGCTGATCCATATGAATCCGTCGTCCATTGCTTTCATAGTATTTCCCAACTTCGACGCACCATCTTGCTCGTGATCACAAACCTTACTTTCTCATACTTTCGCAACGCAACTGTAAAGTTTATTGAAACTGCATAAGTTCTGAATAATTGTTCAATATCATCAACACGTTATTGTTTATGTAATGATTAATTGAAAATATTTGTGATAATGCATGGTTAACAACTTGTGAAGAAACAGAAATGTTACCTAATGGTGAAGAACATAAATGTTACCAAATGGTATTGTATTTAATTGTCTTTGCAGTTCTTCTGTTGGTGACGCTAGGAAATATGGTCTGTTGTGCTCGGTTACTGAATTTGTGACATTTTCAATTCTTGAGTTACTAGATTTGCTTTTGCAAGCTTAAAAAAAAATATGAATACATTTTATTTTCTTGTATTTTTCTTGAATTTTCTATAAACTCTAGAGCCAAACAGGTACTATGCGTAATAAATTGAGACTTTTGGTCTACAAAGTTCCATATTTGTTTGAAAAAATATCAATTTATACCCTGAACTTTGAAGGTTGTATCAATTTAAATATTAAACTAATAGTTGTATCAATCTAAACCTTGAACTTTGGGGGGTATTAATTTTAAACCCCATACTAATAATTGTATCAATTTAAACCTCGAACTTTCACAAATATATCAAATTAAACCCTGAACTTTCATGAGTATATCAATTTAAACCCTCAACTTTCATAAGTGTATCCAAATAAAACATGCTAGAAGGTTTAAATTGATACACTTATAAAACTTCAAGGTATAAGTTGTTAGACTTACAAACTTGATACAATTATTAATTTAGGGTTTAAATTGATACACTTACTAGTTAGGGTTTACATTGATACAACCACCAAAGTTGGGGTGTAAATTGCTATTTGTCCTATTTATTTCAATTCAAATCTTATATTTAATATTTTTTTGGGTAAAATAAAGCATTTAATATAAATCTTATTTTTAATTTTGCTAGTTTAATAAATGTAGCGGTGAGGATACAATATCGGTTGCAAAAAAGAAAAAAGAAAAAAGGAGCTTTCTATTTTTATTTAACCTTTTAATTTTTATAATTCTGGAGGGGACCGTGTATTATTATTATTTTTTTAGCTGAAATGTTAAGTTTATAATATATAGTATTGGGATTAGTGGTAAATAAATAATTAGCTTTAATTACTTTCTCAAATAAAAAAAAATTAAGTCGAGAAAATCAGTCGTGATCACGTCTTCCCCTTTTCAAGGGCAAGTCTCAGTTTGTCCCACAAGTAACGACGCCCTACATTTCGCGCCTAATGCCGTTTGGAACCATCTTCTCCGGCGACGGCAATCTCTTCTGAAGGCCTAACGACGCTCTACATTTCGCGCCTACTGCCGTTTGGAACCATCTTCTCCGGCGACGGCAATCTCTTCTGAAGGCCTAACGACGCTCTAAATTTCGCGCCTAATGCCGTTTGGAACCATGTTATCCGGCGACGGCAATCTCTTCTGAAGGCCACTGGATTTCCGTGTCTCTTCCTATATCCGAGTAAGTTTCTTTTGCTCATTCTCGTGATTCTTCTTTTACGTAGGGACTCATTTTCAAATAATGCAACTGTATAGATTTTCTTGATGGCGCGCGAAAAGAAAAACACTGATCGTTCTGAACAATTTCCGGCCGGTGAAGGAGTCGATGGTTCAAGTGCAGCAAGTTCCGTATCTAAGAAGGCAAGTAGAACTGAGCGGTTGGTTACCGAGAAATTGCCGAAGGCTCTTACGCATCTTCAGTCCGGGAAACACAGTAAGGCAGTTAGCGTTGTTCGGAATTTGAGTTCGAAAAAGAAATATTCTGTTCACTCTGCTCTCATTCATCGGGTTCAAGGTTTTGTTTGTGGTGAAGTAGCATCGATTACTAATGACCTGAATACAAAGCAGCAGCACTTAAAGGATGCCATTGAGTCTGCTCGTAAAGCAGTTGAGCTGTCACCAAACTCGATTGAGTTTTCTCATTTCTACGCAAATTTGCTTTACAAGGCTGCGGAGTATCAGCAAGTGGTTCAAGAGTGTGAGCGGGCCCTTGCAGTCGAAGATCCAATTGATCCTGCCAAAGAAAACTTGCCATTCAAATCAAATCAGAAAATACCTACTGCGGAAGGACGGATTACACAGCTTCAGACTGAATTGGGGCAGTTAATTCAAAAATCAAATGTTCATTCTTTTTGGGATGCCATGAGTATAGAATCAAAGAAAGGTTTGCTCAAGATCAAGATTAGTGATCTTGAAATCCATTTTAATTCTTCAAATGATGCCTCGGCAAATGATATTATTTCAGAAGCTTTGTTCTTCTATGACGCCAATAGAACATGGAAATTTTGGGTTTGCTGTGATGAGAAATTTGTGGATTCGAAATCCCACATGTACCATGTGGTTCAGAAGCACCTGGGCAACCTTTTGCCAAAAATGCAATCTATTTTGCCACACAATATTGATGATGATTGGAAGGAAATACTTCTTAATTTGTCTCGGTCTAGTGGTGTAGGTAGATACTGCGACATAAGAAATACTGATCAAGTTGTTGTCAATAGAGATTTGTCACTTCTTCTCAATGAGTGTATCTTATCTAATGAGGTTCCTTCAGACGTTGAGCCTTTCCTATTGTGGATATATGCAAATCCCACTACTGGAGAACAGTTAGCATCATGGGCACAAACAAAGGATGAAAAAACACGACAACAAATGGAAATTTTTCAAATGCTTGAGAAGGAATTCTACAAACTGCAGAGATTTTGTGAGAGAAAATATGAGCATTTGAACTATAAGGAAGCATTGGAGTCAGTGATGGACTTCTACCTTGAGGAGAGAAAGAAGAGTGACTTTATCCCTAAGAGTTGTGTTTCAGTCTTGAGGAAACAAAAAAGGAAGCTTATCAAGGCTGAAAATGACCCGATGCATATTGGCAGTAGGTTTGAGTTATATGCTTTAACTAATGTTTTGAAAGAAGTTAAAACTCTGGATGATTTAGAAGATGAGGAATCTGGTGAAGATGAAGGTGGGAGGGCTAAGGATTATTTGAATCAAATTGATAGTTGTCTGGAAGCTGCAAAGAAGAGATTGAAGGAACGACTATGTATCAAGGTTTGTTTAGCAATTATGGATGCTTTGCTTATGAAATTTTTGAGAAATTAGGTAGTTGCTGATTTTATTGATCATGCAGATTAACAATATTGATGGATGCATCGTGGAAAGTGTTTCTGGAATGCAGCAGCTGAAACTTAAGCTTGAGCTTGTTTCCTCTCATGATTATCAATCAATATTGTTGTCTCTTGTGAACTCATACTTGAGGGTCTGTAGCAAATAGGTTAATATTAACCAATATTTCTTAAGCCTTTTGGGACTAAAATGACGGATTCGAATATCCAAACATGCAGGCACATTTAGAAGCTTTGGCTGAAATGGATGTCAAGAAGAAGTCTGATGCTGCAAGAGAAGCACGTGTAGCTGAACTGGCACAGGACTCTAAGGTGGTTTGTCATTTTAGCACTAGAAGCTTAGGCTCATGGTTTTGTTGTTTTTGCAACTTAGTTGTTCACTTTAATTTTGCAGGTAGTCAGTGTTCCTGAGCAGAATGTGCTTCATGATGAGGCTGTTAATACTGGTGAGTGCATATTCTATTTTGAAATTCACTATTTATTTTCCAACTCATTGATAAAGGACTGTGAATGATGGATGTCTTGGATTTCATTCCTTATCAATATAGACAATCGCCACCGCGACCCGTCGCTGCTACAGCCACGACCCTTGCCCCCACCTCCGCGTCTACAATATAGTTGTGGGTGTGACTGCTTTTGTCAATTGGGGAGTTGTGGATGCAGACTCAGAACACAACCGTGCAATAGTAGTTGTGGATGCATAGGGTACGAATGCCAAAACCCCAATGGTCGAAGGCTATAGAGAAAAAAAAAAAATAGGAACACTTGGCACGGCACAAGAACTAAGGCTTGGTTTAATGTATCCTTCGTTGAGTAAAGTTTGAACCTCCTCTTGGAGAATATTATACTCCTTTGGACTCGTTCGGTAGTGTGGGAGGTTTGGTAGAGATGCCCATGAAACGAGGTCAATATTGTGCTGAATATCCCTCAATGGAGGTAATTCAGTAGGTTCTTGGAGGAGATGTTGATAATCAGTCAAAAGTTTTTGAATACTGCTATCTTCTGTTTCTTTTTGTATAATTTCAGATTTATCATGGATAACCAAACCTCTTTAGAATCATGAGATATGAATTGTTTTCCTCCCAAAATTGAATATAGCTGCTTCTTTTGTCTTTCTTCCCCAGTTTTTTTCTTCTGGATGTTGGTACTTCCCATGGGTTGGAGAATTATTTTCTTTCCCATCCAATTGAACTCATATGTATTTTTTCTTCCTCTATGAATGGCCTGAACATCATATTGCCAAGGCCTTCGTAGTAATATGTGGCATGCGTCCATGTCCAACACATCACATAAAATTTGATCTTTGTATTGATTTCCAATGGACAAGGTAACTGAACATGTTTCATTAACCAGGGTTTCACCTCCTTTTTAATCTAAGAACACCAATTTCCTTGAACCTATATTTCGCTGCTCCCACAATCTATTATGATAGTGCAAACTTTCCCATCGATTGTACACCTTGTTTTATATAAGGTGTGTCTTTAGTGCATAAGTTCTGTTTTAGGCGTTAGCAAGATCTTTTGGACAATACAAGAGAGCTGGTTTCCTTGAATCTTCTTCGTTTTCTTGTTCTTCTATGTCGTCTTCAGTCTCCTGATCATCCACAATAGCTACCGGTTTCCTATGGCCTTGTTGGCCGCATCAAAAACGCTTACCAAGATTTGGTTTATTGTATGGGTTTGTCTGCTGTATTATTTGTTGGTTTTGTATCAAGATTTACCTTAGTTTGAAGTTCTTGTTGGATGTTACCTTGTTCACTTGTAGAAGGTTGGCTTATTGATCTTCTTGTAGTATCATATTGTCCTCAATGGAAGTTATTGCTTCTTTCTCAGCCACTGCCTTTATCTGTTTGCTTCTTTCTCTTTATCTACTTGGCCCTCAATTTTCTTGGCCCATGTAAGAGCTTCAGCCAAATGTCCTAAAGGTTGTAATTCCACCTTTTCTCGAATTTCTTTTGCCTTAATCCTGAGACATATCTTGCAATTATGTACCTTTCTCTTTCGGAGAGGTTTAAGCTTGCACTCAACCTGTTGAATTCCTCAGTGTAATCACGATGGTATTGGTTAAACAGAATATGTTCATAGTTAATAGGTAAAAAAATTTCCTTTTACAATTTGAGCATTCTTTGCCAAGTCTTGATCGGTCAAAATGATCGTCGGTTTGTTTGAACTTGGTCCCACCAAGAGGATGCTGCTCCTTTTAATTTTAGAGCCACGAGTTAACCTTGTTTTTTTTTTCTTCGGGGATATTCATGTAGTCAAAGAAATTTTTGACGCTGTTAATCCAATCAAGAAATTCTTCTACTTCTAAATTCCTATTGAAAGATGGGAGATCGATCTTCATCTTATAGTCATTGTTACTCCAATTTGGTTGGTAATTGATTGTTGACGTGCCCTTCTTGCCTTCTGTAAGTAATGCTATCAAATTGTGCAGGGATGTGTTGCTGTAGAATTTCTTCTTCTTCGCTTGAGGAGTCCCAATCTTGAATGATATTCTTTTGTTTTCCTAATCTCTGAAGTTGTATTTGTGCAACAAGTTGGTGGATATCATCTTGTTCTGTTTCTTGTTCTTCTTGATGAATGGGGTGGGCTGCATTATTGAGTGGGACAAATTGGCCAATTCTTGATTCAATTCTTTCCAATTGGGCCACCACTGCAGCCATGAATTTCTGCATACTATCTAATCCTTTTTCAACCAACAGCAAGCGTTGGGTTGAAGTTCTTGGAGATAGAGCAGTTGGTGGGGATCCTCCTCCTACAGCAGACTTCAAAAAATGATTTATTCAATGATCCCAAGATGAAATACAACCAGCCCTTTAAATAGATGTGGCTGACTAGACAATTGACGACCCCCAACTAACAAAATAAAGAAAACCAAGATCCCTCAGGAAATAAAAGTAACGAGTCTAAAAACAAAACTAATACAAAAGATCTAAAAGAATGTTCAAGAATAAAACATTCTAACTCAAGAAAGACAAAAAACAGTCAAGACTCAAATGAGTTACATCAGTGAGCCTATAATTCTTTGTTTAACTTTCATAAACTACATCTAAGCTTGCCTTAAGTTCAGTGAGATAATATGGGGTAGATTTGACAGTTTTGATTTTTTTTTTTTTTTTAAATAAGCTTATAATCATTGTGTGAGCCTATAATTCTTTGTTTAAATTTCTGGTCTGTTTTCTATAAATATTTTAAAAATTCAAGTCAAGTTTTGAAGACTAGAAAAAAAAAAAATAGTTTTGTTTTTAGAATTTGAAATTCAAATGTTTTATTATGAAATATGAAAATTAAAGTAGAGAAATGGGAGAAACAAACATAATAGTGCATGTCTAAAATGACATGTAACAAAGTCTTAGATTAACATGATTATTAGAAGAAAAATTATTAGTAAGGTTGACTAGACGAAGAAAAGATTCTATTAAAATTGTGAGTCTCATTTGAGAGGAAGGAAAGATGTTAGAATGTAAAATAGTCAATGAAAAGGTTGTGTGGTCTACAAAATAGGCCATGGAAATGAGATTATGAGAGTTTTAGAGTGGAATGAGATTGCCTCTTTTATGGGAATGTGTTTTCAAAATTGGTAGTGTGTCATACTAATTGATTCTATTACTGCATTTTGGTAAACAACATACGTAAATTCTTAAAATCATTTCTCGACTCTCATTTTGAGAGTGTTAGTAAAAAGAAAGGCTTAAAAATCTTTTTGGTTATTGAACTTTCATGAAAGTAACAATTCAATCCTACAATTTTAATAAGTAACAACTTAGCTCATGTACGTTACATTTTGTGGTGATGATCACAACACGTTTTTCTTCTTCTTCCACATTTGTTCTAAGTTCAAAACTTATTAAACACATAGAATTTTTAACGAACAAAATTAAAACAAAACTCAAGTTATAAAATAGATAGTAAATAATATAACCTTTGAAAAATGCCAAAACCAAGTTAAAGTTATGCGAAAATTTAAATCCAATTCGATGACCAATTAGTTTTTTAAAAGTTAAGCTATAAACATTCATTTCACAAAAAAAAAAAAAAAAAAAAAAAAAAAAAAAAAAAAAAACTATTGTTGTTTTGCTAACTTTCTATTTTCAAAAATTCAAATCAATTTTTTAAAACTTAAAAAAAAAATTGTTTTTCAAATGTGGTAAAGAATACAAAACCTTCATGAATAAATATGAAAAGCATAATAAAGAAATTAAATTGGAGAGAAACAAAAAACATATTAAAAATTAAAGGTTTCTTTTTGATTTTTTGTTTTTGAAATTTGTGTTCCTTTTCTTCCAATATTTTAAAGAAAAATTGTAGTGGGTAGTACTGGCAAAAAACATAAGATCATTTGTAAATTTAGCAATGATTTTCTAAATTTGCAAATATAACAAAATTTTCCCTATATTATGGTTTAATTGGAATCTTTTTTAGAGAAATTGGAGAAAATGGTAAAATATATTATTTAACAAAAAAAATCAGAACAAAAAATGGCACTTCTAAACTCGCCCCGTAATGTTCTCATTTTTTATTTATCATTCATATTTTTTATTTTTTCTATTTCTCATTTTTTCCATCTGCAAGAATTTTTCAATTTTAAACCTAAATTTCCAATTATTCTGATTACCTTCATTTGTGGATCGACAAGTAAATCTGATATACTTTATATTTTGATACATAATCAACTAATATATTTTATATTTAGTATATTTTAATCATCACCCGCACTACAAATATCTTCTACAAAGATAAAGAGATGATTTATGAGTAACATATAAAAAAATTTGTTATTGAAGTTTTGGATGCTCTAGAAAGTCTATATAGAGTAGATTTATATTGTTGATATACTTAATTTTCAATATATCAATAAATATTTTATTTTAAATAAATCAATTTGAATGATGTGATCTAGATAATAGCATATCAATTTCATATATTTGATATGCTTCAAATAAATCTAATATATCAAAATATCATAAACTCATCAACAACATTCTTCCATATTTTTTTCATAAATTAATCATGTATATCAAAACTGTATTCTAAGGCATCAATCAACAAACATATTAATTTTTTTTAGTAAATCTATCAAACTAGCAAGCATATTAATATTTTGAATTATATTAATATTTTGAATACATCTATTAGATATTAAAGAATATTAAATTTTAAAGTACATTAATAAGCTATCAAACAATTTGAAGAACATTAGTAAGCTACGCACATCAATAAGTTATCCTAACCAAAAAGGACATGAAAAACTCCTTTGCATACCATAAACCAATAAGAAGAAAATAATCAAATTTATCCTAAGAACATTCAAGAAAAAAAAAATCATAATCTAAATGATAATCATCTCATCAATATGTTTCTTAGCAATCTGCTTCTGCTTTTCATCAGTATGCTTCTCATCAGTCTCCTTCTAACTTTCATCAGTTTGCTTCTCCTTCTCATCAGTCTCCTTCTGCTTTTCATCCTTCTCATCAGGTTGCTATCATCACCATCACCTGCCAAAATATTTGAGAGATAGCCAAAATTCATAGATTCTATTTGACAAACGAAGTCAAATGTCCTTTTTTATTCTTTATTGTTATGATCTTCTTACTCCGGGTGAAAGGATTATACAACCAAAAAAACTGTAGCTGGACCATAAACAATATCTCTCCATTTTCATAGGCTTTCATGAGGGTAATTGGTCCCAAACCTTTTAGATGGTCATCAACAATAACAAAATCTCTAATCCACGAGCCATTCTCTTGCATCTTCCACACTTGAATGCTCGCATTACTCGTTGTTGCTTGGTAGATGTGAAAAATTGCATAAACACTGCCATTAAATTGTTGTATGGACAAGTTTGTGGGGAAAGGGCCAACTTCCAAGACAGCACTCAATTTAATTTTTTCCGTTTCAACATCAAGAGTATATACAACATACTCATCTTGTTTATTTTGTTCTTTTCCCAACCAATAGACGACGCCATTCATATATGCACCCTCACAAGCGATGTCAACAGGGAGGGAGTAAAGATGCCTCCACTGGTATTGTTTAGGGTTGATGATTTCACTTCTACCGAAGGTCAAAACTTCCATTTGGTTAATAGAACCAGAACCAGGGTCTTCTATTCTAGTAACTCTAAACAACTTGTATTGCTTCGTGGCAGGGATGAAACCAAGTCCAAATCGGTACCTTTCATCATCAATTATAAAATCTTGAGGAACTTGGAAGAACTCCTTAGTCATAGGATTGAATATGCCCATACAAAAGGTGCAACAATTGTAATTGTATTTGACAATAAGCAGAAGGCCATTGCAGGAACAGAAGGGTAGGATGTTGGACAAATCGTCGTCAAAGACGAATTTATTCACTTCCAATTCCAAATCAAAATCCACATCCAAATTATCAAACCGTAAACAATGCATGTTGGAATTGTATGAATCATGGGTAAGGAGAATGAAATCGGTTGTAAGGAATTTAGAAGAGGAAGCATAATCTAAAATCAAAGCATTCCAAGTTTTACATACAACACTACAAGTGGCCAAATCGGAAACAACCAGTCTGGAGAAGATTGCCTTACCAATAGCCGGTGGAAGCCCCCTCTCCCAGTTCGTAATCTCCATCATCTCCATCGCTTTCTCTTTCAACGAATTAGGGTTTTTGAAGTAAATTTCTTTACCCGTTCGACACGATGGTATGTAAATAACCTAAATTTGGGGGAAATACTTGGGCCGTCACGATGCTATTTAAATAACCTAAATGTGAGGGAAGTACTTGGGCCATTTATTTCGTGTGGGCCTAAATGATGGTTTAAATTGGATTTTTATTATTCTTAAATTAAATTATATTATCCCTGATTTTATTTATTATTACTTTTTTTAATACAACCTTCGAATGGGGGATTCAACCTTTTTCTATTGAGTCAAGATCACTCATTTATTATTAATTTTTTTTCCTAAGACATTAACTTAATTAATTGAGTTGAATTAAAAAAACAAAAAATAATTATTTGATAGATTTTATTGGAGGATAAAATTATATATTCCTACTTGTACGTGTAATTGAGAGATTTATTTTGGGATAAAATTTTCAAATTTTTATTTCACTTTTTTTTTTTTTTAGATTTTAGAATGTAACTTTTTTTTTTTTTTTTTTTTTTTTGTTTTTTAATTTTAGAACGTATCTTTTCATTTCATCTTCTATAGTTCTGAAGTGTATTTATTATATATATATAATTTTATAATATGAAACTATATAAATACACCATTGTTACCTAATAAAACTTGGCACTCAAATTTTAAAAAGATTTTTTTTAAAAAAAAAGAAAAAAAAATGAGTTTGTTACGAATTTCAAAGTATAGAGACCAATTATTACTCATTATTATTTTTATATGAGAAATCATATGTGTAGATTAATGTTTAGAGACTAAATCATTGCCAACCAAAGATTAAGTACTTAATGTTTACTTCTATGAAAATTTAGGTACAAAAAGTGTTAAAAAAATAAAAACTAAAAAAAACTATGCAAACTCTTACTAAAAATGCAAATGAAAAAAAAAAAAAAAAAAAGAAGATATTTTAAGCCTCATTTGATAACTATTTTAATTTTTAAAAATTAAGCCAACATATATGGTAAGATACCTGATTAGTATAAATTTTCCTTTTAAACTAGTAAAGACTATAAATATAATGTCTAATGCTAGAAAATATTCTATGGAATTTAGATTCTACTAAATTCTACAAAATATTGCCGGAGAAAATAAAATTAGTGATTACATGAATATTCTCAATCAACATGCTTCAATTAAAGACAAGGATCATACTCATATTGTGTTGAAGCATCCGGAAGAGGTTTCAGATTACCACCTTCTTAGTTTATTCAATGTCTCATATAAAGTGGTGACAAAGGTTATCGCTAATTGTTTAAAGCATTGCTTAATGGTATTATATATGATACCCAGTTGGCATTTGTGGCAGGGAAGTCTATCTCAGATAATGTTACCATTAGCATGAGCGCCTCCATTTGATCAAGTGGAATGGTCGTTTCTTCAACAAATCATGCTTGAATTGGGTTTTCTTCTCACATGGGAGAAAGAAATCACACCTAAATCTTTTGCAGTCGACCTAGCTTGGATCTATGAAAAAGCTACATCACAAATATCTATAAAGACTTCAATTAGAAGATTAGTAGCTTCCAAACAGTCAAACTAAACTCATATTACTCACATTAATAGAACGAACTTGATCCAATTCTTGACAAATAGTCATTGCCTCAACAATACAAAAATTCAAGAACACAAGTACTTAAGATGTCCATTCCTTACCTTATAGTTGCCTTTCATCCATCCAATGCTAAGCTTATGAACTCTACCTCCATGAATTAATTTAATACAAAATTATAAGAAATTTTTAAAATTAGAAGGAAAGTCAATGTTCATTTTGCTTTGATGACAAAAATAATTTAAAATTGTTATAATTTTCAAATAGTTGAACATTTACATATTTCATTTTTGTAAAAAATATATTTAAAGTTTCCTTTTCAAAATCTGTATTTAAGATTCATCCTTTAAGGCTTAAAAAGTACTGAATAAACTAATTACTATTAATTTAACTGATTATGAACAACAATAGCTCGTCTTTTTAAAAGAGAAGTAAGAGAGATGTGAATACAATTTCAATATTTATTAGTGGAATTATTGGCTTAAAACTAGTCTAATCTAATATATAAATCAATGAAAGTCATCTTATTTATTTTTTTTTATTTTTTTATGCACAGTTCTTGCAACCAATGAAAAGGTTTTACTTCCGCATTACGGAAGCGAGGATGTGAGGGGAGAACAATGATGTTTCCTGGTAGTATCTGATTAACTATACAGGGATTTAGAAAAAGAAGACCCATAACTATTTGAGTGGAAGAAATCAATTTCTTATCAATAGTCAATCGAACATTTTGGAGAGAGAACGAAAAGAATCAGCTTGATCGAATTGCAGCAATCGTCAAGAAGCAGCTTGTAGTAAGCAATCTAGTTTCAAGGTGTTTCTACTGCTATTTTCACGGACATTCTAAATTAATCATCCTGCCTTTTCAATTCCGTATTTGCTTTGTGGCAATATATCAAGGCCAAGTTACTCGACCAGTCAATTTTATTGTTTCGTAATCCAATATGTTTTGGTAATCTACTCTTAAAGATGCTTTGGTAGGTTTTTAACATGTTCGTTGTTATAAAAGCACAGGGAAGACACGTTGCATTGAATTTGAATATGTCAAGAATTAGGAATTATGGTGTGTAATGAATGTAAATACAGAAGTGATAATTAATAAATGCCTATCGATAATGAAATTTTAGATACTCATCCTCTAACTTTCCTTACTGCTTCAGGAAAGTTTCAAGACAGGAGTATTTAAAGAAAAGGGACGAGAAGAAACTGGAAGAAATCAGGGATTTAGGTGCTGCCGATAAAATGAACCCGTTTACAGAACAAGAGGCATGTGAGGAACACCAAATAGGTAAGTGCCACTTCTCTGAGGACCAAGTAATGCTCCTTCGTCAGATTTTGAAACAAAATTATCCTTCAGGGAAAGCAACAATGAAATTCGATTCGAAAAACAAATAGCAATCATCAGATGACTATCAGCAAGTATTTTATGGTTCTAAATTTTTCCTTTTACGTTTCTGATATTTTGTTATAATATTCTACTATTGCTACGTTTCTGGTTGTATTTTAATGTTTATTAATGATACAAGACGGGTTGTCATCTTTTGTTTGGAACTTATAATATCTTCCATTACATTTTTTACAAGGTGTTTTCATTTCATTCTATTTATTCCTTGTAGCAGGCTATTATAATAGAGAAAATGAACATCTCCTGAATCTTTTTTTGTTTTAGGTTTGCATTTAAGGATCAGATTGAGTTTATTAAGGCATCAGTTATGGAAGGTGATGAGGTATGGCTTAAACTTTCAATAGTTATTGCAGTTGTGGTACTGTAGTAAAAAAACATGTTTATTTCATGCTACCTCTGTTCGTTCTTGGCAGTTTCTTGATGAACGTCAGACTGAATCACTTGAGAAGTCCAAGGTTAAGTCAGCTCTGGAGAAGCTGTAGGTTTTGATTCTGATCCCTCCTTGTTGTATCAAGTTTATATTCATATGAACATAAATTTAATATTCATCTTATTCGTAATTAGGTCTTAGTATTAATGGATTGGACGGAATTTTTCAAGATGAATGGGAGGCAATTAACTTTCTTTGGAGATGATGATTAATATGTTCGTAATAAGGAATTTAGGTCTTAGTATTAACGGATTGGACTGGTTTTTCAAGATGAATGGGAGGCAATTGACTTTCTTTGGACGTAACGATTAATATATGCCACTTTAAACATTAATTTCTGGGTCAAATTTGTTGTCAATGAATCTCTATTTAAGAAGATTTGATTTTTTTTCTTGTTAATAATTGTTTGTTGGTGTTTACTATCGACTCACAACTGACAGAGGACTATTTTTTTTGTTTGCCTAGGAGGAGAGGAAAACATTGCCAATCTATCCATATCGGATCAGTTACTCCCAAGTTGTCAATGATTATATCAGGTGGGTTTCTTTTTTTGAGTGGAGTATTGCATTTTGCTCAAACATTTTCAAGACATTTATGTTCACCACTTTTCACAATAAACAATTTGCAGGCGAGGGGAAGATTGGGGGTTCTTTACTAGACTAAAGACTAGGAGCTCTCCAACTCTAACTAAAGAATATGATACTTGCCAACATAAGAAGCCAATATTATACGACTCGATGTCAAAGCTCATAGTGTTTCATCCTATGTGACCAATCTCCTATACTTCACATCCCCATTAATGGAGTAGCAAAATAGCAGACACTACGTAGATTATTTCTTCTTGAGGTGGATAATTAGAGTTAGAGCGACAAATTTTTGACGAAGGTGTAAGTGGCAATTCTTTTGTAAACCTCCTAGTCAAGTGGCAGTGAACACAGATGTGATCAAAATCCTCACTTGTTTGTTGCTAGGGATGCACATTAGAATTGGTGCACATCGTTGTTGCCTTTTTTTTGTATCTTTTTACCGTTTTCAAACTTACTAAGCATTAAGGACCAGATTAGGAACTAAAATTTTCTAGGTACCTTTGAATATCCGGTTATCTTTAGACTAATTCCTGCATGCATGCACGGAATTTGATTGTAACCCTTGATGTTTTGATTTTATAGGTTCTTGTAATTGTTGGTGAAATTGGTTCTGGAAAGACCACACAGATTCTTCAGTATCTTCATAAATCCGGGTTCACAAAGGAAGGAAAAGTATGACCATCTATACTTACCATATTAACTTTTGTTTGCTACAGGTGTACCTTACTGCATATTTGATGTGCTTGGAGCTTTTGTTTGTTGTGCTTGGGGGATCTGGATATACTTTTGTAGGAATTCTTACATTATTCTCTTATTGGCCGAACACAAAAGGCTTCATATTGACTTGTTTCTCATAAAAAAAGCTTCATATTGGAGATTCTGGATTTCTATTTCCTCTTATAGTTTTGATTTAGGAGTTGGTTGCAAATTGTAGTGAGCAAAAAAAATGCTGCATGTGCTTGTAATTAGTCATCAAGTGCATGATTTGTCAGAATCTTCCTGTTTCCCTGAGATGTAAAAATTCATTTTCATGCTATCTTCTTAAGGTTGGATGCACACAACCACGTCGAGTTGCTGCTATGAGCATTGCTGCTCGAGTATCTCAAGAACTGGGTGTCAAGCTTGGGCATGAGTTGATGTTGCCAAGGCTGTAAATTCAATCCTTTCTCCCTTCCACGAATTATTTTGATACTGTGGTGTATCTTATTACATGATTTGTTTTACATTGTACTTGTCTTAGCTTATTTATTTAGTTGTTTTAAAGATGGGACAAACAACACCTCGTTCATTCTTTGCATTTACTAACTTCCATTACAAATTTATGCAACCTCCTTTGGTTTGTTGTTTCACTCTCATATTGGTATCTAGTGAATATAACGTGGTATTTGTTACACTGAACTTAAATATTTCATTTGAATTTCTGGAATGTATTTCTCTTAGCAGTGATCTCTTCCTAATATTTTTAGGTTGGTTATTCAATACGATTTGAGGATTGTACATCAGATAAGACCGTTTTAAAGTACAGGACAGATGGGATGTTGTTACAAGAATTCCTTGGTGAACCTGACCTTGCAAGCTACAGGTGCACCTTACTGCATATTTGATGTTTATTCGTACTCCAAGTCAATTAGCCTCTTTTCTAACTCTATTTGCAATAATATTGAAATCCTTTTTCTAGTGTTATAATGGTGGATGAGGCTCATGAAAGAACATTATCAACTGATGTTCTGTTTGGGTTAGTGAAGGTGAGGATGGAGCTCCAACTACAACTTTATTTTGTGCACGATGCACTTCATGTTATGTTTCTTTCAGTTAGCTCAATTATTTTTGTTCTTTTTTCTCGTTTTCCAATTATGTTTTTATTTTCCTAATAGGATATTGCTAGGTTCCGGCTTCATTTGAAGTTGCTAATTTCAAGTGCAACACTTGATGTCCATAAGTTCAATGATTACTTTGATTCAGCTCCAATACTTAAAATTTCTGGTAGACGTTAACTTGTAGAAATTAATTTACAAAAGCTCTAGAAGCAAACTATTTAGATGCAGCAATTGTGACTGCACTTCAAATCCATGCCACAAAGCCTCCAGGAGATATATTGGTGTTTCTCACTAGTCAAGAAGAGATTGAAGTAGCTGAGGAAATAATGAAACATAGAACTCGGGGATTGGTCACCAAAACTGTAGAACTCATTATATGCCCCATATATGCTTACTTACCAACAGAGCTACAGGCTAAGACATTTGAAACCACACTTGTAGGAGCAAGGAAAGTCGTCCCCAACTAATATAGCAGAGACAATCCTTGACGATTGATGGGATAAAATATGTAATTGATCCTGGTTTTTCAAAAATAAAATCCTATAACTCAAGGCATCAACAAATCAGAGAGTAGGCCGTTTTGGACGAACAGGCCCTGGAATGCGATTTCGTTTGTATACTGCTTATAGTTATTGCAATGAGATGGAAGACAATACAGTGCTAGAAATACAAAGAACAAACCTTGCTAATGTCGTGCTTACACTTAAGAGCCTTGGTATTCATGACTTAGTAAAATTTGATTTTATGGACCAACCTCCATTTGAAGCATTGCTTAAAGCTTTGGAACTGCTTTATGCACTTGGTACTCTAAATAAACTAATAGGAATCAAGTATAAAGATTCTTATTGGATTCAAAAATATCCCAATGGGATTACAACTAGTACTTCTCCCACTCTCGAGAGAACACACACAACATACATAAAAACCAGACAAACCTAATAACTATAACTTACATATATATATAACTAAACAATTGTATAAAATAACTATTAATAACTGCTCCTTTAGCCACTGGATGATGCTTCCCCATCTCTAACCAATTCCTCCCTTTCTTGCCTTTCCTCGCATAAGGTATTAACATTGATGGTCTAACAATACCGCCCCTTCCAAACTCAACTTTTCCTCAAGTTGAAATAAGAGAAATTGACAACAAAAGTCTTCAAGAATCTCTCAGGTTGCTTCATGAATGGGCAGTCCTTTCCAACATACGAGAATTTCCCAAACTTGAGTGACCGGATTTTGGCGAATGCCGCTAACAGATTCTGGCTCCAATACCCATTCATACATATCAGAGAACTGAGGTGGAGAAGGATGAATAGAATGCCCAGAACCAACCAGCTTTTTTAGTTGAGAAACATGAAAAACAAGATGAATGGTAGCTTCCTTGGGCAAAGCTAATTTATAAGCCAAAAACCCCACTCTAGCCAATACTTAGTATGGCCCAAAATACTTAGGTGCCAGTTCTTCATTCCTCTTTTGAGCCAAGGACACTTGAGGATAGGGTCGAACTTTCAAGAACACCCAATCAACCACCTGGAACTCTACCTCACGCCGCTTCGTATCCGCATATTTCTTCATTCGATCTTGTGACAACTGCAAATGTTCCTTCATCATATCGAGAGCAATATCACGTTCCTTTAACTGTTGATCTAAAGACAAATTGGAAGTACGCTCATTCCCATAATAAATCAAAGTAGGTGGTACACGATCATAAACGGCTTGAAAAGGTGTGAGACCAGTGGAGATATGAAATTTAGTGTTATACCAATATTCAGCCCATGGTAACCATCTAATCCATTCCTTAGGGCGTTCACTACAAAAACACGGTAAATAAGATTCCAAACAACGATTCACTACCTCTGTTTGATCATTGAACTGTGGATGATAGGCCGAGCCATGATGCAAACGGGTGCCTGTTGTGCGGAATATCTTCTGCCAGAAGTGGCTTAAATTTTTTTTTGTCCCCATCAGACACAAGGGACTGAGAAAAACCATGCAAGCGGACCACCTCTTTGACAAAATAATCAGCTACATCCTTTGCTGTAAATGGATGTTTCAAGGCCATAAAATGACCATACTTACTCAGCCTGTCCACCACAACCAAAACAGTGTCATATCCCTTGGCTTTGGGTAATCCTTCCACGAAATCCATAGAAATATTGCTCCATATAGCAGTGGGTATTTCTAATGGCAGCAACAATCCCGCTGGACTTAAAGCCAAGGCTTTATTCCGCTGGTAAGTCACACATTCGTCAACATACTTTTGAACATCAGTCTTCATTCCTCCCAATAGAATTCACCTAAAAGCCACTTATAGGTACGCAAGAAACCCGAGTGTCCACCAAAGACAGAGTCATGATAAGTGTGCAAGATAGTAGGGATCAAAGCAGAAGACTGCGAGAGAACTAACCGATTTTTATACTTGAGAACACCCTGATGAAAAGTGAACCACGACACATTACTGTCATCACATTGTAATTGATCTATTATGCTACACAACTTTGGATCTTTGAGAACCTCCTCCCGAATCGTCTGAACATCAAGAAGGGCATGTGTGGACAAATGAGCAAGATGAATTGAGGGAGGTATGCGTGATAAAGCATCAACCACCGTATTTTCATCCCCGGGCTTGTATTTTACTTCGAAATCATAACGCAATAACTTCGCCACCCATTTCTGATGTTGAGGCTGGATTATTCGCTGCTCCAAGAGAAATTTGAAAGCCATTTGATCCGTGCGGACTACAAACTTTTACCCTAAAAGATATGGCCGCACAACCAATGATGTAGGGGTATTTTGGGAAATTCAGAATTACTTAGATGGCTGTGTTTTATCATTTGTTTTAAATATTTTTCAATTTAATATTGTAGATTAGGTGTGACAAAACCCTTCTCCTTTGTGTCTATTTAAAGGAGGTTAGGTTTAGTTGGTTAACTAGGTAGTTAGGTGTGAAACAACCCTTTCCCTTTGAGTCTATTTAAAGAGAACCTTGCCATTATTTCACATAATTTTAGATTCAATAAAATTCTTTCTCCTGATTTCTCCAAGATTCTCTTAGTTTTTTCCATCACTTGGTACCAAAGCACCCTCGACGTTGGGCCTGATGGTGACCAAGAACACCAAGAATCCCGCCATTGTAGATGCGGAAGCAACTTCATCCTCCCAATCAGCACTTGACTCGTGTGGAAGCAGCACTTGAAGAACAAAGTTCTCGGCTGTTGGATGTACAATCCAAGATGAGTTGGACTCATGGCTTCTCTGGCTGGAATTCAACAAGCGGTAGAACTCCTCACTCAAGAAAAGGGTAAGACCACAGCTGCCTCTGTCCAAGCTCCAAATCCCAATCCCCTGCGCACCCAAGAACATAACCACAACTCTGCCAACATTCAAGAACAAGATCCAAACCTCAGTCGCGTCCAAGAATACATGGCTAACCCATGCCAAGATCACCAAGAACGGGCTGTTTTACCTCAATTGCCGCATGAGAGAGGTAATCCTAGAGCTGCAAGATTTCAAGAAACACAACCTCAAGCTGATCAAAGAATCCAAGGTTGGGGTAGAGCACCACATGGACCTCAATTTCGTATTGGCCAGAGGGGGCAATTGGGTAGGAATGTGCAGAATCCTATACAAAACCATCACCTTTTGCAGCAAAGACATCTTCCCCACAATGTGGTAGGATTAGATTCTGAATCTTCTAATGAGGAAAATCTTGGAAATCCAATGCAAGATTATTACCAAAGATACCCTCCATTTCAAGACCACCTTCCATATTAAGAAAATTTCCAAGATCAGCCCTATCATAGGCGGTATGATGAAGAAAATTTTCAAAATTGGCATCACCCTCGAGGAACGTTTGGTAGACAACCTTGGAGGCAAGAATCTGAATACAAGAGAAAAATTGACCTTCCATGTTACAACGGGCGCATGAACATTGAAGTTTTTCTCGATTGGGTTAAAGATGTGGAATTTTTCTTTGATTATATGGGGGCTCCGGATGATAAGAAGGTTAAGCTTGTTTCTCTCAAACTAAAAGGTGGCGCCTTTGCTTGGTGGGTCCAAGTCCAACAAAATCGATAGATGTTTGGAAAACGTCCAATTGATAGCTGGCTGAAGATGCTGAAACTTATGAAGAAAAGATTCTTGCTGGCCAGTTGTGAAAGGCTCCTCTACAACCAATTCCAACACTGCAAGCAAGGCACATGGAATATCGAAGAGTATACTGAAGAATTACATCGGCTTTGTGCTCGGAACAACTTAGTGGAAAGTGAAAATGAACAAATTGCTCATTATATCGATGGGTTGAGATATGATATTAAAGAAAAACTCCACCTTCAACCCCTAACAAGTGTAGCAGAGGATGTCTCTATTGCCACAACAGTAGAAGAAGATGAAAGTCAGAAACAAAAGCGTTGGCCAGGAAGAAAAAAATGCTTGGGAAAGGGCTCCTTCTCAACCTAGAAAGCCTTCACAAGATCCTACCAAGAATGCCAATCAAGTTGGCACTTCCAAGGGCAAAGAGGCAGTAGCCAACAAATTTGAGTCAGATAAAAAAGGGAGTAGTAATCCTTCTTCTTTTAAAAATAATAATCCTTACAATAGACCTAATCTTGGAAAGTGCTTTAGGTGTGGTCAAACTAGACATCTTTCCTATGATTGCCCTCAAAGAAAAAATCTTACAATTCAAGAAAGGCAAGAAGATCAAGAAGACACTGATCTTGATGAGGAAAGTGAGGATGAAATTGCTTATGCCGAGGCTGATGATGGTGATACACTATCACGTGTCATCCAGAAAATTTTGCTAGCCCCAACCATGGTTACAACTCTTCAAAGGCACGAGTTATTTTGGACTAGATGCACGATAAAAGGAAAGATTTGTAACATTATCGTGGATAGTGGAAGCAGCGAGAATATGGTGTCAAAAAAGCTTGTACAAGCTCTCAAGTTAAAAATGGATGACCATCCTAGTCCTTATAAAGTAGGCTGGATCAAAAAAGGGGGAGAAGTCCTAGTCAGTGAAATACGCACGGTCCTCTTGTCTATAGGCACTCACTACAAGGACCAAATTATTTGTGAGGTGTTGGATATGGACGCTTGCCATGTCTTGTTATGGAGACCGTGGCAGTATGATAACCAAACCATCCACAAAGGAAGTGATAACACATGAATTTATGTGGATGGGAAAAAATGTCTTACTACCTCTTAATGCTCCAACTCCCCAACATAAAAAAGAAGGAACAAGTAAGGGAAAAGGACCTATATTTTCGATACTTGCACATAAAAAAGCAGTGGCCACAGTTGCTACATTTTCAATGACCCTTATGATAGAGTATAGCACGCGCATGGGGAAGCAATTTAGATCTAAAACACTCTAATTACATTTAATTTTGAGAATTAAACATGCAAGTTCAAAAACCGAAAAACAGAGTTTGAAAAACCAAATCTCTTGTAGCTCACAATTGAAGCGATTCCTTAATTGTTTTTTTATCACGAACACTTTGTGGACCACCGCTAGAGTCTTCCCCGATATTCTCCGGCCTTAGAACGGATTGTGGAATCCAAATTTGTGATGAATTGAAGGTAATTGGGTGTTTGAGAGAGTTTTGGAATTTTGGTGTATTTAAGAGAAAATTCCAGCAAAATTAAGCCTTCAAAGCAGAAGAAAAACTCAACATAATCTCTTCTATTTAAAGTAGAAAACATGCAAATTGAAAATGATCTCAAATTGACGCCAAATTGAATAAGAATTAGTGGGTTTTGATGTGTTTGAATGAGGTTAAATGGGATAAACCCACCACCTCCAAAATTTATTATTTAGGTCTACAACTCTTGGAGGGAAACAAATTACTCTATGCAACGGTGCTACAAAAATTACGTCCAGGTTGGTTCAGCTAACCCTTAGCTCAAAAGGTATTTATATTTTTTGAGGATTCCATTCGTTCTCTTCCGCAGAGCTGATATATTGTCCTTTGTATTTTCTAGGTTAGAATTATGAAACATGCTAGAGATATCAGAGATCAACTTGAAGGGCTTTTAGAAAGAGTTGAAATTGAATCAACTTCAAATTTGAATGACTTGGATGCAATTAAGAAGACCATAACATCTGGTAAGTGGAAATAAAAAGTTATCCCTCAGTGTTAGTGAATTTTGTAAAGCTGTTCTTTTCACTTTTAGTGGTGAAACATGAAATGTGACTTACATGATTGATACTGTTTGGAACACTCACTATACTGTCATTATCCAATTCCCACACAAAATATATATAGTTACGAACAGTACTGCAATGTAGGGTTTACAATGTGTAGTTTTTTGGAGAGAATTTCCCCTTTTTTCTTAATTGTTCATTAACTCCAAATTACTAAAGATATAATACCTAAAAAATAGAAAAGGAAAAAATACAACATAGAAAAGGAAAAAATACAAGAAAGGAAAACACTATATTTTACACAAAAAACACTCCCCCTCAAGCTGGGTTGTATATAGAGTACAAGCCAAGCTTGGAGTTGAAATCTTCAAAAATTTTCCTTGGTAATACTTTGGTGAGAATGTCTGCAATTTGATCACGAGATGACACATAAGATAATTCCACTGTGTTACTGTTGACCTTCTCAAATATGAAATGACGATCGAGCTCTATGTGTTTTGTTCGATCATGATGCACAGGGTTCTTTGCAATACTCATGGCTGATTGACTGTCACAAAACATTTTAACTGAGTTCTGAGTATCAATTTTTAGTTCTGTCAACAGTTTCTGAATCCACATTCCTTCACAAATTCCCAAAGCAAGAGCTCTATATTCAGCTTCTGCACTACTTCTTGCTACAACTGCTTGTTTTTTACTTCTCCAAGTGACCAAGTTACCCAAACATAGGAGCAATAGCCAGTTGTAGATTTTCGATCAGTTAATTCTCCAGCCCAACTAGCGTCAGTATAAAGTTCAACCAATCTATTCGATGACTTTTTGAATAACAATCCATGACCTAGAGTGCCTTTCAAGTATCTCAAAATTCTCTTCACAACTTCAAGATGTCGTTCACTAGGGTTGTTCATATACTGGCTCACAATGCTCACAGAGTATGCAATGTCTGGTCTGGTATGTGAAAGGTAAATTAACTTACCCACAAGTCTTTGATACATTCCCTTGTCGACTGGAGTAGTTTCTTCACTTTGGTTTAAAACTAGATTTGGATCCATAGGTGTTTCTGCAAGTCTACACCCAAGATTTCCTGTCTCTTTTAATAAGTCCAAAATGTATTTTCTTTGAGAAATTACAATACCATCTTTGGATCGAGCCACCTCCATGCCTAGAAAGTATCTCAAGCTTCCCAGGTCTTTGATTTCAAACTCGATTGCAAGCATCCTTTTAAGGTTGAGAATCTCTTCACAATCATTCCCTGTAATGATAATATCATCTACATATACAATTAAAATTGCAATTTTATCATTTGAGGATTTCACGAACAAGGTATGATCAGCTTGACATTGATAGTAACCACCTTTAGTCAGTGCTTTGGTGAATCTGTCAAACCACGCACGTGGAGATTGTTTTAAACCATACAAAGACTTTCTCAACTTGCATACCATATTACCATTAGACCTGTCTTCCATTCCGGGAGGAATTTGCATATAAACTTCTTCTTCAAGCTCACCATTTAAGAAGGCATTTTTCACATCAAGTTAGTGAAGAGGCCAATCCAGATTTACTGCTAAGGACAACAAAACACGAACAATATTCAATTTTGCAACCGGAGCAAAGGTTTCTTGGTAATCAATACCATATGATTGGGTAAAGCCTTTAGCGACAAGTCTGGCTTTAAATCGTTCCACACTTCCGTCAGATTTGTACTTGACTGTGAATATCCATTTGCAACCAACTGGATTCTTTCCATGTGGTAGCCTTGTAAGGGTCCATGTTCCATTGCTTTCAAGAGCTCTAATCTCTTCATCCACTGCCTTTTTCCATTCTGAATCTTTAAGAGCATCATGAATGGTTTGTGGGATTTGAATACTATCCAACTGAGTCACAAATGCTCGATAAGAAGGATGCAATTTCCCATACGCAACATATTTTTCAATAGGATGATTGGTGCAACTCCTAACACCTTTTCTCTGAGCAATTGGTAAGGACAAATCATCAATTAAAGGTGTCATATAAGTAACATCCTCTTCAGTGGAATTCAGTGATAATGAATCTGGTTCAGGTGGTTGGCAGTCTTGGTTGTGTGAGGCAGCCTCTCTTCTTCTCTTATAAACAATAGATGTTTGGTTTTTCAATGCTTCAGGGGTACGAGACTGGTTAGACTCAAGAGTAATGGTCTCATTTATGGTAGGAGATGAAACTTCAGTGGTGATGGGAAAAGTTGGAGTGACGGAGAAAGACTCAACTTCCAATGTGTCAAATTCTCTCATATTCTCCCCCTGAATTTGGGACTTGGTGAAGAAAGACTGATTTTCAAAGAATGTGACATCCATGGAGGTATACATTTTTCTAGTGATGGGTGAATAACATCTATACCCCTTTTGATGGGATGCATAACCTAGAAAAATGCATTTGCTGGATTTGGGATCAAGTTTAGACCGGTGGGGAGAATGATTATGAACAAATGCAGAACAACCAAACACACGAAGAGGTAACGTGGAGGAAAGATTATGAAATTGAGGGTGAATTTTGAGGAGGACATCTCGAGGGGACTTAAAGGAGAGAACACGACTAGGTAATCGATTGATAAGGAAGGTTGCAGTGAGAATGGCCTCTCCCCAAAAATGGTTTGGAACATTATGGGAAAACATGAGAGACCTTGGTACCTCAAGAAGATGACGATTTTTCCTTTCAGCAATCCCATTTTGTTGAGGAGTGTCAACACATGAACTAGTGTGAACTATGCCATGGGATGAGAGATACATACCAAGATTGGAATTGAAATAGTCTCGAGCATCGTCCGTTCTTAGGACTTGGATTTTACAATCAAATTGAGTGGAAATCATGGCATGAAAAGACCGAAAAATAACTGAAGTTTCAGCTTTGTCCTTCATTAGAAAGGTCCAAGTCATTCTGGTATGATCATCGATAAAGGTAAGGAACCACCGAGCACCTGAGATATTTTTTACTCTAGAAGGCCCCCAAATATCACTGTGAATAAGCGAAAAAGGTTTTGAAGATTGATAAGGCACACTGGGATAAACATTTCTTGTGTGTTTAGAGAATTGACATGTTTCACATTGATAAAAGCTCGGTTTTCTATTGATAAATAAATTGGGAAACAATTTTTCAAGGTACAAGAAATTTGGATGACCAAGACGAAAATGCCATAACATAACTTGACTTTCAATTGACAAGGACTCTGACTTGGAAACAACACTGACAAACTTAGAACAAGACTGAGGACTATGACTGAAGACCGAACTTGGAGAACGAGGTTCTTGAAGAAGATAGAGGCCACCATGTTGCTTAGCACTGCCAATCACCTTCCCCGAATCCACCTCCTGAAATTCACACAAAGTTGAGCAAAAGTTAGAGATACAGTTTGAGTCATCAGTAAGTTTGCTAACTAAAATCAAATTGAAGTTCAACTTAGGAACAAAAAGCACGTTGGAGAGAATGAGATCATTCGTCAATTTTATTGACCCTGTTCCTGTTATTTTAGAAAGAGATCCATCGGCTATTCGAACTGATGAATAGCCAGGTAGGTGTTTGAATTGGTGGAATAATGTAATATCACCAGTCATGTGATCCGACGCTCCCGAATCCACGATCCATGGTTTGTGCTTGTTATGCTGCACAAAAGAACAAGAAGAAAAGGTACCTTGATAGGCAAGATTACTAGATGGTTTCTCGACTGATGTTGATGGTGTAGAGTTCGAGAATGAGAGGTGACCAATCATTTGTTGTAACACCTCCAATTGTTCCTTTGAGAAAACAGCAGAAGTTGTTGGATGTGAAGGAGTAACAACATGAGCGTGATTTTCAGTATTCACTTTCTTCATTGGTTTCCAATCTACTGGTTTGCGATGAATTTTCCAACAAGTATCTCGTACATGTCCCACCTTTTTACAGTGGTCACACCAAGGACGATTACCTTTCTTGAACTTGTTATCTTGAAATGAACTGTGTGTTACCATGGCTGAACTGTCTGAGCCAACAGAAGACCCAGTCTCAGGCATCATGTAAGCCCTCAATCTTTAATACTCTTTCCATTTTATTAAGATTAAAGGAAAAAGAACTAGGAAATAAGGATTTAATACCAAATGAAGAAAGAAAGGTTCATGGAATTATGTGTGGAAATTAAATGGATGGTGGTTAAGTGATAATTAAGGATTATTGTTATTATTATTATTATTGTTATTATTATTATTATTCTTATTATGGTTATTAAATAGAAAAAAAAAAAGAAAAAAAAAAAGAAAGGGAAATGTGAGTCGGTGGGGGAATAAAAGAGAAGGGAAGAGGAAATTTTTGGGTATTCTCTCATTTTCTCTTCGTCTTCAAGGGGAATCACCGAAATCCATAAGCTTTGGCCGGAGAAGAGGAATCCAAAGGGGTTTTGAGGTAAGTTTTGGCCGGAGTTGAAGCTGGAAGTGGAAGAGAAGTGAGCTGTGGTCTGAAGCAGAGGGAAGAACCGAGCAACTTGAGGTGTTTGAAGAATTCTGAGCTGAAGCGGTTGAATCTGAAGCTAAAATTTTGAGGTTAGTAAGTTAACTCTTGTATTAACAACTTTCATGAAGAATGGTTGAGCTACTTCTGTTTGGAAACGGGTGAAAAGGTTGAGGGAAGTAACTGGTAAGAATTTCGTGACAGATTGCAGAGACCTCTGGTTTTTGAAGCAGTTTGAGCTATCTAGGAGGAATTAGAAGCTGAAATTGGTAAGGTTAGTTAGATATTTCGATTTCTAACAACTTTTATGAAGGATGTACAACCTTAAAACGAAGGGAAATGGATGATTTTTCAGGTGGAACAGAAGGAGGGTGCAGAGAACGTACAGTGAAATACCTTCTGATTCGAGGTTATTTCTGGTCATTCCAGTGGTTTTTAGATTTTTCTATCTTCATGTGAGTTGTAGAGAATTTTAAAATAAAGAGTTTGACATAAATTTCACTCAATTTGGTTAAGTATTGAATGAGTTATGAATTTTTGAATGTTTGGCTGAAAATCTGGAAAAAGTATAGCAGGGGAAGCACGATTCTGAACGAGTTCTGTTATAGGGCATTTTTCTGGGCAAACCATGCATTTTTAGGTCTTTTACTCTGAAGGTAAGTTGTATAGGACTTAATAATGAAGATTTTACCACTAAATTCACTCAATTTGGTTAAGAATTGAAGAAGTTATGGTCATTTAAAGTTATGGTAAAATCTGGAAATTTTCAAGACCTGAAGTTATTGTCTTATGTGTATGACAGCCCTCAAATACATCCGTTCTTGACCAAAACACACTCATTAAACTAGATTTAAGTCATTCAATAATTGTAGTACCTTTGGCTCTACTTTGATTGTTTTTTTTTTAAAGCTTATATTGGTATTCTTGGGGTTGAAAAGGGAATTTTGGTTAACTTATGAACTGCGTATAAGTATTTGTGAGTAGTTTGGTCGATTGGGACGTTTATAGAGGTGTGGGTCTAATTTTCAGGTCAAACCGAGATTGGTAAAGCTTATAGACCCAGGGAATCAAACTAAGACTGTGAGTAACAGAAACGTTTTCTAATATGTCTTACAAAGAATGTTTGAAAGCTTGATATTTGATGTTGAAAAATATCTATTCTGGAAATGTTATTATACATGTTTTCTGAACTGTATTGATAAACGTTAGAATGTATTTGGATTATATGGTTTGTGAACTGAGTTTACTAGAAAATGTGTTACGTATTTGAAAGGTTACTTGTTGCATGAATGTTACTAGAAAACTTGATTCCTGTTATGTTTGAAAAGGAAAGATGATTTATGAGCATTCTGGAAATATTTGAGATGTAAAGCATGTTATAAAAGCTACTTGAAAGAAATGTGTGTTTGTGAACTCTTTGGAATATAGAGCAGGTTTTAGGAAAATTGTACCCGGAGTCAGGCATCTTGGTACTGAAGGACTGGTTGAGAAGGTATCAAGGTGACCTGCATAACGATACCTAAGGACTTATGAGACGGTATCGGGACAGTCGTGGATTGCAGCATTTTATGGTTTGACACTGAAGGACTATTTGAGAAGGTATCAAAACCAAGCGCCCGGTACTGAAGGACTGTTTGAGAAGGTATCAGGGGGGCCTAGATTAAGTACCTAAGGACTTATGAGACGGTACTAGCGCATCCATGAATTGTCGGTCTATGTGCACATACGATCTTGATTATGGTTTTAGACATTGTGTGCGTTGAGGTTTCTCCGCACCAACTAAGGTTATGTAGGGTACCAGGCTACAGAGGTTTTATGAAAGAAAATGTTTTTATGGAAGCCATGTTTTATTTAAGTAATGCTTTACACTTGTGAGATAGGGACTATTTGATAAACAGGTTTAATTGAGAAGAGTTGTAAAGATTTTGATATATATATATATATGTTTACGAAATGTTCTACTATCTGTTACTCACTAGACTTTATGTCTAACTTTTCAAAAAAATGTTTTCTTTTCCACCCAGGTAGCTAAGGGATTCCCGGAGCCTCGCCTACTCAAATCTCGTTTGCCACAACACCAAGACTTCCGCATAGCCATCTCTGATTAGGTGTTCTTTTGTATTTCCATATAGTGATATGTATATAAGTCGTTCGCTTGGGCATTGTACACTGGAAGTGTTGGATTTATGATTTTTTTGTCATCATGTTGATGTTGTATGGTGTTGTCTTAAATTTATGGATGCGCCGAGGAGGCCGTTGTGTATATTATTATAATATGAAGTAAAGATTATCTATCAGGTCCAATAAATAAATGGTGGATGGTGAGTGCCAAAAAGAGGATTGGTAATCATCATCTTCACATCCTCTCCTAGGTTTGGAGGATAACTTGGGAGGGGGTGTGACACATCATTAAGTGTTTTCTACTCTCTTCACGTCGAACTTCTGCGAAAGCTTCTCTAAGAGTTGGTAGATCTTTTGCTCCCATTATTCTTCCCCTTACATCATCTAGCTCCTTGTTTAGCCCCAACAGAAACCTTAATATCCTTTTTTTCTCAATTATCTTTTTGAACAAAACCAAGTCGTTTGAACATTTCCATTCATATGTCTCATACATATCCAATTGTTGCCAATTGCATACAAGAAGATTAAAATACTGAGTGACATTTAGATCTCCTTGACGTAAATCATACAATCGAGTTTCGATATCCAATAAGGCAAATGAGTTTGCAGAGCTAGAATAAGTATCGCGGGCAGCATCCCATATCTCTTTTGCTGTTTTGCACAATAGGAAGTTTTCGCCAACTTCTGTAGTCATAGAGTTTATTAGCCACGACATTACCAAATGATCATCTGTTTTCCATGATCTAAATTTCTGGTCCTTAATATCTGGTGCCTGGGTATCCCCAGTTAAATGTCCATCTTTGCCCCGACCACAAATATACATAAAAACTGATTGATTCCATTGAAGAAAATTGTGACCTTGAAGTTTATGATTTGTCACAATGTGAGGTGAGGAATCATGTGATTGAGGTGAGTGATCAACGCCACTGCTTCCTAATCCATGTTTTGTCATGATTCGTAAAAAATTAAACACCAAGAAAAACTTCCAAAGACAGGTTAGAATCAACAACTTCAATACAAACAACAATGAAACCCACAAAGGAAAAACTTTAAAAAAATGTTGATTTGAAGTTTCAAACCCACAAACGAACAAATCTAGAAAGCAAAGAGGGAACCAGTGCCGAATAATACACCCAAAAAACTCTGATACTAGGATCCACGAAGAGCTGAACAGCAGACCCACGAAAAAGGAGAAAAAAAACTGACGTTGATTTCAACTTGACTTCCGAAGCAACACCACAGAACTCGCCGGAAAAAGGAATGGACGGTGAACGGCAAGTGGCAGTGGCCATGAGATGCGCGAACACCGGCGACGATCACTGAGAGTGCAGCGTGAGGAATGGCGAAAAAATTGGGTTGGAGATAGGGACAATGAATTGTCGAAGAGATGCCCTAACGCCGAAGGAGGAGACCACGCTGGAGACGGAGACGGCGCCGGAAAAGTTAGGGTTAGGTTAGGGTTGCTCTGATACCATGTAGTTTTTTGGAGAGAATTTCCCCTTTTTTCTTAATTTTTCATTAACTCCAAATTACTAAAGATATAATACCTAAAAAATAGAAAAGGAAAAAATACAAGAAAGGAAAACACTATATTTTACACAAAAAAGGAATAAATCTACACAATGGTGTTACAATAAGTCTTGAAGATAGCAGGAAATTGGAAGATCTACTTTACTGATGAGGAAATAATTGGCAATGATTAGAGTTGGAGCATTAAATGTTGACATCTAAGCTAAGCTTCAAAATAGCGTTGAAGAGTTGCAACCTTTGAAGTTCTAAGAGTCACTTGGACATTCAAGAGTCATAATGAATCTAAAAATTTAGATTCATCCACATATTTAATACTAGGTGGATCAATTTAGATTTTATGAATTACACCATATCAAAGGGATATGTGATAGATTCATGGGAATTTGGTAAAATACTCTAAAAGTTACCATTCATTAGGATCATTTGGTCTGTGGTCTCAGCTCAAATTGCATATCCTTAAAAATGCAGGTAATGAATTGAGTGGACATGGTGTTGGTGCAAGTGTTGATGTTGAATTGTATGCAAAAGATGTGATCAAGCTAAGAGACATCATCAATGATTTGTACAAGAATTCCAACTCAAAACCTTCTCTCGTAGCACCAGGAGGATTTTTTGAGCCGGAGTGGTATGCGAAGCTTCTTCAGGTCTCAGGATCTAATGTTGTGAATGTCGTCACACACCATATTTACAATCTTGGGGCTGGTAAGTTAAGGTAGTGTCCAAAAGACAAATGGATCAATTTAGTCGTCTGTTCAATTATTCATGGTTGTTCTTTTCATTCCAGGCATCGATCCCCACCTTGCAAACAACATCCTGGATCCACAGTACTTAAGCAGGGTATCAGAAATTTTCAATAGGCTAGACCAAACCATCCAAGTTCACGGTCCATGGGCGTCTGCGTGGGTTGGAGAGTCTGGCGGGGCCTATAACAGTGGTGGACGTCATGTATCTAACACATTCATTAATAGCTTTTGGTAATCTTCATTACCAATAACATGTAGTTGTGCCCTTATAATGCTTGTTTTGAATTGGGTGAACCGTCACGGAATCATTTGTATGTTACATGTAAACTCTAGGTACTTAGATCAGCTGGGATTGGCATCCAAGTATAATACCAAAGTGTACTGTAGGCAGTCATTAATTGGGGGTCACTATGGTCTGCTCAACACATCCACACTTGTGCCAAATCCAGATTTTTACAGGCAACACTTTTACAAATTTAGCAATATTAATTCCTTCAGTCTACTTTTTAGTCCTTTGTGTATCTGATCTTTAGATCTGTTTCATTTTCTGAACAGTGCTCTTTTGTGGCATCGGCTCATGGGGAAAATTGTTCTTCCTATCGGTACTGATGCTTCGTCGTATTTACGATCTTACGCTCATTGTTCAAGAGGAAATGTAAGTGCCCCTTTCATTCAATTTGAAAGCCTTTTTTAGAACTAGCTTTTAATGGGCCTTACATCATCAAACCAAATATGCTCCCTATTGAAGTTGTTCCAACTTAATCTTGGACAAGTTATCCATAATCAAGATAGTAACTTGCTTTGATTGTTGTTTTCTGTTTGCAGACTAGTGTGACTGTACTTCTGATCAATTTGAGCAACCAGACACAGTTCTCAATCCATGTCCAAAACAGCAAAAATGTGTTCCTGAATGTCCAAGAAAATGGGGCTAGGAGAGAAAAAACCTTCCTGAAAGGCATGAAAAAAACTGTAGCATGGATTGGCAACAAAGTCTCTGATGCAACAGTGTCAAGAGAAGAATACCACTTGAGTCCGAAGGATGGCTACCTACAAAGCCAAACCATGCTTCTAAATGGATCTCCATTGGAGCTCATAGCTGATGGAGAGATCCCAAGTTTGAATCCTATCCTTCGAGACGTCAACACGCCGATCCATATGGATCCATTGTCCATTGCTTTCGTAGTATTCCCCAACTTCGATGCACCGTCTTGCTCGTGATTACAAACTTTACTTTGCTCATGCTTTCGCAACTCAATTGTAAAGTTTATTGAAACTGCAAGAGTTCTGAATAATTGTTCCATATCATCATTAAGTTATTGTTTCCGTAATGATTAATTGAAAAGATGTATGGTAAGGCGTGGTTAACAACTTACTTATTAAGGATTAATATGCAATCTAATTGCATCACAAATTGACAATACAAAACTTCAATTTGTTGGCTAATTGAGAAGTTAACAATTAAGCTAGTAGCTTAGTTAGTGGGAAAATTTAATTTTTCAAAATTGAATTTTAAAAATTTCAAATATATTTAGTAAGCCAAATCTCTATCAAACATTTCTCTCGCTATAAAGACTAAGTTTCTTAATTGATTAAAAAGACAACAGAGCCAAGTTTAAGTTCAGTAAACAAAATGCAATTAATTAATGAAAATAAACCATAAACTCACTAGTGTGACTGTACTTTTGATCAATTTGAGCAACCCGACGCAGTCTCAATCCATGTCCAAAACACCAAAAATGTGTTCTTGAATGTCTAAGAAAATGGGGTTAGGAGAGAAAATTCCTTCCTAAAAGACATGTAGAGGACTGTGGCATGGATTGACAACAAAGTCTCTAATGCAACAGTGTCAAGAGAAGAATACCACTTGACTCCATAGGATGGCTAACTACAAAGCCAACCAATGATTTTAAATGGATCTCTATTGGAGCTCACAGTTGATGGAGAGATCCCAAGTTTGAATCCTATCCTTCGAGACGTCAACACGCTGATCCATATGAATCCGTCGTCCATTGCTTTCATAGTATTTCCCAACTTCGACGCACCATCTTGCTCGTGATCACAAACCTTACTTTCTCATACTTTCGCAACGCAACTGTAAAGTTTATTGAAACTGCATAAGTTCTGAATAATTGTTCAATATCATCAACACGTTATTGTTTATGTAATGATTAATTGAAAATATTTGTGATAATGCATGGTTAACAACTTGTGAAGAAACAGAAATGTTACCTAATGGTGAAGAACATAAATGTTACCAAATGGTATTGTATTTAATTGTCTTTGCAGTTCTTCTGTTGGTGACGCTAGGAAATATGGTCTGTTGTGCTCGGTTACTGAATTTGTGACATTTTCAATTCTTGAGTTACTAGATTTGCTTTTGCAAGCTTAAAAAAAAATTATGAATACATTTTATTTTCTTGTATTTTTCTTGAATTTTCTATAAACTCTAGAGCCAAACAGGTACTATGCGTAATAAATTGAGACTTTTGGTCTACAAAGTTCCATATTTGTTTGAAAAAATATCAATTTATACCCTGAACTTTGAAGGTTGTATCAATTTAAATATTAAACTAATAGTTGTATCAATCTAAACCTTGAACTTGGGCGGTATTAATTTTAAACCCCATACTAATAATTGTATCAATTTAAACCTCGAACTTTCACAAATATATCAAATTAAACCCTGAACTTTCATGAGTATATCAATTTAAACCCTCAACTTTCATAAGTGTATCCAAATAAAACATGCTAGAAGGTTTAAATTGATACACTTATAAAACTTCAAGGTATAAGTTGTTAGACTTACAAACTTGATACAATTATTAATTTAGGGTTTAAATTGATACACTTACTAGTTAGGGTTTACATTGATACAACCACCAAAGTTGGGGTGTAAATTGCTATTTGTCCTATTTATTTCAATTCAAATCTTATATTTAATATTTTTTTGGGTAAAATAAAGCATTTAATATAAATCTTATTTTTAATTTTGCTAGTTTAATAAATGTAGCGGTGAGGATACAATATCGGTTGCAAAAAAAAAAAAGAAAAAAGGAGCTTTCTATTTTTATTTAACCTTTTAATTTTTATAATTCTGGAGGGGACCGTGTATTATTATTATTTTTTTAGCTGAAATGTTAAGTTTATAATATATAGTATTGGGATTAGTGGTAAATAAATAATTAGCTTTAATTACTTTCTCAAATAAAAAAAAATTAAGTCGAGAAAATCAGTCGTGATCACGTCTTCCCCTTTTCAAGGGCAAGTCTCAGTTTGTCCCACAAGTAACGACGCCCTACATTTCGCGCCTAATGCCGTTTGGAACCATCTTCTCCGGCGACGGCAATCTCTTCTGAAGGCCTAACGACGCTCTACATTTCGCGCCTACTGCCGTTTGGAACCATCTTCTCCGGCGACGGCAATCTCTTCTGAAGGCCTAACGACGCTCTACATTTCGCGCCTAATGCCGTTTGGAACCATCTTCTCCGGCGACGGCAATCTCTTCTGAAGGCCTAACGACGCTCTACATTTCGCGCCTACTGCCGTTTGGAACCATCTTCTCCGGCGACGGCAATCTCTTCTGAAGGCCTAACGACGCTCTACATTTCGCGCCTACTGCCGTTTGGAACCATCTTCTCCGGCGACGGCAATCTCTTCTGAAGGCCACTGGATTTCCGTGTCTCTTCCTATATCCGAGTAAGTTTCTTTTGCTCATTCTCGTGATTCTTCTTTTACGTAGGGACTCATTTTCAAATAATGCAACTGTATAGATTTTCTTGATGGCGCGCGAAAAGAAAAACACTGATCGTTCTGAACAATTTCCGGCCAGTGAAGGAGTCGATGGTTCAAGTGCAGCAAGTTCCGTATCTAAGAAGGCAAGTAGAACTGAGCGGTTGGTTACTGAGAAATTGCCGAAGGCTCTTACGCATCTTCAGTCCGGGAAACACAGTAAGGCACTTAGCGTTGTTCGGAATTTGAGTTCGAAAAAGAAATATTCTGTTCACTCTGCTCTCATTCATCGGGTTCAAGGTTTTGTTTGTGTAGAAGTAGCATCGATTACTAATGACCTGAATACAAAGCAGCAGCACTTAAAGGATGCCATTGAGTCTGCTGGTAAAGCAGTTGAGCTCTCACCAAACTCGATTGAGTTTTCTTATTTCTACGCAAATTTGCTTTACAAGGCTGCGGAGTATCAACAAGTGGTTCAAGAGTGTGAGCGGGCCCTTGCAGTCGAAGATCCAATTGATCCTGCCCAAGAAAACTTGCCATTCAAACAGAATCAGAAAATGCCTACTGCAGAGGGGCGAATTACACGGCTTCGGACTAAATTGAGCCATTTAATTCAAAAATCAAATGTGTCATTGATGAAGAACTTAGGTAAGGGTGAGGAGATTCCAAGTAAAAGGGAAAACAAAATCAAGAAAGCAACCAAAATGCCTGATGAGTTTGACTCTAAGGCAAGTATTCAGAACCAAAGTAGGACTGAGCGGATTGCCAAGAAATACAAGAAGGCTCTTAAGGCTCTTCAGGGCGGGGAACACAATAAGGCACTTAGCATTGTTCAGAATTTGAGTTTGAGAAAGAAATATTATGTTCATCTTGCACTGATTCATCGAGTTCAAGGTTCTATTTGTGTAGAAGTAGCATCGACTATTATTGATGACCCGAATACAAAGCAACAACACTTAAAGGATGCCATTGAGTCTGCTCGTAAAGCGGTTGAACTCGCACCAAACTCGATTGAGTTTTCTCATTTTTATGCGAATTTGCTTTACAAGGCTGCGGAGTATCAACAAGTGGTTCAGGAGTGTGAGCGGATCCTTGCAATTGAAGATCCAATTGATCCTGCCAAAGAAAACTTGTCATTCATACAGAATAAAAAAATACCTACTGCAGAAGGACGAATTACACAACTTCAGACTGAATTGGGTCAGTTAATTCAAAAATCAAATGTTCATTCTTTTTGGGATGCCATGAGTACAGAATCAAGGAAAGGTTTGCTCAAGATCAAGATTAGTGATCTTGAGACCCATTTTAATTCTTCAAATGATGGCTCGGCAAATGATGTTATTTCAGAAGCTTTGTCCTTCTATGATGCCAATAGAACATGGAAATTTTGGGTTTGCTGTAGATGTGATGAGAAATTTGTGGATTCGAAATCTCATATGCACCACATGGTTCAGAAGCACCTGGGCAACCTTTTGCCAAAATTGCAATCTATTTTGCCACACAATGTTGATGATGATTGGAGGTACTTCGATAGAAGAAATACTGATCAAATCGATGATTCAAAGAGTGACAAACGAGCTGTTGATATTGAAGAGAAAATTGTTGTCAATAGAGATTCGTCGCTTCTCCTCAACAATGAGTGTTTCCTATCGAATGAGGCTCTTTCTGACGTTGATCCTTTCCTATTCTGAATATATGCAGATCTGACTAGTGGGGAACAGTTAGCATCATGGGCACAAACAAAGGAAGAAAAGACACAACGACAAATGGAAATTTTTCAAACGCTTGAAAAGGAATTTTACCAACTGCAGAGATTTTGTGAGAGAAAATATGAGCATTTGAACTATAAGGAAGCAGTGGAGTCAGTGATGGACTTCTACCTTGAGGAGAGAAAGAAGAGTGACTTTATCCCTAAGAGTTATGTTTCAGTCCTGAGGAAACAAAAAAGGAAGCTTATCGAGGCTGAAAATGACCCGATGCATATTGGCAGTAGGTTTGAGTTCTATGCTTTAACTGATGTTTTGAAAGAAGTTAGAACACTGGATGATTTGGAAGGAGGGGAATCTGGTGAAGATGAAGGTGGGAGGGCTAAGGATTATTTGAATCAAGTTGATAGTTGTCTGGAATCTGCAAAGAAGAGACTGAAGGATCGACTATGTACCAAGGTTTGTTTAGCAATTATGGATGCTTTGCTTATGAAATTTTTGAGAAATTAGGTGTTTGTTGATTTTATTAATCATGCAGATTAACAATATTGATGGACGCATCATGGAAAGTGTTTCTGGAATGCAGCAGCTGAAACTTGAGCTTGAGCTTGTTTCGTCTCATGATTATCAATCAATATTGTTGTCTCTTGTGAACTCATACTTGAGGGTCTGTATCAAATAGGTTAATATTAACCAATATTTCTTAAGCCTCTTGGGACTAAAATGACGGATTCAAATATCTAAGCATGCAGGCACATTTAGAAGCTTTGGCTGAAATGGATGTCAAGAAGAAGTCCGATGCTGCAAGAGAAGCACGTTTAGCTGAACTGGCACGGGACTCTAAGGTGGTTTGTCATTTTACCACTAGAAGCTTAGGCTCATGGTTTTGTTGTTTTTGCAACTTAGTTGTTCACTTTAATTTTGCAGGCGGTCAGTGTTCCTGAACAGAATGTGCTTCATGATGAGGCTGTTAATATTGGTGAGTGCATATTCTATTTTGAAATTCACTATTTATTTTCCAACTCATTGATAAAGGACTGTGAATGATGGATGTCTTGGATTTCATTCCTTATCAATATAGACAATCGCCGCCGCGACCCGTCGCCGCCGCTGCCGCGACCCTTGCCTCCACCTCGGCGTCGGCGACATCCTAGATGTAAGTGTCGAGTCCAATGTGCATCCCGACATTGTGGATGCAAAGTCAGAAGGCAACCGTGCAATAGTAGTTGTGGATGCATAGGGTACGAATGCCAAAACCCCAATGGTCGAAGGCTATAGAGAAAAAAAAAATAGGAACACTTGGCACGGCACAAGAACTAAGGCTTGGTTTAATGTATCCTTCGTTGAGTAAAGTTTGAACCTCCTCTTGGAGAATATTGTACTCCTTTGGACTCATTCGGTAGTGTGGGAGGTTTGGTAGAGATGCCCATGAAACGAGGTCAATATTGTGCTGAATATCCCTCAATGGAGGTAATTCAGTAGGTTCTTGGAGGAGATGTTGATAATCAGTCAAAAGTTTTTGAATACTGCTATCTTCTGTTTCTTTTTGTATAATTTCAGATTTATCATGGATAACCAAACCTCTTTAGAATCATGAGATATGAATTGTTTTCCTCCCAAAATTGAATATAGCTGCTTCTTTTGTCTTTCTTCCCCAGTTTTTTTCTTCTGGATGTTGGTACTTCCCATGGGTTGGAGAATTATTTTCTTTCCCATCCAATTGAACTCATATGTATTTTTTCTTCCTCTATGAATGGCCTGAACATCATATTGCCAAGGCCTTCGTAGTAATATGTGGCATGCGTCCATGTCCAACACATCACATAAAATTTGATCTTTGTATTGATTTCCAATGGACAAGGTAACTGAACATGTTTCATTAACCAGGGTTTCACCTCCTTTTTTAATCTAAGAACACCAATTTCCTTGAACCTATATTTCGCTGCTCCCACAATCTATTATGATAGTGCAAACTTTCCCATCGATTGTACACCTTGTTTTATATAAGGTGTGTCTTTAGTGCATAAGTTCTGTTTTAGGCGTTAGCAAGATCTTTTGGACAATACAAGAGAGCTGGTTTCCTTGAATCTTCTTCGTTTTCTTGTTCTTCTATGTCGTCTTCAGTCTCCTGATCATCCACAATAGCTACCGGTTTCCTATGGCCTTGTTGGCCGCATCAAAAACGCTTACCAAGATTTGGTTTATTGTATGGGTTTGTCTGCTGTATTATTTGTTGGTTTTGTATCAAGATTTACCTTAGTTTGAAGTTCTTGTTGGATGTTACCTTGTTCACTTGTAGAAGGTTGGCTTATTGATCTTCTTGTAGTATCATATTGTCCTCAATGGAAGTTATTGCTTCTTTCTCAGCCACTGCCTTTATCTGTTTGCTTCTTTCTCTTTATCTACTTGGCCCTCAATTTTCTTGGCCCATGTAAGAGCTTCAGCCAAATGTCCTAAAGGTTGTAATTCCACCTTTTCTCGAATTTCTTTTGCCTTAATCCTGAGACATATCTTGCAATTATGTACCTTTCTCTTTCGGAGAGGTTTAAGCTTGCACTCAACCTGTTGAATTCCTCAGTGTAATCACGATGGTATTGGTTAAACAGAATATGTTCATAGTTAATAGGTAAAAAAATTTCCTTTTACAATTTGAGCATTCTTTGCCAAGTCTTGATCGGTCAAAATGATCGTCGGTTTGTTTGAACTTGGTCCCACCAAGAGGATGCTGCTCCTTTTAATTTTAGAGCCACGAGTTAACCTTGTTTTTTTTTTTCTTCGGGGATATTCATGTAGTCAAAGAAATTTTTGACGCTGTTAATCCAATCAAGAAATTCTTCTACTTCTAAATTCCTATTGAAAGATGGGAGATCGATCTTCATCTTATAGTCATTGTTACTCCAATTTGGTTGGTAATTGATTGTTGACGTGCCCTTCTTGCCTTCTGTAAGTAATGCTATCAAATTGTGCAGGGATGTGTTGCTGTAGAATTTCTTCTTCTTCGCTTGAGGAGTCCCAATCTTGAATGATATTCTTTTGTTTTCCTAATCTCTGAAGTTGTATTTGTGCAACAAGTTGGTGGATATCATCTTGTTCTGTTTCTTGTTCTTCTTGATGAATGGGGTGGGCTGCATTATTGAGTGGGACAAATTGGCCAATTCTTGATTCAATTCTTTCCAATTGGGCCACCACTGCAGCCATGAATTTCTGCATACTATCTAATCCTTTTTCAACCAACAGCAAGCGTTGGGTTGAAGTTCTTGGAGATAGAGCAGTTGGTGGGGATCCTCCTCCTACAGCAGACTTCAAAAAATGATTTATTCAATGATCCCAAGATGAAATACAACCAGCCCTTTAAATAGATGTGGCTGACTAGACAATTGACGACCCCCAACTAACAAAATAAAGAAAACCAAGATCCCTCAGGAAATAAAAGTAACGAGTCTAAAAACAAAACTAATACAAAAGATCTAAAAGAATGTTCAAGAATAAAACATTCTAACTCAAGAAAGACAAAAAACAGTCAAGACTCAAATGAGTTACATCAGTGAGCCTATAATTCTTTGTTTAACTTTCATAAACTACATCTAAGCTTGCCTTAAGTTCAGTGAGATAATATGGGGTAGATTTGACAGTTTTGATTTTTTTTTTTTTTTTAAATAAGCTTATAATCATTGTGTGAGCCTATAATTCTTTGTTTAAATTTCTGGTCTGTTTTCTATAAATATTTTAAAAATTCAAGTCAAGTTTTGAAGACTAGAAAAAAAAAAAATAGTTTTGTTTTTAGAATTTGAAATTCAAATGTTTTATTATGAAATATGAAAATTAAAGTAGAGAAATGGGAGAAACAAACATAATAGTGCATGTCTAAAATGACATGTAACAAAGTCTTAGATTAACATGATTATTAGAAGAAAAATTATTAGTAAGGTTGACTAGACGAAGAAAAGATTCTATTAAAATTGTGAGTCTCATTTGAGAGGAAGGAAAGATGTTAGAATGTAAAATAGTCAATGAAAAGGTTGTGTGGTCTACAAAATAGGCCATGGAAATGAGATTATGAGAGTTTTAGAGTGGAATGAGATTGCCTCTTTTATGGGAATGTGTTTTCAAAATTGGTAGTGTGTCATACTAATTGATTCTATTACTGCATTTTGGTAAACAACATACGTAAATTCTTAAAATCATTTCTCGACTCTCATTTTGAGAGTGTTAGTAAAAAGAAAGGCTTAAAAATCTTTTTGGTTATTGAACTTTCATGAAAGTAACAATTCAATCCTACAATTTTAATAAGTAACAACTTAGCTCATGTACGTTACATTTTGTGGTGATGATCACAACACGTTTTTCTTCTTCTTCCACATTTGTTCTAAGTTCAAAACTTATTAAACACATAGAATTTTTAACGAACAAAATTAAAACAAAACTCAAGTTATAAAATAGATAGTAAATAATATAACCTTTGAAAAATGCCAAAACCAAGTTAAAGTTATGCGAAAATTTAAATCCAATTCGATGACCAATTAGTTTTTTAAAAGTTAAGCTATAAACATTCATTTCAAAAAAAAAAAAAAAAAAAAAAAAAAAAAAAAAAAAAAACTATTGTTGTTTTGCTAACTTTCTATTTTCAAAAATTCAAATCAATTTTTTAAAACTTAAAAAAAAAATTGTTTTTCAAATGTGGTAAAGAATACAAAACCTTCATGAATAAATATGAAAAGCATAATAAAGAAATTAAATTGGAGAGAAACAAAAAACATATTAAAAATTAAAGGTTTCTTTTTTGATTTTTTGTTTTTGAAATTTGTGTTCCTTTTCTTCCAATATTTTAAAGAAAAATTGTAGTGGGTAGTACTGGCAAAAAACATAAGATCATTTGTAAATTTAGCAATGATTTTCTAAATTTGCAAATATAACAAAATTTTTCCCTATATTATGGTTTAATTGGAATCTTTTTTTAGAGAAATTGGAGAAAATGGTAAAATATATTATTTAACAAAAAAAAATCAGAACAAAAAATGGCACTTCTAAACTCGCCCCGTAATGTTCTCATTTTTTATTTATCATTCATATTTTTTTATTTTTTCTATTTCTCATTTTTTCCATCTGCAAGAATTTTTCAATTTTAAACCTAAATTTCCAATTATTCTGATTACCTTCATTTGTGGATCGACAAGTAAATCTGATATACTTTATATTTTGATACATAATCAACTAATATATTTTATATTTAGTATATTTTAATCATCACCCGCACTACAAATATCTTCTACAAAGATAAAGAGATGATTTATGAGTAACATATAAAAAAATTTGTTATTGAAGTTTTGGATGCTCTAGAAAGTCTATATAGAGTAGATTTATATTGTTGATATACTTAATTTTCAATATATCAATAATATATTTTATTTTAAATAAATCAATTTGAATGATGTGATCTAGATAATAGCATATCAATTTCATATATTTGATATGCTTCAAATAAATCTAATATATCAAAATATCATAAACTCATCAACAACATTCTTCCATATTTTTTTCATAAATTAATCATGTATATCAAAACTGTATTCTAAGGCATCAATCAACAAACATATTAATTTTTTTTTAGTAAATCTATCAAACTAGCAAGCATATTAATATTTTGAATTATATTAATATTTTGAATACATCTATTAGATATTAAAGAATATTAAATTTTAAAGTACATTAATAAGCTATCAAACAATTTGAAGAACATTAGTAAGCTACGCACATCAATAAGTTATCCTAACCAAAAAGGACATGAAAAACTCCTTTGCATACCATAAACCAATAAGAAGAAAATAATCAAATTTATCCTAAGAACATTCAAGAAAAAAAAAATCATAATCTAAATGATAATCATCTCATCAATATGTTTCTTAGCAATCTGCTTCTGCTTTTCATCAGTATGCTTCTCATCAGTCTCCTTCTAACTTTCATCAGTTTGCTTCTCCTTCTCATCAGTCTCCTTCTGCTTTTCATCCTTCTCATCAGGTTGCTATCATCACCATCACCTGCCAAAATATTTGAGAGATAGCCAAAATTCATAGATTCTATTTGACAAACGAAGTCAAATGTCCTTTTTTTATTCTTTATTGTTATGATCTTCTTACTCCGGGTGAAAGGATTATACAACCAAAAAAACTGTAGCTGGACCATAAACAATATCTCTCCATTTTCATAGGCTTTCATGAGGGTAATTGGTCCCAAACCTTTTAGATGGTCATCAACAATAACAAAATCTCTAATCCACGAGCCATTCTCTTGCATCTTCCACACTTGAATGCTCGCATTACTCGTTGTTGCTTGGTAGATGTGAAAAATTGCATAAACACTGCCATTAAATTGTTGTATGGACAAGTTTGTGGGGAAAGGGCCAACTTCCAAGACAGCACTCAATTTAATTTTTTCCGTTTCAACATCAAGAGTATATACAACATACTCATCTTGTTTATTTTGTTCTTTTCCCAACCAATAGACGACGCCATTCATATATGCACCCTCACAAGCGATGTCAACAGGGAGGGAGTAAAGATGCCTCCACTGGTATTGTTTAGGGTTGATGATTTCACTTCTACCGAAGGTCAAAACTTCCATTTGGTTAATAGAACCAGAACCAGGGTCTTCTATTCTAGTAACTCTAAACAACTTGTATTGCTTCGTGGCAGGGATGAAACCAAGTCCAAATCGGTACCTTTCATCATCAATTATAAAATCTTGAGGAACTTGGAAGAACTCCTTAGTCATAGGATTGAATATGCCCATACAAAAGGTGCAACAATTGTAATTGTATTTGACAATAAGCAGAAGGCCATTGCAGGAACAGAAGGGTAGGATGTTGGACAAATCGTCGTCAAAGACGAATTTATTCACTTCCAATTCCAAATCAAAATCCACATCCAAATTATCAAACCGTAAACAATGCATGTTGGAATTGTATGAATCATGGGTAAGGAGAATGAAATCGGTTGTAAGGAATTTAGAAGAGGAAGCATAATCTAAAATCAAAGCATTCCAAGTTTTACATACAACACTACAAGTGGCCAAATCGGAAACAACCAGTCTGGAGAAGATTGCCTTACCAATAGCCGGTGGAAGCCCCCTCTCCCAGTTCGTAATCTCCATCGCTTTCTTTTACTGATACAGAACTGAACAAATTTGGGATTTTTTTTTTCCCCATCCGGTATTTAAATAACCTGAATTTGGAAAAATATTTGATTTTATTTATTGTTAATTTTGTATTTCCTAATACACTAAGGTAATTAATTGAGTTGAATAAACAAAAAAATAATAATAAATAATAAATAAAAACTATTTTCAAATATAGAAAAATGAGTCAAACTAAGGTCAATTGTGTTAATTTTGTATTTCCTAATACACTAAGGTAAACTGTGTGTCGTGAAATTTTTCTATATTTGTAAATAATTTGATATTGTTATAAAACAAGAGAATAAAGAACAAAGTAGAGAGAAGAGAAAGTAGAGACTGAATGTATTCTCTATTCAATTGTGTTTCTCAAAGGTCCCAATGACCACTATTTATAGAGTTTACAAGATATGGAAAAGCTAAATACAAGGAGAAGATAAAGGGAAAGATATTGGAAATAATATTTAAGGATATAAAATCTATGGACATCTATATCTAATTCAAATATTTATAACACTCCCCCTTAGATGTCCATAGTGTATAGAATATATGCCTCATTAAAACCTTACTAGAAAAAACCCAATGGGATAAAAATCTAGTGAAGGAAAAAGAGTACATTATTCGTATACTTTAGTAACTGCCTCATTAAAAACCTTGCTAGGAAAATCCAGTGGGACAAAACCATAGTCAAGGGAAAAAGAGTGCAGCACATTTACTCCCCCTCATGAAAACATCACTTGATACTCTTGGTTGTCACATACAAAAGTTGTGTTAACTCCTTAAATGTTGTTGCAGAAAACACCTTCGTCAATAAGTCTCCCAAGTCATCTTTTGAAGAAATTCGTTGAGTAGTGATGTCGGTACTTTATGCTTTATCATCTTCATATAAGGATACTATTGGCTTGCTTTGTACATTATCAACATTGTAACATGATTTAAAGTAGTTGTTATGATCTGCTTCATAAGCTGTCATAATATAAGAATTCTTCTCTAAGTAACCTGTTTAAGATCTAGTTCTTATGGGTTAGATAAGTAACATGCATCTTCACAATCAAATAGATCACAATTAGATTTATGAGAATAATATAAATCCATGTAAACTAATTATCAAACATAATATACGTTTAACTCTATTTTAATATATTTCTTTGAAGAAATATTATAATTATGCTACGACAGGTAGCGTATAAACTAGTAAAGATATAAGTGCACTTATTTATCAAAATTATGGTTCTTCAGGACCTAAAGTTCTTCATTATCTTTCTGATATCAGATGTTATAACTTTTTCACACCTGAATGAACCATGGTAGGAATGTTCAATGATGAAACTCGTTCATATAAGATCTTATATGTATAAATTGATGCAATTCTATCTGCTATTGCAAGCTAAGGCAAAACTTATCATCTCAATTTATTTCTTAAGGTACTCTATTTGCCTTTGAAATCTCTTCAGGAGTTCATGATCAAATAAATAATATATAGTAAATCTCAGGTTGTGATTTCTTTAATCCTTCAGGGATATAATTATTAAGAGATTCATATAAATGTATAATGACTACATCCATGAGATGTATGTTAAGTTTTTCGTACACAACCAAATAAATTAGATATCTCATGGTATTGTATCCAACATAGAAGATTATGTCTCATTATAATCAATACCATTTCTTTGCGAGAATTATTGTGGAACTTGTCTCGCATTATATAATGTGACCACATTCTATTTGTCTTTCTTACAAATATTCACTTGTATCCCACATGTTTGACATTCTCTAATGTTTGAACTACTAATTCTCACGATTTGAAAAATAAGTTTATTTGTATTGGATTGTTTCTTTCCACATAAGTCAATCATTTCTATGTCGCGACATTTTTCAATATATATCTGAGTATACTCATTTTCATAAATAATATCGTGAGCAACATTGTATGCAAAAATGTTGTCAACTTATTTAAGTATGATTCCATCTTTTTCTTGTCATGAGTCATTTTGATCATTGACGGCTTTTTTCGAGGATCTTTATCATGTGTCTATCATGCTTCAGGCGTGTTAAAGACTCATTAGTATTGACAACTTGTTGCATTGGGATATTAATTTTAGATGGTGCATTTACAACCATTTCATATAACTTGGTCACTTTCTTGCAACAGTAAATGTTGTTCTATAATTGCATCTAGCATTTGATTTGCAATATTTTGCAAATGAATTAGCTTTTGAACTTCTAGTTCAAATTGATCTGTATGATGATCGAAATGAGACAATACTTATACATTTCAATCAATTTATTTTTCCAACTTCTTAATTCCTCCCCCTAATGTTGGAAAATTTGTCTCATTAATGACAACTAGTAAATTGTGTAGTAAATATATCACCCACCATGGGTCCAAAGATTGATGTGAAATCAATTGTAATATAAATTCATAACCTCTTTTGAGGACTCATTTTAATTGATCCAATTTAATCATGTACTGCACATTTGCACACATGAAATATATTTGGCTTCTAGCCATGAGCTCATAAGCTATTGGTTTAGAGCATACATACAGGATGTTCAACAATTATCCCAATCAATTATCAAATGTTGGGATGCAAACTCACTAGCATTATCAAAACAAAATGTTTAATTTCAAAATCATGAAATTGTACACTTAATTATTTGAGCATCTAACTTTGCAGATGTAAGGTTTTGAAGATAATAAACATATATATGACCATCAACTGGATGCGCCAACAAAACCATAAAATACTTAAATGGTTCACTTGAGAGGTTCAATTTCAATTATAACTGAGAGTTTGATAATTAATCTCTTGAGAACAAAGTCACATATGACAATTTATTAGATGGAAGAATTTTCTAGTTCTTCCGTGGATGTGAATGTAGATTTTCAATAATTATTTTCACTATTGACCCAAAATGACTCATCATGTCAAATAAAAATATATTTGGATCAATGAACTTCGGGTTCATTGTTGCATATATTTCAATTACACGAATATGTGTAGTACAGTTTAGAAGGAAAAACATACAACTTTTCTATATGCATTTCCCGTAGGAGACAATAGATTATCAATTTCTCTAGATGATATTTATTACAATATATACCTTCCAAATTTACTAAACTTCTCTTTGATTTACAAGAGAATGTGGTATATCAATCGTAAATTTTGCTCCTCTGAGCAAAATAACATTTTCTTTTCCAAAATATTTAATCAAGTCTACAGGACTTTATATTATATTTTATTTTATTTTATTTTTTTTTTCTTCAAGCATTTTAATTTTGGAAAATGTATTGTCTACTTCTAAGTATCATATGCATAGATGTACTATATGAAAAACATAAATATTATTAATTATTCTTTTCTCTTCAGGAGATTCAAAAGAAAACCAAATATCTCATATACAAATAGTTCAAAAATAATAATCATCTCAGGAGATTCTAAAAACTTGTAACATCCAAATATCATCATATTTAGGGGTTAAAATGATAAGTTATGATCTCTTTAAGAGATTCAAATAAATTCTCAAAATTTGCTATACCACACATTCCTTTTCATTATTAAGGATTTTAATTTTTCAAAAAAAAAAACTCTTAATGTACGACAGGTACAAGATCATTGTCTCTTTTGCATCACATTTGAAATATGAAATTCTGATATAAATGTGTGGTTTTAATAGAACAATTACTTCTCCTTTACTAATATTATTTTGGCCTCAATTATTAAATATTGCAACATTCACTTCAGGGAATGGTATTAAATATTGCAACATTCACTTCAGGGAATGGTATTAAATTATTTGGTCATAGAGCATATGACCAAATGTTTTAACCTTAAAATATATTAGATAAATATTCATCACAATATTTCAAACTTTCTTTTTCAAATTGCTAATGCAAGAGCATAGCATGTTTGATATATGAAAGTAATATATGCTTATTAATTTAAAATAAACAACGAGCACTAATTGATTTATGCAACTTCAGGTGTATTAAATCGAAATTAGGAAGAGTAATTAACTATTATAACGTTCAAACTTTGTCATGGGAGAATTCATTCAAATATATATAATCACTATATATAAAAGTTCCCTTATAGTCAATTTTTATTTTTAATTCATTAATCTTTTAATTAAACTTTTAATTAATAGATTAATGAATCTAAGCGAATTATTTATTTTATTAAAACAAATCCACTTCAAGAAATAATCTTTAATATCTTAAATCCTTCAAAATAAATATAATATTTATCAAAAGACAATCTTAACAAATAAAAGGTAATATTAATAGGAGATAATCATATCTTTATTTAAAAGAAATTCAAATCTTAATAACAAATATATAATCCAATTAAGAAAACAAATATCTTAATTTAATTTTTCACATATATAATAATTATATTTAAAGATATGAAAATATAAACTAATTAGGAAAATATCTTAATCAAATCTTTCAAAGATAAAACTTAAAAATAAGATTGCATGATTGCTAACAATTTTAAACATGCATAATATAGTCATAAAAGATGAGACAATTTAAATTATCGTAATTAGAATTCTAAATCTTCAAATCCACAAAACAAGATTTGATTCAACTAGGTTTAGTAGAGATCACACCTAATAGACATCCACATAACCATGAATATCAATGCTTAGAATTAGTTGAACAATGTAAAACATATATCAAATGCACAAATAAAGTTAAATAGCAAAATTGACTAAACATATTTGTTAGCTTTAAGAAATTAAAGACAATTTGAATTACAACGATTTAAATTCAAGATATTATATCTTTCAATCTATTTTAGACATTCGAAAAAATAGGTTTCTAAAAACCCTAGATTTTAACAAGTGCTTTGAAAAGTTGGCCAACCAAAACTCTTTTACTTACTCAACACCAATATATGCATATACTTCAAATAAACTTCAAGTTGACAATATATACTTATCCAACATAAATATGCATGTTAGGTTGATATGCATGAACCCAAAATTTTAACAATGAATGCCATTCAAATAACACAATTTGATATCAAAAGATTTCTTCTTAATTAACTTCAAACTAAATTCGGTTGCAAATTTGCAATTCAATGAATTTCATGTGTTAATCAAATCGCAAATCCAATACAATTTAATCAAATATAAAACTAATCCTAAATGCACCATAGCAATCAATTTGCAAACACATAAATCACATATATGATATTAAAACAAAAACTCACCTTATTAGTTTTAAATACCTCGATAATATGTAGCCTTTAGCGTTCTTGGTATTCCAATAAATCAAATCCAAAACCAATCTTTAAAGTGGTAGAGTCTCAATCTTTGAAGTGGTGGAGTTTCGTGCTGATAACGTGTTATAAAACAAGAGAATAAAGAACAAAGTAGAGAGAAGAGAAAGTAGAGACAGAAAGTAGAGACTGAATGTATTCTCTATTCAATTGTGTTTCTCAAAGGTCCCAATGACCACTATTTATAGAGTTTACAAGATATGGAAAAGCTAAATACAAGGAGAAGATAAAGGGAAAGATATTGGAAATAATATTTAAGGATATAAAATCTATGGACATCTATATCTAATTCAAATATTTATAACAGATATTATAGTTATTTAAAAGAAAAAAAAGAATGTTAAGAGATTTATTGGAGAATAAAATTTTATATTGTTATTTGTCCGCCTAATTGAGAGACTTATTAGGATAAAATTTTCTTTATTTTATTTTATTTTATGTATAATTTTTTAGACATCTTTTTCTTTCAATTTTGTAATTTTAAAACGTATTTATTTAGAATTGTTTCCAAATAAAGAAAAAATATGTTAACTTATTTATAAAATATACCAAAATATCAGTGTGATAGACTATGATAAACTTGTATAACTCATAGTAGTCTATCGCAATTTATTAATGATAGAAGTGATATTTTCCTATACTTAAAAATATTTTAAGCAATTTTACCTTTTTAAAAAATTACCTATTTATTTATTTATATTTTTAAAATATTAAACTATAAATATTAAGTTATAACATAATAAAACTGTTACGAGTTTTAATATTTTCGAATGCACCTATTTTGTCTAATATTTTTTTAATTAAATATATTATGTTTTGCCATTTGTGACTTTGTCTAGTATTTTTTTAAAAAAAAATAAAAAATATATTATGTTTTGTCATTTGTGACTTTGTCTAGTATTTTTTTAAAAATATATATTTTTCTTCCTATTAATCTTTTTTTTTTTAAATTCTAATGCCAAAGTAAGAGAATCTCTTCTTCTTCGTCGTTTGCTTCTTCCTTCCTTCTCTGTCCAACGAATCCCTAACTGTATAAACCTTTTCACCATACGATTCTACCTATCTTCTTCTTCGAGGTCCTTCGAAAATGGCGGCTCCAACGAGATCGGAGGCCCTTGCGCTTCTTCGCTCTCTGCTCCGTACAGCTAGTCACTTCTGCGATTACAACATCAAAGAGTACGCCAAACGACGTGCAGTCGACGGCTTCCGCCATAACCGGAACCTTTCCGTTCCTCCATCCATCTCCTCCGCCTACGCGGACGGCAAGGCTCAGCTTGAAGTTGCTAAAAGACAATCCGCCGTCTACTCCCTCTATGCGCCCAAGGTAAAGAGCATCATGGAGGCACATCGCACAAACTGAATACGGAAACTCTTTTGCCCTAATTTTTTGTAATCCTAATTCTATTATGACAGATGTCGTGAGTTAGGGTTTATTTCTGTTTCGCGGATCTTTACTTGATTGGCTTATTACCTTTTCTACTATGAATTCAATAAATCGTTTGTTCTGTGAGATTCTCCTGTGGTTTTTGCTTGTTTGTATGAGTAATCAACCCTTGATTGTGGGATGGAATTTGAAATATTTGGTGTGATGATGAACATGATTAGACTCTTCTTGTTGGTTTTGATTTATTGGATTTGATACACTAATCAATTTTGTATCGATCAAGTCCATTGGAACAACACATTTTAGTCTTGACAAATTGTCGGATTGATTCAGTTTGGTATTGCTTTACCAATCTTGATTGGTTCGAAAATTTGTTTTTATGATTTTTTTTCCAGAAGAATTATTCGATGATGTTGTTAGAGATAATTGTATAATACACCCACCATAACTGTTTGGGATCCATAAAAAAATTGTTAAATAACCCAAAAGAGAATCTTTGAAGAAAAATATGTAATTATCTGCAAATTACATTATCAACCAGATTGCCCTTGCAATAACAAAACTATTTCACAACTGTTTTGAAAAAAAAAAAAAATTGTTTGTTTCTTTTTGGATGAAGAAAGACATACTGGAAGAAGAGACTATAAACCAGAAGGGAAGCCAATCCAGTCAAGCATATACCATCATATTTCTTGATGGCAAAAATGAGATGAGACCTTGCAAATTTGCAATCTACTTTCTAAGCAGATGACGAGCACGCTGGTTAGCATTATCGACACGAATCGTGACCTCATTGGCATCATCAAACAAGTTATCCAAAGCCTTATTTTGCCTGAAATAATGAGATTGATTCCAGCTGAGTTTAACAAAAATAAAAGAAACAGAAAGAAAACTTGGCATTTTTACCCATTTGGTAACGTTCTCAGTTTTTTTTTATTTCTCATTCATATTTTTTCTATTTCTCCTGGGCAATTTGAGAAGTGATTCTAAGAAGAAAAAAAAAAGGTACCTGTCTAGTTCTGATCCCATATCAACAGCCATTTCTTTAAGCTCTCCCAATATATTGCTCAAATCTGAAAGAGCATCCTCTTGCTTGAACTTTTCCACCTGGTTTAGAACAAATTTCTTGTTAAGTGTTTTCAAATATTCTTCTATTCTGCTCCCTTCACGTTTGTGTATTGTAAGTGAAGTGCTTTTTCTGTAAGTACTTCCATGAGAAGCACTATAACTGAATAACTACAAACCTCAACTTTCTGAAGTGAGTTGGTTGGCTCAGGATGTGGGGCACGTGAGGACCGTGGATTTGGTGCCCGACTTAACCCCAACTTCTCCCTTTGCTCCAAATGGTTGCCCTTGCTTATAACAGCCTGATCCCCTGCAACCAAGGCAAATCAAATTTATTTATTAAAAATTTAATAATATTTTTAAAAACTTAATTGGCCATCAACTTAATCCATCTGATTAGTGGGAAAGTTGAAACCTTTTTGGTTCTATAGATTAAGTTTGTTCAAATTAGTTCAAATAATTTAAAATTACGGAGATAATGTTTATGTTTCTTGTTTTTAGATCTTCTGACTCAATTTTATCTTCAATTTATGGGTAATTAGTATTAAAAAAATTTTATCTTCAATTTATGGGTAATTAGTATTAAAAAAGATAGCACGAGTCTTATTTGTCCAAACATTTTCACTATAATTTTTTTTAGAAGTTTCATTTATTATTGAGAATGAAAAAACAAAATATATTCATTTGCGGTAAGGTCCGTTCAACAATAGATTATATGTTTTTGGTAAATAGTATTTTTTTAGTTTTATCGTTACATAATTGAGTCTTTTTTCTAGTACATCCCGAGTTAGAGTAAGGAATAGAAACATAAGTGTTTATTAACTGTTCTATTTTTTTTTTTTCAGTTTGAAGTTTTTTTTCCAAAACATAAATAAACGTATTGTTCTATTTATTTATTTTTTAAAAAATGTATAACATAAAAAATCAATATTTAATTAAAAAAATATATATATTCATGTAAAACTTTTAGATCATTAAATAATAAAACAAAGAAAAAAGAAGTTATAAAAAGCAGTTCTATTTTTCTTAATTATTTTCTTCCACAGCCAAAATTTGAAAATATTACCTTCAAAGATAACAGGGCCTGTTATCTGACGACCTTTCTTTGGCTTCCAAGTCTTAGAGAATATTCCTCCTAAGCTTCCAAGAAGTTTCTCACCCTGCAATGAACATCGTAAAATATTGATGATCATTTCATAACCAAAAATAAATTTCAATATCTTTACAAAAAGCATCCATAAATGAAGCTAAGCCTATATTTAGTGCATAGGTTTGTTTATTCAGGACATAAGGAAAGAAAAGGGCAGGTTCAAGAGTTTTTTTTTTACAAGTTTTTAATCGTTTAAAATCAATTTTAATAGGATGACAACCACATTTAAAAGTGTAAACCAAACATGAAACTAATTTTGAATGATTATTGAACAAGACAAAAGTGATTTTAACCATTTCAAAATCACTTCAAACATGTCATTGATATGGCGGTTAATTCGTTCCACGTACCCGACTAAGATCGTTGTCGATATCAGCAGTAACCACATGGGTCCGAGTGATTTGCTCACCCTGTTGATGCAAGGCAACTAAGGTTTTGGTTGCATCTTCTCTCATGTCCTCAGCAATCTTCAGGCAGTTGTTGACTGAGTTAGTTGTCTCCTCAGCCTTGTATACAGCATAATTCTCCAACTCTTCCACTGTTTGATTCTCAATCCCACCTGAGTCCCTGAAATCATTCTTGTATCTGTTTCTTGATGACCATGAATATGAACTTGAAGATGAAGAATATGAAGTAGAATCAGTCTCTTTCTCGAGATGATCGTCGAAAAGATTGGAGTTGGGATTTGGTGCTACAGTTGCTTGATGAGAAGTGGTGATTCTTGAGGACTTGTGTTTTTGCCTCTTGTCTAAGTCATTTGAATCAACTGGGTTTGGACTGGAACGAGCAGGATTAGCAGGTTGGCTTGTGCCGTGCCTAGCAACATTTATAGGGGATTTCCTAAAAGGTGACATTTCTGGAAATGCAAATGCAGAATTCAGCCGATGGTTTTGTGACAAGGAGAATGATTCTAATGCTTAAAATGATCAAAATTCCACCCTGGAACCAAGCAAAGAAACAAACAATTGGTTGAAGAATTCGATGAAAAAAAACGGATCACACAAATCAGCATAAGAAGATCAAAAGGGTTCTAAAAACTCATAAGCTATAAAGTTAGTCAGGACACCATATTTCCACAAGAATCGTGGCAATTAATCAAACAGTATACAAGCAAAAAAAAACACTTTTCCGTGAAACTTATCCCAAGAACCAAATTCATCTATGAGATAATCCTGAAATGGGTAGTTCTGAATCCACATATCAATAATATTACTCCGATTACCCTTTTCTTTAGGGTCGCTCAATTTTCTCTAAAACCCAACAGGCATTGGTGAAGCAGTGAAATTTTCAGAAATGGCATAAGATTTGACCCAAAAAAAATTAGATTCATAGGAGAAAGAACATCGAATGTACAGCTTCTCAAGAAAGCGAGTGGGACTTCACTCATTCAATTCAAAGAAAAACCCACAAGCATTAAGAAATCAAGAGAAAACCCAGATAAAATTAGAGAGAAAGGGGCGATCGTGTACCTTCAGAATCGCAGAACTAAGACGATCAAGAGTATAATTGATAAATCAGCGAAGACTTGTGCTGGGTTTTGAAGGAAAGAAGGGAATTGAAAGAGGGAAAGAGACAGAGTCAAAGGAAGACCTGGGCCGAAAGAATCAGCAGAAATTAGAACAACTTGGGGTTTAAGAAGTCTTTGACAAAACAACTATGGAAATTGGCGTGAAAATAGAGGAAACCTTTGAATCAATAAACTAATATACCAAAAGCCTTTGAATCAATAAACTATATACCAAAACCAAAAAAATTTAAGAACTGGAAAGTGATTTTTTCGAACATACTTCCAAGAAATGTGGCTTTTTCTTCATTCCCGCCATTGTTGAACTATTCGTGATTCAGTTTAATATCAATTTTTTAAAACATAGATATCATATGATTCAAATCAAATCCTACGTCAAATATGTATAGTGGCAATATCTCAAGATATTAATAATATGATTGAAGGAAGAAATAACTAGAGATCTACGGAACGGGACTGGGGATGGCGGAGATAAATCAATTTATTATAAAATTTATGTTAAAATATTATATTAGTTCTCATACTTTCAAATTGGTTCTATTTTAATTTTTATACTTTTAATCGTTCAATTTTATAAATTTTAAATTTAGTCTACAAAGTTAATATTTACCAAAATTGATTAAATTATAATAATAATTTTCATGCAAGCAAATAAAATATGTGAATATGTCGTAGTAAAAATGCTATAGATAATAAAAAGATTTTTTTAAAAAATAAACAATAAACTAGCATTATGGACTAAATTTATGATTTATTGAAAATATGAGGACTAAAAGTAGACAATTGAAAGTATAAGAACTAAAATTGAATAAACTTCAAAATATGGAGGCTAAAATGATATTTTTACCTAAAATTTAATTGACAAAATTTCAAATGAACAGCTGAATTTATAAACCAAACAATATAAAAATTAGGCTTAAATATTATCCTAGTCTTATGCTCTTAAATATTATCCTAGTCTTATGCTTTCAACTTTGGTTTATTTTTATTACTATACCTTCAAAACGTTCATTTTGGTATTTATATTTTTAATTTTATTTATTTTAGTCCTTATTACTTTTGAAATATACATTTTGGTCCCTATATTTTTAAAATGAGATCATTCTAGTCTTTTTCTTTTCTTTTCTTTTCTTTTCTTTGAGAAAGATTCTTTTTTTTTATCTCATTTTTTAGCAAAATTTTAGTATGACATTTTTTAGAATAATATAGGTGGAGGAATTTGAACTACAAACCTTTTGGTTGATGACACATAATGGATGTCAGTTGAGCTATATTTATTTTGACAATTTTAGTACGACGTTTCATTCACTCTAAATTTCTTAAAATATAACCATAAATTCGTATTAAAAGATTTTTATTGGGTATACAACTTTACAAACAAGGATAAAAATGGTTACTTTTTAAAAATTTAGAAATCAAAACAAATATTTTAAAAATACAGAGATTAAAAGTAAAAGTACGAACTAAAACCGAAAATGGTGAAGTAAAATAGTATTTATAATATGTGGATTTAAAGGTCGTAAGAGAAAAATAGGATTCATTGTTTAATAGATCATAAATCTCAATCTTGCTCTTGCTGTCTTTCTTCCATTAAATTACAAATTTTGAATTGTTCAAAGTTGAAACAACTCAAATATCCATAGGGCTTCTTGAACAACCAATCACAGAGCAGGAAAATAAAAGTCAAACAAGAAAAAAGTCAGACAACATGAAAAAAAAAAATGTATAGAAAATCCATTCTACAATTGGTGACTGGCAAGTAGGGCTGCATTCAGTTTTGAAATATATAAAGGGAGACACTTTGAATGGCCAAAACGTGAAGCCAAACTGAAATACATATATGAATGTAAACAGTTTTATTATGAAATATAATATAATTAAACTCACTTGATAAAATTCATTTTTTTTAAAGAGAATACTCAATTATATGATATAATTAATAATCCATCTATCTTATAAACATTCTCCGAGTCTCTTAATTTTTTTTATCATAGAATCTTTAACGTTGATCAAAGACTGTACTAACCCCATATTCCATAGGTGATTTTTGCAATTTTCCTAGAAAACAATAAAATGTCACCAAATATGTTTTCTTTAGGAATTAGAAACTTGGCGACAATACCAAGTACTATTATCTACGATATAGTTTAGTTTACAACTGCAAAACCACCGTCTGTAATTAGAAATCTATGATATCCCTCCTCCCCCTACCAACGACTTATATCTTGACAACTTGTAGTAGAAAATACATCACAAAGAAGAACATATGGGAAACATCAGAAAACAAATACACAGTGATTTGGTTGTGAAAACGGGATGGGTTTTTCTTTTTCTTTTTCTTTTTTTCCCAAAGAAACTAATTTGGAAGTGCAGTTACTAATGGAGGAACTAGCATTGGCGGCATTCCAGAAACACCTTGTTTCTTCATCATGGAAGCATGCTTCTGGCCAGCCAGATGAGAATCAAAAACCGTCTGGCTATTGCAAACCACATTGCAAATGGTGCAGGTTCTAACAGAATCTGCTGCCGTACCGCTTTCGACAATCTTGCGTTTCTTTGTCTCCAAATCTTCTGGTGTTTGAGTTGAACTCTTCTGTGTTTTCTGTATATCATCACTACTTGGGTTGTTAGCAGCTGGGTTTTCCATTGGTCTGATAACTGGAACCGTTGCTGATTGCGGAGCATTTGAAGCACCAACATCAATCTTTCCTTTTTCGACTTTTTCTACATTCTTTAAATGTTTCTTTCCTGATAGATGCTTGGCATAGATTTCACTGCTGTTACAGCTGATCTTGCAAACCTCACACCAGGCAAACTGAACGACCTTGTTCTTTTTTGGTTTCTTCTTCAAGCTGCCTTCGTATTGAGGCCCGATAGCAGCAACATAGGGATTTTGGCATGTTAAGGCAGCCTATTCATCAAGAAAGTGGAAGATTTAATAAAGATATATATGACCAGAAAGCAACAGCTTTAAACGAGTTTTAATCTCCATGGCCGTATTAAATCTATATTCTCTGGGGTGTAATGCTAACTTTTTAGCCAATCCCACCAAAGCTCATGGTATTCACTTGACAATAACTAGAAGAATAACAGTAGCTTCTTATTACATAGCATATTAAATTTGGTGATCAGTAGATTACCATGCACCAAACAACTACATACTCTCGCACTGAGAGCTGATGACTCAATGCATAGAGGACCGATGTTTCACAACTCAAACCCCTAATTGAAGACAGACATCTTCAAACTACAATGACGAGATGGATGCAACAGATATGTCATATTCATATGCCAAGGTGATGAATAATAGCCAGAAAAGCATAAAAGAATAAAATAAGAATAAAGACTAAAATTAGACAACCCAATAACCTTGTTCCATTCAACATATGGATCAATTTTTTTTTATATACATATAGTGAAAAAGCTTTCAACACTGCCCAAGCCCCTTGCTTTTCCAAATACATTTCCAAACCCCTTTTTTCTGATATACTAACAGATATGTGTATCAATAATAATCCAGTAGAAGACAATTTTATAGATCTGGAGAAATAACTTGGATAGAAAAAAAAAGATTGATTGGATACTGCATTTTTGTCTTAAAAATGAGGCATACAAAAGAATCAAATCATACATTCCAATAACCCCATAAAAATGGACAGTGATTTCTATTTCATGCTTTCTTTACCATTAAATAATGCATGCATATTTATATTGATAGGAATAAATAAAAGTAAATAGATATTGAAAGAAAAACCATCAAGAAAAAGCAAATCATGATCAGAGTACCACAGTTTAGACTAGCCGGAAAAACCAGTGTGACTCACCTGAGCCGCGTGCTTTTTCCCACTCAGATGTTTATCAAAAACTTCTTGACTATTGCAAACAACGTTGCATACAGTACAAACCCTCGCAGAATCAGCTTTCATACCGCTATCTATACGTTTACGCTTCTTTGTCTTCAGACCTTTACTAGCAACAGGCACATCCGGAGTCCCCTGTGCCACTTGTCCACTAACATTGCCTGTTTGGTTAAGCGTATTTATGTTACTATCAGAGGGAGTACTTCCCGTCAAGGAACTGTTCTGTACTTCCAAATTCTTCTTGTGTTTCTTTCCCATCACATGTTTGTCAAAAACATCTTTACTGTTGCAGTCAATTTTGCAAACTTCACATCGCACGGGTTGGGTGAACTTGGTTTTCACATGTTTCATCCTAGTTGCATTGTGTGCCAAGGATTGAGTTACCCAATTGCCATTCAGTAAAGAATTAGAACTCGTGGAAGCAATTTGATTCTCAAGCATAGACTTGAATGCCTACACACAAAAAGACAAAAAGTAAAAAAGATTGCTCGAACATGAACTTCTGAGAAGTTTTAATGTATAGGATTAGAACAATATGATATAAAGCTATCACATCCGCAAAATTTGTTGTGAGAAAAGGTTTGATCTCCATTCAAGCAATTGAGTTCAGACTAGACGCATAAATAAGATCCATCATCACATATTATGTTTGAGAATAGTTTTCTGAATTTGAATTCAACAAAGTGGGGATGGAAAATTGAACACAGATTTATAGTCTTAACCAAGCTCAATTTAGCTTTTGACCATCGCAAAAAGCACTTATAAACTTCTTCATGCATTTGAGTTAAGATGATAGCATAAATAAGATACATCATCACATAGGCTATGTTTGCTAACACTATTGGCATGGCCAAAATTACTTTATCAACACGAAAAAGCACTTTCCAGCTTCCACTCTAAATTTTCAGAAGTACTTTTGAAAAGAAAAAGAAAGTCAAAAGCACCAACTAAGTGTGTAGAACGAAACATCAAAATGATTTAGTATCACACACTTTCTTAACTAACAACGCTTATTTTGAAAGGATTCCCAATTAAACGTGGCGTGGGAATGGGGGAACGCAGTTCATACGGCAGAATAATTGACTAATCTTGTGCGCACAAATTTCCCACAAAGAACACAAATCAATTAACAAGGACAAAAGGACGGACCTCAGCCTCAACAAACCCTGAAACAATCCAAGCTACATAGATGATAGACCACCAAACACAAGAAAATCGACATGTAGAACAGAAATTAAAATAGTCAAAGAAGGGGGGAAAAAAACTCACAAATCCAGCGGGGTCGGGCTGCGGAACGACCCAATTATGAGAAGCAACAGTTGGGTCAGCATAATATTGCGGTTGGACTTCCAATCCAACATAGGTGGAGGTTAATACGGCGGAATTGGAATAAGGGTCGGTGCCGGGAGGGTGGAGACCGGGCTCGGAAGGGACGCCGGGGGGCAAAACAGGCTGAGGAAAAGGAGGGAAAGAAGAAGGGTTAGCATTCACAATGTGAGGCTGAGGAGGGAAATAGAGAGGGACGGAAGAAGAAGAGGAAGAAGGAGGAGGAGGTTGTTGTTGCTGATGATGAAACATCAGGAAAAAGGAAGTTGAAATTCAGTTTAGGATCAGAATTAGAACTTCCAAGTTCTGAATTCCCAAGTCTCTCCGTCCAACGACGCGGTGGAGATTGGAATCGCCTCGCCTCGCTCGCCTGCTGCCGGGGAGATTTTACATCGCAATCGTGGATTGTGGACTATGGAGCGAGCGGATAAGAGAAAGGGCTCACCAAATTCTTGGGCCTTCCGCCATGACTGACGACCTTGGGCTCAAACAATGCTTCGATTTGTAGTTTGAGAACGAATCCAATCGGGATCAACCTTTGTCCGTTTTAATCCATTTTAGTGGAAAGCTTTTTTTTTTCTTTTTCCATCGCAATTTAATTATGACCCATTTATTTAAAAAAAATACTTAGATACATGTCGAGTAACACTTGTTTTTGTATATTCCACCAAATTATTTCATCTTTTTTTAAATATTTTAAGAATTTTTTTATGAAAATGAGATGCATCAAGATGAGTGTTACCCATGATGCACTTAAGTATTGTTCTTTATTTAAAGGAAAAAGAACGTGACCTACAAAACAAAGATAAACATAGAGTTATGGAGTTACATTAAGTAACCCATTAGTTCACCGGGTCTAGGCATGCAAGAGGTGTCTTAAGTCCATTTTGGTCTTAACATAGGTTGTCTCTAATAGAGTTTCGGAGCTACATTAGGTAACCCATTAACTCACCGGCCTGGACATGCAAGGGGTGTGTCTCATTTGACATTTTGCTAAGATCGATATCGGGCATCTTTTCCTATGCCCATTTTGATCTTAGAGTAATGTTTTGGGTCATCCTTGTTGCGTACTTTGTTAGGTTTGGTCAAGGCCACATCTAGAGCCAAGGCTCAAGTCAACCCTTTCTCCCAAGCCCAAATTTTGTTATTTTTTTGGATCTATCTTTTCTTTTTTATTTGATGTCAATTATGTCATTCGGTCTAAAAAATACAATAATTGTAGAGATGAGAGATCAAATCTTCAATTTTTAGAGAGAAAAAAATCATGTCAGTTATCATTAAGTAAAGTGTATTGAATCTTCAAAATAGCGCTAGGGTAGGATAGAAATCATTTTTAATATTAATGATTGAATCAACCATCAAAGTAAAGTTTTTTCATTTAAGTTATTATTATTTATTTTTCTTTTTTTACAATTCTTGTTTCTACTGATTCCCATGTGAGTAATGCAAAGTCTTTTTTTCCCTTTTTTTTTTATTGTTTGACTCAAAACGTTTTGTTTCTCTAAGTTAATATTTTATATGTATTAAAATCACTAGTAATAAATTCATTAATTACATGTACTAAAAAAATTAATTAATTACAAATGAAGGACGAGTTAATCAAAGAGGTTTTTTATATGTTTAATTGTTTACTAGTCAACCAATAAATAAAAAATAAAAAATAAATAAATAAAAACTTAAATTAGTTATGGGGTAAAACGGGTAGAAAAAAGAATTGTAAAAAGAAAAAAAAATCAAATCAAAGATAACAAAAATTAAAAAAATGGAGGCTATTAATACAATTTATGAAAATGAAATGTAACCGAAGAAGAATCATTTTCTGTTAAAACTGAGAAATCATTTCCGGATTCTCTTTATTACAAGTAAACACTAAATAGAAGAAGCAAACAAATTATTGTATATAAAGGTTGATATTAAAAATTGAATATGATCACTCCACTAAAGTTTTCAACTACTAAATTTGAAATAGAATGACATGGTTCCTCTGTAAATATTATGGGTGTTCGTGGGTTGAGTTGAATGAAGTTGGATTAGAGTATTTTTTATATCCAACTTAATTGTTTGAGTTCTATGTTTCTTCGACCCAAATAACACTTATTAAATAATGAATCCAACCGAATCGAACCATAAAACATTTGGGTTGGGTTGGTTCGGATTACTCTAGTCATTTATTTAAATTTTTACTCTAACAATAAGTAATATGTTAATATTTAAAAATTTTATTTAATTATTTTCATATTGAATTAAGTTTAAGAACTCAATTTCAATTTATAATATGAATTTTTTTTCTTTTCAATGGTAAAAGTTATTTTTAGGAGTTGTTAGAGAATAAATGATCTAAAAAAATTCATGAAATTAATAGAATTAAAATAAATTTATGTATATATAATTCTATCCTGAGTAAAAGACATAACTTTTTAAAATTAATAAGAAGTTCGGGTTAGGTTGAGTTATCTTAGTGAATCCATGAACCAACCCAACCTATAAAATTTTTATTTATTTGAACCCAACCCAACACAAACCGTATGAGTTAGGTTGAGTTGAACGAATTTTTTGAATCCCTAATAAACGTTATAATATTAAATTATGAATGTCAAAGTGACCTTAGCTCAACAGTAATTGACATGACCTTCCTCCCCTCTCTCTCCACAATTGTTGTACTACAAAAAACTATGATGAATTCAGATGAAATAACTGCGGGATAGAAATCAAAGCTCTGAGCTCTAGAAAGAAAATGCTTGTCTGACTTTTGAGTTAAGATCACTCTGACAATTTTTTTTATATATAATTAATGTTTAAGTAATACAAAATTCACATCCCTAAATGAATAATGCAAAATAAACTCAACAACTTTCTTTTTTCTTTTAAATTTTCGTGATTTCTAATAGACAATCACAATAAACTAAACACTCTAAAACAAATAAAGTGAGATATGCTAGTTCATCTCAAAAAATAAATAGTGGAAAATGATAAAGTCAAAAAGAAGAAAGGAAATGTGTTTGGGGCAAAAGATTAAAATAAATAAATAGTTAATTAATTAATTTTTTATTAATTAAAAAAAAAAAAAAAAAAAAAAAAAAAAAAAACATGAAAGCGTGGCCATTGGGACCAAATTGTTTGCTTGCGTGCTTCACCACCTCATTAATTAGGGTCACTCATGCAACTAACTCAATGCTATTCCATTTACTATACTCATTTTGCTTTTTAGTACCTTTTCCATTTTAATCTACTTTTTTTACTCTTACTATTTTCACTATTTCAAACTTATATACATTCTTCTACCTATTTCCATTATGTTCTCAAGTTTAAATTTTAAGAAAGAAAGTACAAATTAGGGGCAGGGATCTGAACCACGACCTATTGGTTTTCAAATCACACAGATGACAGTTGAGCTAAACTCTGGCTGACATTTAGTCTCCAAATTTTAAAAAAATTTGTATTATGATTGATTCAATCTCCACTGTTAACAGTTTGGTTAAATTACATTCTTGGTCCTTGAACTTTTAAGTATGTGTTTATTTGGTGTTTAAACTTTCAGTTTTATGTATAATAAGTCCTTAAACTTTAAAAACGTCTAATAAATCCCTGAATTTTCAATTTTATGTTAATAGGTTCCTAACATATTAAAAAAAATCAGTTGATATATTAAATGTAAAAGGAAAATTTTTATGTCTGATGAGAGCTTAAACTTTCAATTTTATATCTAGTAAGTCTGTGAACTTTTTTTTTTTTAAAATGTTTGGTAGGTCAAGGACTTGATATACACAAATTTAGAAATTCAAAAACTAAACTTGTAATTAAACCTAACACTCACAACAAGGAGTCGATGTGATATGTCTATCACATTACACCAACTTAAACACGTCATGTCATTGTTAACACAAGGGTCTAAATAGAAGCATTGCCTAAGTTGAAAAGTTAAATTTATAGTTTAATAAGAAGAAGAAAAAAAAAGAGTATTATTTTAGAGAGGTGGTCCTCTCTCAAAAGATTAAAATGGGGCATTTTGTAGAGCATAGTATGATATTATTGGCAAACACCACTTGGATTGTATAGAAAGTGAGAAAAGGAAGGGGAGAAGGAGGGTGGAAGTGAGATGGCTTTGTCATGTTTTTGGTAGGTGACTAAACAACCACTTTGTGCTCACATGCTATCTTTAAGTTGTATCTTAAATCTTGCTTTTAATCCTCTTCCTTCTTCACTTTCTTATACCAATCCCATTTTTCAAGGCATCACTCATTTCTCTTTGATCCCAAGATAAAATAATGACCTTCCTACAACAAGATCACTTGATATGAGATACTCCATTAAAAAAAAAACACTAAAAAAAAATAATTATAGTGAAATTAGTTCAACAGTAATTGACATGAACTTAGCTCGACAATAATTGACATGAACATGAACTAAAAAAGAAATAATTCACTGAACTAGAGTAAACTTAGTTCAAGAGTAATTGAGGTGAACATAAACTTTTTATTTGAAAGGTTTGATCTAGGTCTGCAAAACCAAAACTTTAAAAAAAATACAGAGTATTCTTTTTTTTTATTATTATAGTAGAGGAACCAAAACAAAAACAAGGCTGCAAATTGGAAGCATTAATGGAGGGATTTTCAACCAAAATGTAAAGAATCAATGAAATGAAATGATACCCAGAAAGTGTTGACTATACAATCTCTTTAAATCTCTCTCTGTTTTTTTTTTTTCTTCTTCTTTTTTTTTTGAATTCTAAGTTAGATATGAAATCCCATATTCACAAGAGCTTCATGTTTGTGTTCATTAGCTGAAACCCACCATGGATTTAATGACAGTAAATTGTGGTCCTTGCTTTCTCTTTCAACAGGTTCAGGAGGAAGATTCAGGTCCAAAAACCTCCTAATTTCTGGGACTTGCTTTTGAATTTGAATTGTTTCTCTGTTTTTAGCTTCTGATCCATTCATCAAATGCGATCTTTTATGCCCACCAAGTGCTTGTCCTGATGCAAACACTTTGTCGCAAATTGGGCATTTGTGTTTACTTTTCTTTTCGATTCGTCCGCCATTGTTGATTGCTTTTGAAGCTTTGCTTTCAGCTGTTGGGTTTGCAGAAATGGCTATTTCTCCACTGCTTTCACTGCCTATTTCTTCTTCTTCGTCTTCCATGGCGGATTCAATGAAACAACCCTTTAACTTCTTGTGACTTGCTCTATGCCCACCAAGTGCTTGATATGAGTCAAAGATCTTATTGCAAATATCACACTCAAATTTGCTTCTCTTTTTGGGTTTCTTGCAGATTTTTGAATCCCAAAACTCTGCTAATGTCTTTTTTGGGGATTTGAAGAACATATCAGAGCTGAATCTAGCTTGGTTTTGGTCATTTTTCTTCAGGAAAGATTTAGATCCAGCTCTTTGATCTAGCTGAGACTTCTTCATCATCTTTGATTGCTTCACTTCAAATTCCCTTTTCTTTCCCTTGAGTTTGTTTGATTTCACTAACTCGCAGCCATTAGAGACAGAAGTTTTGCTCTCAACAACAGATGGAGCTTCAAGAAACTTTGAATTGTTATCTGAGGATTCAGCTGGAGAATTGAAACCAACCCAATTTCCCATGTCCATGGAAAGTAACATCAAGGAAATTGCAACTTCTTGTTCTTGCTCTATTTCAGAAACAGATGAAGAATTTGTGGCAAAAGAGAAAGAAGTTGTTGAATTTGCAGTGCCCATTTGGTTGGACGTTCTTCTTCTTTTTGATCTCTTTCTCTTGTTGTTAGGAACTTCAGTTTCATTATCAGATTGAATGTCCATCACCATCTTCTGTTTGGCATCTGTAATATGGGAATCTGGTTCTTCCACTTCTTGACTACTGGAAAAAACTACTCCTCTTTCAGAATGGCATTTCATATGACCAAACAAAGCCTTCCATGATTGAAACCCTTTACCACATTCTCTACAAAACTTGTCTTGAAGTGAAGATTCTTCACTTAAAAACTCAAGTTTTTGAGTCTTTTTTGGATTCTTTCTCAGACCATAACCAAAATCTACCTCCTCCTCCATGTTTGACAAGCTTCCACCACTGTAATTAGCAAGTTGAAGGCTTGTTCTACTATGTTTCTCATCATTATCAGCTAAATTATTGGTCAAATGAGACCTCATATGACCTCCCAAGGATCTCCCACAAGCAAAACTCTTATTGCAGAGCTTGCAAACATGTCTTGATAGTAAATTAGCTTCCATTTACAAAACCTTTGAACCAAAAGAGAGAAAAACAAAACAAAACAAAACAAAAGGAAGAAAAAAAGCTAATGAAACTTCAAAATCAATCCAAGAGCTTGAACTGATGCTGCAATTCTTGATCTCATAACACACTAAAAACAAGATCCAATACACAATGAAAAGAGAAAAACAAACAGAACCCAGATCAGAATACCAAACCAATCTCCTCTAGATCATATAAAAACCTTGTTCTTCCAACTGCAACTGATCACTGAAATTGAAGAATTATGGAGCAAGAACAAGATCTGAAGCAAGAAAAGTGGAAAAGAAGAAGACCCAGTAAACATCCTTACCAGCTCTCTCTCTCTCTCTCTCTCTCTCTCTCTTTTGAGTTGTTGAATTGAAGTAAAGAGAGAGAGAGATAGATTTAAAATAAGAAGAATTGAGAATTGTGATCTGTAACCTCTGATACTAATAATAGCAATGGAAGAAAGCAAAGGGAAATGAAGAAAGTAAGCAAAGCTTGTGAGAGTTTCTCTGTGATTTTAAGAGTCTAAGCTTGACTATATTTAGAGGAGAAATCCATGCAAGAGATGAATGAGAAGAGAAAGGTTAAAAGAGAAGAGAAAGCAGCACGTGTATTTAACTGAGAGTTCTACGCTTCCCCAAATCTAACGGCTGAGATTGTTGCAGGCGATCATCCCCATGGCCCATGATGGTTGAAGAACCTACTCAAAACCTAACTGCCATACTCAAAAACTATTCCTTTCTTAAGGAATTCCCCACCTCTCTATCACTCTCTTCCTCAAATCCCCTTCCACTTTCATCTGCTTCTTCTTCTTTTCTACTTTCTTTCTTCATTTTTTTTCCCTCTCAAAATTCTCATTTTCTAAGATGTTTGTTCTTTAAACTCTTCAACTTAATCATGTATCATCATACCCATCTGGGTTAAGAGTTTTTTTACAAATGACTTAAATTTGGTTACGTCAAATGTCAAATGACCCTGAAAACAATAAAAACTAACATATTGCTTGCATTACAAAACACCAACCAACATTAAGTTCTCTTCAGAGCCCATTCGCGGTAGTGGGCTCGTACTCGAATTGATGAGACCCTTGATTTTAAGTTGCATCATCATTTTTATAAAAATACAAATTCTCGTCAATTATCAAAATTGCACGATCTTATGACTTTTCTCAAACATAAAATTGCACTCGAGGTCTCATCAATTTACGATGGTGAGATTCTTGATCGCGAATCGACAATTTAACGATGTAAGCAACAAAAAAAAAATTAATTTTCATTATTTTTAGAATTAAGGTCATATGACATTTGAGAAATCAAATTTGAGTCTCCAATTTGGTTTACCTTACACCCCTTGGTTAAGGGTTTTTTTTTTTTTATGTTTTTAATAATTTTATTTATTGAATGTGGATACGTTAAACTAATACATGTACTATCTATCCTCTTTAATTAATGAATTTAATGTGGTCTAATAAACCCATAAAAAGAATTTAATAGTTGACAAACATACAATACCAATATAAATTTTTTTTCAAAAGATTGATTTAGGTACAATTAGAAGGTTTTACATTACGATTTAAATAACTTTTTGATGTTGCAGTGCCGGCCTATGTAGGCAATTAAACACAAAGGCTAATGAATGTGAAAGAAAAAAAGGTTAATGAATTGATTAGGACTACTAATCACATGTGAACTATGATTAAGGAGCACCTTCCATTTGGTTGTTCCCTTCTTCCCAGCACTTTAGTACAATTTTTAGCTGTGACTTGTCTGTAATTGCCTTCCATTTTCTGCTTTGTTTTTTCCTCCTAAAATGTGTCAGACACAAACTATTCATTTTAATTCATATATAAAAACTTGAACTTTCTTTTGGAATTAAATAAAATATGGTCTATGTTTAATCTTAAGCAACATGTGCATTGTTTGCCAATCAAATCCAATCCAGTTTGATTCTGTAAAGAAAAAGAAAACAAACAGGTAATAATTTCTAAGTACTAAGCTTATTGAAGGGAGAAGGAAGGATGGATCGCACGTGGAAGCCACTCGTGACAGAACAAATTGTGAATAGTTTGACTAAAAGACTACCAAATTTAAATAAAAAAAAATGAAAATGAAAAACAAAGAAAAAAGAGTGTGGATACTTGGAAGCACGTATGAAGAAGATGATAGGATGATAATTGTAGGTTAAAAAGCACTTTCAATCTTTGAACAGTAACAATTTAGTCTTTAAACTTTTACGATTTGTAACAATTTAGTCTCCCTCGTAAAAAAGTATTAGTATTATGATTTAATGAAATTCGTTGCATGAAAGTTTGATAAACTGACTGTCTGCAAGGACTTGACTTGGAAGTGAGGATTCATTAGAGCTCCTAAAAAAAGTGAGGCTCAAATTTAAAAAAGTAGAACCCTTTATAGAGCAAAGACTGCTCTTTCTCTCTCTCTCTCTTTCTCTCTCCAACAAAGCCTTGTAATATAACAACAAGAATGGAGGATAAGATGCTCTTTGCCACTGGCTTTATGCTTTTCCAACCTCCTTGACTCCTATTTTTCACCACCCATAACCCACAGCTTTTTCCCTCTAGATTCTCACAACTACTTTGGAAAAATCCACATTGGGTTTGGGTTTTTTCTATATCTAATGCAAATAATAAAAACCATACATAAAGCAAATTCAAGTCACTCTGAAACCAACAATGACAGATAATGAAATTATGCACAACTTTTATGAAACTTTATGGCTCTAACATGATGCACAAACCAATATGAAATAGTTTGCTGTCACTTTCGGCACTAAAAGAAACAGGGGTTCCAAAAGAAACGTCAACAGAGTAATAAAAACAACATAGTTGCAGATGCAATGAAAGCAAATGATTACGGTTGGTTCACTAAGAGCCAATGAACTACACGATTTAATCCTTAACAGTCCAGATCATTTAAGAAGGTAAAGACAAAAGTTAAACGTATGAATTCAGATTGCGTCTTGGAAGAAATTTTGACAAATTTTAACCATTATGTATCAATAGTTCATGTTCATGGATATATACAGATAATAAGCTAATAAAAAAATGGGTGAGCAAAAAAACTCACTTTTTTTTCTGCACAAGAGAGATAGGTAAGATGAGTCCAATTACTTTTCATTTATGATCAATTGATGATATCTTGGAGGAAAACCAATTGCGTTTCAAGTATACCATCTCCTTACAGGGAAGGTAGCCGTCCATCTTGGCTTGATGAAAAAGTAAAATTGCAACTCTCCCTATCGCTATTTATATGCAGGAGAAAATTCTTGGGTGATTCACCCTCATGAGGGTAAAAAAGAAAGGAAAATTCTTTTCCATTCCAATTTACCATCCATGATAACGAGAGCTCAGGCTGCAACTAACTCAAGTTCTTCCCATCCCTTGCCTTGTAATTACTCGAATCATCTCCAAAAACTTCTTCTATCATACTGCTAGTTGGCAAGAAGTCAACTTCACTTTTCGAACAAGTCAAGTATCCAACGTCCCACACCTTAGCATCACAATGCTCCTGAACTGATGATGGCTCGTGACCAAGACCAACACTATTGTTTGGCCCCGTAAAGCTACCTAGCCATTGATCACAATGCTCCGTCTTGGCTGGAAGTTCTTGGGTTGCTGGACATGTGTCAGATGATGTGCAAGAATCGTCTTGAACTTCATGTTCTCCTCTTTCATCGCAAGGAATTTTTTCCTGAAGCATGGGACTGGAACCACAATTATTAAAACAATTACCAATACCCCCACTTTCATTATCATCAAATCCATCAGCAATATCCTCGTCATACTCTTGCAATTCAACTTCCCTGCTGCGACTGAAACCAGGTCCAACATCATGTAGTGGTGATTCAACAACAGAGTCATCGTCCTCTTCTGTCATTCCAGGTTCATTATCGCCATAATCATCAGTTCCTTGCCATTCATCGTTGTCACTATCAATGTTTAATGAGTCACATCGGTTCTGCTCTGCTCGCCTCCGAAGCATAAAGACATTGAAGTAATAGCTAACAATCTCCTTTTTAGATTTGGAAGCAAACACGACTGAAAGATCACTCCAGAAGTTTTTCCCCAGTGAGACTGGATTAGAAAAGACAACCTCATAAAACAACCGTTCTTCTTCTTCACTCCATTTCTGTGCTACCTGCTCTCCCATTTCAGAAAACCCTAGCTCCACAAACCTATCTGGTCCAATAGAACTTTTAAGCTGCTCTCTTGCTTCTACAATGTGCGTACTAACACATCCCACAGAACCATCATCCTCACAGTTGCAAGCTTCTCTTCCACTCCCAACTTCTTGACCACAACTGATGGATGAATCCATATCTGGCATTGGAATAACACAGGTACCAATCAACCTCTTCTCGTATTCGTCACCTGTAGACTTCAAATCTGACCCAGACACGTATGACATAACCTCCACCTCCCGTGGTCTCCAAGGTGGAACAACAGCTTGATGGTCAGGACCAATGGAAACAGATTTTTGAGGAGCGTGGTCCAATAGTAGAGAATATATTTCTTCACAGTACGTCAGTATTCTTCGCTGATGATTTACAGGGTTAAAATATTCAGAAGAAATAGAATAATGTCGAGGAGATTTAGATGGGGACCCCTCTTCAAGGGTCTTATTGTTGTTCGTGCCAGAGGAGAAGGATAAGCAACGAGGAATACTAGTATCAAAGTCATCACTGCTTCCATGAGGCTCTGAGAAAACTCCACTTGAATGCTTTTCGTCACTTTCTGTATCATTCTTTTGAAATTCATCCCCTATCAATCATAATGGAAAATGAAATTGCCGTCAGAGTCATCCAGACAACTCGAATTAGGAAACGATCAGATAAAAACTGTTTTGCAGCTAATCTTATCAAATCAATTATCAAGAACACACAAATCCTGCATAAATTAATTGTCCCAAGTAAATATATCTATCACTTCCCAAATTGTTGAAAATCAGAATCACTACTACCTGAATCCTCATAGATTAAAATCTTCAGATTTCATTTACAGTTTAATGTACCGGATACAAAAATAAATATTATATATATTATTTACAACTGCTCAATTTGCAGCTGCCATTTTACCATCCTGCAAGACAGCAAATTTTACAGACTGCTAGTCTAAGACCCTTATTAAAAACTTCCACATAATATTATGGCCAAACTCGCACCTAGAGCATAATGATATTGTAGAGAATCTTCAGGGATAACAGATTCTGAAAATGACAGTATTTGATTACTCTGTTCAACCACTTGTTTCAAGTGCTTTGAAGAGATCTCCAGTGGTTCTCCATCATCAAAAGGCTGTTTCTGCACCATTTTGAAAGCAGCACCAATTGTGATCTGAGGAGCAAAAAATATGTTAAAAAAGTTGCTAGAAATCTCATCGACAAATAAAAAAACAGATTGAGGCAAAATAACAAATATTACTTCAATCATACAAGTAGGAAGAGGGGAAACACAGTATCTTCCACACTTCCACAGTTTCTTTAAACCAAAAGCATTCTAGAGAAAATCAAAACTCATCAAAACCTTGAAAGGGTCTTAATCAAAGACAGGTAAAGTTTGGAAATTTTTCTTTGCTAAATTTCTTAGAGAGCATTATCGATGTCTCTCCTTCAATCTTCTATCACAATGCGACTGCATGTGTATGACTGAAACACTCGTACCTTTGATATCCTATTAATAATAGCAAGTTCTATTCTAGTATCAACGAAACAAAATAACCTCATGGTGAGAACTGAGAAGGAAAAACAAGCGGCTTAGCCAAAACAATACACAATCACTTGAAGGGAAGTTACCCATGCATGTTCAAATCAATTCTAAAACTAGACATGCCAAACTCACAACTAGAATGCGAATAATTGACCCTTTGAAAGAAACAAGAGTGTCCAACTCAATTTTACCAACAAAAGAACAAAGAATATTCTTCTAAAGCATTCTCAAAGAAACATGAGACCTGAAAAGAGACCATTATCCAAGCCAATCAGCAATGATAGGAAACTGGTGGTATTGAGAATATAATATACTTCAAATGTTTAGTTCTAGGCTTCTAGAGATGTCATCAGCATATAACACATGTTTTAATTCTTGGTCAGGTTTTAGAGTGTCCTACGAGGAAGGGCATAAAGGTAAATATGTGTCGTTATAAAGGGGGGGCCTGACTTTACCTAATTAAAAAAACAAAAAATAAAAATTGAAGAACGATAATCGAAAGGGCTAAAATAAATTAAAAATTATTGCTAAATATATTCATCGAATAAACATCAAAACTGAAACCCTAAAAATTAAGAACCATTTGATTTGTACCTCTAAAACAGTCGTATCAACGGAGCAATAGACGATTCCGATAAACGGCGCTCGGATATACAGGTAATTGGCCGAACAATTGCGATTATTCCAAGAAAATTGAATTACCCCCAATTTATTTTGGTCAAAATAAAATAAAATCCCTAAAACGCAGAAACCCTAACCCTAAATTTCGCTTATCCACCAGAATCACAAAATCAAACAAATCGGGAACAGCGATTTACGATAAATCGATTGAATAAACGATCCCAGGTGAAGAACCAAAAAAAAAAAAATCCAGATCTAAGTCCGTCAAATGATTAAAAATAATTTACAAAAATTAAAAATATTCGAAAACAAAAAACCAAAACCGGATTCAGAATCGGAAGGAACAGATCTCCGATTACCCTCAAGGATCGGGGGTTCGATGAAAACCTACAGCGAGAAACGTAAAAAGAAGACGGAAACGGCAAAAATTGGGATCGATGTGAAGAGGAAGACGAAACAAAACCAGATCTAATAAAGAAAGACAGATCGATGCGATGGATAGAGAAGGATGAAGCGGAAAAAGAATAAAAAGGTGGGAATTGAAAGAGGCGGCGGCGATTGACGATGACCAAAACTAGGGTTTGGTTTTTCTTTGAAGAAGGTTATCCGAAAATCGAATATAACTAAAAGAGGCACGAATCTTTAAGGAATTACGGATAAAGCCCCTTCTTTGTTAGGGGCTGAGGGACGTGGAGGAAATCGCTATATATGTGAAATACAATCGCACAACGTGGTACTAATTGGAGTTTTAATCCAACGGTAACGATTATCGACACGTGGCATCCTGTCCTTCCAAGACCTTAGTCACAAATTGCCTTTGACTTTTTTTATTTTCCCTCTTTTTTGTGAAATGTATTATGTATATTTGTATATATATATTCTAATATGTACTAATTGAATAAATGATTTTTACATTAATTTTTTTCAAGAATAATTTATAAATTTCAATTAGTAATTTAGTTTTTTTAGTTAAAACAATTATTTAGTTTTTTTTTGGTTAAAATAACAATTTAGTCAAATTTTAATGTTATACTTTTAAGGGCAAATATTAATTTATACTAGCGTTGTATCAATTTAAACTCTAAATTAATAATTGTATCAATGTAGACCCCAAACTAAGAAGGTATCAATTTAAACCCTAAACTTTTATAAGTGATTCAAATGTTTAACTTTCATAATTATATATCAATTTAAATCTTAAACTTTCGTGATATTTTTCAAACTAAATTTGAAGGAAGGTGTAAATTGAAACACTTATGAAAGTTTATGATTTAAATTGATATACTCATGAAAATTTAAGATTTAAATTGATACAATTATTAGTTTACACTTTATATTGATATAAGCTTAAAGTTGGAGATTAAAATTAGTACACTTATTAGTCTAAAATTTAAATTAATAAAATCTTAAAATTTAAAGATGTTAATTAATATTTGCCCTAAATTCTATGTATACATCTCGCGTCTGTGTTTACTAGATTGAAAGATGTGGTAGTAAGGTAATTGATAATCATTTTTTACTAATTTGTCATGTGCATGCTTTTAAAATGTCAGTCATACCCCTAATAATGATTAGTTTGTTCTTTTTATTTATCCCACCGCATTTATTTAAAAATAATAATATTTGTATTATAGATTTAAGGTAAATTTTGTTTTTTCAACTTTATTTATTAATTATATCTTAGTATTTGTATTTTGGGTTATTTTTAAATATAAAAAATAGGCCAAATTATTTACAAATATAGAAGCGATAAAATTCTCTCGCGGTCTATCGTTGATAGATAGTGAATTTTTTTATATTTCTAAATAGTTTGAAATTTTTTCTGTTTATAGTAATTTTCTTTATATTTTTCACTATTATTGTATTTTCGATCAATCTTACCAGGTAAGATCGCAAAATTGATGTCAAGCTATATTCAACTTGGCAAAATAATAATCAACGTCATCATTTAAGAAAATGCATAGTGCCAGCTATAAGAATTGGTTTTTTTTAGTAAATTTAACCACAAACTAGATATAGATATTTATTTCTATTTTTCGTTGAAATTGAAACTATGCGGACTAACTTTAAAATTTTCAAACTTCAATAGCTAAAATTTAAGAACAACAAAGAAATGCAAGAAGTTTTAACCCATATTTAAAAAAGAAACCATGTTTGAACAAATATGTTTTTATAAATATTTGATTTTATATACAACTATTCAATACAAAATATTAACAAATCTAGCACAATCGAAACATATTTTTAAATATGACGCGATATTAACTTCTATCAATATCTATCACTAATTATGGTCTAATAGAATTATTGACTTATTTATGATTGTAGTCTAACTAATAAACATATCATTAAGATGTCTATTAATGATAGATATATATTGTTGACATACTCATTTGCTATTACGTTATTTTTTACTAATATATCATATTAATAGTATATAAGAATCGTATCATCTTATTTCATTTATTATTATGTGTTTTCTTTTTTATTCATTTTCTTTTAGATTTACGGTTGATATGCACTGTCAATCAAAATTTGAATAACATTTTAATATAGAACATTTGGCTCTTTTAGGGAGTGTTTTCTCAACATCTTAGGTCTGGGTTTTGTAACCATTTCACTAATCATTTAAAAAACCAAGCCAAAATGTGAAAACTAAAAAAGGTATCTTTTAAAAACTTATTTTTATTTTTGAAATTTGACAAATAATTCAACTATTGTAATAATTGGGAAAATTGAGAGGAAATAGACTTAATTTTTCTCGCTACATACAAAATTGTATACAATAGATCCAATCTTAATCTTGATTTTGATTGACCACTATCATAGTTTGAGGGTTTAATTTTACACTTTTAAAAGTTTGAGGATTTATTATTTTATAACTGAAAGTTTAGGGGTGTAATTGTTACAACTACCATACTTCAATGGTGATTTTTGCAATTTGTCCTTTATTATTTAAACTCAATAAAATTTAAATTTATTTGTTATTGAAATTCCACCAACAATAGATTACTAGTGACAATGTATGACTAATAGACCATTTTCTTAAATATATATAAGCGATAAATATGTATTAATGATAGATGTCGATGTTAGATTTAATTTAAATTTGAAATTGTCATTAATGTGGCTCATGCACATTATCTGCTATTTTATGTTTTAGGCCTATTATTTTATTAGGCCAATTAAGTAAAGAATAATTCATAGATTAAGTAAGAGATAATTAGAAGATAATTTCCTAATTAAACATTCAATGCGATGGGAGGTGTCTATATAAAGGTAAAACCCTAGAGATTGGTTCTCTCTCCTCATTAAATTATTATTTTCTCTTCATCAGTAAACTTAATCAAGTTCTAAAGGGCGATCATGAGAGAGAACCTCAATCCCTTACTAGATCAATATTATGGATCAAGATATGTTACTATAACTTATGTTATTGTGAAAATCATCTAGTTCAAAAATCATAATAATTAGGAAAATCATTGTAAATAGAAAAAATATCAAATTATTTACCAATATAGAAAAAATTTACTATCTATGAGTGATTTAGACTTCTATCGCTTAAAAAAATAATTTGGCTTATTTTTCTATATGTGAAACAATACTAATATTTATTATTTTATACAATATTAGAATTTTACTGTATAATTATGTAGTTAAAACTTACCGTATATTATTGATAGAAATAAAAACGATTGATCAATGACAAACATAACAATATTATAACATGGATAGATGTAAGAATAGTCTACTAAACATTTAGAATTTGTTGTTAATGATCTATAAATAATATTATTATTTAATATCATTCATGGATCAAAGGGAAAAAAAGTAATAAAATTGTAACCAAATAATAAATTGGTATTTTTTTTAAAACAAAAAGTAAAACAATTTATTTTATTTTAATTTTAAAAATAGATTTATTTAATTTTTTAAATTATATAAATATACATTAATGCGCATAATAATAAATTAATTATTTTAAATTAGTTAACTTGCCAAAACATACCACAAACTTTTGAAATATTGAAAGTTAAAGATTAAAGGAAAACTAAACTAATGTAGCAATTATTTTTTAGTAGCAAGTAAAAATGTAGCATTTTAAATCTTAAAATCAAATATCATGAAATATTGGAATTTAAAGATCAAAATTAAAATAAAAACCTAAAATCAAATATTTTAAAACCCAAACCAAACGAAGTAGGACTAAAAAGGTATATTAAAAAAAAAAAATCTTTTTGACAAATTATATAAATGCATGTTTGAGGTGATTTTAAAATTGTTAAAATCATTTTTTAATGTTTAAATTCACTATAACACATTTAATCACTTGAATTTGTTTATTAATTTTATATTTTTAAATGCAAAATTTATTTTATCAAATTTGAGTTTGAATCATTGAAAATATGTTTGATAATTATTTTCAGGAAAATTACTACAAGCAAAAAAATGATATCAAACTATTTATAAATATAGAAAAAATTTACCGACAATTTTTTTTTTATATTCGTAAATAGTTTGACTCGTTTTTCTATATTTTTAAACCACATTTATTTGTATGAGTTATTTTCAAATATAGAACAATGAGTTAAACTATTTACAAATTTAGAAAAATTTTACTATCACTTATTATCGCAATTTTTTTTTATATTTGTAAATAGTTTGATATTTTTTTTTTGGTGTTTATAGTAATTTTAAAAATATTGAAAAATTGTTGTGTATAGAAAAAAAACAAAAGTAATTACACATATAGAAAAAAGTGCACCTCATGCTTTTGTATTTTTCACTTTTTTTTTCTATATGTAATTATTTTTATTTTTTTTTTTCTATTTGTGAAAAGATCCGTTTAATATTTTTATTTTAATTATTTTAGAAACAATCTCTATTTATTTAGATTATTTACCGAGAAATTGAGAAGGCTTTCACCCACTCAATTTCGTTCTCCACTATCCTCTCCTTTGGATTTCAATTCAACGTCTTTGATTCAAAGATCGATTTTTATTTTATTTTAAGCATTTCCTTTAATATCCGTCTCGATTGTCTTCTTAAAACATTCAGCTGGTCAAGGTTTTCAATGATCCGTCTCTGTTGATCAATCTCTACTTTTTAAGAAGTTTTTATCCTTCTGGGTCTGTTCAATTCACGATTTCTGGTGAACACTGTCTTCTCCGAAGCAGGGGACACCATTTTCTTTCAGACCCAGTTTGGATTAGTCGAAACTTCTTTGGTTCATCTATGATCAAAGCTGCGTTGTTTGATTGTTCAATTTCTCTGTAGAGGCACGGAAACGAATATCCCAGGTACAAAGTTTGAGCAATTCTATGTTTCTTTTCACCTTTTTGCATTCAATTTATCACTCGATCAACGATATATTAACAAGGGTTGCATTATTTTATTGTAATTCCCAGCATTAAGGAGGGACAATGTTTCAATGAAATATGAATCTTAATAACACGTAGTTGAATGATTTGTGTCACTTTTTAACAATTAGAGTAAGACGCTATTTGTATCAGTGACATAAGGGTTGCATTATTTATATTTATTAAGCAGCAAAGACCATCGAAAATGTATGATTAACCAAAATCTTAGGCCCTATTGTAGTTATAAATTGTTTGGATTGTTCTTAGTTCTGTGAAAGTAGTACAATTCAGTTCTGCTCTTTCTGACACTCGATTATTTATGTATAGAGACGGATTCAAAAAGCTTGTCATCACTATCATCCTTGTTCCTTTCTTGGAAGGCTGAGTTTTTCTCTGCCGCTGGCAACATGGGGTGCTATGCTAGTAAGAATGCAGATTCAAAGGCCAGCAGAATGGCTCGATGGCGAGCTACTGGCATCGTGGCTTTGCGAGACTCAAAGTTAAAGGTTGTATTCATTATTATCTTTCTATATGCATTGTATATTACCCTTTTGTTGGGATTCAACATCTTTCTTATTCATGTTCTGTTTGAATTAGAGTCATAATGGACACACGGCTTTCTTTGTAGGAAGTTGTAGGTTACTATTGATTGTTTTTAAGAATTTTTTTTGCTCTCTTATGAGTATGTGCTTATTTCATAATTGATAAGTTAGCTTATTTGTTAGTTATATTTGTATAGTGTTGCATGCATTGTTTATGTATGTGACTGAATGTGGTGGAGCTGGTGAATTAGGAATGTATATAGCTAATGGAATCAATCAAACTTATAAATTAGATTTTGTTATTAGGAAGAAATCAAAGGAGTAAAATGTATCTTACAAATCCAAATGACTTGGGGATTCCAAATAGTTCTTCCAGTTGGGACAAATCAAAGAAAGATTACAGTTACAGGTCCTGGGAATTTTAGCCATATGTGGACCCTTGCTTTTCAATACATTTGACTGTATTGATGTTGATGATATTTTGAGTGTTTCAATCAGGCTTTCATTGCATAGAACAACTATAGTCAGTTCTAAAAAGTACGATATGAGTTGATGGATTCTAATAACTCATCCATTCTTTGGAAATGCTCACACCATGATTGGTTTTGTTGGCTGTATGCTTACGTATCTACTGATGTTGGAACAGACATTTCCTGATGAAGTTCTTGACATGGACAGATCTGTCCGCACCCTTGATTTAACAAACAATAAAATAGGTGTGTATCTGGCCCTCTCCTTTCATTTGACTTCATGGTTGTGGCCATAATTATCCTTGAAACCTATTTTCTGACTTTAATCATCCTTGCACCTATTATCTAATTTAAATTGGCGATACGAAACTCCTAATTTACCAAATGTATAATAATTTCAATACTTTTATTAACTGACCTCCTCTAATTATTTTGCAGTCGATATTCCTATGGAAGTCTGCAAATTAATAAACATGCAGCGTCTGGTAGGGATTGTATTGCATTTTTACTCATCTGATGCAGTATTGTTTTCTAAAATTTTTCAATATAAGTTTATCAAATCTTTGTAGGGCTTGATACTTCTTTTCTCATTAGTTGTACTTGGCATATAGAATCGTTGAATTTTTCTCTATTCTTTATCTTCTAGATTTACAATATTTATTAGAAGTAAAAATAACAATTCAGATACTTTATCTCACATTTCTCTTTTGGGGGAAAAAAAAAGAGAAATGAAACCTGAAGCTAGACTGAATTGCATCTTAAATTTCCATTTTCGTTGTCAGGTTTTGGCAGATAACCTTATTGAGCGTCTACCAATGAATTTGGGGAAGCTCCAATCTCTAAAAGTTATGATACTTGATGGAAATCACATTACGACATTGCCTGATGAATGTAATTTTCTTATCTAATTTAACAAGAGATTAAAGAAAAGAAAGCAAGAAGCGATCAACTTTTTTGCCTTGTGCTATGCTACTGCAACTTCTGTTAGTCTTTGTTACAAATTCTTGTAATACATTCTAAAGGATATCAGTTCTTGTGTGTAGTGGGTCAGCTAGTAAGGCTTGAACGTCTATCTGTCTCCCGAAATTTGCTTTCATCCTTACCTGAAACCATTGGAAGCTTGCGGAATGTAAGTGAATTTTTTTTCACAGCATTTTAACTATTATACCTCTGTAATTTTTTTTTATTGCAATTGCAGAGCACTTCAAGTTATGTTGTTTCTAACATTGAATCAAAGTATTGGATCATGTTCTTGTTCCATAAGATCCATTACAATGTCTGCATATCCATATTTTAAGTGGAATAGAAAAAAAAAATGGGTGCCTTAGTAACCAGTTATGGATAAACGGAATGAATTATGTTGGAGTTTTATAATAATGGTCAAAGAGGATTATCTGCTATTGCTAGGTTAAAAGATAAATGGCCTTGCTACAATATTTCTGTAAAATAGTTGTTTTGCTGTACATATTTTTTGAACATCCTAAAACTCAAGGCCAACGGACTATGGAAAACAATAGAATCATTGATGAGTGATTCATTTAAGATTGATTATTCAAGAGTACAAGTAAACAGAATAGTCTAGAAATCTCTTTTTAGTTCTAAAACTAGGTTCTACTCGGGGTTAATCTTTTATTTTTGCGGGAAATGACGCATCCATAGACCATAACCATGGGATGAGAAGGGGTAAAGTTCAATAATCCATCCCAGGGGTCATAGGTTCAATCCATGGTGGTCACCTACCTAGGAATTAATATCCTACAAGTTTTCTTGACATTCAAATGTCGTAGGGTCAGGCGAGTTGTCCCGTGAGATTAGTCGAGGTGCGCGTAAGCTAGCCTAGACAGTCACAAATATCAAACAAAAAAAAAATCCATCCCAGAGGAAGCACTTATATTGCAACCTAATTCCCAAAGAACTTGAGAGGTAGAAATTTTATCGATCATATGATTTAGAAAGCTTTAACATCATAACACTTAGGTGACGTTAACAGTAAACTTAATTGCACGTGGACTAATATTGATGCTAATGTCTATCAAAATTCAATTAGCAAGATAGTGCTATTTTTTTTTCAAAGATATAATTCCACAGTTAACCTTTTATTTTGATGCGGTAAAACTTGCGAATTATCAACTTTGAGGACTAACACCGAGTTTTTTTTTTTTTTTTTTGGATAAGAGACTAACACCGAGTTTGATGATGCAGTTGTTGCTTATCAATGTGTCAAACAACAAGTTAAAATCTCTCCCAGAATCAATAGGAAGTTGCTTCTCCCTCGAAGAATTGCAAGCAAATGGTACATGAAATTCTTGCCAGTCTTTTTCTGGCTATATACTACTTCAACAATTTTTATTTGGCAGCATGAATAAAGACATGGAACTTTCGACATTTTCTCATTTTTTAGACATGGAAAACTTTTATTTATTGGACAAATTATTGTTAGCTGGCCTTCGGCCATACTTTGGAGAACTATTGCAAGAAACTAGTGTATGACTGGCCATGATTCTGCTTAGTTTATTTTATATGATTGCATGTTTGGAGACCTAGGTTTCCCCTAACATGTGGTTTTGTATCAAGGAATTAGGATTCTATTGAATCACTTGCTTACATTTGATCAACTTCTCAGATAATCTTATGGAAGAGCTTCCCTCATCTTTGTGCAATTTGATTCACCTGAAGTCGTTGCGTTTAGATAATAACAATATTGGTCAGGTAGACTTTTTAATATTTGTCCTTGATTTAACTTCCTCAATTTACTGTTCTGATTATAGTCATGGGTACGTTATAATTTAACATAAAATGAAAATCTTTTACTGTTTATATCCTTGAGTTTTTGAGATATATCTGGAGGATTTCCACCCCTTGCTGGATATATTGAATTTTTAGTCCATAACTTCCCAACCTGAAATTGAAATCCATATGCTGAGGATCTTGATTGTTGAGTTGAAAGTAATGAGGATAAACTAGTTCCTTAAATTGGACATCTATCACTTGATAGACTGTCATTTTGATTTCTACTTAAAATTTCTTATTACTGATCATCTAAGACCCCCCTGGCGCGGCAAAATGTTATATTGTCTGTTACTACAAAATAGTGCATGCACAAAATGCTCTTTCTTTACGTTATAAAATTCTCTCCATCGTAGGCTTAGCAACCTTAGTAATTAGTCTTCCTCCTAGCATACTTATTAACTGTGGTATTGCATTTCAATCTCAGTTACCATCAAATCTGTTGAAAGATTGCAAAGCATTGCAGAATGTTTCTTTGCACGGGAATCCAATTTTAATGGATCAATTTCAGCAGGTGTGTTCTACTTCTTAATTGCACTTCACTCTTAATTAACATTGTTCGGAAAATAAATGGAATATGCTTTATAATATTGCTTGTTTCTTCCATGGACTACCAGATGGAAGGATTTGAGGATTTTGAAGCTAGGAGAAAAAAGAAATTTGACAAACAAATTGATTCTAATGTCATGATTAGCTCCAAGGGCCTTGATGAGGGTGTCGATCTATAGAAACCATTGCACTGGCTTTATAGCAAAAAAAAAAAGGTAAGTTAGAATGCTATATCTATATATATTAGTGCTTGCTAGATTTATTTTTCAACGTTGTTCTGCTTATTTAAATGTTTGGCTATACATTTTGATCTTTGTGGTTTGAGTCGTTATGAACGGCGGCCTTGTTAGGTAACCATTTGGTTTTTTAAAATAAGTTATTTAAACTACTTTTTTTTTCTTTTCTTTTTTAGTTTTCAAATCTTGACTTGATTTTTGAAAACACTCTAAAAATAGACAACAAAACAAAGAAATCCATTGGTGGAAGTAGTATTTATGAGCTTAAATTTCAAAAATCAAAATGATTATCAAAGGGACCAGGTAATTTAAACAAATTTTATTTTGGATGTTCGTCATCTTCATCCATGAGTCCATAGTTTATGCATATGTGTTTGTTTTTCGATAAAACTTTTGTATGATTCAAGAGTTCGTTTTTACATTTTTAACCATACAGATATTAAATCACTCTAAACAAAAGTACGTATTTGTATGATACTAGTAATATACTGTTAACTGTTGTTCTAGTAATATATTAACTGCCCCCTACCTTCTCTTTGGCTTATATCTATCCTCTGAACATTTCAACTTTGGGTGATTCTGTGCAGATTTATGGAGGAGATGGTTTGCTTATTTACTTGTTGGTTGCTATAAATTGAAAGGGGTGAGAATTTTGTTATGGTATGGTAAGAAACTGGGGGACTAAACAGGAGGACTCCAATCACAGTATAGTTGCTTTGCGTGTATAAAATCATAAGCCTTCTTAATTGTTTTTTGTTTTTGTTTATATGCCTACTATCATTTGGCAGCCTTTGTAAAAAATTGAAGTCCAAATCTCAATAGTAATTTGGGCCGAGGCCCAATTTGGTATATTAACCAGGATTGTATCTCGATATATAAACTTTATCGTATATGATTATTTTATCGTCATTGATGTGATTTTTTAAAAATTTAGGACATATTTAGTTGGCAATTCAGATTATGTGTTATGTTTTTGAATTATGTGTGATCCAAACTATTCAAATTTTAAAAAACAACATTTTTATATTTTTGTTATATCTAGATTTTAAATTGCGAATTTTATAATTTAAAATTATATTAAATAAAGATAAAAGTATTTAGAAATATAATATTTTTTTAAGTATAGAAATGTAATATGTCATGTTATAAAGTCAATTAATTTTTTAAAATTAAAATATGTATTATGCAATGTATTATAAATCATACAGTGTGTTATAAAATACTAATTATACAAAAATATTCAACTCAAAACATGTTAATAAAATAAATTGATAATAATTTATTATCGTGGATAATTACATTAGTTACATGATTTATAAATAAAAATATTGAACATATTTTAAATAATTGTTTAAATTAAAATCTAGCTTCTGAATTTATTACCAAACATATATTTAAAAACATAAAATATAATTATATTTTTATTGAATCTTTTGTTTTTAAATTTCTGCTTTTAGATTTCCTACCAAACGAGTCATCAATTTCTGAAGATTTTAGATTAATTTTTATTATTTGCATAAAAGAATTCAAAATGTAGATTTTTTTTTTTTTTTTTTGTGAAATAAATTATTGATTGAATTTATTTGCTTTGCTTTTCATTTTAATGGCATTGCAACTAATTTTGTTTTGGTGGCCATTTGGAAGAAGAGGATGGTTTTTTTGCAAAAAAAACTATGATGAATTTTCGTCTTCGTAATTAGCTCTATCAATGCACCTTCCTCCGTTTCGATTAGTCAAAATCGACATCAATGACACTCATCTCCATTTCATTTTTTAAAATTTTGCCTCGTCATTTCACTGAATCTATCGAAAATAATATTAAATCAGACACTTCAAGTTATAAGAGTTAAAGTGTTGAAATTTATAAGAGTGTTGAAACTTATAAGACCAAATAGATATAAAATTAAACTTTAGAAACCGGTCATTATTATAGGTACAATGTATTCTACTATTTGTTAATGGTAAGGTCTTCATTTAAAGCATATGATTGTTAACAACTTAATTTTAAAAAATTTTAACCTATAGTACGTCAAAATTTGTTAAAAACTCAAATCTTCTTCAAGTGATGAAAATCACTCCAAAGCAAAAGTGCACAAAAACAATTATTGTTATTTGGTAGCATGAATAAAGACATGAAACTTTCAACATTTGCTCCTTTTTAGACATGAAAAACTTTTATTAATTGGACCAATTATTGTTAACTAGCATCCTGTCACACTTATGAAACCAAATAGATATAAAATTAAACTTTAGAAACAAGAAGTATTAGTGATGCTCGCGCTATTATAAGTACAATGTATTCCACTATTTGTTTTAATTGTGTCTATAAATGTAAAAAAAAAAATGTTTATAAACATTTAGAAAATCATTCCAAACGAACCCTTAATTTTTAAAAATTTAACCTATAGATTTCATCGTTCTATTATTATTAATTTTTTTTGGAAAATATATATTATTTATCTTTTAGGATGTGAAAATTTGTTTTAAAAAAAAATTCTCAAGAGATGAAAACCACTACAAAGGAAAAGTGCAAAAAAACAAACAAACAAACAAACACAATTCTCAAAAGGTTCATTTTAGTCCTTATACTTATAACTTTAGTTCATTCTGGTCCTTATGTTTGTTCCTTGTACTTTTAATTTTGGTTCAAATTAGTCCTTATACTTTTAAAAAGTAACTATGTTGGTCATTTCATTTTTAAGGGATCAAAATAACCATTTTTTGAAAGTTGAAGGACCAAGATGAACCAAAGTTGAAAGTATAAGGACCAAAATGAACTAAAGTAAAAAATACATACCAAAGTATATTTAAATCATTAAAATATTTTCTCAAAAAAATCATCATGGTTTGACCTAATAGTAGTGGGAACATAAAAAAAAGACCAAAAGGCGAGTTATAGGTTCAATCTAATGTGACCACCTGTACCTAGGTGTTGTCCTAATCTAGCTTAGACACTCACGGATATCAATATAATATATATTTTCCTTACCCGAGAAAAATCGAGGCAAAGTATTAGCAAGAAAACAAGGACTACAAACAGAGGTTAGAATATGAAAGCGTTATTGAAAGTCCAAATTCCGTCGTCGGTTACTCATAACGTTCTGCAATGCAATGAAATAAACATAATAAAATCCCTCTTTTTCTTCATCTCTAACTCCTTCCGTTGCGTCTCAAATGAATAACCCCTTCGTCTCCCACTGCATTTACAGGGCCGATTCCTGAGGTAATTATCTCATTAAATTATTCAGTTCCAAGCTTAATCTCCTTTGTTTTTAATTTTCTTTATTCTTCTTATTAAAATTAATTGAACCCATCGTCCATAGCTTTGATCTCACTCAAAGACTTTCAAAACAAACCTCTCCCCGCCCCTTGTTTTGAGCAACGCCCTGTATTTATGCCTCCTCCATTTATGGTCTATACAAGAAACTGTTCATCTACCACTGCTTTATTTCTTCCACTTTCCCACCTTCATAATAAAGCACTGCCAAACAATCCATTTCCATTCAACAACAAACAATTTCTTCTGATATTACCCTAATTTTGAGAGGTGGGATTTCTTTCTTTTTTTTTTTTTTTTGGGAGTATATTCTTTGAATTTGAATCAATCTTGGAATGTTATTAAGACTTTCTTTCCATGTGTATGGGGGTTGGTACATAGCTTTAGACTAAAGTTTTTTTTCCTTCATTTTTCCGCCTAATTATTTTCTTTGGTCAAACTTATATAATATTCCCAATGAAATAGATGGAAACATTGCTTGATTCTTGGCTTTGTGTTTCCATTTCTAGCTTGGTAAAGCTTATGGAAACTTTGTCTGTCAATCTCTATTATCTCAACCAACTAGCAATTCTAGATTTCAAAATTCATTATTCTTTTTTCTTTATTATAGTTAGTTATTTTTCAAGATTTGTTAAGAAAAAGAAAAGAGTTGGTTTGTTTCTCCACTGTAATATTTATTGTCAGCATTATTTAAGAATGATGTAGTGTCAGATATATAACGTTCAAAGTACGTACCGTGGGAGTACTAAAAATAAGTTTTCTCTAGTTGCCTTTGGGGTGGTTTCTTGTTTTTTTTGAATATAAAATTACAAATATCATTAATTGAAATTTGAGTCCCCTTGTTTGTTACTTGCTGCAGAGTTGCTTTCTCAAAACGTGTTGAACATCACTTTCCAGCTTTCAAAATCTGACTTTGCTTTGCTTGGTGAAAGTTGCACAGGTTTAATAGATCTTACTTACATGGAGGTTTTTTTTTTTTTTTTTTCTTGGACTATTTAAGGAGGATTGTACCCATTTTATTTTGTTGTAGAAAATTACTCTCTTTTGTTCTAAAAGACTCTACTCCAGATCTCCTTCACTAGTCAACATAACCCCCTCCAAGTTTATAGAGAGGTACTTTAGTCTAATTGCATCCATCGTTTCTAATTCTTAAGAATGTGCATTTTTTTTTTCTATAACTCTTTGAAATGGGTCGATGTCCATACCATTCTGGATATTGTTTTCCGGTTGCTATTTATCTAGACGAATAGACGTGCATAAAAGGTCCTATTTGTTCATAACTTGTGGGGTAGGATATTTGTACATAATCTCTTATTTCATGCTACAAGCATAAAGGATCTTGAAGATATAGGAGATTTCTTGGTGTACCTAAGCTCATACTTCCTCCTATAGAATGTGAGGTTTTGGTATGTACTACTATACTATTGTTCCTTTGTCATTCTTAGGCCTTCAACCTAAGTGATAAGAATTGTCTCCGACTCCCTCCACGAAAATTTGAAGATCCAAGAGTATATAAGGAACCAATCAAATGGTATACAAAGTCAGTATATCTTTACACCAAAAAAGAAAAAAAAAAAACATAAAAGATGGTGGATTCTAGTAATTCATTTGATATCTTGTAATTTTCCTAGAAGATTCGAGTGTTTCTTTCATCTCATATCTTCCTCAATACAGCGGAAATAATGCAAGTCCATATGAGTTCTTTAAGTAGCTTTCATCCTACCCCACGGTATTTTCTTTATGCATATGAAAAAGCAAAATCTGATTGAAATGGAAATTGTAATGTTGAACATAACAATACACACGACCTAGAAAAAGAAAAGCTCTAAGTTTGTTTTAACTTTTTTGGGTTATTTGTTCATTCAGGCTCCAACTGAGGAAAATGGTGAAGATTTGCTGCATTGGAGCTGGGTATGTTGGTGGCCCTACGATGGCAGTAATAGCATTAAAATGCCCCACAATTGAAGTAGCAGTTGTTGATATCTCTGCCTCTAAGATCCTAGCCTGGAATAGTGACCAACTCCCCATATATGAGCCTGGTCTTGATGAAGTAGTGAAGCAATGCAGAGGAAAGAATCTATTTTTCAGCACAGATGTTGAAAGGCACATCTCAGAGGCTGACATAATCTTTGTTTCAGTTAACACTCCAACGAAAACTCGAGGCCTTGGAGCTGGCAAAGCTGCAGATCTCACGTATTGGGAGAGTGCAGCCCGAATGATTGCCGATGTATCAAAATCAGACAAGATTGTTGTTGAAAAATCAACTGTTCCAGTTAAAACAGCAGAGGCAATAGAAAAGATCCTTACTCACAACAGCAAGGGAATCAAATATCAGATACTCTCAAATCCAGAGTTCCTTGCTGAGGGTACTGCTATTAGAGATTTATTTAACCCCGACCGGGTTCTCATAGGAGGGAGAGAAACTCCGGACGGTCTCAAGGCAATTCAGGCTTTGAAGAGTGTATATGCCCAATGGGTGCCTGAAGAAAGAATTCTCACCACTAATCTGTGGTCAGCAGAGCTCTCAAAGTTAGCTGCTAATGCATTTTTGGCCCAAAGGATCTCATCTATCAATGCCATGTCAGCACTCTGTGAGGCTACTGGTGCAGACGTGTCACAGGTATCCCACGCCGTTGGAACAGATACTAGAATTGGACCCAAGTTCCTAAATGCTAGTGTTGGTTTTGGTGGATCGTGTTTTCAAAAGGATATTCTCAATTTGATTTATATTTGTGAATGCAATGGCTTGAATGAAGTTGCAGGCTACTGGAAACAAGTGATAAAGGTCAACGACTACCAAAAGAACCGATTTGTGAACCGAGTTGTCTCTTCAATGTTCAATACAGTTTCAGGCAAAAAGATAGCAATCCTTGGTTTTGCTTTCAAGAAGGATACAGGTGACACAAGGGAAACTCCTGCAATTGATGTCTGCAAGGGACTTTTAGGGGACAAGGCAAAACTGAGTGTATATGATCCACAAGTAACTGAGGATCAGATTCAAAGGGACTTATCTATGAACAAGTTTGATTGGGACCATCCAATCCACTTGCAGCCAGTGAGCCCAACTGCAGCAAAGGAAGTCAGTTTTGCTTGGGACCCGTATGAGGCGACTAAAGATGCTCATGGAGTCTGCATTCTAACTGAATGGGATGAATTCAAGACTCTTGATTTCCAAAGGATTTTTAAACAAATGCAGAAACCTGCATTTGTTTTTGATGGCAGAAATGTTGTTGATGTTCAAAAGCTGAGGGAGATTGGATTCATAGTGTATTCCATTGGAAAACCGCTGGATCCATGGCTCAAGGATATGCCTGTTATGGCATAGAAGTCCTTCAGGATATAAAAGATGGAGTCTACCTCCAAGAGATAAAAGCTTGATGATCAGTCCTTTTTCTGATACATTGTTTTTTTTACCTGCAAGTTGATTCACATTTTTATAATTGTTTTCAGAATAAACCATGACTTTTATATAAAATTTTCTTTGTTTTTAAAGGTACTCCTATATAACGGTTGATTGAATTTTGCATTCTTTTCGGTAGAAAGTTTGGAATTCTCCAACTTTTATTAAATGTATGAGAACATCATTTCACATAATTTTTCAATTCATATAGATATTTAACATTAATGATTAGACAACCATGAACTCTCTTTATTTTCTACAGGTTTACATAGAATTAGTATAAAACCACGACCTAATACATTTTTGAACTAGATAGAATGACCAAGTCCACATTCCCAATTTGGTCGTAGTTTGATAGAGCTTGAGCCTATGGATTTCTAACGGACAAGTTGATGCCAATCAACAATGGGCCAAGTTTAGTTCACCAGCTGAATTCCATGTTAAGTTCCAGAAAAAGACAAGTCCTTTATAGGTTTTCTCCCCAAAGATGAGTAAAATCAACGTGTGGTGAATTCTTAATACTGTAATAATAAAACACAATCATTAGAACGCACCAGAAATAGGGAGACTCCAATCTAAACCTCACATGAAATGAAGAAATCCAAGTCCACAGTTCCCGCGAAGTAGATATCAGTGATACTGTAACATCATATGGCATTATAACAGCATGGCTAGTTGATTCTTCTGAGTGTGTTGACAAAGGTATAACTGGAAAAAGTAACAAAGAGTTTCCGAAACCTGCCAAATCAAAGAGTAGGACAATAAAGCAACAGGTAAAGGTGTTTTCCAGCCAACCAAATCCAGATTTCCTTATTAATGGAATGGGGAATGGGAGAATGAAATAAGCATAACATGGGAAGCTCTCAAATAACGCTCAACTATGATAATAGGGTTTATGTTCTAATCTCAAATAAAATTCATAAAACAAACATACCAAACCCATTGGCTTGTGTGTTGTGCCATTGCAAGGAAGCTTTGTCGTGGGCATTCATTTAACAGGCAATGCATCGTTCCACTTGTGTGCTCTTCGGAAAACAAAATAGATAGCCAGATATCAAAAGGTCCACTATACTTCCGCAGTATATTGGTACTGACCTGAGAATAACCAGGGAAAAGTAAAAAAAAAAAGACTCTTGGAAAGGAAACTCAAAAGTTGATTACGAGAATGTGGCTTGGCTACAATTGACCTGAAAAGGCTTAGGTTTACTTTTGTGTGAGATGTCAATGGAAAATAGAGGGGCTTTCTTCTTAATCCAGTAGAAAAATCATTGGACAAGAAAAGGAGAGGTTTTGAATTTTGTACCCTGGAAAAAATCTTAAGCTTAACTGGTTTCATGTTTCGTTTTGGGCTTCGGTTTAGAAGCTTTTTTGTAATTATTCCCTAGGTAATATCTTACTTAGGTGGAAACCTTTTTTTTTTTTTTTGTATGCCCTTGTATTCTTTCATTTTTTTCTCAATGAAAGTCGTTGATTCTATCCAAAAAAAAATAAAATAAAATTATGGTTAACTTGCAAGTTCACACTCACTTAACATGTCAGATCAACAAGCCTAAAGCTATTTATGAATTTAATCAATTTTAATAATTCATTGAGCCATAATCAGGCATCCATCTCATTCGGCAGCCTCAACACATGTAAGGAAAGAATTACTCAAATGTTCTTAAAAGATATTTTTCTGCTATTAAGTATATATATAAAGAATTATGGAACCTTGAACTTCAAAGCATTCACTAATGGAAATGGAAACTCAACTTAGGAAGAACAGGAATTTTGCAAGTGAGGGATCATATAAATCACGAGTTAACCATCAGAACGTGGTTAAATGAGAATCAAATATGTCGAAAAGGAAAACTTACTAGTTCCCATGCCTCAAAACTTTGTGGAGCCTTATTGTGTAAGAAACCTCTGTTTACAGCATTGGAAAAAAGGTAAAACATTTTTTTTATTAGAATGGAGGAGCAGTGCATCACTGATTATACTACACATCAAGGTGATAGTGAGAATTCTCTTTTAATTAATAATAGATATACAATTATAAATAGAAAGGAAGAAACAGTATGAACGTCTACAACTCACTCAATTTTTAAATATATGTCATTACTTGTAATGAACTATTATTATAGTACTCAAGCAGGAGCCACATGACATAAACTTTTGTTTACAAATGGGTGAAGATAAATTATTTGACCAACATAAACATTTTAATTCCAAGCTTTCACCAATAAATGTTGCTTCTTGAAAACCCAGCTACAATGGAGACAATTTACATCTCAGGAAACAAATTTTGAGAAAACAAGAAATGCTGAAGGAAGCAGTAAGAAGAATAAAAGTAATATAAGTTTAGAAGCCAGCTTACCGCACCCCGTTGTGCACATCACGATGATTACAGTGACCGGAAACTCCATAGCTATCAAAAGTGATAACCTGTTAAAAGTCATAAAAAGTGAAAGAACAGAATGTAAGACATGTCAGATAGAGACTGAAAAATTTATAGATAACCAAAAGTGAGTCTAGATATGATTTCAACATTGTACCAGTAACCAGTTTAATAGATCCAAGATATTACCAAGTCAATCTCACGCCTTGATATTTCCTGTTCGATAATCTCGGCGAGCAATTTATGATCCCACACTTTGCCAAAACCATCCTGACGGCATCATTATATTGCATTACAGTCTTCATATAATACATCCGGTAGTGACAGTATAATCAAACTCAGCCAGACACTTTTAAAGTCACACCTGCAAATCTGGATGGTCCAAGATCTTCACTTGATTGAGGGGAACCTAGATTTGAATAACAACAAAAGCAGACGTTGATAAATAAAAATAAAAATATTTTTATTTTTATTGGAGAAAAAAACAAAAATACAAACAAAAAAAAACAAAAAACTAGACTAAATATAGATTAAAAAAGAAAACCCAAGCGTGCAAAGAACTTTGAGGATTTATGACGGGCAACTTTTTACCTCATAGGTTCAATATTTTAGGCCAAACATGACGTCAGAGAAGCTAATTTTATTTTTTATTTTTTCTTTCTTTTTTTGTAAAAAAAATACCCGCTTTCATTGCGAGTAAATGTTCAAGATACCAGAAAATTATGTAAAAAATTCTTTTTAGTTTAGGCTCAAACAGCTCAAAACACCTTAAGAACTGTGGAAGCTTTGTATAGCTCTTCTCTTCTCATGGTTCCCATGCCATCTGCATTACCTATATAATAAATGAAGAACATAAAAATAGAAATAAGTGGTTTTTTGGAAGCTATTTCAAAAAAATACGTTTGAATAATTGGTTTTGAAAATTTGCTCTCCCTTGTTTTTGAAGTTTCTTATTATGGTTATGGATGACTTGTTTTTCTAAAACTTTCTATGAAAAACCATGTGTTTATGGATAATAATTTTAAACGTGAAATAATTTCATCATTTATTCCTCTTGAAACTTTTAAAAACAATTCTGTAAACACCCCCGCAGGAAAAAAAAAAAAAAAAAAGGTAAAGTTTTGTAAGCAATCCCCCAAACAAGCCCTTAAGTTATGAGATTGGGGTTTCACGTGATGCAAGTCAAGATTTTGCTACATAAGTAAATGAAGAAAGAAGGTCAGCTAGTGAATTGTTGAAGTGCATGCAATACCAATTGACATGCATAAAATATGAAGTTTATGCCCCCTTGATGTGAGGAAGTTTATTGTTGGAGAAAAAAACCTGCAAGGGTGTAGAAAGTAGAACAGCATCAGGAGCCATAAATAAAAAGGGATAAAATTACATACACCTTGAATTATAAAGAAAGAATATAAATAAAATTGCACATTGCAAAACAACTCGGTGATCAGACCCATTTTTGTACATGGGGCACAAAATTGACAGCTGAACTGCAGAAACTTTTAATCCAGAAACTAATTACACTTACACATAATGAGAACATAAATAACATTGTTACATCAAATCGTTAAGAAGGAAGGAGGTACTGATACAGGAAAAATGGAGCCAATTCCAATGATATAATACATTTGAACAAATATTAATTATTTCGAAATTTTCTGCTTGTAGATGTAATTTTATTGTTAAACAAACGTTCACATATTAAATTTTGAAGTCCTAGTTAAATATTTGGTATATGAAAATCTTAAATGCTGTTCTAATCTGAACAAGTATAAATGGAAGAAGTAGTTACATTAACATTATCAATTCAATTTTCAGCAAGGAGAACTGAAGGAACTTTTCTTTTCTATAGGTAACAAAGATCTTCTTCAGAACTCAAAATAAACAATGGGCAATAGGATAGAACCTATGACAAAATTCTCTGTCATTGGAGCAAGTTATAAACCCAGCAAGAGAAATGAAGAATGGTAGTAAACAAAGATGGAGACATTCCAAAATGCTTACATAGACTCATCATCTGGATGGGCAATGACCAGCAAGATATTTCTCTTCTGAGAAGTGCCATCTAAATGTCAAAGGATAACAGATAAGAGTATTTTATTGAAAAGAAGAGAGAAAATTTAACAGAACAATCCGTAATTATCACCATTTAAGAAAGCACTCCTAGAATATGAAACTGACGCATGAAAATTTTTGCATAATGAAGCAATCCAAATTACAACGAAGGCAGAAATAACCAAGAGCCAAGCCATCAAAAGGACTCCCCTGAAAACATTTACAGAGAAATAAACGTATTGTTAACTCGAGAATAAGGAAAGAGAACAAACAATAAGCAATAAATTCCCTCAAATTTTAAACTGATTAACAGCAAATTCCATTTCCTGATTCAAAGAAGTTATATCCGAGTTAAAGAGCATAAGAAAAAGGAAAGTTTTACACGCAATTGATAGAAACTTGGCTCAATGCCCTTCAGAAAAACAGAAAATTCACTCAAATTAGAAACACATCTGTTAATTTACTCTCTTTGATAAATATACTCACTCTTTTCTTCGTTTCCTTCCCGGAAAAATAACGAGCTTTCAGCGACTTCTGAGATTTTCGACGAGAATTTCTCGAGCTAGAAGGATGTGAGATCATGAAGGAGATTGTATTCCTTTGGATGACACGGTGTAAGCAATTTTGCATAAAAAATCTTCAATCCCATCGATTTGCATTCATTTGGAGTTTTTGCATCCAAAAATTGCAATTCTATCGATTAGGTCGTGCTGCATACTCACTGATTCAAAATAATGATTATAATAATAAATACAAAAATCTTCTCACCGATTTCAGTAAGATTAAATTACGAGTTTAATTCCTGATCTCGTTCCGCTGCTCTTTTTCTTTTTTTTTTTTTTTTTCTTTTTCTTTCTTGAAAAATCTGATTTTCTGTCTTCGTTGTACCGTTCGACGTTCATCTTTATCGAATAAATCTAGAATCTAAATCAGTATCAGTAAATCGAATTTTGAAGACCAAAAATAAAAACAAAAACTATTTTTTTTTAGTTTTCAAAATTTAGCTTCACTTTCAAAAATATTAGTAGAAATAAATGTTTATAAATTTAATTTTTAAAAATAAAATAGATATCAAACAATGTCTAAATTTTTAAACGTAAATATTTTTACATGTTTTGGACATGGCGTTAAAACTTTTAATATTATGTTAACATGTACTTTATATTATTTTTGCGTCCAAAAAATTAGTCGAGTTGTTTATTATTTTTTAAAATGTAAGGACCCAAAAAAATATTTGATTTATAGTTTAGGAACTAATTTAGATATAAAATTGATTTTCTACCTAATACATCAAAATTGTTGGAATATACTAGAGTTGCAAAACTAAAACTCAAATATCTATAAGACAAATTTTCACAAAATTAGAACTCTAATGTCATTGATGAAACTAAAAATTTATTGTGAAAATTGTCTAAGTTCAATTCGAGTTCATCACAAAATTAGGTCAACACTCTGGCTAAGTAGACATTTGATAGATATTATCAACAAATACTTCATTACTTAAGACAAACTAATAGTAATGACTTTCTCTACTAAAACTCTCATCAGATACCTTACAAAAATTGCCTAAGTTCCTATTTCTAATGTACAATTCCTAATTGTAATGTATCTGCCTTGTGGGGTTGGACACATTTAACAGTTAAAATTTAGACATGTACAGAAGATACAAGTAAAGCATCCTTGTGGTGGAGGTGGTTGCTAGAGATTCTGTTTGAAACTTCCAGCTATAGGTTGATACCATGTTGGAAAGTCGTATATCTACTTGTCGTTTGTTGCACCGAAGGCTACCAGTTGAGTCGTCTTAACTTTCTTCAACTACCTGCTTCTCCAGTAGCACTTGCACGACCTTGTCCACGAGGCATCTTTTTTGAACTCACTATCAAATAAAATTATGATACTCTTTAAAAAGTTGGTAAAATAGTAAGGTCCATAGCTCATTAAGCATAAAACTTAAAACGTTCCGACTATTATAATACAAGAACTAAGACATCTACAAGTTATTCTTGTCCTTCCAACTTCAAACTTACATTAGCTTTGTTAACTCAGATTATGAATGATTTGACTATGGTGAATTACTACGGTTCTAGTTGACAACTATTTAGTTTTTCATTTTTGAAAACATAGCCTTATAAACACTACTTCAACCCATAAGTTTCATTGTTTTGTTATCCACTTTTTACCCATGTTATTTTCAAAAACAAACTATTTTTTTAAACAAAAAAAAAAGGTTGATTTTAGAAACCTTTCTTTTCTTTGGAATTGGATTAAGAATTTTAATGTTTCTTCAAGAAAAGAAACATAATTTTTTTATTTAAAAAAAAAAAAAAAAAAAAAAAAAAAAAAAAAAAGAAAGATGAAACGGTTATCAGACAGATCCTATAATTCCATTTTCTAGTGTGGCATGCATTTCATTTCTACCAGCAAGGAGTATTTCAAACTTTCGCTTGTCATTTTCTGAATAATATCATGCTAAATATTTGCTTGAACTGAGATAATCTTATGTCTAGTTTAGAGAGAGAGAAAGGGAGCATACAATCTTCAACATCCTTGAGCTGATAGAAATGTGGAGCAATTTCAACCAACCATTCAGGCTTCAATTCCGTTACCTGTAACTCAATTGATAAATAACATATAAGTCAAAATAAAGGAAGAAGATGAAATTAAAATGGATAATTAGAGGGCAGAAAGTATCACCTGTCTCATATATTCTTTTGAGGTACATACCAATTCGTGGTATACAACCCATCTTGGAAGAACCTGAGACGGTGAATCAAAATAATGAAAATCATATAAAAGCTGTAGTTCCTCCTAAAAATTCATTGCAATATATTTCTTTTTCACTTTTATTATTTTTTATCAGGAAACTAATTATTGCAAACAATCCCAATAAAAAAACAAAACTAAAAAGCTTCTATTAGTAATCAATAGTCCATTTACAATTTAGAATGAAAATGATCTGACATTTTTTGTAGTTATAAGAGATAGCTTCTAAAATAAGACCGAACAGAAGAATAATAGGAACTCAGACCATGCACTCGTTCTAAAACCATAAAGAATCAAGGAATACTCACAAAAGGGAGCAATACATTATTTCAGAGTTGTGGGTAACAGCATACCTGAGCCAACCCTGAACTAGGATGTATATGAACCGTCTGCGGATGCTTAACAGTCCGATAAGAGCCATTCTTTTGTAACTTTGCAGAGTGAGGAAAAAATCCTGAAAAACAATTTTAATCAAAGACTGCAGAACCAACGGAGAAAAAGAACATTCTTTCAAATTAGTAAACACTCAAGTTTTGACACATCTCCACTTCAACAATATCTAGAAAGACCAGCCATTTCAAACTCCTTAATCGTTGCACCATTTAGTGAAAAAATGAATGGAGATGAAGCCTGATGGTTTCTCGAAGAACCCCAACAAAAAACCAAATAACTCGTATAACTGACGTCCACATTAGTCCAGGGGAAATCTCCAGTGATATAAATTGCACAACCAGATCAAAGTACATCCTATTCTACACAAGTAAAGTAGATCTTTCAATTTCCCGCTATCTTCAAGACTCAAGTGTGGGAATTGGATAATGACAGTACAGTTAGTGTTCGTAACATTACATATTTGAAAACTGCAGCTGCATTTCGTACTTCAAAAGTTAGATTGCCAAAAACCCAAACTTCCATTGCCAACTTTAAGCTGAACAGGTTCCAGGAAAACCCAATTTTGTAACCCCTCTTAATCCCCCCTTCTTATCAGTTCATAAAAAGATATCTCCATCTTTGTCAAAAGCTGTCAATTAATCCATAGCACTACTTTTTAAGGTTTAAGGTTTAATAAGTCAACAAATTTTCAGCCTGCCGTTGAATGATACATATTTATTTAGTCAGCTTTAATAGCTTTAAAAAAACCTTTCGATTTAAAGGGGAACCAAACAGTATCAATCATGTAAGTCACATTTTAGTGAGGGAGAACTTTTTATTTCCACTTACCAGATATTATGGTCTTCTTTATTGCATCCAAGTCATTCAAATTTGAAGTTAATTCGATTTCAACCCTTTCTAAAAGCCCTTCAAGTTGATCTCTGATATCTCTAGCACGTTTCATACTTCTAACCTAGCAAATACAAAGGACAATATATCAGCTCCGTGAAAGAGAAATGAACAGATTCCTCGAAAAGTAGAAATACATAATGACCCAAGTGTTAGCTGAACCAACCTGGATATAATTCTCGTAGCACCATTGTGTAGAGTAATTAGTTTCCCTCCACGAGTTGTAGACCTAAATAATAAATATTAAAATATTAAAATATTAAAAAAATAACAAGATAAGAAGAAAATAGCAGTTCCATACTTGCAATTTGGAACTAAACTTTTTTAATACATAACTTATTTAAAACCAAGTTCAAAAATATATGTCATACAAATGAATGGTCGTCTATGAGAAAAGGTCCAATAAATAAAGATTCTTAATATAATTACAAATAATAACGCTATCATTTTGAAAAGTGTGAAACTCAATTTCATAACTAGATAAATTTAAAATGTGAGTTTGAGAATGTAAAAAATATTAGGAAAAAAGTTGCTAGAGAAATGAAACCTTCAACAGTGCAATGTGATCCCCCACATTCCCAGTGTGAAAATTCATCCGAGCATTGTCAGCATGAACTTGTTTATCCTTGGGACGATAAAAAATAGAATTTCCAATAGAAAGCATAGCTGCAATAGAAATAATCTCATCTGAACACTTGAATTTTTCAGAAGCAACCATCATCTTAGAAAGCATGGGATCAAGAGGAAACTCTGCCATCCGCCTACCCAACTTAGTCAGTTCACCAAGTTTATTTAGAGCACCAAGTGCATAAAGCAGTTCCAAAGCTTTTAGTAATGCTTCAGATGGAGGTTGGTCCATAAAATCAAAATTTACCAAGTCATGAATACCAAGGCTCTTAAGTGTAAGCACGACATTAGCAAGGTTTGTTCTTTGTATTTCTGGTACTGTATTGTCTTCCATCTCATTATAATAACTATAAGCCGTATACAAACGAAAGCACATTCCAGGGCCTGTTCGTCCAGAACGCCCTGCTCTCTGATTTGCTGATGCTTTAGAGATGGGACTCACTTGCAACGCCTCCATCCCAGTCCTTGGGTTATATGATTTTATTTTTGAAAAACCAGGATCAATGACATATTTTATCCCATCAATCGTCAAGGATGTCTCTGCTATATTAGTTGCTAGGACAACTTTCCTTGCTCCTATGGGTGTGGGTTCAAATATCTTAGCTTGTAGCTCTGTTGGTAAGTTAGCATATATGGGGCAGATAATGAGTTCTGCAATTTTGGTGCCTAGTCCCCGAGTTCTATGTTTCATTATTTCCTCGGCTGCTTCAATCTCTTCTTGACCAGTGAGAAACACCAATATATCTCCTGGAGGCTTTGTGACATGGATCTGAAGTGCAGTCACGATTGCTGCATCTAAATAGTCTGCTTCTGGAGCTTTTGTGAAGTTAATTTCTACAGGATAACGTCTACCAGGAATTTTAAATATTGGTGCTGAATCAAAGTAATCACTGAACTTCTCGGCATCAAGTGTCGCACTTGAAATTAGCAACTTCAAATCAGGTCGAAACCTAGCAATATCCTATTAGGAAAAAAACATAATTGGAAAAAGAGAAAAAAAGAACAAAAATAATTGAACTAACTGAAAGAAACAATATACAGAGAAACATAACATGAAATGCATCATGCACAAAATAAAGCCAAACTGACCTTCACTAACCCAAACAAAACATCAGTTGATAATGTTCTTTCATGAGCCTCATCCACCATTATAACACTAAAAAAAGGATTTCAATAATATTGCAAATAGAGTTAGAAAAGAGGCTAATTGACTTGGATTACGAATAAACATCAAATATGCAGTAAGGTGCACCTGTAGCTTGCAAGGTCGGGTTCACCAAGGAATTCTCGTAACAACATCCCATCTGTCATGTACTTTAAAACAGTCTTATCTGACGTACAATCCTCAAAACGTATTGAATAACCAACCTAAAAATATTAGGAAGAGATGAGTGCTAAGAGAAAATACATTCTGGAAATTCAAATGAAGTATCTAAGTTCAATGTAACAAATACCACGATATATTCACTAGATACCAATATGAGAGTGAAACAACAAACCAAAGAAGGTTGCACAAATTTGTAATGGAAGTTAGTAAATGCAAAGAATGAAAGAGGTTGTTTGTCCCATCTTTAAAACTACAAAATAAATAAGCTAAGTACAACGTAAAACAAATCATGCAATAAGATGCGCCATAGTATCAAAATAATTCGTGGAAGGGAGAAAGCATTAAGTTTACAGTCATGGCAACATCACCTCATGCCCAAGCTTGACACCCAGTTCTTGAGATACTCGAGCAGCAATGCTCATAGCAGCAACTCGACGTGGTTGTGTGCATCCAACCTTAAGAAGATAGCATGAAAATGAATTTTACATCTCAGGGAAACAGAAAGATTATGACAAATCATTCACTTGATGACTAATTACAAGCACATCCAGCATTTTGTTTGCTCACTACAATTTGCAACCAACTACTAAATCAAAACTAGAAGAGGAAACAGAAATCCAGAATCTCCAATGTAAAGCTTTTTTTTTTTATGAGAAAGAAGCCAATATGAAGCATTTTGTGTTAAACCAATAAGAGAATAATGTAAGAATTCCTACAAATATATATTCAGAACCTCCAAGCTCCACTAAGCACAACAAACAAAAGTCAATATGGTAAGAATAGAAGGTCATACTTTTCCTCGCTTTGTGTACCCAGCTTCATGAAGATATTGAGGTATCTGTGTGGTCTTTCCAGAACCAGTTTCACCAACAATTACAAGAACCTATAGAAGGAAAACATCAAGGGTTACAATAAAATTCCATGCATGTATGCAGAAATTAGTCTAAAGATAACTGGATATTCAAAGGTGCCTAGAAAATTCCAGTTCCTAGTCTGGTCCTTAATGCTTGGTAAGTTTGAAAACGGTAAAAAGATATAAAAAAAGGCAACAACGATGTGCACTAATTCTAATGTGCATTCTTAGAAACAAACAAGTAAAGATTTTTATCACATCTGTTTGACATAGGATGAAACTTTATGAGCTTTGTATAATATTGGCGAGTGCCATATTCTTTAGTTAGAGTTGAGAGCTCCTAGTCTCTAGTTCAGTATAGAACCCCTAATCTACGCCTCGTCTACAAATTTTTTTGTGATAAGTGGTGAACAGATATGTCTTGAAAATGTTTGAGCAGAATGAAATAGTCATCCACCCAAAAAGAGAAACCCACCTGATAATCATTGACAGCTTGGAGTAACTGATCACGATATGGATAGATTGGCAATGTTTTTCTCTCCTCCTTGGCAAACAAAAAAATAGTTCTCAGTCAGTTGTGGGTTGATAGTAAACACCAACGAACAATTATTAACAAAAAAAAAAGATCCGATGTTGTTAAAAAGAGTTCCGTTGACAACAAAGTTAACCAGACATTAATGCTTAAAGTGACACATATTAATCATCATCTCAAAAGAAAGTCCATTGTCTCCCATTCATCTTGAAAAACCCGTCCAATCCGTTTATACTAAGACCTATATTCCTAATTACGAACATATTAATCATCATCTCCAGAGAAAGTTTATTGCCTCCCATTCCTCTTGAAAAAACCCGTCCAATCGGATAATACAAAGACCTAATTACAAATATGATGAGTATTAAATTCCTGTACGTGTCAATATAAACTTGATACAACAAAGAGTGATCATAATCAAAACCTGCAGCTTCTCCAGAGCTGACTTAGCCTTGGACTTCTCAAGTGATTCAGTCTGACGTTCATCAACAAACTGCCAAGCACAAACGAAGGTAGCATGAGATAAACAAGATTTTTACTATAGTGCCACAACTGCATTCAATAACTCGAAAGTTTAAGCCACACCTCATCACCTTCAATAACTGATGCCTTAATAAACTCAATCTGATCCTCAAATACAAACCTAAAACAAAAAAAGATCCAGGAGATGCTCATTTTCTCTATTATAATAGCCTGCTACAAGGGATAAATAAAATGAAATGAAATGAAAACATCTAGTAAAAATGTAATGGAAGATATTATGGACCCATTTGGATTAACTTAAAAAATAAATGTTTTTCAAATATTCCTTTTCATTTAAACACTTTTCATAAGAAGTGTTTAAAATAAAGACACTAATGGCTTTCAAAATCCATTTCAAGCAATTGCCAAATACTTAAATTTCTTTCAAAATGACTTATTTTTTAAATTAAACACTTGTTGAAACGGTATTCCAAACACACCCTATATGTTCCAAATAAAAGATGACAACCCACCAAGTATCATTAATGACAATTAAAATACAACCAGAAACGTAAAAATAGTAAAATATTCAAACAAAACATCAGAAACGTAAAAGGAAAAATTCAAAACCATAAAATACTTACTGATAGTCATCTGATGCTTGCTTTTTGTTTTTCGAACCGAATTTCATTGTTGCTTTCCCTGAAGGATAATTTTGTTTCAGAATCTGACGAAGGAGCAATACTAGGTCCTCAAAGAAGTGGCACTTACCTATTTGGTGTTCTTCCCATGCCTCTTGTTCTGCAAACGGGTTCATTTTATCGGCAGCACCCGAATCCCTGTAAGGATAACAATATTTCAAAGATTTCGACAAGATAACAAGGACCATCGACAGAGAGCAACAATAGATGACAAAGTTTCACTGCTCTCATGGGAGGACCTCCTTATCCAATTTCTTTTACAGTTATACTCTCTTTATAATCAACTCAAAAACTCAATTGGAAATATTATAGGTTTCTGTTGCATCTTCTTGACACCATTTATTTCTAAGAGTTCAACTAACCTATACCGCTGCAATGCCACTGCAAACCTCTTGTCCTGATTAACACCCCCTTCCTGATCATAAGCTTCAGGCATCCTGTACTGCACTCCAATATAGCAAAACATGAAATATGTAATTCATCAATAAATGAGAATTATCATAGTAACAAAAAGCCATTGCTTTATTGTAGAAACAATAGAGTTGTATCCTAAAACGATTCTTTTTAAAAAAAAAAAAAATTATGGGTAAATTGAATATCTAATACTCATCTTTTAGGCATCCAAAATGTTTCTTTTCTAGTGAGAAGGGAACTAAAAAAATGGAGAAAGAATGATTCACACAAGTTATTAGAATGATTTCCCTTCTCGCTAGTAACAACAATGCGAACTGACCTATACCACTTATTTAGAAAACGGATAAAAGGATTTTCCAATAGTCACAACATGCGAACTGAAAGAAAGTATTGACTTGTAAATAACTCCCTCTTTCTTGCCCCAAAAAAAACAAGCAATTTCTTAAATATTCAAATTCAAATAAGTACTTTCATCAGATAAGGGGAAAAAAAAACAAGGGTAGATAAGAAGTTTGAGAGTTTGCAGTAAAAGTGCTAGCAGTACTTTTAAAGGGTTGTTTTCCTTGGTATTTGTGCCTCACCGCACCCAAGGTTCACACATCCAAGGAGCTTTTGTACCTAAGTGCATTTTGCACATAGTCATAGTTTTTCTTGGAAACACCTTTTGTATGCCCTTTAATTCAATCAATGAAATTGTTTCTTAAAAAAAAAAAAAAAAAAAAAAAAAAAAAAAAAAAAAAAAAAAAACCTCTAGATTTATGTGATAAAAATCTTAAAACTCCCAGATAGGCAAAAAAGCAGATGTTCTTTAAAATTTTAGCTTTCCAAATTGTTTTAATTTATCTTGTTGTAGTAGAGGAATTGCAATTAATTTGTCAAAATACTCGTTAGATATTAAAAAGAAAAGGAGAGAAGAGGAAAAAGGGAATGAAGATGAACAACAACAAAGAAACAAAGATGGAAAGATCAAAGATATGACCTCAGTGATGTCATCAGCCTCATCTGTCCGCTTCTTCACAAGCTCATATATTTCCTTCTTATACCTGGAAAAGACAAACAAAACATTTCACCAGGTTTCATTTTCATAAACTTATACCACCAAAGTCTCGTTGTTTTTAGATAGTAAAGAGATAATATTTGAACAATCAAATGAAAATTAAATATTTAAAAGTTTTCAAAGTGAACGAGAACTAATGAATAAAAAGGATCAGTACAGCATGATCAAAAGCAAATTATGATAAGATCTTCTGTACTGCCTTATATGACTTGTTTGCAATATAAAATAATGATCTTAAATGATTGGACTACTTAAGAGATTTCATTCACGGACACTAGTAAAAGCACATCATATATTATATAAACCTTAAAGAGCTAGGCATATAGTCGTATACATCCTCATTCGATCCTATATGGGAAAAAGATCACAGCAGAACACATCAGTGATCACCCGCGAAGAACATATTCAAAAATTCAATTGCATAAGATTGCATGACATCAATATGGTAACAAGCACTAAGTTCTATATAGAGAACCAAAAACAAAAACTAAAATTATAAGTATATTGTTAGACCACCAATGTTAATCACATATGTCAGGAAGAATAAGAAAGGGAAGGAGAAAGAGAAAGAAGTGGTTAAGGAAGGGGAAGCATCTACCAGTAATTAACGAATTAGACTTTAAGTTATTGGAAGTTATTTTTATACAGTTTTTAGTCATATATATATATGTTTGTGTGTGCTGTTGTTTTTTTATCTGGTTTTTATGTGTGTTAGGAGGAACTTTTCTCTCCAGTGAGGGAGATTGTGGTTGAATGTTACTTTTGTTTTTCTATCTTTCACCAAGTCAATAAAAGAATCTTGATAGGGGTACCTATCAAATTGGTATCAGAGCTACAAACTGGGCAAGATTGGGAAGATGGCACAGAAACGACTGGAGGAACGTTTAGAGGCTACCGACAAAGAGATTGAAGATATTCGGATCAGCGTGCAGAAATTGCCGATCATGGATGATACCCTCACCTCGTTGGCCAAAAGTGTTGATCGTTTAACCGTCCAAGCCGACAAACAGCAACAACTTGCGGATGAGATGCGGCAGTTTTTGGCTACCTTCGCGCGCAACAATCGTCCTACTGGTTTCCCGGATATTCCTCGCACCACTGTTGATCACGGACCGGTTGGGGATATTGGCGAAACTAGTTCTGGTTTTCCCCGAGCAGCAGCGGATGATCATGGGATGGATCGCAGTCGCTTCAAGAAAATCGAGATGCCTATTTTTAATGGTTCCGATCCGGATTCGTGGTTGTTTCGCGCAGAACGCTATTTTTCAATCCATAAATTATCCGAGGAGGAGAAGTTGACCGTTGCAATTATTAGTTTTGAGTCAGCGGCGCTCGATTGGTACCGTGCGACGGAGGAGCGAGACCCTTTTCGTGGTTGGCCGGATTTGAAGGTCCGAATCCTGGAGAATTTCCGTTCGGCAAAGCAAGGCACCATATGCGGCCAGTTTCTTGCGATTCGACAGGAATCCACCGTCGAAGAATATCGCAACCGATTCCATCGGTTAGTTGCACGGTTACCTCAATTATCTGATGAAGTATTAGAAAATACTTTTATGAATGGGCTTATACCGTGGATCAAAGCTGAAGTAGAATGTTGGGCTCCATCTGGGCTGGTGAACAAAATGAAATTGGCCCAATTGATTGAAAACAGAGAGCAGACCCGGGCCCAAGCCGGGTTGGATCCGAAAGGGTTTTCTCTTCCCTCGTTGAAATCAATCCTGTCGCTCGGAAGAAGGGATAATCCACTGGTGCCGCTTGGTTGAAAGGATACTCTGGTGCTTTCCGATCCTTCACCTATGCGGACAATTACACTTCGAGGAGTGCCACCTGCTGGACAGCGCCGCGCAGGACCTTCCAGACATCTTTCTGATGCTGAATTTCAGGCTAAGAGAGACAAAGGTCTTTGCTTCCGATGTGATGAAAAATATTATGCCGGTCACCGATGTAAGGGCCGCGAACACCGAGAACTGCGCCTTCTTCTCGTTCGCGATAATGATGAGGAATTTGACATTTTTGAAGATGTCGATGATCCTTTTGAACCGGTAGAGTTGCAACAGACGACTGTTGACGATCCTCAAGTGATCGAATTGTCCATTAATTCGGTAGTGGGATTGACCAATCCGGGTACTATGAAACTACGAGGATCGATTGGCGGGGAGGCGATTGTTGTATTGATTGATTGCGGCGCAACGCATAATTTTCTATCTCAACGCGTGGTCGATTTGTTGAAGTTGCCAGTGGAACACACTTCTCATTATGGTGTTGTGATGGGTACTGGTACTGCAGTACAAGGCAAAGGGATTTGTAAAAATGTAGAACTTCGTTCGGGAACTTTCCTCGTTACCCAAAATTTTCTACCGTTTGAAATGGGGGGTGTAGATTGTATTTTGGGCATGCAGTGGTTGTTTACTTTGGGTGTTACTGAGGTGGATTGGCGTAATTTGACAATGACCATTAATCCTGGGAACAACCCGATTGTGCTTCAGGGTGATCCAAGCCTTACTAAAAGCAGAATTAGTTTGAAGCGTTTGGTCAAGAATTGGGAGCAGACTGATATGGGTTTTCTTGTTGAGTGTCGCGCATTGGAAGGAGGGGTTTCTCTCGCGGAATGGTATGGGGTTGCAGACTCCTTTGCTGTACAAGAATCCATTCCTGATTTGTTGGACGAATATTCTGATATTTTTGAGTGGCCCGATCAGCTTCCCCCTAAAAGGGGTATTGAGCATCATATATACCTTAAACCAGGTACTCAACCTGTCAATGTTCGGCCTTATCGTTACGCATATCATCAGAAGGGTGAGATGGAACAATTGGTCCAAGAGATGCTCGATTCCGGAATTATCCGCCCAAGTGTGAGCCCTTACTCGAGTCCCGTTTTATTGGTAAAAAAAAAAAGACGGAGGGTGGCGTTTCTGTGTTGACTATCGCGCTTTGAATAATGTTACTATTCCAGACAAATTTCCCATTCCCGTAATAGAAGAGTTGTTTGATGAGTTGCATGGTGCCATGTTCTTTTCTAAGATCGATCTCAAATCAGGGTATCATCAGATTTTAATGCATCAGGCGGATGTGGAGAAGACTGCCTTTCGAACACACGAAGGTCACTATGAGTTTTTGGTGATGCCTTTTGGTTTAACCAATGCACCCTCTACCTTTCAAGCGTTGATGAATAAGATCTTTCGGCCATATTTACGAAGGTTTGTCCTTGTTTTCTTTGATGACATTCTGGTGTACAGTCCTACTTTGGAAGCTCATTTAGTTCATCTACGTGTTGTACTCTCTGTTCTGCGCGAGAATGTCTTGTATGCAAATCGTTCGAAATGTCAGTTTGCTCGTGACAGGGTGGAATATCTGGGCCATTTAATTTCTGGGCAAGGAGTGGAAGCAGATCCAGAAAAATTACGCGCTATGATTGAATGGCCTGTACCAACCACCGTCCGAGAAGTACGGGGTTTCCTGGGGCTTACCGGTTATTATCGCCGTTTTATCCAGAATTATGGGCGGTTGGCCGCTCCTCTCAGCCAGTTACTAAAAAAAGGGATGTTTGAATGGACGACGGATGCACAAACAGCTTTTGAAACATTGAAACGCGCTATGACTTCCTTACCCGTACTGGCATTGCCTGATTTTACTCAGCCGTTCGAAATTGAAACTGATGCGTCCGGCCATGGTATTGGCGCCGTCCTACTTCAACGTAATCGCCCTATTGCATATTACAGCCAAACTTTATATATGCGCGAACGAGCTATGCCCGTTTATGAGCGCGAGTTGATGGTCGTTGTGTTGGCAGTTCAGCGATGGCGACCTTATCTTTTGGGGCAAAAATTTGTAGTTCGCACTAATCAGAAGGCTCTCAAGTTTCTCTTGGAGCAGCGCGTAATTCAGCCTCAACATCAAAAGTGGGTGGCCAAGTTATTGGGTTATGATTTTGAAGTGAAATACAAGCCAGGGGTTGAAAATACAGTAGCTGATGCTTTGTCGCGAGTTCCCCCATCAATACATCTCGCTTATTTAACTGCACCTGCTCTTCTGGATGTTCACATAATACGCGAAGAGGTCCTCAAGGATCCGAAATTATGTGCTATTATTGATCAATTACGACGAGATGACGATGGTGTGCCATGGTTTACTTTTCATCAGGGCATTCTCAAGTATAAGAATCAGTTAGTCCTTTCTAAATCTTCAACCTTGATTCCTACCCTTTTGCATACATATCATGATTCTATGTTTGGAGGGCATTCTGGATTTCTACGTACTTACAAGCGATTGTTGGGGGAGTTATATTGGGAGGGAATGAAGGTCGATGTTCGAAAGTATGTTGAGGAATGCGTGACGTGCCAGCGAAATAAGACATTGGCTTTGAGTCCGGCTGGGTTGTTGCTGCCCTTAGAAATCCCCACTACCATCTGGAGTGATATTTCCATGGATTTTGTGGAGGGGTTACCCAAAGCTAAAGGGTATGATTCGGTGCTAGTAGTAGTTGATCGATTAAGTAAACACGGGCATTTTATAGCCTTGAAACACCCATTTACAGCAAAAGATGTGGCCGACGTGTTTATTAAGGAGGTGGTTCGTTTGCATGGGTTTCCTCGATCTATCGTATCTGATCGCGATAAAAATTTTCTTAGTCATTTTTGGCAAGAATTATTCCGTGCTGCAGGCACTCATTTGCATCATAGTTCAGCCTATCATCCACAAACTGACGGACAGACGGAGGTAGTAAATCGTTGTTTGGAGTCTTATTTGCGGTGTTGTTGTGGAGAACGTCCTAAGGAATGGGTTCGTTGGTTGCCATGGGCTGAATATTGGTATAACACTACTTATCATATTTCTACTGGCATTACTCCCTTTCAGGCAATTTATGGGCGCGTTCCACCTACTTTAGTTTACTGTGGAGCTGAATGTACCTCTAATTCGACCTTGGATCAGCAACTCAGAGAACGAGATGTCGCTCTTCATATGATGAAAGAGCATTTGCGGGTATCACAGGAACGTATAAAGAAGTATGCTGATCAAAAGCGGTGTGACGTTGAATTCCAGGTAGGGGATCGGGTGTTTTTGAAGGTTCGACCTTATCGTCAAGTATCTCTAGCACAAAGGAGGAATGAAAAGTTGGCAGCAAAATATTTTGGGCCTTATACAATTTTGGCCAGGGTGGGATTGCTTGCGTATAAACTTGACTTGCCTGCTGAGGCCACTATTCATCCTGTTTTTCATGTTTCTCAACTGAAGAAGCTTGTTGGATCGGGATAGTCTGTTCACCGCTACCACCAAAGTTCTCTGATATGTATGAATGGTTGTTGGAACCTGCGTCTGTTAGTGGAATCCGTCTGAATCCCCTTACTCAATCTCAGGAAATCTTGGTATGTTGGAAGGGTTTGCCCAACCACGAAGCTACTTGGGAGGTTCTTGAAGACTTCCGTTGTCAATTTCCTTCATTTCAACTTGAGGACAAGTTGACTTTGGAAGGGGGCGGTATTGTTAGACCACCAACGTTAATCACATATGTCAGGAAGAATAAGAAAGGGAAGGAGAAAGAGAAAGAAGTGGTTAAGGAAGGGGAAGCATCTACCAGTAATTAACGAATTAGACTTTAAGTTATTGGAAGTTATTTTTATACAGTTTTTAGTCATATATATGTTTGTGTGTGCTGTTGTTTTTTTATCTGGTTTTTATGTGTGTTAGGAGGAACTTTTCTCTCCAGTGAGGGAGATTGTGGTTGAATGTTACTTTTGTTTTTCTTTCACCAAGTCAATAAAAGAATCTTGATAGGAGTACCTATCATATATCTGAGCACATAAAACAAGGGAGAGACAGCATCACTAACTACTACTCATTTGTTTATTTCACACAAGGAAATATTTGCGGCAGTATATATAGAACACACTAAACCCATCCACCATATCAAAAGTAATCTTGCACGGCAAACACTGGCTTATTAATTGTGCGGCCACATTTGATCCTATAAAGAGAAAAAAAAAACACTACTATCTCCCATGAAATTAACATCTGAACACCTAAAGAACTACAATTATGAGAAAAAATTTGTACGGAAACAGTTCGATCATAAGCATACAAACAGACAATAAAATACAATGAAATTAGAGAAAGAGCCAAACCATTAAGTATTAACATCATCATTTAAAAATAAAAAACAAAAGAAATGGCAAAAAAGAATGAAACTCTTACCTTAGCTCCCGATACTCTACTTCAGTAAGCTTCACACCTCCAAAAAGATATTGCTCATCTTCTATATCATCTCTGGTATTGATCATCACGAAATTCGAGAAATCAAAGAAAAGATAAAGATGAAGCGAGAGAGAGAAAGAAAATGACATCACAATTATGGAAAAACAAAATTAATTGAGAGAACTATGTAATGTCCTTTCAATTCCTTGGATGGAAACTTGACGCCAGATGAAAAAATAACACTAATAATAAGGATGAAAAACAACTGTACCAACTAAATGTATCCCATTATACCTGATTTCTTCCACTTTCTTCTCCTCCCTTTTCTTTAAATACTCCTGTCTTGAAACTTTCCTGAAACAGTAAGGAAAGTTAGAGGATGAGTATCTAAAATTCCATTATCAATGGGTATTTATCAATTATCACTTCTGTATTTACATGCATTACACACCATAACTCCTAATTCTTTAAATATTCAATGCAACGTGTCTTCCCTTGTGCTTTTATAACAAATATGTTGAAAACCTACCAAAGCATCTTTAAGAGTAGATTACCAAAACATATTGGATTAAGAAACTATAAAATTGACTGGTTGAGGAACTTAGCCTTGATATCTTGTCACAAGAGCAAATACGGAATTGAAAAGGCAGGATAATTAATTTAGAACGTCCATGAAAATAGCAGCAGAAACACCTTGAGACCTACAAGCTACTTCTTGACGAATTTCAATCTGGAAGATGTGTTATATCTCCTACTGGTTTAATCATCGGCATCTAGATGTTCCATTGTTCCCCAGAAGAAAACTCCTAAGATGCTCCAATTTTTTTATTATCAAAACTAGGTTATTAAAGAAAGTTAGACATGTCAAACGACAGATGGAACTTGATCTTCAAAGGGACCTTTAAGCAATGAAAGGTTAATACAAATCATGAACGGAGCCTCTTTTCGTTCTCTCTCCAAAATGTTGGATTGACTATTGATAAGGACTTGATTTCTTCCATTTAGATAGTTCTGGGTCTTCTTTTTCTAAATCCTTGTCGAGTTACTCAGCTACCACTAGGAAGCAGCATTGTTCTCCCCTCACATCCTCGTTAGGTGCTTTGGAGCACATAACTTCTGTAATGCTCAACATCGAACTTTGATTGGAAGCAAAACCTTTTCATTGATTGCAAGAATTGTACATAAAAGAAGAACCAGAAGCCCCGACCATAAGATTCCTTTTTTTCTTCTTCTTCTTTTGAGGGGAAACAAATTTCATTGATAAAATGAAATAAAGGAGGAAGAACCCAAACACGTAAAGGTGGATTACAAGAAAGTTCGCCAAATAGCAACTAAAGTAGAGGGGCAACAATTAGTAAAAAGGTATTTACATTTGCACCAACACAAACTATTCAAACGAATCAAATCCATAAAATATTCAAAGGAATAAGAGATATCTCTGAAGATGCGACCATTCCTTTCTCTCCAAAGAGACCCAAAAAAGACTCAATTAACAGCAGCCCATAATAATTATTTCATGGAAAGGATGACCCACCAATAGACGCAAAAAAATCATAAATGTTATTCAGCAAGGCCAAAGACCACCCAAAAGCATCCAGAACAGTCATCCAATAATTAGATGCCAAGGAGCAATGAGCAAATAAGTTCCAGAAGACTCAGAATTTGACAAACACACAATATACCAAGAAAAATTAGAAGGTGAAACTTGAAAGTAAAGCATTCTTCACTGCAAATGATCAGTTGTCTTAGCTGCACCAAGACTAAGCTCCTGAAGAAAGATATTAATCTTTAGAAAAGTAGCATTCCAAATCACTGAGTAATATTGCTAGCACTTGGTGAAGGTAAGATTGCTAGCACTTGGTGAAGGTGTACCAACAAAAGCAAATTATTGGAAGGATCAAGTGGCCAAGACCAAGTATTATCAAGATTCCATAAAACAATCAAGGAAAGAAGATGAGAACGTTTACATTCAATGATTTCCAAATCATTGAGGTTATGGCAAAAACTCAAATTTCTCCTGAATCCCAAGTAGCCCGATCAGAATTTCAAACTTCACTTCAGCGACTATACTAGTAGGCCGAGTAGTTAAATGGAAAAGACAAAGGAAAGCAATAGCAATAACTCCACAACTTACCCAAAAATCATGCCAAAAAGAGATGGACCTGCCATTGCCTAAGCATCAATGAGCGTTAGGTCTAATAGATGCCAATAAAATTTATTTAGTGTTTAAGTTTCCTCCCAATTACTATAATTCTCCTAGATTATCCTATTATTATCCTATTTGGGGATATGCCTAAAAACGATGTGATTCTATGGAGTTTCATGATTGCAAGATTTGAGGCAGAGTGGTCAAACGGAACGGCTTTGGAAATTTTTTGTCAAATGAGGAGAGCTTTTGTTATACCCAATGAATTTGCATTTTCTAGTGTGCTCCAAGCTTCTGCAGCCATGGAGAGTTTAGATTTGGGTAAAACAATCCATGGACATGCACTTGAGGTTGGACTATCCACTGATGTGTTTGTGTCCAATGCCCTTATGGCTTGCTATGCTAAATGTGGGTGTATTGAACAATCTATGGAACTATTTGAGGCATTTTCAGACAGAAATGATGTTTCTTGGAACACAATTATTTTAAGCTATGTGCAGTTGGGTGATGGAGAGAAGGCATTGAGTCTGTTTCCCAAGATGCTTAGATACCAAGTGCAGGCAACTGAAGTGACTTACTCTAGCATCCTCCGTGCTTGTGCTACTGATGCCTTAGAACTTGGACTTCAGATTCGTTGCTTGACAGCTAAAACCATCTATGGCCAAGATACTGCAGTTGGTAATGCTTTGATAGATATGTATGCCAAGTTTAGTAGCATTAAAGATGCTCATTTTATGTTTGTCATGTTGAATCTACGAGACAGAGTTTCCTGGAATGCTATTATCTGTGGATATTCTATGCATGGTCTAGGAGTGGAGGCAATAAAAATGTTTGATCTTATGTATTCGGATCCAACATAGCTCCCAAATGCTATAATTGCACTCATTCAACTGATGCTTGGTTGCCTCTCAAAGTTGGGCCCACAGGCAACTATTTCACATACTCATTAAACTCTCTGTAAAAATTAAATATTTATCTCAAGAGAATAAAGAAGGTAAAACCATGAAGAAAACTGAGTAAAGGTAGCAGTAGTAAACCTCAAAGTATCAATTCCATTATTCTCCAAAGCTTCTGATCTTCGAATTGCCTCTTCTGTTTAACAATAGATGAACGAGGATGATAGTGTAAGCTGAAAAGAGTGCATGTCATTTCCCTTATAACAATGTAAATTAAATGAAAGATCAGTTACCTTCCTCCTTCCTGCTCAATTTCTGCTCTGTTAACTGTCAAAGAATGAACAGAATCAGAAGAATAGATAATGAAGTTCTTAGAACATCACTATAGATTTCGTTGATGCATGAAGTCCGCAAAAAAGCATAACTCCTGAGGAGTTCTGTTCGGAAGGCAGTGTTGAGTGGGGTCTGTGAGATTCCATAGTTTTAGGTTTTATTTGGTTCAATTCTAGACTTCGTTGTAACTTTTTATCTTGATGCAGGAAAATTAAAAAATAAGAAAGGATGAATCATTTTTGAAAGAGAGGGAAAATAAGGTATAGCAAGCTAGTTCTATACGAGTATACCTTTTTGGTTCCTGCAGCATCCCTTTCCCTTATATTTCGCTCTAATTGCTCCCTCTCTCTTTGATCTTGCAATCGCTCCTCCTCTGACTGCATTTTGATTTAAACTTGATGTTAAGAAAACTTGTTTCACTGAATAGGTTTTTATCCGAGTAAAAGATACATCCAAGTACCAAAGAAACATTTGACATTATTAATCAAGAAGGTAAGTCCCAAATAAGCCCAGACGTGTACCTCAGAGTCATCGTCTTCAGAACTGGATGCCTGTCGTTTAACCTGCCTATTTTCTCTTTCAAGAGCACTTTCCTGCATTGTCCCATCAAGTCAGAGAAAAAATAACCCACTTAAAAGAACGTGTGTGTGTGTGTGTGTATATATATATATATATACCATTCCATATATCATACCTTCTCATCATCTTCATCTTCTTGATATTCATGTTTCTTTCTAAAATGTTTCTTGCGATTTTCTGTTTCTCTCTGATCACTGCTGCGTCCTTTATCTTCAACAACATCTTCGTCGTCAGCATCAAGCAGTGCATATGTATTTTGTTTTCTTGCTAAAATTGCAGCTTCTCTCTCTTGCTTCTGATAAAGCTGAGGCAGGACAACAAAAAATTATACTAAATTAGGTAATCCAATGTCAAGAAAGCTGTAAATGCAATAAGTGAAGGGAATGGAACAGCAAAAAATTAAAGAACACTTAATATATGAATCACGTGATAATTATAAACAAAATTTCAACTAATACATTTAAACCAGATGATTGCTTGCGTGGCACTCTAGAGAAAATTCCTTCAGCAAAAGCCAATGTTTCACCGGAAGATGGCAAGGAGAAATCTATCACCAACTTGCTCACTACATCGGCAGGTGATGTTGCTTGTTTGGCTGTAATAGAATGGTCAAGGTCAAAAATATGCCATTAATACCATATCTTTTACAATTCATAATTGAAATACCCAAAGGAGTGTTAAATCACTAAATAAGGAGAAGCAGTACATAGTCCAATCATATACTGCACAATCGTTGGCTGAGAAAAACCAAGCAGTGACATTAACTGATCCGAAACCCACGTTTTCAAGTCGTTTTCGCCCCCCATCTCCCTGAAATTGAGTTTGATAATAGTTAAACAAAAAGGTTACCAATTTAGCCAACAAGAGGATTCAAATGACAAATTATGCATTAATTTTGAGAAAGATGTAAATAATAATAATACCTACAATTCAATTCTAAGAAACAACATGAAATGAAGTTAAATTAGTAATGAGAAGCAATGTCTAATTGGTTTAAGGGACATTCAAGCCTCGAAAGTTTGAAAAAATTGGTGTAATGACACGACTTTCTAAGATCTCTAATTGGGTATTACTACATGCATGTGATTTCAAAACAAAAACCAAAAAATCATTTAACTTAAAGTAAATTTCTAAATTAATAAAATTGGGAGTAAAGTAAACAAAACATCACTATAATAAATTAATGAATGCCAAAATAGGTCTTAATTTGGGGTCCTAAAAAACGTTAATAAAAAAGAAACATTTAGAGTTAAAACCACTAACTCAAGGTTTTAAGTCAAAACATGAAATGAAGTGGGAGCGATGACACTAGTCCCATCCCATGGCACCGTCAACCAATCACCTCGTCATGCATTTGGTACGTTCTTAACCCCATGCAATCACATGCAATCATAGGTTGAAAAATAATTAAAACTGGTGGGACCTAAAACATGAAATGAAGCGGGAGCGATGACACTAGTCCCATCCCATGGCACCGTCAACCAATCACCTTGTCATGCATTTGGTACGTTCTTAACCCCATGCAATCACATGCAATCATAGGTTGAAAAATAATTAAAACTGGTGGGACCTAAAAGTTAGCCAAAACCTCCAAAATTGTGTCTTTCCAAGCTAAAATCTTTGCCAATCTAGGCATAAAGTTGTGTCATTCTAGGCTAAACAGTGCCATTCCATGCTAAATCTATGTCATCCCAGGCACTTTTCCAATCTAGGCAGAAAGTTTATCAAATTCGAAATTCCATGAAACATACACACATGCATGAGGTCTCAGATAAAATCACAATTCATGCTAAATTAACCATACACGGTAATCATTCATAAATCACAATCAAACACATAAGAAGCCATGCTTAGTCAACGTTATGTTCATCACATAAACATTATCACATCAATTTAGTAGTATCACTGTAACGACCCAACTTTTCAAGATCTCTACCTGGGGTCATTACTACACTGTCAACAGACCTCCTCGTCAAGCACCACTAATGGGTTAGGCTATGCAATCACATGCAACATGAATTGAATGTTTGTAACTAGTGGGACCTGTGTACTATAGCTTAATATGTATGTCCATCTAAGTGAACAATTTAACCTGTTCTATCACAAATATCTAGTAGCCACGAATGCGCACAAACATGCTGATTTGATGAACCCATGGGAACACAACCATACGTAGTAGTGAATCTGTAGGATCACAACCATACATAGTGGTGAATCCGTAGGATCATGATCATACATGGTAGTGAACGTGAACCCATAGGAGCACGATCATACATAGTAGTGAACCCATAGGATCACCTCACGGTCATACATAGTAGTGAACTCATAGGATCACGGTCTTACATAGCTAGTAATAGAAGGGTAAATTGTCACTTTTCTTATCTAGCATGCAACATGCAATAAGGGGGTCCCACATCATATAGTCATATCATAGTATCATATCATAAAAATTCATAATGTTAACATCATGCTCATAAAATGTTTCAATCATGTAAAACATAATGAGTTTTTCTAAAACTATTTGGCAAGCCAAAATTAACATTTTATTTATTTTTCCTAACACATAGGCATTCCAATAGTAAAGTTGCTTAACTCGAAATTGAGCCCAAATAATAAAAAATTTATCTTCTTCCCGGCCTAGAGCAAATCTTGGATCAAAACCCCTAACAAAAACCATAACCAAACTTAATCCCAAACTTTAGGGCCTAATTCCAAAACACAAATTTTACTCAAAAACTCCAAATAACGTACCCAACACATGGTTTGCTCTAAAATCACTTCTAATCTTAGCCCAAAGATACGGATCTACACATAGACCATAATTAAGAGTTTAAAATCCAATTCCACCATTTATAACCAATCCAAAAAGGTTTAGAACCCTTAAACACTTACCAAAAAGTCGCCGAAATCCTTTTGAAGCTGCTGGACAGCAACTTAACACTCTCCAAATCTTCAATCTAACATCCGAAACATTACGGGCAATGTTAAATCTATGCCAAAGATTGATGGGTATTCACATATTAAACAAGAACCCCATAAAACTAACCAAAAACTAAGTCCCTTTGCTGAAATTTGCTCCAAATGCTTAAAGGAATTGAGTTCGAACGTCGAAACGAAGTGGGTAAATCGATTGAAGGTTATTCAAAACCCTGCAATCCACAAAAACCAACTTTAACGCTGCTGCACGCAGACCCGATCACCTCCGGCGGCTGTGATAGCTCGCAACGACGGCGGCGCAGAGATCGGCGAATGGTGGTTGGCGGACGTGGGGTGGCGTGTTGGAGGTTGGGCACTGCTGCGGTTAAGAGAGATAAGACAATGAGAGAGAGAGAAATCAGACAGGTGGAAGGGACAAACTACCGGCGGTGGACGGCGGGACTCGACGGCACGGCCGGGAGCGGCGGTGAGACTATTGGCGTCCGGCGGGCGTGTGGCTGAGGGAGGCGGCGTGAGTATCGTTGCGTTGCTGTGAGAGATATTTGAGAGTTCGGGGGTTCCTGCCGTGCAAAGAAGAAAACTTGGCTGCTTGTAAGTTGTATCATCACCAAAATCTTTTTAGAATTTTTTTAGAATTTTTTTTAAAATAATGTTAATTTAATAATAATCCCAAAATTGGGGTTGTAAAATCGTGTACCCTGGATCGTGTATACGAGTAAGCTATAAAACTCGTGTACCCGGTCCACGAGTTACCTGCCACCTCTGCCGGTCAAAGATGTCGGCTGCCACTGTACATGCATGTGAAATCATGGACCGGGTCCACAAGTTCCATACTCGTGGACCGGGTCCACGATTTTAGCCCATTTAATTCTTCCCTCCTCTCTTCTTCTTCACTCCTTCTTCACTCCTCTCTTCTTCTCTCAAGCCGCTGCCACCCTCCGCCATTGGTTGTTGCTGCCGTCCTCTGCCGCCCCACCAACGTGCCGTCGCCGCAGTCGAATAGCTTGGTAATTGTTTTTCTTTTTTGAACATGAAACTTGTTATGAAGTTTGTTTTGGTTAATATTCACTAAATCTAGAGTGTGAAGCTTGTTTGTTGATTAATATTGAATATTTATTTGTTTTGTATAAGATTTAGTATTTTTTAATCATTATATTTGATTTTGTAACTTTGTTTTCGGATTACATGAGTTTGGATTTGAAAAGTTGAGTTGTTTTTTTTAAGTTTAATAATTTAGACTTATGTTAGGTTGTATTTTTATTTGTTTTTGGAAAATAAAAAAAAAAAAACTTTAAATATGTATTGGGTTGTATGTTTATATCTTAACTGATGTTGGATTTGGACCGTAGGTTTATTGACTTTTGTTTAAAAAAAAAACAACGTTGGCTTAATCATAAATTTGATATTGGATTTTTTATTAACTTAGTAAATTAGACTAATATATGTAAACTGTAACAGTTGTGAACATTTGATTAGATATGTCGTTGCGTTCTGAAGATTTAGTTGTTATCGAACCTGGTAATGATGGGGATAGCGATATTGATGTAGAAATTGATGAATTATTTGGGGATCAAGAAAGTGTTAACATGAAAATGAATTGGTGCCATCCGAGATGTTCACTCAAGTAGATTGGGATGTTACTAATTCAATACGTGAACAAGGATCGACATTTGAAGAAAGGAATAGACATGTAGATAGTGCTAGTCTGGTACAAAAAGGAATGTTATTTGACACTAAAGAAGATCTCCAACTTGTTGTAAAAAAGTATTGCGTGACAAATCATTATCAGATTTCCGTAGTAGAATCGAATCAAGATATTTGGTATGTGAGGTGCAAACAGTGGAAGGAGGGTTGCGATTGGAGATTACGTGCTTGTCGGCGTAAAACACATGGGATGTTTGAAATTACTAGACTTGAAGGGGATCACTCATGTTTGTACTCAGAATTGACACAGGATCATTCACAACTTGATTCAAATTTTATGAGTGTTGAAATTCAAAATTTTGTGAGGGTTGATCCTGGTGTACCATTGCATTGATTCAAATTTTTATAATTTATATATTGTACTGTCGTATAGATATTGTTATATCAAAACTTTTGAATAGTACAATCATTTGTCTGATTACATTTTAAATATACTAACAAATCTTATTATATTTCAGATATTGTTATAACATTGGCAAACATCTAATACAATGTTCTAAGATATATTTAAAAATAATCATGAATCTACCAGAAAAATCAACAAGTCGACGTCACAATTTTTTCTTAATTAACCCCAAATCTCAAATTTATTTATTGTTTGATTTTCTTGTTTGTATCAAAAGAAAAATCAAAGTATATATCTCATTCAATCTATAAATATTTATATCATCACAAATATTTGAACTAGATATTATCTATTAAAACATAGATTATATAATTTCTTTTAAAACATAAATTATATAATAGAGGCATAAAGAGGTTTTGCATAATTTTCTCACACTCTCGTTCCATCTCAATTCCATGATAAAGAAATTTCACTTTCTTCATTAACACTCAACTCTTGTTTCTTGCATTATTTGTGGGAATAAATCTTCATGAGCGCCATAAGATTTCAACTCAAAGTTAGCTGTAGAATGAGTTCCTATAAAATTATGAAGTGTCGCTAATGCAACAATTCTTCACTCGTCTTTTGAAAGAAAAATTATGCATATCACGTATCGTTCTTCATCTATTTTTTAAACACCAATATCCTCTAAATTGTACTTAAGATGAATGTCTATCTTCTTAGCCCTTACGTTGTTTTGATGACGCCCTCGTCGATTCTTTAAATAATATATTTTTGTTTCTAGTTAAAAAAAATAAATAAAAGATGAATGTCTATGGTTAATATTTTTTTTTTTACCCTCCTAATCGACTCCACAAGAAATTAGAGGGTTGCTAATGCCAAAAAGTGATGTCAAAGGTTAACTAATGAAAAGTTGGTAGTCGGCAACTTTGTCGCCTATTAAGTAAGAAGAAGCATAAGGAAAATCAAAATTGAATGACAAGCATTGCCCGCCATCATTTGATCAATGATTTAAATAAATAAAATAAACTATTGGTTTCAAATATACATAACCAACAATATTCGCCGAAGTTGTCGTTGGAGGTGGTTGTCAGAACTCGGAGTTGGTTGTCGAAGTTGGCCGCATGAACGTGTTAGTCGGAGTATATCAGGAGAGTTATTTTTTTATGCGAAGGTGGTCGTCGGAGTTGCGTGTCGGAGCTCGGAGTTGGCTACCAAAGGTGGTCGTCGTAGTTCATTGGCAAAGGTAGTCGACAGAGGTCATTGCCAAAGCCCGGAGTTGGTCGTCGAAATTGGTTGCGCGAAGGTGGTTGCGCGAATGTGGTTGTCGAAGTATGTAGCCGAAGTTGCTTCGTGTGAAGGTGGTCGTCGATATTGGTCGTCGGAGGTAGTTGTCAGAGTTGACCGCATGAAGATGATCGTCGAAGTATGTCATCAAAGTGTGGTAGCCGTAGTCGCCGATAGGTGAAGCCATTGAAAACGTTAGTCGGATAGTGGATGAGATACATTTTGAAGTATAAATTTTAGGGAAATTGTTGTGTATAGAAAAAAAACAAAAGTAATTATACATGTGGAAAAAAATGCACCCAATGCTTTTGTATTTCCCACTTTTTTTTTCTATAGGTATAACGGGCAGTTATATGCCAGAGACCAAAAAATTATATTTTCAATCTTTTTCACATTAACAAAAATCTAAAAGAATTGAGAATTGGCAATCAAAATAAGAAAATACTCAAAGTAGACAGATAATAAAGTAATTTTGTCGTAAGTTTCCTTTTAAATTCATAATAAATACGAATTAAATCAACCCTACCTTTAAGCCCATTTGGGATATCAAAATCTATTTATATATTAACGTTGAAAACAAAGAAAATAATTAAGTCTCAATTGAAATAGGTATCATTCTTACGATATTAACAAACTAAAAAATATATATCTTTTTATTTCCTATAGAAAAAAAACAAAAAATTTACAATTACAAAATAGAGAAAACTAATCAATAAATCCAAAAGAAAACAAGCAATTTCCATTGAAGAAGAGTTTCTAAAAAGCTTTACAAATCCAAAAGAAAGCAAGCAATTTCCATGGAAGAAGAACAATCAAGAGCTTCAAAAGAGGGTCATAGCAATCTATATGACTATCAAGAGTTTAAAGCTATGATCGGTCACCTCAACAAAGCCACTCATTTCAGTCCCAACGTATTATCCAACCATTTGATCAATTCACCGTTTTATCGTCAACGTTTGAATGAAATTTATAAAGATAGTACTCGCTCAACTAAGAGGATCATGTGGTATCAAACAGGTGATTATTTTATTTTAGTCTTTTTTTAAAAAAAAAAAATCAACTCAACACAAACATTTTAGGTCAAAGGCATATCTATATTCAGGCTGGCAACAAAAAGGAAAAATTGACACTGCCAAAGAAAACACAAAGCAAAGGGGGATGATATCAAATGTATCACTTGCTGGTAAGCTATGGAAGCAAATTAAGCTAGGTCTAATGGGTACTTTTCCAAAGAAAGATGTGAAGTAATGATCGTTTCATCATTTATGTATGTATATTCTATCACTTACGTTCATTTTCTAGCTATACTTTTATGTAACGTTTAAAGTCTTTCGATTAGCATCTTTTACGAACGTGATACTTCAAGCATATTTAGCATTTGCAAAATGGGTTGCTAATGCTTTAGCATATTAGGGATTTAAGAAGTTTAGATTCCTGGTTAACGACATTGGTGGGTCGTGATATGCTTTCATGATTTGATTTCTTAAGTTTAAGTTTGTACTTAAAAAAAAAAAATTACTTGTTTGGACTAATTTTGAATCTGCATGTCATTAACCCATACATGGCTTCTTTAGCCAAATTATTCTAGACATGCACAAGTAAGGTTGTAGATGGACCTACCATCCAATCTGACCATAAAACTTATGACAGATGAATTTTAATTACAAGTTTAATGAACTTTCAAAACTATTATAAGTCTCAAAACATTTAATTTTGTATCAAATAAACTCCCAAACTTTCAATTTTTGTCTAATAAGTCTCCAAAAAATTTAAAAGTTTTGAAGATTAATTGGCCTATTAGATATAAATTTAAATTCTATGTCCAAACATTCCATTTGTGTTACAGCTATATGCCAGAGCCCGAAAATTATATTTTCAATCTTTTTCACATTAACAAATCTAAAAGAATAGAGAATTGACAAACAAAATGAGAAAAAATTCGAAGTACACAAATAATAAAATAATTATGTCGCAAGTTCCTTTTCAAATTCATAATAAAATCGAAATAAATCAACCAAAATCCAACCCCATGAATCAACCAAACTACCTTTAAGCTCATTTGGGATTTAAGTGAATATAGATGCTAAAGAAAAATTTATTTATTGTAAAATTATATTTTCAATCTTTTTCACATTAACAAATCTAAAAGAATAGAGAATTGACAAACAAAATGAGAAAAAATTCGAAGTACACAAATAATAAAATAATTATGTCGCAAGTTTCCTTTTCAAATTCATAATAAAATCGAAATAATCAACCAAAATCCAACCCCATGAATCAACCAAACTACCTTTAAGCTCATTTGGGATTTAAGTGAATATAGATGCTAAAGAAAAATTTTTTTATTGTAACATCTCACTTGGCTCCACACCAAGGATGAAAATATCCGTGGATATGTCGATATATCCGTAAAAGGGTTCAATATCGATAATAAATATCCATGAATATCTCCAACATCGTTTATTAATACTTGTAATACATAAAATGTCATCTATTTAGTCCAATATGAACAAGAATACTATAACAATCCCATAACTTAGTTTGAGAGTAAAAACAACTTAATTATTAATCTATATAAATTTTATAAAATTCGTGATTTACAAAAATATTCATCGATAACGATATTTTGTTGATATATCCGTAAAATTGAAATGTCGATATCAATATCAACATCGATATTTTAATCCTTGTTCCACACTACTATGGTATCTACTCGAACTCGACAGGAAGAGTAAGCTAATTACATAGTCGAAATACGTGCAAAATAACTTGGAATTAAAAAAAGAGTGCACCTCTCTAGATTTGTTCTCCCTTACATATTTTTGTGAGACCATAATATAAAAACAGTCACTCATCATGAAAAGCTCCTAAGATAAATTAAGTCAAAGAAAAAAGAAAAGAAACATCATAACCTTTCTAAATGAAGAGTCTTAACTTTTTGTTCCTGGTCGTGCAGGTCCCAAGTAATTTGTCACTAATCCCATACTAGCAAACCTGGATTCGAGACCCAAAAAAAAAGAGTTAAAACCACAAAATGGGTATAAACTGATGCTATTGAATCGTATTAAAATGTTGATAATGTAAAAAGAAAAATCATTCAAGCAAGATGATTCAAGATGATTGGCTTAGACTTGACTTGATTAGAGGCTTCAAAAAACAAACCCAAGATGGCCTGTATAGACTGAGTTTTACCTAGATTATATAAATATAGGTAAAAATAGAATGCATCAACATCTTTGTATAATAATTTTTCAACAATTGTTTGAAATGTATGAAAATCACCTATGTCCTCAAAACTGTTAGGTAACATTATAGACAATCATACTACCATCTCTCATTTATCTTAAAATTCTTAACCCGTCGTCAAAGGAGAAACTAAGAGATGTAGTATCACATGTCAGTTGGCCTCATGGGACATTGTTACCATGCCACAACTCAGGTTGGAGGAGCAAAAATTTGAATCAACGGAAGAACAATCAATAAATGGAACTCTCATTATTCACTCAAACCTAAATCTCTGCAGTCTCAAGTAACCGTTAGAAACTTTAGCAGCGTAGATGTAAGAAATATTATTAGAACTCAAAGAGCGTATTAGTATCATTAGCTAAGGAGTTTGCTAGTGAGAGATTTTTAAACAATAGAGTGAGTGGAAAGCGGTGAAGGTTACATTTATTTAGTCATTTAAACTTGAGTTGGCTTGAGAAGAAAGTAATGGGACTGTAGTTTCTTGTTTCTGCAGGTTCTCAATCCAAATTTTATTTCAATTCACCGATTCCTGTTCCCAATAAAAGTAATTTTCATGATAGTTACTCCCAATTTGCAAGTTACCTAGTTTATGCTCTAAAGTCATACATAAAAGAAAGGGTAAGAAGCAAGTACAAAAAGGAAAATGTTTAAATATTATTTTATCCCTATACTTTTGGCTTTAGTCCATTTTGGTTCATGTATTTAAAAAATGTTCATTTTGGTCCCTGTACTTTCATCTTTGATTCATTTTAGTCTATTACTTTCAAAATATTCATTTTGGCCCTTATACTTTCAACTTTGGTTCATTTTGGTCCTCGAACTTTCAAAAAGTGACTATTTTGATCCCTTAAAAATTATATAAAAACGAAAATGAAGGGGCCAAAAATGGTTCACTCTTTCAAAGTTCAAAGGACCAAAATAAACCAAAGTTAAAAGTACAAGTACCAAAATGAACATTTCTAAAGTACGTGAACCAGAATAAGTAGTATTTTTAAACCAAAGGAAAAATGAAATGGGTAGTAGAATATGTCAAGAGGGAGTGTTCGTTGTTTGCATACAACGTCTAAGGCTGACACGAGGTAAACTAAAACTACAATGATAGAATCCAATCCGTATCAAGGTTCCTAAATCACAAGTATTGAGGATGCAATCAATTCTGAATCTGAAAGATCACAAAACACGATTGCTAGTGTAAAAGATTGTAAATACTCACTCTTCTCTTATGACGGCGTGTTCATGCCAACTTTGATATTCATGAACTAGTAAAGCAAGACAGTTACTAACCTTGCAAAATTTGGTATCTAGAAACTTATAGGATATTAAACAACTAACCAAAGACTATATCTCTTAAACATGACCAGTGTTAACATGTCACAACCCAATACCCTGAGTTAACACATGAGAACCAAGTCAGGCCATCCGCACAAGGAAAGTAACATATGGTATGGTCCAAGATTCACAATATTTCAATAATTTAAACATTGATTGAATGATTGAAGTGTGTGCGTGATTCTAAACATGTGGAGATTATCGAAAATATCATAATCCCCAATACAGTAGGTGGTTAAATTAGCTCGAACCCTAGCTACTAACATACTTCTTGCATCTACAAAGCGACGGAAAAGTCTAGACAGAATTTTGAATGTTCAGATTTCAGACAGACTCAAATTCACCTATTGATCTGTGTAAAGTAACAGTGAAATAGAGGTCGGGAAGGGAAGAAAAACTCACATCATGGCCATGGAAATCTGCTTGAGATCGTTCTCCATATTCCTCATATTCGCAAGCGATTGGGCGCAAAATATGATGGCTAGCCACGAACTAAGCTTGTACTGACCAATTTCAACCAAAACGAAGAGTGTGGAATGAGTAAAAAGTAAGATCGCCAAAGTTACCGAATGAGTACTCGAAAAGAAACAGAAAATACCCTGAACATGACACCGGCGATCCCGAAAACTACGGCGATGAAGCCGGAATAATCGACGGTGAGATCTTGCGGATTCACTGCCGGAGCAACAAAAGGCTTCGCGGCCGACGGCTGCCGTGGATCATTCGCTTGTGTCGACATCTCTTCACTGGCTCTCAAGTCTAGACGACTCAGCCTCTCTCTCCACCTGCTTGCTTTGGTGAATCTTATTGTTCAGCATATAGAAAACGGGATGCGGTCAGGTCTATTTTCGGCCTGCATGAATAATATTATTGATTTAATTGAACCGAACCGGCTCGTCTAATACAAAATGATAATTCAATTTTTTATTTTGTAAAATTTCCTGTTTAGTCCCTCAATTTTGAACAATATGTACGTTTGCTCTCTTAAGTTTTAAAAATGTATCTTTTTAATAATCAAGTTTATAAGAATAGATCCATTTGGTTCCTATGCTTTTAAAATGTATCTTTTAGGTCTCTCAAATGATTTTTATTATTATTTAAAATATTAAGATATTTTTAATTATAAATTAGCATAGAAGCTTCTATCTTTTTAATTCTTGAGTTTTAAAACTTACTACGAGTGTGAGATTGACAGAGGAGCTTGTAAAGATATTTGAGTTGGAGCTGAATCTGAAGTAATTATATTGAGACTTCGTCAATGTCAAATAACTTTGTATAGTAATTTTTTTGTATTACTTGGTTGATGCAACAACTGCTTTTGACTTAACTACTTTAGTTATGAAACAGCTTGATCTAGTCATAAAGGCTTTACCGAGAGGAACTTGAGGAAATTAACGAGTTGCTTCATTCTACCTTAAAGGGTCATGAATCTAATACGTCTATTGCTAGCATAATCATCAGCCAAACACAAAAGTTTTGCAGGTCCTGAACTCTTTGCTATCCATCATCAATGCTTTAATAGTTAACATTGTTAAAAGACATGCATAAATCTATCTTCGCTTATCACTTCCCTCCGTTCATCCATGAAACTAAAGATCATTTTCTTTTCTATTTCAATAATTATAAGACATAGCATAAATTCCCTTTTAGTTATTACTTTGCTTTTTGGATATCACTTTGGTCGTTATCCTATGCAACCACACTAATAGTACACGAGTTGAAACAACATCAAATCCAATAAAAAAAAATCCCTAAATCAAAAGGCAAATAAAGTACTTTTTAGGTGCTTTAGAGGGTATCTCTTCCCCATTCTCAACCCCGACTTTGCCCTAAATGTTTTTTTATTATTTTTCAATATATATATATACACATATATGTACGTGTCTACACATATATACATTGTTATGTATATGTATACACACGAACCCAAGCCCGCAAACACACACATATTTTATTTTCTGTTATTTTTTTTAATTTTTTAATTTTTTATAACATAATTAACTTTAACTTTTTATTAAATTTATAAAAAAAATTAATATTTTTTTAATTATTGATTTAAATAAATAAATAATAATAATGCTATTATGTTATCTAAAATATTTACCATTTTAATATAAATATCAAATTTTAATTGATTTTTAATTTAAAAAATAATTAAATATAAAAATAAATCGATAATTTTTTATGTGAGAGACCCGATTCCTACTTGACTCCCAAAATGGAGAATAGGACGGGGATTACAAATCTTCATGGGAATGGGGAGTGCATCCCCGTCCCACCCAATTTTTCGATAGGCAAAAACCATCTTAGTAATTTCGACTACAGGTACAATTCATTTTTTTGGTATCTAACTTTCCATTATTCTTAACACACACTCAAAATATGTATACAACAAACTTAAAGTTTGTTTGTTGATTTACTTGTTTATGTCATTTGATTTGTTGCTTTTGTTGTTTTATTCTTCTCACATTAGCAAATTTTATTTTTCTTCCATTTTTTTAGTTAGTGTACAAAACGGTAGATTTGAGGTTTCTACGCATTTTTTTTTCAATTTTCGCAGTTTTCAAAATGGACAAATGAGAATGGTTTGCATTTTTTTAGCCCCATACTTATTTTGAAACATCTTTAGTGTATGATTTAAGCGTTACTCGAGGATTTTAGACCTGATATGTAGATATTATTTTTTAGTTTAAGACACGAGTTAAAAGTAATTTGGTCTATTGAAGTCTTGAAACATATTTTTATGATAATTTACTAATTAAATATATTTAAGATACTCTTAACTAATTTATTAATAATTTATTTAAACGAGTAATTGCATTCATTTAATCAATTTTTATCTGTAAAAATAAATTAAAAAGTAAATAATTGAATATGTTATTATTGATTTATTAAAACAAGTAATTATATTACTTTTGTTAAATTAATTAATAAATTATATTCAAAATAAAATTATATATGTGATGAAAAATAGAAGAAGGGGAAAAAGAGAAAAGCAACCATTTTGATGAGAAAATAAAACAATTGTCTACTGAAAATAAGATGAATTTGAACGTATACATCAATTTTCATCCAGAAAACTTCTCAACCAAATGACTCTCTAAGATTATAAATAAATAAAAGATTAAATAGGAAAAGATATATTGTATTTTTTTAAGAGTGAGTTGAAATTTACTTTTTATTTTATATATATACTAAAGTAAATGATTAGTTATAATAAATTACATAAAAAATTAATTAATGAAATTTTAATTTTTAAAATTATAGAAAATAAAAACTAACTTAATTTAAAAAAAAAAAAAACTTTACAAATACTATAGCTACTGTATTTTAATTTAACCTTTTGTTTCTCATTAATAATTGAAATTATCTATAAATAGTCCATATAATTTAGAGTAAATGACTCTATCAAAACTTTCAATCATTTTTTTGTTAATTTAGAAAGTATTGTCCCATACTAATTGTGATAGGGTTCTCCAAAACGCTTAATTAATTACATATTTGATATTTTTATTATTTCATATCGAACTGAATGAGACTAAGTTATATATATTCTAATTATGAAAATATTAATTTAAATATATTTGTATATATAGATAGAATTTACTAATAATATATACAAACGTGTGTTTTATATAACATATAGGAGAAGTTAAATTGATTTTATTAATAATTTAAAGATCGTTTGTTGAGGATAAACATGACCAACTTACATCTTAATTCGTAAGCAGACTACATATTAATGGTTTTAAAAAATATAAAATAATAAAACTTTTATTAACACATAAAATCTCAAACTATTATAAATTGGTAATTATGGAGTTTGAAGAGACCCATATTGGTGAGAAATCCAAAAACTTTAGAGATATTGGAGAAATTTGGAATTATTTTATTTTAAATTATTTAAATTATAATATATATATATATATTACATTTCTCAAATATTTGTATTGTCGTGGTTCCCGTTTTTCTGATCGATTTTAGCATACAAACTACTTTATCAAAAAAAAAAAAAAAAGAGCTAATTTTTTTTTTTAAAATATGTATTTTTCTTTTTTAGAAAACACAAATATTTAAGCCGCAAGACTTGGGACTCGTCCACTTCTCGTCTTCCACCCAGTCTCTTCCTATACTCGAGACCCCAACTCCTCAACTCCCTCACTCTTTTCAAAATTTATCCCATTCTATAAATAATAATAATAATATATTATTTTTTTAATTTCACCCAAAAAAAAGAAAATTCCAAATCATCGCCGAAGTTCAGAATGGCCAAATCGGCGCTGGAGACTTACGGCCACGACCTCGTCGACAAAGCAGAGAAACAAATTCTCGATCCAGTCTTCGGCCGCCACCAAGAAATCCGCCGCCTCCTCACCATTCTCTGCCGTAAAACCAAACGCAATCCCATCCTAATCGGCGAGCCAGGCGTAGGAAAAACCGCCGTCGTCGAAGCACTCGCACAGAAAATCGCCGCCGGAAATGTACCGAACAAACTCTCCGGCGCAAGAATCGTGGAGCTGGACATGGGAGCCCTAATCGCAGGAAAAATTTACAGAGGGCAATTCGAACAGAAACTGAAGGACGTGATGAAAGAAGTGGAAGAATCGGAGGGTAAAGTGATAGTGTTCATCGATGAAATTCATTTGGTGGTAAAAAATGACGGAACCGCCGCGGAGATTCTGAAACCGGCGCTGGGGAGAGGGAATTTCCGGTGCATCGGAGCGACGACGTTGAAGGAATATAAAAGGTATATTGAGAAGGACGCTGCATTGGCGAGGAGATTTAAACAAGTTTATGTAAATGAACCAAGCGTTGAAGATTCCATTAGTATTCTTAGAGTGTTGAAAGAACGATATGAAAATCATCATGCTCTTAAAATTAAAGACACTGCTCTTCTTGCTGCTGCCAAACTTTCTCATCGCTACATCACAGGTATATAAATGTATAAAATAATAAAACGGTTAAATTACAAAATTCATCGCTATAATTTAGAAAAAGTTTCGTGTAAATTAATATTGATTTAAAATTGAGAATTTTTTTTTTTTAAAAAAAAGAAACTATTTACACAAAATAATAAAATTTTTAAATAATTGTGATAGATGCTTATAGAAATGATATAAATCTATTAGATGCTAATAAAAGCATCGATATCTATTAAATAATTTGATATTTTTTTTATTGGTAAAAATTTCCCTTTAAAATTAGTCTTTTTTTCTTTGTTAAATTAAAAATCTGACTTTTGTGACTGAGAAAGGGTTGGAATAGTTTTTAAAACTTGGAATCTCATTAAAAATAGAAAGTAAAACTATAGATATCAGATTTGAAATTTATTCTTTTAATTTTATTTTTATTAATAATTAGTTTGGTTTAAAATATTCAAATGTATAAATTTTATAAAATATTGTAATTTGAAAAATATTTGACTCCATAATAAGTACATACATTAGTTAATTGTGAATTTTTTTGAAATATAACTAATGTGTGTACTTACAATGTAGTCGATAATATATATTGTAGTTTTCTTTTGTATTTTTCATTTTTACAATTTTTGTTATCTTTTTAATTGTTTTTAAGAATTTTTAAGAATTATTTTTTAATTAAAATATTATATGGATGTTTACGTAACTATACTTTAGACTTTATTCAATTTGAGGTCTTAGTAAAATGTATAATTTGTGTCCTTATCTACAAAAAAAAAAAAAAAAAAAAACAAGTCTGTATTTTATTTTGAATAAATTTTAATTTTAGTTTAAATTTAATTTTTATTGAAGTTGATTAGATAATAATTATAATTTTCATGCAATAAAATATAAAATGTGAATATATTTGGAAAATTTTATTTGAAGATTCTAATAGATAGTAATAATTTTGTTTAAAAAAATTAACAATAAACTACTACAAATTAAATTTAAGATTTATTAAAAGTATATAAATTAAAACTGGACATTTAAATATATATATAAAAAATTGAACTACTATATTTTAAGGATGAAAATAGTATTTTAACAAAAATAAAATAAATTATTTGTTTTAATTTAATATTGATTTAAAATTAGTCTTTCTAAATTATTTTTCTTAAGAGAAATTTAGTTGGGGTGGTTTTGAAGTTATAATTTCTAAGTGTAGTTTTGCAAAACAAATTAAATGAACTTCTAATTTTTATATAAAAACTAAATAATTCTAACTTTATTATACCAGATTTTAATTTAACCTTTTGTCTCTCTTTAATTAACTTTTTTAATGACTTCTGTTTAGGGCGACAACTCCCCGATAAAGCAATCGATCTAGTTGACGAAGCAAGTGCATGCCTGAGAGTTCAACTCGATACTCAACCTGAAGAAATTGACGAACTGGAAAGTAAAAAGTCAAAGCTTGAAGTTGAAGTCAACGCACTTAAGAAAGAGGATGACAAAGCAAGCCAAGCCCGTCTTCCTCAAGTAATTATTTATTTATTGGTTAAAATATTATTTTCTTTGAAGTTTGTTTACTTTTAATTCATATACAATTATCTTTTTTATACTTTCAATAAATTTTAAATTTAATCTACAATTCTAATTTGTTGTTGAGGTTTTTTAAAAAACATTTTGTTATCTATAACATCTCCACTATAAGATTTAAAACCATATTCATATATTTTATTTTCTGAATGAAAAGTATTATTATTATTTAATTTATTTTAGAACTAAATTTAAGATTTATTTAAAGCAAAGAAATAATTTGGTAGAACTAAAATTGAAAGGGACTATATATAATGGTAGTTTAATTTTTTATTTTATTTTAATACTCTTCCAAATATTCCTTTATTGAGAAAAGAAAACAAATACATACAATAATTTCTTTAAAAATTTTCAGGCGAAAAAGGAGCTGAATAACTTGAATAACGAGCTGCAGCCATTGTTAACAAAACACCGCAAACAGAAATCGGAAGTGGATAAACTGATAAAATTGAAACAAAAGAAAGAAGAGATATTAAACGAGATAGAAGCGGCCCAAAAACGGCAAGATTTAATCAGAGTCGCAGATCTCCGACGACATAAATTAGAGGAAGTAGAATTGAAAATTGATGAGGTTGAAAGGAGGATAAAAAAGCATGGTTTTAAAGTGAAGGACACAATTGGACCGGAAGAAATAGCGGACGAGGTGAGCCGGTGGACCGGGGTTCCGGTTTCCAGGCTGACCGGGGAAGAGAAGGAATGGGTGATGGGTTTGGCCGGGCGGCTAAAGAAAAGAGTTGTAGGACAAAATGAAGCGGTTAATTCAATTGCCGAAGCTGTTATGAGGTTTAGAGCTGGGCTCGGATTGCCGAACCAACCTAATGGTTCGTTTTTGTTTTTGGGTCCGTCTGGGGTTGGGAAAACAGAGCTAGCCAAGGCTCTGGCTCATGAGCTTTTTAACGATGAGAAACGTATGGTGCGGATTGATATGTCAGAGTACATGGAGAAACACTCTGTTTCTAGGCTCATTGGAGCTCCCCCTGGGTAAGGTGATTTCAAATTATATATAATGAAAATTATATATAATTAATGAAAGAAAGTGTTATAGAAAAATCTGGGTCAATCATAATTTGCCACGTGTAGTTGGTACAGATTATTTTTTGTTTACGTTCGTTGTTGTTTTTTTTAGGTATATCGGATACCATGAAGGTGGGCAATTAACAGAGCCAGTGAGGCAGCGACCATATTGTGTAGTTCTTATGGATGAAGTGGAAAAAGCACACGTGGATGTTTTGAATATTCTGCTTCAAGTTTTAGATGACGGACGGCTGACCGACGGGCAAGGTTCCACCGTGGACTTTAGAAACACAGTGATTATCATGACTTCAAATCTTGGAGCCGGGCATCTTGTTTCTGGTCAATTCGGAAAGTACTGCTCCATGCAAGTTGCTCGTGATGGGGTTCTCCAAAAGGTTCAATTAACAATATATACTTTATTATTTTATTATTTTCCCACTCATTTTTTACAAATTTAAATTTGATTTTTCTATATTAAAATCAGAAATACTATACTTTTGTCTATTAATTTCTGTTTTGGTTTCTCCATTTTTAAGCGTCTTATTATTTTTTATTCTTAAATGGAAAATTATTATAAATAAAAAAAATCAAAATTACTTATAAATACTAAAAAAATTTAATATCTATTGTGGTCTATTATTGATAGATAGTGAATTTTTTTTTATATTTGTGATTCATTTTTTTTATATTTAAAAATAATTCATTTTAAATTTTGAATTTAATTTCTATTTATTCTCTAAGGTTTTAAAATAATACATTTTTACTTCTAAATTTTAAATTAAATTTCTATTTGGTCTCAAAATACAATGTTAGAAGTATAATTTTAAAGACCAAATTAATAAGAAACTCACAATTCAATGTTAGAAATGTAATATTCTAGAACTTTAGAAACTACATAAAATTTAAACTCATTACTTAGAAGTAATAAGATAACGTTTTAATTAAAATGAAAACCAAAAAGGATTTTTTTTTCTTCTATACATTCCGATCCTTTTGTTTTTTTGTTTTAATTTAATTTCTTTCAGTAATAATTTTAGCAAGAGAGTAGACACTACAATAATTAAAATTTTATAATATAGGATTGTTTTGAAGGGGATAATTGTTTTTTGTTTTTTATTTTATTTTATTTTAGACGATAAATTTTTTGTTGTTGTTTTAAAGTGTTTTCAGCTTCTTCTGAGTATATATTGACAGGTGAAAGAACATTTCAAGCCGGAGTTTGTGAACCGGCTGGACGAGATTCTGATTTTCCGGCCGCTTTCGAAAGATCAACAAAGGAGGATCACCAAATCTATGATGAAAGACGTTGCTCGCCGTCTTTCGGAAAAAGGCATTGCGTTGGCTGTGACTGAAGCTGCTCTCGACTTCGTTCTTGATCAAAGCTTCGATCAGGTAAATCATAATATTAATTTTATCAAAATATTATTTAGTCTTTATATTTTGTTTATTTAATTTTAGGCCATATTGTTTTAGTTATCTAAAATTAGGCTATATACTTTTTAAAAAATCTTAAATTTAGTCCTCAACGTTGATTTTTTAAAATTATTTTGTTATTTATTAGCATTTTTACTATAAATTTTTAAAATACATTCAACGTTGATTTTTTAAAATTATTTTGTTATTTATTAGCATTTTTACTATAAATTTTTAAAATACATTCACATACTATATTTTTTTATGAAAAATTATTGTTATTATTTTATCAGTTTGGGTAAAAATTAATTTTGAAATACTAAATTTAAGATTTATTGTAAGTATAGGAATAAAATTAGACAATTGAATGTATGAGCTAAAATTGAACAAACTTCAAAGTATAAGGTCCAAAATGTAAGTTTAACCAAAATAATATAAATAATTATATTTTTACTAAGTGTAAAATGTTCGTTTATAAATCTAAAAGTGAATTGCAAAAACTAATCCTAAAGTACGGTGGTAACTGCAATTAAACCTTCAAACTTTTAATTGTAAAATTGGAGTTATCAAACTTATAAAAGTTTTAAAATTGGGTTATCCAAACTTATATAATTGTTGAAATTGGAGCAATTCTATAAGTTATAGGGTTCAATTTATATCATTTGAGGATCGATCTAATTTCTATCACTATTGTATATTTAGAAAAGTGCCAATTGAAAATTTGAGGATACAATTGCAACTACCACCATATTTCGAGATGATGTTTCCAATTTGCCCTAAATCTTATATATATATTTTATTTATTTTTTTAATCTTTTCTAGAAGTTTTCTCACATCAACATTTTATCGATTATTTTGTTAAATCATCCTCGTTGGATAAATTTTTTTTTTCTTTATAGGTTTACGGCGCTAGGCCGATCAGGCGGTGGTTGGAGAAGAAAGTTGTGACGGAGCTTTCAAAGATGCTTATAAAAGAAGAGATTGGGGAGGAATCCACCGTTTACGTCGATGCCGGTGACGGCGGAAAAGATTTGGAGTACAAAATTGAGAAAAATAATGGTTTGATTAATGGAATCAAAGATCGAAAGTATGAGATATTAATTCAAAATCCATATGTGGAGAAAAATAATGGCAACGAAAGTGATGAAGATAAAGGAGGAGAAAATGGAGAGGACGTTGAAACTACGAGTGATAGTGATTAGTTAATGAAATTTGAATTTCATTAATTAATTTGATGGTAAATGTAATGAATTAAATATTTAAATATTGGTTTAGTTTATTTTGGTAGATAAACCACGATATGGTTTATTCAATTTTAAGATGTTTGTTTTAATGCATTAATTTACTTTTTGCTTTTTGTTTATTATTGTCTTTGTATTTTACAAATTCGTGTTATGGTCTGTACTTTTAAAAATCATTTTGGCCCATTTATTTAGATTTAGTTTTGGTTTAGAAAACAATATATCTTTTTTGGTCCTGAATTTTTGAAGGATGGTAAATTTTGACCCAGCTTGTATTTCAAACCTAGTCATTTTAGTACTTGATCTTTTAATTGAACCTAGAGGAGAAGGTTAGTTCAAGCGAATTCAAATATACATGCTCGGCCTCGAATTTGGCCAAGCCCAAGATTGAAGCCGACCGTATCAAAATACCTAATGGGACCCACACATGCGCTCCAACCGAAAGCATATCGTGGGGAGATGTTCAGCATTAGCCAAAGCTGAGACCAACCCTAGCCAAACATGAAACCAGACATGCCCCTCTACTCGGTAGGTTATGTAATTATCCCAAAATGACTTTAGAATTCTAACGAAACGACCTAGGTCAACACCTCTATAAATACATCATTATAGTTTTATATGAGATAACTTGAAACCTAAACTCAAATTTCTTAGCTTCTACACTCTTTCACTCACCGACTTTGAAGTATTTGTCAAACACCTCATTGGTGTGTAAATTTTCTCTTTTTTAGGTTACATTTTTCTCTCCTTCAAATAAATTTAGAAGATCACGTGTGTTTTTTCTAAACCCTAAATCCTAATTTGTTTAAATTCAACACATGATTTTATTTAATTTGTTTAATGAAATTAACTTTTGCTTTTATGTGGGCCTATTGTGTGATTGCTATTTATACACATAAGGTTCAAAATGTTGATAAAATCTGCTGTTCCAAGTTTCACTAAAATATGTGGCAAAATACCAGCCATGAAAAATAACTTTTAATCCCTTTTTTTTAAAGTCGTCAAATCAAAGTATATAACTTTAAAAGTGAAATAAATACCCTGAATTGTCAAAAATTTTCATTATTGCTTTAATGACTAATGGAGATGCAATCTAGGATGAATGACTTGAAAAGCATATCAACCCAATTTAGATTAGATTGGTTATCAACTTATTAGCGCTATAACGAGTATGATTCAAATAAATGAAAGTTTTAGTATTAGTTTGTTTTGTGTTATCTTAAATTTCATAGAGTGACCATTTATATTATATTGTAATTGTTTTGCAGTATTGTAAGATATTCAGATGTCTAGAGATTCTCAAACATCCTACGATGTCTTTGTGGAGAGCATCTCAAGAGATTGGATGTGTTCCTGAATCATGGATTTTTCAGATTCTTATGTTGGTCGATTCCTTTTTTTCTTTTATATAACTTTTAATTAAAAAATTTCAAACATACATTTGAAATATTAAGTAAGATAATAACTATTATTAAAGATATATAAAAAAAATAATGAGATAAGAGTCTTTCTACACACAATTCATTCAAATTAAACCTCTTTTTATATGACTTTACTACTCCAACAAATTTAAATTATATTTCATTATGTGAAACTTGAACACTTCTAACTACTAAAATGAAGATGAATATGTCATCTTTAATTTTACATATTAATTATTATTTATTAATTTGAGTATAGCTCAATTTTGTTGGAAAATTCTTCCTAATTCCATAACAAATTGCTTAAATTTAGTCTTTATTGTTTTTAATAAGTATTAAATTTAATTATTGAAAGTTAGTTTCAATTGAAATTTTGTTAAATAATAAAAATAGTTTTGAGGTAAAAAAAAATATGATGTGAATATATTTCTAAATTTGATCAAGGGAATATAAAGTAACTCTTTTTCAAAAATCAACAATAAAATAGACCGAATAGGCCATTTTTTTAAATTTATCATAAGTTAATGACCTAAATTTACCTTTGAAACTATAATCACTAAAATTGAATAAAATATAAAGTGAAAATAATAATTTTAAAAAAATGCACAGTCACTTTCTTTTACTATGCTATCGCTCCGTGTGGCTATCGAACAAGGTTCGAAATATCGATGTCGACAAAAATATCAAGGTCCCGATTTTATGAAAAGATCGATATTGATGAAAATTTTGATAAATTTTATGGAAATTATTATAATTAGTCAATGAAAAATTGACTATGGCTTAATTAGACTATAATTGACCATTTTTAATCAACATTTATATGTTGTGTACATATCAATATAAGAACACAAATTTAAAAAGGAAATAGAAAAATATTTATAAAATAATATAATTTTTTTTAAGTGAAATGATGTAAAAATGAAAGTTCTTGATGGTAAAAAGAAAAAAGAAAAAAGAAAAATCACAACAATCCAATTTAGAGGTGAAATGATGTAAAAATTTAATGGAAAAAGATTGAATGAGATTCAAAATAAATATAGGTTATGATTTTTTAAATTCAATTTATTTAGAGATGAAAATACTGGATTGAATATAAAGCTAAAAATTGAGAAAAGTTGGAAATTAAAAAAAAAAAACAATACCTTGACGAAACTACCTCCTTCAACGAAAATGATATTGGCGTGTGAAACTATAAAATTGTATGTAATCAATATTATAAAATTGAAAAACTTGAACTGAGCTTGCATAGCTAATTCAAAAATAAAATCAAAATTTTCTTAAAATTTTTAAATTTCGAGATTTATCAAAATTTCGTGGAAAGAAAATAAAATAAATCTCCAAATTTAAAATCTCTTCAAAATCTCGAAATTCCATCAAGATTAGGAGAAAACGAAAGTTTTTCCCTGCAAAAAGTTTCTACGATATTGGTATTATATTAAATACATGGAGTGAGATAATCAAACTTCAGATTTCGAGATTGATAGTACTATGTCAGTTGACCTAAGTTCAATATGACTTATTTAGACATTTTTAGTAAGAAATTTGAATTATGTTTTATATATTTGAATTTATCAAACGTATGAGTTTGGCATATGTGTTTCTTAAAATTGTTTTGAATTATAATTTAATTTTCAAGTTTAAAATGCGTGTATATATATATATATATATATATATATATATATATATATATATATATATATATATATATATATAGGTAGAACTTAAGAAGTAGTATTTTAAGTTTAATTTAAGGAAAATGAGAGGGTTAAAAATACACATTAAATAAAACATTGTGTTTTATCCAATAAACTCAACTTATCATTGTGAAATAACAAAATGTACAATATAATATATTATACATTATATGATGTTATAAAATAATAATTATACAAAGTTTATAATATTAGTAATTGTTTATATTTAATATAATATTTAATCCGTAACTACTGAGTTTTATAATTTATAAATATATTATCAAGTACATTTGAAGGTTGCTTTAAATGAGCTGTAGTTTCTAAATCTACCATCAAACACATATATATAAAAGTATAAAATACAAGGCTCTTGATCTCAATGACTTTATTAAATTTTTAGTTCTCGAATACATATTTTAAGATTACCAATTAAATGAACCATTAATCATCAACTTGAGAAGATAATAGTCAAATCTATGTATTATTAACTATGAATGGTTTAAATTTAATTTTTATAGTTTTAATAAATATTAAATTTGATAATCGAAAACTAATTTCTATTGAATTGTTAAATAATATAATAATTTTGATGTAAGAAAAAATATCACGCCAATAGATTTTTTAAGTTTTATTAATTAGGGAATATAAACTAGCTTTGTTTAAAAAATCAACAATCAAATTGACCGATTTATTGTAAGTTAATGAACTTAAACGTACCATCGAAACTATGATAACAAAAATTTAATAAAATTTAAGGTGTAAAATAATAATTAAAAAAAAAAAAAAAAAAAAAAAAAAAAAAAACCTCGGTCACTTTCATTTGCTATCGCTCTCGCTCAGTGTAGCTGTCGAATAGCAATGAATCACCAAATTTAATGAAATGCCAAACTTTTTTTAAGGGACCCAATTTATTTATGTTAAATGGCAAATTGTACAGTATAATATAATATAAATTATATGAAATTAGAAGATAAATTACAATGGGTGATAATTTGGATATGTTATTTTGGAGGTGTCACTCATATTTTACAAATATGACAAAAATTTCAAATAATTTTTTTATTTTATATTTGTCCTAAACAATCAATTGATAGAGAGAAAGAAAGATAAAGAGAGAGGAAAGCGGTGATTGGTCATTGGAGACCGGATGTGCGGTGGTCGACGAAGGTAAGTGGTGGGGAGGTGGAGTAGTAGCCAGCGGCAAATGGTGTGGAGCAGTACGGATAGATGTTGTGGGAAATAAATATATATAGAGAGAAAAGCGGCGACCGATGACTAGCAATCGGATGTGCGACGGGCGACGAAGGTGAGTGGTGGGGAGGTGGAACGGTACCCGATGGCAGATGGTATGGAAGAGTGATGGTTGGTGAAAGATAGATCTGAGTGGGGGGTCTCTTGCTACAAAGAAGTTTATAGGGTTTTTTTTTTTTTTTTTTTAATTATAAAAGTGTATCATTATAAAATATATAACACAGTCAAGTGCGTCATTATCAAATTTATCGATAGTATATCAATAAAGTGTATCGGCAGTATGTTAGTCAAGTGTATTAACGTTGTAAATGAGTGCGTCATTATCAAGTTTACCAACAGTATACCAGTCAAGTGTTTCTTTATCAAGTATACCAGACAAATGTATAAAATTTATCAAGCAGTATAAACAAGTGAACGATTGAAATTTTTATTAGTAGTTTATTAGTCAAGTGTATCAAGTTTATCGGCAGTATAAACAAGTGCATAGTTGACAAGTATATCAACTATACCAGTCAAGCACATTATTATCAAGTATATCAGTCAAGTGTATTAAGTATATATCAGTAATGAAGACATTTGCGACATTTTACATTTTTTATATGTGGGTTGGATTTTATTTTTGCCATTTTTTACAAACAACAAACACGTGGCTATGAGCCTAATTAATGTATTTTGTTTTACCCTTTTTGCCCGTGCTTCATATTATAAAATTTATAAAATAACAATTATACAGGGTTTATAAAATCTTATAAGTTAATTAGTAATTGTTTATACTTAACGTAATATTTAGTTGGTAATTACTAATAGTTTTGTGGTTTATAAATATATTATCAAGTCTATTCAACAATTATTTCAACATACTTTATGAAATCTTAGTTTTCAAATATATGTTTTAAAAATCACCAACCAAATGCACCCCTGACCACTCATTTTTGAGAAAATAATAGTAAACCTACGCTTGAATTGATGTCACAGTTCAAATTGATGCTATATTACTGTGATAAAGGTAAGTCAATTCAATTGTATCGATTTTAGGGCAACTGAGAACAAAACCGAACAGATCGTTTTATAAAAAAAAAAAAAAAAAAAAAAAAAAAAAAGTAACTAAATTAATGTCCAATAAAGAACAACAAATTACAAATCGATTTTCTATAATAACAACTAAATTCTACCCTCAATTCGATATAATTCAACCACAATATATATGATATAATTCAACCACAATATATATGTACTACGTATAATTTACAAATTGATACAGTGAAATTTGTGCACGTTGCTTACGAATTTAATAGGTTTCTAAAGGTAAAAAAAAGTGGTTGAAATTCAACCTGTAATGCAGCTACAAAATTTAATTTTCTATATAATTCAACCCCAATTGATTTTCTTGTGGCCCCTAATGAATACCCATTAAATGAAAAACTGCAGCTTTAGTTTGAAATTTAGATGGACTCCAGAAAAAAGTATTTTTTTAAAAAAATTTATTTTTATTTAAACTCTTTTGATAAAAAAAATATTTTAAAATATACTTCCAAAATTATTTTGAGTAGTTAACAAACACTCTAAATTTTTTTAAAATAATTTATTTTTAAATTAAATACTAAAAAAATGTATTTTACGGACACTTGTGAATTCAAATTATTAAATTATCTCCAAGACCAAGGATTCATCAAATAAATTTCGATCGTAGATCCTAACTACTTCAAAGTGGAAATTACAAATTTACCCATAAATCATCTCAACTCCATTTCCCTTTTAAGCACCGCCTTTCCTTCCCTTCCCTTCACTGAAATTCTCTATAACATATATATGGACGAAATTTCTCTCATCGTCGCCGCCGTTGTAGTAACCTTGGCCTACGCCATCCTCCTCCACCGCGCTTTCTTCCTCCGCCGCAGATTCTGCCTCCCGCCTGGTCCAAAACCATGGCCGATCGTAGGAAACATGCCGCAAATCGGCGGAGCGCCTCTCCACTCCCTCCTCGCCGCCATGGCCGGCGAGTACGGACCTCTGATGTACCTCCGATTAGGATCCGTTGACGTGGTCGTGGCGGCGTCGGCGTCGGTGGCGGAGCAACTCTTGAAGATTCACGGCACTAATTTCCTTAGCCGGCCGCCGAACGCCGGCGCAAAATATATTGCGTATAATAATCGGGATATGGTTTTTGCACCGTACGGTCCACGGTGGCGATTACTCCGGAAGATCAGCACCGTCCATCTGTTCTCCTCAAAAGCCCTAGATGATCATCGCCGCATACGGGAGGTTCGTCCTGATATTTTTATTTTTTATTTTTCTTTCTATTTATATCTATGATATGAATGCCTGATTTTCACCCTAATTTTTCTTCTCAGAAAATAGGTTTTCGTATTTAGAAAATAATAATAATAATAATAATAATAAGGCAAGTTTTAAAAATAGAAAAGTAAGAAAAATTATTTACACAAAATATCAAAATTTTTAAATAGTTTTGATAGGAATGATAGGAGTCTATCGGTGATAGGAATCTATCAATGTCTATAGCATTTTTTTTTATTTGTGAAAATTTTTCCTAATAATAATAAGATATTTGTTTATTTATTTATTTTGATTTAAAGACCAATTTCATTAAAAATTAGAAATCAACTGCATCTCCCTTAAAATAATGGAAGAAAGTCAACTAGGAGATAAAGACTTTCTATTTTTTAACACACAAACACAATATAAAAACAAGATATTTGTTTATTTATTTATTTTGATTTAAAGACAAATTTCATTAAAAATTAGAAATCAACTGCATCTCCCTTAAAATAATGGAAGAAAGTCAACTAGGAGATAAAGACTTTCTATTTTTTAACACACAAACACAATATAAAAACAATTCATTTTTTAGAAAAAAGAAAAATAAATACAGTTTTTTAGATAGGGTGGTTAAATCAGCAATTGACCATATTATATCTTAACACTCTCCCTCAAAACTTAAGCTGATAGGTGAAGACAAATTTAATAGCCAAGCAAGTGGAATTAGATATTAATTGGGGAGGAAATAACAATGCATGGCTTGAACACAGGACATCCTGGACCACCAGCTCTGATACCATGTTAAATCACTGATTAATCTAAAAGCTTAAGCTGATAGGTAAAGGACAAGTTTAATATCATATCTTAACAAAGACGATGCTAAGGATAAATTTAAGACTTTTGATGTGAGTTTTGAACAACCACGACGATGCTAAGGACAAATTTAAGACTTTTGATGTGAGTTTTGAACGACCATGACGGTGCTAAAGACAAATTTAAGACTTTTGATGTGAGTTTTGAACAACTATTCCCAAATCTCCTTCGATACGACATCTTAAACTATTAAATATAATTATATTATTTAATAAATATTTTAATGTTATCTTTAACTATTTAATATAAAAATTTATTATTAATTATTAATATTATAATTAATTAAATTAAATCATTAAATAAATATTTAATTAGTGTTTATATAAACATAAGTAGTGATTCTACTTATGTCACTTCATATTTTTCATCGACTTTGCGGATGTGATTAATTAGAAATGTTATAGATTATTTTTAAAGGTATATTTCGTCAAAGAAATAAGAGTTGATGGAGTAACTGTAAAAAATACCTAACTTTTAAAAGTTTAAAAAATAACTTTCAAAATGAATTTAAAAATACTGTTAGCATTAGTTTTGGATAGAAATCGTGTCCGTAATATTTGAACTTTCAAAATTAAAAAAATATCTCTAAATTAAAAAAAATAAAAATAAATAATACCCTTACTTTATATCTAAAAATAAATAAAATTGCACGCTAGAAAATAATAGATGCATCAAGGAATTTTAGGACGTAAATATTTTAACAAAATTGTATATTAATAGTTAGATATGTTTTAATAATCAAACACATTTTTTATTTGACTATTTATTAGAAAAGTGAGAATATATATATATATATATATATATATATAAATATCAATATAGTTTATTTTTTTTAACCTAATAAAACTTCAAACAAATTGTTTTTTAACTCTTTTTGTAATTTTATGATATATTTTACTCAAAATGTAAATTTAGAGACCTTTTTTAAAATTTAGCCTAACATCAATTTTAGTGTACTGTGTTACACAACGAATGATTAGATAACATGAGTATGAAAAAATAATGGAACATTTAATTTTTGTCGATAATTTATGTAAAGATGAAACTATACTTTCTTTAAAATCGATCGAGAGTACGTGTAAGCCTATAAACCAAATGTATTTTATAATTATTATTTTCTTTTTCCTTTGTGTAAATTTTGTTTCTTGATAGAATTTAAGGTGGAAAAATAACAATAATAAAAAAAAATATAAAATCATATAGTTTTCTGATATAATTTTTAAACCTAAGACAAGTTAAGTAGGGGGTCATCGTTATAATATAACCATAGTAAAAAGAAAATTATAATTTATGCTAAATTTGAAAACAATGAGAAAATGTGTGACTTTCGTTTGATAATAGATATTAAATAAATATATGCTCTTCAATATAAAAAAAAAATATCAATAATTTTCAATATAGTAAAAATAATTAAAATATATATCCGAATACAGGAGGAGATAGGGGTGCTGGTACAGGCTCTTGCAAGGTCCGGCGAAGCTCCGGCGACCTTGGGGAGCTTGCTCACCGTGTGCACTGCGAATGTGCTTGGACGGACAATGATCAGCCGACGTGTTTTCGGTGATGGTAGCGGCGGCGATCCAGAGGCAAACATATTTAAGGCAATGGTGGAGCAAGTGATGGTGCTGCCCGGAAAGTTCAACCCCGGTGACTTTTTCCCGTCGCTTGAGTGGCTTGATTTGCTGGGTGTGGCAAGTGAGATGAAGAAGGTCCACAAATGGTTCGATGATTTTTTGACCAAGATCGTGGAGGAGCACCGGAATTTATTGGCCGGAGGCGGCGACCGAGGCGGCGACCAAGACTTACTGAGTACTCTTCTGTCATCGAAGGATGAAGCTGAAGATGAGAATGAGAAGCTTAATGACAGTGAGATCAAGGCTTTGTTGTTGGTATTATTTCTCTCACTACTCATTTTTTATTTTTCACTCTCCAAAAAAAAATGTTTTTGATTAAATTATTACAATATGCATAAACTTTTGCTAGTTATTTAAAAAATATCCCAATATTACTTTTGATTTTTTATAAACGATTCAAAACTATCATTTTTTTATTTTGTAGAAATCCATAGAATTTTATATAGAAATTAAGATTTGGAATGATGGGTTGTATGACCTAAAATCTAAAACAAAACTTCAGTTTGTCACATTGTTTTAGGTCACCATTACATAGTTACAAGTCTCAGTTTTTATCTAAAATTTGTGAAATTTTTTAGTTTTTATAATTAAGCCTATTTAAAAATTACTCTTAGACCGCGATATAATTCTATCGCGTTAGACTCTAAATTTTTTTTATATTTGTAAATTGTTTGATTCATTTTTCTATATATGAAAACAGAAAAAAAAAATGATTTAAAAGTAAAAAAGCTGTGTAGTTAATTTACATATATTAAAAGTTAATGTAACTTTGCCATTCTTATACATCGAATAAGAATCCATTTAAAAAAAGTAAAAAGAAAAACAGAAATGTAACAACAAAAAAAGTTATCTAAATGAGTTTTTATTAAAAAAAAAAAAAAAAAAAAAAAAGAAAGAAGAAAAAAAAGGAAAAAATTCATCCCTTCGTGCTAACAAAAACAAATGGAAAAGAGTAGATTGCCAAACCCTTTCATTGTAGAATAACAATCTTAATCAAATTCTTATGGTATTATTATTATTATTTCATGTAGAACATGTTTACAGCTGGAACCGACACGTCAGCTAGCACAGTGGAATGGGCCTTGACAGAGCTCATCAGACATCCCAAAATAATGGCCGAGGCCCAGAAAGAATTGGACACCGTAGTGGGCCGTGATCGCGCAGTTTCCGATCTGGACTTGTCGCAACTGCCCTATCTCCAGGCGGTGGTGAAGGAAACATTCCGGCTCCATCCACCGACGCCGCTCTCCGTCCCTCGCATGGCCGCCGAGAGCTGCGAAATCAACGGCTACCACATCCCCAAAGGCTCCACTCTCTTGGTCGACATATGGGCCATTAGTCGTGACCCAAAAGAATGGGCCGACCCACTCGAGTTCAGGCCCAATAGGTTCCTCCCAGGCGGCGAGAAGGCCCACGTGGATGTGAAGGGAAATGATTTTGAGGTGATTCCGTTTGGGGCTGGGCGGAGGATCTGCGTGGGTATGAGTATGGGCCTGAGGATGGTCCAGATGTTAACTGCCACGCTGGCCCATTCTTTTGATTGGGCCTTGCCTAATGGGCTTTTGCCTGATAAGTTGAACATGGACGAGGCCTATGGGCTGACTCTGCGTCGGGCCCAACCCTTGGTTGTGCATCCACGGCCCAGATTATTGCCTGGGGTTTATCAAAAACTGCCTTCAATTTGTTAGATCTAGGATCTATTTCTTGGTTGTAAGTTTTCTTCTATTTGATTTGGACAAAATAGTAATAATAGTTTATAAATGAGTGTGCAAGATAAGTTTTCTTCTATTTGATTTGGACAAAATAGTAATAATAGTTTATAAATGAGTGTGCAAGATATAAGTAGTAGTTGAAGATTAATTTTTGCATGAATAAGTTGTTGTGAAACTCACATCGTCGTTGTACTCTAGAATTGTTAATAAAAGATTTAAATACTATTTTGATTCATGTACTTTTGATTTTTATTTATTTTGGTTCTTATACTTTTAAAAGTTTCATTTTGGTCTCTATACTTTCAACTTTGGTCCATTTTGGTAATGTACTTTTATAATGTTTATTTTGGTCCTTGAATTTTGAAAAAGTGACAATTTTTATCCTTTAAAAATGAAAATGAAGAGATCAAAATGACAAATTTTTTAAAAGTATAACATTAAAATGAACCAAAGTTAAAAGTACAATAACTAAAATGAACATTTTTAAAGTATAAGGACCAAAATGAACTAAAGTTGGAAGTATATGCATCAAAATGAATATTTCGAAGGTAGAAAGACTAAAGTGAATAAAAAGTAAAAGTATAGGGACTAAAGTGTTATTAGAAAAATAGGTAATAAATTGAAAGTAAATGAATCACGTTAGAGAGGAGAAAGGTATATAATTCCTCGGTAAATTTGAGCGCCAATCCAATCTAAGTCCATCAAAATGCCTATTGCAGTACTTTCCGGCCGGCGGCAACTCATCGCCGGCGTCTTCCGCCTTCCGAGTTTTGCGGTAACAATGAAATTTAATAATGTCGCCTTTGGCAGGTTCCTCACAGAGAACCCTAACAATCCGTTCAAGGTCGCCGCCCAAAGTCCTCGATGATTTCTCTTGGTGTTTTTCTAGGCACAATAGTTTTTGTTTCACTTCCAATGTTTAAGCCGTTGGGAAGAAACAAGAGAAATCCTCCCGTTTCTCAAGGAAAGGTAAGATGTATTGTTCGAGAAATTCTCTCACGAAGATTTAGCTCTGGATTATATTATACTAAATTGTGTTTTGTACATTAAAATAATCATTTCAATCGCCTTAGGGCCAGCATTAGGGATATTGATTGATTTTTATTCTTATTCTTTTATTTTTGTATTCATTTGTGTTTGTGTAATTGGAGTAAGACATTTAATAGTTCTTTCCTTTCAGTGAAAAAGGGGGGGAAAAAGCAATTAGGTGAATTGAAGTTCGATTAAAGAACTTAAGTTTTAAATTGTTCTTGAATGGTTTGGCAATTCCTTTATTTTTCCCTTTTATAGCTACTGTGAGAAACAGCTCTATTTGGTTGAACCTTGTTTACAAATGGGCTAACATGTTCTGAGTTTCTGTGAGTTGAGAAATTGAAGTTATTGATTGGTGTGTCACGCGCCTACTAGTAAACAAGGAGCAGAAAGAGCAGTGGCTAGAAAACACAAAAGTGGGGCCATTCTCATTGATGACATCGTTTACATTACCTTCTGAAAAGCCACTGCCTTTATTTTGTATAGAACATACCCCTCCACTTCAGGGTTTTTTACATTTTCACTCTAACACACACACTTTCTCTCCTTCCCTTTTTCTCTCTACCCTTCTCTCTTTCTGTGTGTGGTAGTGAGAGTTTTTCTTCTGGCCACTATCTGATCTGAGCTTTGTAATCATGTCTTGGGTTATGCCTGTTTTAGCTATTGGGCTCCTTATTCTGGCCATGACTGGCCATTCAAGTAAGCTCCCTGCATTTTTATATATTTTGTTCTCTACCTTTGTAGTGTAGACTAAAGCCATATATACTGGTCTTTTTACTTCTCATTAATCTTTTGGCTGATTCAAGCATTTTGCCTGTGAGTCATCTTTAAAGGCTATGCAAATGTGCTAAATGTGCATTTGACTCTCTTTGCAGAAATGTGTCAATAGATCTTCTAGTTATGGTCTCCTTTATGTAGTTTTGAGTTTGAAATCTGTGGTTCTTTTTGGATGGATAAGGGGTTTAAAATTTCTGGGAGTTTCCAGTACTTTTGAAGTCTCTTATAGATGTTTAGATCTTGTTGTGTTTGGTTTGTTTTCTTCTGTTTCTTACGCAGTCTTTGGTTTCTTCTGGCTCTCTCTTGAAATGCTGGTTTCTGAACTTTTAGGTGCAACATGGTGCGTTTGCAAGGATGGATTGGGTGATGCTGCTCTCCAGAAGACACTGGACTATGCTTGTGGAGCTGGGGCTGACTGTATCTCTATTCATCAAAATGGGGGCTGTTTCCTTCCCAACACCGTCAAGGCTCATTGTTCCTATGCTACTAATAGCTACTTTCAAAAGAAGGGTCAAGCTCTTGGTTCCTGTGATTTTTCTGGCACAGCAATGGTCACCACTACTGACCCCAGTATGATTTTGCTGTCTACCTCCACATGTTTTTCTCTAGTTCCTTCTAAATAAGAGGAGATTCAGTCAGTTAAGATCTGATCAACTTTGAGAGAGGAAAAATGGAAACAAACCCACCTTGAAACTAACTTGGATTCTAGTTTTAGGCCACAAATTCTAACCTTTTTGGCAATCTATCTAAGCTACTCATTTCAAAGTTCCTTGGCCATCTATCTCAGCTACTATGTTAAAATGTGTTCTGCTTTCATATTTCTTATCATGTTAAGAAATAGAATCTGAACCTTTTCTTTTCTTTTTTTAATTTATTGGTGTTTTCTCAGGCATTTCAGGTTGCGTTTATCCTTCTAGCGCCAGGTATTCTTCTGCACCTTCTTTCAACATGTTTATTTGAACATACAAAAATAATAATTTCTTCCCATTTCTATTTCTGGAAATCGCTTTATTAGAATAAGGTTTTCTCTGCTTTCTTCCAAATCCAAGAATGAATTCTGCATCTGGAGGACAATGACCTTCCCTCTTGAGTTAGTGGGACTCAAAATCTCATTTTTATTTTCTCATTTAGTGAACTTCATTTCTTTGATATGAGATAACAGCATGATTAGCTTTTTCCCCCCTTTATGTATATTATGAGCTTCACCTGGATTTTTTATCCACTTTAATCTTGCTTGTTAGAATAATATTAAAAGTATTTTTACTTTACTTTATGCTTTATTTTCATTTGAACAAACGGAGAGCCTTTTTACTCGAACAGGATCAGTGCATGTTGTTAATTAAAAACTTAACAAAATCAAAGTTAGCTTTCTATAATCATAGATACTGTTGGAAAAGAAACTTTTGCCATTAGATTCGTCATCATCCCATTGTTCTGTAATCATAGATACTCTTTTTGTCAATTGACTATTTGAGATTTCATGATCAATTTTTTTTCCTGGTTTCTTCCCTTGGACTGTGTTTTTCAACTTTTCACATTCACTCAAGAGGTTATAATTGTCGCCCCCATTGTTGTCTTTAACCATCATATATAAATACTCCATACTGGTAAATATATTTATTTGAAAAATTATGCGAGGTTGAAAATGGAGTTTTTCATAATATTGATCAGATTTATGTTACTCCTCGAGATGGTAAATTATTGAGATCTGAGCCACATTTTAATGCCTCGAAAGCCAAGCCTAGGCAGACCATGATTTTTGGAGAAAGGGTTTCACATGTGGAGGGAGGAAGGTTTGCTGAAGCACTTTATTTTCTTGCGGAAGAACTGTTTTGTCTTTTCTCTTGGAGCTAATTGGAAATGTTCTTGTCAAAAACTGGTTTATTGCTGAGATTACTTTTCCTTGTAGACAGGATCAAGGATGAGATGCATCTTTAAATCCTTAACCTTATCACAATGACAACTTTTCTTTATCTTCATATGATTTTTGGTGACCTATTGTTGCAGCCCTGTAAGCAGTGGCACTATTCCAGTAACTGGGACTCCAACCACCACCAACCCAGGCACTGGATTAACTCCCACAACCAACACCCCATTTGGTTCTACAACACCCACCGGTGTCCTCGGCGGGAATGGGTTCGGTAACGGCAACAACGGTCTAGGACCATCAGGGGTCGGCGGGATGAACACCGACTACAGTGACAACGGATCGAGACTCCAACTCACTCTAATTGCCAATGTACTTGCTTTTTTATTCACTCTCTTGTTATGTGGGCATATGGCTTGATTCCAGTTTCTTTTATTTTTGGAATAGTTGTGGTTATGGTTGGTGAAGGGTCAGATTGGATTCCAATATGCAAGATGGCTAGCATGTGATGTTCCTGTTCTTGATGTACTGGTTTTACTCTTAGACAGCTTTGTTTTGTTTGTTTGTTCTTTCCTCCACTCTCTTTACTCTTTCCCACTTGGTACCAAAAAAAAAAAAAAGAAAAAGAAAAAAGTTGGGCTCCTCATTCCTTTTTGTATGGATTTTTCATGCTCTAGTGGGACCCATAGAATACTCTTTTTCTTCTCTCTGTATATGCTAACTTTACTAGATCTAAAATGGACATGTTGATTTGCCTCTAAACTATGCTCATGTTAGTTTAATTATGAGTGACAAAGTGGTCATATGATCTCATATAGGTTATATTTGTAACGATTTTCAAAAATAATTTTTCTTAACAATGGTTTAGTATGAAACAACCGTGTTTTGTGAATATATAATATAATATTGATTTTCGTATGTTTTATTTAAGACGTGTTCTTCTCTATATATATCAAGATACCCATGTTAGGTTTATCCGTTTTTTTCTTTCTTTTTGAATTTATTATTATTATTATTATAAGTTGTCTATCATCTTTCAATGTAGGATCATACTTTACAGATATTTAAAAGATAAATGTGATATTTTAATCATGGAAGTTATATTCAAGTTGGGTGTTTTTTTTTCTTTTTAATGCTTCTATGTATATAATGTTAATTTTTTTTTTAATGTTCATTTTGTAAGATTTCATACTGTCATTTTAAAGGTTGTTATTGTCATTATATTTTTTTAAAGGGGAATTTTTAAAAATAGAAAAATAAGAGAAATTATTTATACAAAATAGCAAAATTTTTAGATAGTTGTGATAGACACTGATAAAAATAATAGAAGTCTATCCCCGATAGATGCTGATAGAAGTCTATCAATATTTATCATTGTTTTTTTTTTTTTTTTTTTTTGCTATTTTGTGTAAATAGTTTGACATCTTTTTGTATGTGTGAAAATTTCCTCTTTTTTTTTAAGTATTTTATTTAAACATAGGCTTGTTCATACATGTGAACACATTTGAAGTGTTATAGGTCGTTAGCTTTATTTATTTTTAGAAAAGGAAACATAGACAGCTATATTAAGGCAACTAAAAGCCCATTTAAGTTGGGCCAACCAATCAAGAGGGAAATGGGAAAGCCCAAATTATGGATCACCGTGTTATAACTTCTAGATATAGAACTAAAGTCTACCATCTTAATTCTTGGTATTTAAATTTATGTTAAAATGTAATTTTGGTCCATATATTTTAAAATTTGTTCAATTTTAGTCTTTATACTTTCAAATATCTAATTTTAGTTCTCGTACTTTTAGTAAATCTTAAAATTTAGTCTCTCAAAATTAATTTTTATCGAAATTGATTAAATAATCATAATAATTTTCATGCAAAAAAAAAGAAAAAGAAACTCAATATGTGAATATGTTTTCAAAATTTATAGTGAAAATGTTAACAAAATAAATAAATAAATAAATAAATTACAATAAACTAGTAGTAGAGACTAAATTTAAGATTTATTGAAAGTACAAAAACTAAAATTAGACATTTGAAAATATAGGGACTAAAATTGAACAAACTCCAAAGTATAGGGCCAAAATGATATTTTTATCGTTAAATTTAAGCAAGATAACCCCAAAAGGGAAAAGTGCAAAACTAGAGAATGATTCTTCTTCACCATCACTTTAACATTGATTCAACCCAGAGAGAACAACAACTTAACGACATGGCAAAATGATCTAAAATCAAAATTCGGATCATCACATTGTTTTAGATCATCGTTATACAATTTTAAGTCTCTATATTTATTCGACATTCTAAAGGATTTTTGTTCCAAGAGTAATTTTAAAATGTTTATGAAGGTTGATCGGTAATATTGCAACTTTTAAAAGTATAAAATATTTGTGAAAGGAAATGAAATTTGTAAGAGTTTTTTTTTTCTTTCTTTCTATAGAAGCAACATATAAAAATAAATAAAACCCTCATATTTGTAATAACACAAACTGAAAAAAGCACATCCAAATTCAATAAAACCTTCCTATCTAATATTTTAATAGCACAAAAAACAAACGGTAATTTTATCTTAACTTATATAGTAATTTAACGTTAATAAAAATTATTTGAACATATAGTTCAACCAATTAAACTTGTATATAAAAATATTATTGAAAAAATGTAACCAAATATATTTGCATTTTTATTTTAAAAAGTTTTTATAATGTCCACTTTGGGCATAAACCGTCCCGACTTTACTTTTAGTTTCACCAAAAATATCTCATACCATTAGAAATAGTTGTCCTCCTATATATATATCATGATGATCATCCTTTTATCTAGCCGCCAATGTATGACTTTGATCGCATTCCCTACACCAACATACATGCATAATAAACCCAAACCTACAATTTGACATAAGATGTCATAAAAAGCTCTTAACCCCTTGATTGCCTTTTTTTGTGTGCATATTATAGTCATACATTCTAATAATGTGAAAGTATATTGTAATTATTTTTGTTTTTAAATGAGTATATTGTAATTTTGTTGTTGGTATAAAACAAGAGTATTTTGTCTGCAAGCACAATGAATTGTAAAATATATGTGAAGGTTTTAAGTGAACATATCAATTGAGTGTTAAAAATTTGGAATAATATATTTGCAATTAAATGGTAAACAAAAAATTAAGCAAACAAAAATAACCACCATAAAATCATACTTTTTTATATTACAAAAATCTGCAATAAACTGACTTAATAACTCAATTTTGGGTGTATACTAAATGAGAGAATTTTATTATTGATCAAAAGTTATCCATACAAGAAGACAAGTACTCTATTTGTAGAGAATTGAAAAGCAAACTAATCTTAATCCTAATTAATAAAAGAAACTAATCCTAATAAACCAAAGAAACTAATCACAATCTTAATCAATTAACTCCAATCCTTCTACATCAAATTTACACCACAAACACAAAATTTTTCTGACTTCACAAACATATTAACTCCAGACTTCCTAACTCAATTCAACCGTTGTCTTAATTGTTTAAAAAGGAAATGTTGTTTTTGAAAGATGCTTCTCCAATACTCTCTAGTTATTTTTTCCTTTTCTCTACGTGTTTTTAACCACCCATCCCAAATGTCACATCAATTGAAAAAGTCGGTTTTTTTTTTTTGTTAAATTACAACTATTATCATATTTTAGGGAAAAAAATATTATAAAAAAAAATATCAAACTATTTACAGATATAAAAAAAAAATCATTATCAATCAGTGATAAACAGCGACTCAAGCGATAAAAATCTATTTACAGTCTATCGTTGATAGACAGTGAAATTTTTTTATATTTATAAATAATTTGACTCATTTTTCTATAATTGGAAACAACTCTATTTTAAGGGTGATTTTTACAATTTCTCCTATAAATAATAGATATTTCCAACTTATTTAAAAAATGTAAAATGCTTATTTCTTAATTAAATATTTTTAGATTTTTTACTTTTTAAGTTTATTCGGAACATCTATCAACATTATATTAATAATTTCATTCACATTTTCATAAAATTGGAATGTCAACATTTTCAACTATATTTTCATAAACTTACATTTTAAACGTTGCTGATATAGCTAGAAATCTTGAATGTCCATTTTAGTATTTATATTCGAAAAAAAAGAAAAGAATTCTCTAAAAAAAAAAAAAAAAAAAAATTCTTTTTTTGGTTCACTCCTTTATTTTGTTTTTACTGTTCCGACTCGCGATCACAGCCGTCCCTCGTAAGACTGTAGAGACTGCGCTGACTGGCGAGTGGCTTTGATTGGCCAGTGAGACCAAACCGTTCTGCATTCTCCGGCAGATAATCCGTCGATCATCAACTGAGGGACGGCACTCCGACAAGGCAACTACCTTGCTGCCAAATTCAGTATCGGAAAGTTTTCGTCAGCTCAGGGACTTCGCTGGTTAGATTTTTTTTCGAAGAAATGGACGTTGATAGCTCCGGAACTAGGAAATTCAACGGAAGCAATGGCGATTCATGGAGGGTAGGAGTTTTGTACGACGAGAGGATGTGCAAGCATCACACACCCGGCGGAGATTACCATCCTGAGAATCCCAATCGAATTAGGGCCATTTGGAACAAGCTACAGACCGCTGGCATTCTTCAGAGGCATTATCATTTTTGCTTTTTCATTAGCGTTTTATTCTGTTGTGTATTTGCTTTATGCTGTGTGGAGTGTTGCGAAGGTAATGAGAAAAGAAAAATCGAAGAATTGGGATATACTCTACTAAAATGAATTTCTGTGCCATATCATACTTGCCTTCTCGTGGCCAAATTATAGTTTTCTTAGATAGTTCACTGAAACGGATAATTGTTATCGCCACCGAACCAAGCTTAGCATGATTCTGTTCCTTGATTGTCTGAAAATAATCTTTTGCTGAATTCCTCGAATGCATGGATAGTGAAGGAATTGTTTTTTTATTTATTTTTGAGACTATAGCTTTACGTGATGATTGAAACTTTCATAGAATCCATGAGTTCCTTCATGCTTCGTAGTCTTAGTGGCAACTCGAACATCTGTTTTGTTGGCTGTTTTTAGTATTTATCTGCACGTGTTTATTGCTATTGGAAATTTTTTTTTACGTTGCAGGTTTTTTTTCCTTCCAAATTATACTTGCAAATTTCCAGAATTTGTTGTTTGAGATAGTTCGATTTGGTTTCAGTTTCTTGGATAAGTAGTTGAGCTAGCCATTCCCTTTTTCAGGTGTGTGGTTTTGAATGGGAAAGAAGCAGAAGATAAGCATATTTTGGCAGTTCACTCCAAAAATCACGTTAAGTTGATTAAGAATATTAGCTCCAAAGAGTTTGATTCACGAAGAGATAAGATTGCTTCAAAACTTAACTCCATATACTTTAATGAAGGGTCATCCGAAGCTGCTTATCTGGCTGCTGGCTCTGTCATAGATGTAATATACGCAGGAACTTTTCCTAGTTGAAAGTTGAATTTTTGGCAGGGCACTTATGTGGTCCTTTTTTATGCTAAGTGATTGAAATGTGTAGATTTGGTACAATAGAGAAAAGTTGCCTGAAGTCCGTTCTTTTAAATTTATATTCTAACTAATTCATTTTGTTAAGGTTGCTGAAAGAGTAGCTAAAGGAGATTTAGATTCCGCCATTGCCATTGTGAGGCCGCCGGGTCATCATGCAGAACATGATAAAGCTATGGGGTTTTGTTTGTTCAACAACATAGCGGTGGCAGCAAGCTTTATTTTGAATGAAAGAGTAGGGCCGCTTTCCAATTATGTTTTAAGCAAATATTTATGGATAATCATACGATCCTGTACTTTACTTGGGTATTCTAAAGGTCCTCCCAGAAAATGCTTTCAAGTTCGGTATTTAATTTAGTTCAATTACCTTCTTTTTTTGACTTCATTTGGTCGTTATCTTTCATGATACAGCCAGATTTGGGTATTAAGAAAATTTTAATTGTTGATTGGGATGTTCATCATGGCAATGCAACACAAAAGATGTTCTGGAAGGATCCCCGTGTTTTGTTCTTCTCTGTTCACCGGTAGGTGCATAAGGATGCTGGTGTTTTCTTAAATATTATTTTTCTATTGACTCAGTACTCTCTCTCTATATTTTTTGGTAGGGGTAAGAAACCAGAAACTCTAGGAAGCCAGTAAGACAAAGTGTACACCCTAGATGCCATAGTAACTTGGTAGTCTTGTGTTTGAATCTTTATTAACTATGAAAGAATACAAAGGAGAGGATAAAGCACCCTTACATAAAAGCAGTCCAATGGCGTTAATAACTAAAAGGGGGTAATTACAAAAAGTTCGCAAAGGAAGTTACAATTTGAAGCTTGGCACATTCACCATCTTCCCGAGGAGATGATCATCACAACATCCTGAAAAGTTCTGTTTGATTCTAACCAAGTTCTTAATGAAGAGCTTTAATAGTGTTGTTCCATAGAGCTTTCTTCCTTCCCTGAAGTGGTTGGCCTTAGGGATCCCAATTTCTCTATTTTGTACGCAGTGGTCGTTAAGTAGATGATTATTGCACTGAGAAAGTTAAAAGCCGAATAGGTAAATAACAACCCTGACGCCTCCAACATCCAAAATCTTTCACTTTTCTTTCTTTTAATGGCCAGATTTTTTAATAGCTCCTTCTAGTACGTGTCAAAACATTCTTTTTCTTTCTATTGTTACATGGAAATGGAATATTGGCTATTGGGTCATGAAGCGTGGCTTTTAAACTTGTTTAATATCTTATCAAGGTTATTATATTTTTTGCCCGTAATTTGCCAACTTATTTTATAAACACAGGCACGAATTTGGAAGTTTTTATCCAGCCACAGATGATGGTTATTATACCATGGTTGGAGAAGGAGCTGGAGCAGGATATAATATAAATGTCCCTTGGGAGAATGCACGATGTGGGGATGCTGACTATCTAGCAGTTTGGGACCATATCTTGCTTCCTGTTGCCAAGGAATATAAACCTGATATGATCATAGTGTCTGCTGGATTTGATGCAGGTCTGATGCTACTAACTTGAGATATTAAAATCCTTCTTCTTCCCTCCATTTATGTTACATGGCTGTTCAAGGGGGAGCTGGTTGAAAGACAAATTGGATTTTTTGTAATTTGTTCCCCCGACTCTTTAATCTCTCCCTTCAAAAAGAAGCATTCGTTATTTTGGTCTTATCCACTAATGATGGCTCTCATTGTATTCCTTGTTTCCGCAACTCTATAGAGTTCTTTAGGGGAATGGAATTTGCACCCATATTTGGAAGACTGTTAGATTGGTATTGATTCTCTTCTTAATTTGTTTCCCTGCATCTTTAATCTTTCCCGTAAAAAAAGTAGTGCATGTTAATTTGGTCTTTTTCTCTAATAATGGCATTCCTGGGCATTTTTCTCCCTCTTTTAAGAAATCTGCACTCATCACAAAACCTAGACATTGAAGACATCAAGGGTTTTCTTTATTTAGTTCACCCAAAGATTCAAATGCGCAACCTCTGGGTTGGTCTGAGGATATTACAAAGAGCTTATCTTTTCCAAAGTCTAGCGATTGTTGTATGTGGACTATCTAGCCTTCCGACTTGACACCTTTACTTGTGAGTCACTTCTTGCTCATCTTTTGACCCATCATACCATTTTCAGTTTCCCTTTCCTATTCTTCGGAACGGTAAAATCCAAGAGGAGATCATATTTTTCTCTTGGTTTATCATTTAGGGAGGAAAAACTGTATGTCCAAAGATCTTCGTCTATAGTTTTGATGTCTTGGTTTTTCATCCAAAAAAAAAGAAAAGAAAGTTTGGGGTCTCAATGGTGCCTCCTATTCATTTGAAGACTTTGATCATGTGACGTGTTCCGGAGGGATCACTTAGCTATGGAAATTTTGGTCATATTTCTTGAAAGGTTTGGTCTCAGTTTGACTTCTATCAAATCAAAGATTGTTGTGTCATGATGGAAGAGGTACCTATTAAATGAAAACAAGTATCATTAAATGAACAAGTAAAATAAAAAATTTGATGACACTTTCAAAATTATGAAAGAAATTCAAAGATGAAAGGTGAAATTGAAAATGTCAAAATATGTTTTTATCCAAAATTCTCACTTTCAATATGGCAGTGATAGACTAATATCAAAATATGTTTGATTGAAAACCATTGGGATGTGTAAAAAATTATTTCATGGTCGGAACAGCGGTTGGTGATCCTCTGGGTGGTTGCTGTGTCACACCGTATGGATACTCAATTATGTTGAAGAAGGCAAGTGTTCAGTTTTTTCCTATTTTGGATTTGTTTTAAATCATAAGGGTAGCTTGTCTGCTGATTATAGTTTCTTACCGCTTCATATATTTGAGGCTTAAATTTACAAGTTCCTAAATGCTGAGAATATGTGTTTGTTCGATACCTTCTCGCATGTGTTTATTTGGCAGTAATTCAGTATGTACCCTGCACCCATAACATCTGACTAAGTCTTATATGTTAGCATTGGTATTTGAATTCTTATTTTAAGAACAATCCAAATTCTTCTCAGGCAGTTGATTGTGATAAACAATAAATAATCATACTGATGAATCCTGATGAATCTGAAGTTCGATGTCACTTCTTCCATATCTTAAGTAATTGATTTGGATAAGAGCTTGAAGATGATGTTGGTTTAAATATACAATATGAACACCCTTATCTTGAGTTCAGGATAAGGGCGGAGCTTTTTTTTTTTTTTTTTTTTTTTTTTTTGCTATGGTGAGTTTGGCTTGTGAGGAATGGTAAGGTTCTTAGGGGGACTGGGAGATTTTTGAAGGAGGTTCAGAGGTTATTAGGTTTAATGCCTCTTTATGGGTGCCCATTAATCAGGCTTTTTGTAATTACCAGGATGATTTTATTCTTTTGGATTGGAGTCTGTTTTTTTGTAGGCAGAAAAATATATACGTTTTGAACTCCAGGAGAAAATCACTTTCCAGGGGTTCTGTGTTGTGGTCATCTTGATCATATTCACATGTGGTTTAGAATATCATTTATTTCTTCTATTTAATTTTCCTTATAATATTTCTAGCAATAAAGCTTATAAGCATCTGCTTTTCTGTATTATTCTTTAAATTATGATTAAAGAGCTAGAATAAGTCAAACATCTGCAAATTAACCTGAAAAAGGTTAGTGTTTTGTTGCATTTCTCTCTCGCTTGTGATGTGTCTTTTGGTTCATAGTCTTGTCTGTTTTCTTTAATGACCACCTTTGCAATGAGTACAAAATTTGAGTTAACGCTTGCATGTTCCTTGACATACAATTAGTACCAAAACTTTAGAATTAGCTTTGATGTTTTCTATAAAAAGAAATAAATGTCGCTTTGATGGTAGCATTATTACCCTCTTTCCTATCTTCTCCAGTTGATGAATCTTGCACAAGGAAAGATTGTATTGGCCCTGGAAGGAGGATATAATCTTGACTCTATAGCAAGTTCAATGCTTGCCTGTGCGGAATTTCTGCTTGATGGAAAAACTATGAATAAATCTTCAGAGACCTATCCATATGAGTCAACATGGCGAGTGATCCAAGCAGTAAGCTCTCACTTATTTTTTTCACCCTTCCATTATTATTTCTCTTACCCTGGATTGGTTGGAGCTACTTCTGCCCGTCAACTCCTTTTTTCATGCTTTGGTTATTCTTCAATGTTTCTGTGTCATAAGTATTTTTAGCAATAAACACCCTGTCTATAAAAACCTTGTGATTCTTGCCAGGTTCGCCAAGAATTGAGTCCTTTTTGGCCAACACTTTCAGATGAATTACCAGATAATTTGATCAGTAAAAAACTGCCACTACCGGTAATCCCTTATTTCCTAACCTTTCACTATTGTATACACGTTATGTGGATATCTATTGAATGTGATTAGATTTGTGTTATTCGACAATATATATTAGATCATGAGTAGAATGTTGAATGTTCTTTCTATTACTCTCTCTCCATATCTTTTCAACTCTTTGATAATAATTTAGAGTAGAGACTGCGCTTGCGGAATTTAGATGGAAACTGTCTGAGTTGACTTGCTCCATATTGGCACTACTTGACTCTTGCAAACAAGAATGTTGAAGGAAGGCCGAGGAAGACCAAAAAATTATGTGCATGGGAGAGAGGTTGAGGCTCAATATGGGGCTTGCCAAACACTCTATAGTTCAAATCAAATTAGGGGTTAAGTTGGCAAAGTTGAGTAATAAACAGATTTGAATACTTGATCCGGATTGATCCCATCTCCGTGGTGAAAGGGCATAGTGATTACTTCTGTTGCCTTAGTGCCTAGGAACATGTTCGAACTTTGAGTTGTCAAAGGTGAGAGACTTTTGGATGTTAATCTCTCTTCTTGGTTAATTGTAGATTTGTTCAAGTATCAAATTAATTGTTGTTGAACTCATGCATTACGGAGAGGCTGTTGCGCCCTTCATCAATGCAAAAAGAGAAACACGATTTCAACATTCAATCTATCCCCTTTGTTTCGGAGTTCAGGACTGATTTTTATGGTCTCTTTTCCTTAAACTTTAGCCCTCTTTAAGCTCTCTTCTAAGGAACCTTTGCTTTGTCTAGTAACAAGTCTCGATAAGCTGTTGCAATCAGGCCATTCGTTTAAAGAGATATCTGATCGATCTGTATGTCAATACTGATTTTTTCCCTCCTTTTGTTGTTTCTGAACTGTATTGCTTTGAAGAAAGAATATACATACATACATACATACATATATATATATATATATATATATATATATATATCTTCGTTTTTCCTCGAACCTTCTCATATGCCAGCGAATTTTGACTTGCAAGACGGGGATGAAGTGGTTCAACATGATCGATTTGTGATAAGTTTTGCATTGCTTATCTGTAAATTTTTTCGGGTCTCTCTCTCTTTCTATATATATATTCAAGGCACATCATAATCCTGTTAAATTTGTTCTTCAATTTTTCCAGGAGGTATTCCTTTCAAGCTCTGATTCGGATGATGAAGCTTCCAATGCTAGAATAAAGAGCCTCGAGGAAGTTCTTCAGGGTATCAGACTTTCACAATTAGAAGTTAAGGAAGACAGTCAGGGTAAGAGCACTGAGATTATCTTTTCAAATCCATATTCTGTCTCTCTTTTAGCTTTGATTCATGTGCAAAGAAACATTCTTTTGTTCTTACAATGGTTTTCACCTCAACACAGGTCAAGCGGTTAATGTTACTCAGCCTTGGAGATTGGAGCTATCAAAAACCGATGTCTGGTATGCTGCCTTTGGATCAAATTTGTGGTGCCCAAGATTCCTTTGTTATATCAGAGGAGGACAGGTTCTACTTCATCTATGTCTACAGCATTTCCTTTTAATAATCTTCTATCAACTATAATTTATGCTTGTCGTAAAATCATGCCAATCATCATTTTCAAGCTCTTATTAGAGACCAGTCTGTATTATGTCTTGTTTTGTAGTGTATTGACTTGACGAAATGTTGAATTTTCTCGTTTTACTTTACTCCTTGTCTAACATTTGAAGAGCAACTTTTAGGTTGAGGGTATGAACAGACCATGTATAGGTTCAATGGACAAGACTGCCCCAAAGGAGACTATGTGGAAAACTTTTCCTCATCGTCTATTCTTCGGTCGTGAGTATACCAATACATGGGGCCAAGGAGGAGTTGCTTTTCTTCATCCTAAAAGCAACAGCGAGGAGAAATCTTACTTGTGCTTGTATAGAATTACGTGAGTTATTCTTTTCTTTCCTTAGCCTCTTCGTCTCATTTGAGAAAGTCTCAAGTTTCTTCTAATACTTTCTACTATGGGATCCTTGACTCGAAGTCATGGTTTCTAACACAAAATCTTATATTCATCTCTTAATCCTTGCCTTCGATCTTCTCTTACAGGCTAGAGCAATTTAACGATCTTTTGTATCAAGAAAATAGTGGTAGTGGTTTCCTTTCTGATAACCCTTTGTTGGATATAGCTAATCTGAACAAAGTCACAGACAACCCTTCCAACTCTATTGAGGTTCCAACTGGGGTATGTAAATTATCTGACCTCTCTCCTATAAAAGCCAAGTCCTATGTTTGAAAGGTACAATTCTAATTATATTTTTCCAGATCATCATTTGTTAAACAATGCTTGAACTATTTCGCAGAAAGGCTGGTACCACAACCTTGTATATTTGGGGAAAGAACGCGATATTCCGATACTAACTATGACGTATGCCTCAAATCTTGCTTTCACTCTTTGCATTTAACTCCTGTAATAACCCTTCAGTAGTAATATGTACTTGTATTTAATTTCAGATGTTCAAATTTGGATATAGAAGGCTTCAAATCTGGAAAAATTCCCATCTGTGCACCAGCTAAAGAGTACGTTGATACCCTTGTTAAAGGCCTTGCAGAAGGGCCACTTTCTAAGGAGGAAGCTTTGGTTTATATTCAGAATGCTTCAACTAAGCCACTGTAAGCGCAATCCCCTCATTTGCAAAACCTTCTTGTTTTCTATTTATGGAGTTAGGTTGGCATTTAAGATGTATTATGTGTACATCTGTCTGTAGGAGGGGCCTTTAGAACGACTTTATTTGAACTGGATTTGTTTTGTGGGTTACAACTGAATTCTTGAGTTCTAAGGAATTCTTCAACTATATGGCATGCTCTTGCTTCCATAATTTGTTACTTCTATTTTGTGGTAATATATTGATACATAGTTTGTCTTCTAGGCTCTTTTAATTTTTTTTTTTTTTTTTTTTTTTTTTTTTTTTTTTTTTTTTTTTTTTTTTAAAGTATAAATTCACTGTTTCTTGTAGTTTCTTTAAAGTATGATGGTAGTTGCAATTATACCCTCAAACTTTCAATTGTAAAAGTTTAGCCCTCAAACTTTAAAGGTTAAAATTGAAATCTCAAACTTATATAATTGTAGAAATTAGACCAAACATTTAATGGTGAAAATTGAACTCTCAAACTTATACTATTGTTAAATTGAGCCCCTAAACTTTGAGTTTGAAGGTATAATTGCAACTAACAATTTTGTTAACGTAGTTCTCAATACAATAAGGGTGAAATTAAGGGGCAAATTAAGACTTGCCTGAAAATCAGCAACCCTATGATATATTTAACCAAGGCAGTGCAAAAAAGCACATCTACTTAGTTGAATAAAGCTTTGTTTCACAAGTCCCTCTTAATCTTTTTCAAATTTAATTCTCTGAATAACATATTTAGCAACTCTCTTCTGGTACTATGACCTCCCCCAAGGGGGCCAACTCAAATCCTATTTACTTTTATCAAGTAAAGAACAAGTTTATCAAGTAAAGAACAAGTTTTAAATCCTGGGATTCTTGCAGTTTACAAGAAAAACAATGAAATGTAAAGAATTATATCATTTCCAAACATCTTTCTGGATAGATAACAATCTGTATACTCTATAATACTCTTTACTTCTCATTAGGTCTTTTGATCGGTCACGGAATAGCATCCTGCAAGTCGTGTTGTCACTCTTCACTTCGTGTTGGCGCTAAAAATTGAAATTCTCATTGAATGTGGTATGGAAGTTGATTCAAAATCTAGTTAAATGTCAAAGATTGATATGTCGATACTTCTCTCATCGATATTTTAAAGCAGCATGTCCTGTGGCTCCCAAATGCTTATGTAGTTTATTCCTGTTGTTAAACATCAAAAACCCACTTCAATTTCAATCTAAAAGTGATTGTGTTATCTTATTATAAGGTATAGAAGGACATGTGATGGTGATAAATAGATGAAGGAAGTTCTCTAAACAAGGATTACCTTGAATCAAACTGCTCTCCACATGTTTCGCATGAATTGCCAGAATCCTTTGATGTTGCCTAAGTTTAAGATTACATTATTAGAACAAATAATCAATTCTCTAACAAGAAGGGAAGAAGAACATTAATCCAATATGCTAGCTTGGATGCTCAGAATTCAGAGCATGTACTAAGTGTTGTTGCATATTACTAATAGTATAGCTAAAGTAAATGATTGAATTAGAAAATCAGTTCTGTAGAATGTAAATTACCTTGGATTTCTTTCCTTTAGATGAGTGTCTAGGGTTGGTCTTTGTGTCATTCTGCACGACTGCTTTCCGATCAGCAGATTTACTTAAAGTTCTTTGTTCTTTAGCCAACTCACTGGCCCCCTTATCACTACTTTGATCGTTAAGCAATGAATTGGAAGGGGAATCCTGCTGATATGATGAATCGTCTCTGTTGTTTTTGTCATTTCGAGAATCTGTTTCATTCATAGCTTCATCATTTCCCTTGCCCTTCTTTTTGGCTCGACGACTCTTTTTTCCCCTCTTACCATTTTCGTACTCTGCTGGATTAGGCTCATCCTTCTCATTTTCAAAATGAGCTTTGACTGGGGAAGCTTCAGGCTGATTCACTGAAGTTGCAACTTTCCTGTTTCGCAACCCAGCAGCCATTGCTTCAAGAATATCTGTTTCGTCTTCGTCGTCGTCATTCGATCCAAGTGCCTCAGCAACCATATCTGATCTATCAACTTCATGGACATCATTGTATTCACTCCCACTAAGTTCTTCTCCCCCACTTTCGGTTTCTTCTGCTTCAATATCTAAACTTTCCTTGAACTCCTCTCCTAGTTTATCTATCCCATCATCCAGCAGTGTTGTTTCTTCTTCACCTTCTCCTTCATCAACAAATTCTTCAGATTCATCCTCATCATCTAGTGATTCTTTGAACTCTGCAACCTTCTCCTTGTGCTTCTTTGACTGTTCGTGATTCTTCCATTGCTTTTCACTCTTGAACTTTTTCCCACACAAAACACAGTACAGCTCTTTCCCTATCCTATTCTCTTCCTCAAACCCATCTTCCTCATCCTCCTCAACTTCCTCAACTTTTGCCCAATCTGGTTCCTCATATGCCCTAAGCTTCTCCATCTTCTCCCTCTCTAACCTTTTTTTCCTTTCCCTCTCCTCTTCCTTCTTCTTCTCCATTTCAATGTTCCTTTTCATAGCCATATCAATCACCCTCTTATCTCTCTTCTTCACAAATTCAGCCAAACCTCTCACTGTCTCATTGTACTCCCTCTTTGCCTTCTTCCTCAGCTTCTTATTATCCTCCTCCATTAACCTCCTCGATTTCCGGTTGGGACCGGCCATGACATCGTACTGATCAGCCCAGCAAAAATCCATAACCGTACAAAACCCAAGCCAGTAATTATAAAACGCAGTCACCTGTGTATACGGACTATCTAAATTCCCCATAACCGGAGCTTCACGAACCATATCCAAACGCAATCCTAATTTCTTAGCGAAATTAATCTCATTACCGTAAATTTTGTCAAAAAGGTCGGAATAGATCTTATAGAATCCTCGTCCAGAATCCGAATAGCCAGAATAAACGGTATTGGAGAAGAACGGAAAGAGATTGGGAACAACAGAGTTGGAATTAACCGATCCGGCATCAGAAAAGAGGATTTGAGAACGATGAGAATCGTACCAAGCGCGTTCTTTAGGATCGGAGAGGACCTCGTACGCCTGCTGAAGCTCTTGAAACTGAGCGGTGGCATCAGCTTGCGACAAACCGGACTGGACGAGCTTATCGGGGTGGCGCTGAAGGGCTAGCTTCCGGTACGCCGATCGAATCTCGTCGGCGGAGCAGTCGATGTGGAGGCCGAGGACCTCGTAATGGCATCGCTTGGCGGACGCCATGGAAGGGCTCAGAATTAGGGATTTTGTTGTGCTTCCTTCTTCTGCTGCTATGGGATTTTGGCTCAGCTGACAAAAATTGAATTCGATATTTATACAGAAAATTAGCCTTCCACTATTCACCAGTATTAAATTCAAAATTCTTTTGCAATACACGAGGATTTTTTTTTATTATTATTATTTTAAATAATAATTAGAAAAAATATAATTTTATACCTAAATTTTGAGTTATTATTAATTTAAGCTATAAACTTTCGTAACTGTATCGATTAATCGCTATTATAAGTCATGTTTATCCAAATATAAAACAATAGAAGTGTGAATTGATACACTCGTGAATGTTCAAAATTTAAATTGCTACAACTTTCAAAATTTAGGGGTATAAATTGATATTTTCTCTAATAATCAAACTAACGACGATCTTTCCCATTTTCTAGTGAATTAAATTTATAATTCATCAGATCCCAACTCAATTGGTCTAATTTTTTGAAAAAGCATATAATATCCTGCTCTCAGATTATTGCATTAAAAATATAATAAATTTTGAGGTAGATATCAAATGTATTCCTTAAACTTTGGACTTTGGCTATTAATTATCACTTTAAATCTTAAATTTTTATGAGTGAATTTATTTAGACTCTTAGTGACTTATTATTTTTTATCTACTTTAATTTCATTCAAAATAAAATTACCACCTAAAATTATCACATAATTCTTTAGAAATAAGTAAAGATAAAAAGATATGGACAAATATATGAAAAACCACTCAAATTTAACGAAATATGGCTACTAGCTATTGGATTTTCTTATTTCTCTCTAATTTACATTAATCATTACATTTATAAAAAAAAAATGTACACTTATAAAATGAAATTTTAAGGAATGAGTACATTGATTCGCTTATGGAAACTTAGATTTAAATTAATATAATTATTAATTTGAAGCTTTAATTAATAAAGCTCTATCGAGCATAAATTAATTTTTTTTTTCTAAAACAAATGTAAGGACTAAGATAGACATCTCAAAAAGTAGAACAAATTTGAAATTTTAAAGACCAAAATAAATATTTTAAAAATTCAGAGACCAAAATAGAACAAACTCAACTTTAGAATTAAAATAAAGTTTAAACTTTTCAATATATAAGCTAAAATTAAATCATAATCATGTGAGACTTTAATGTTAGTTGATAGTTAATATCCTAAATTAAGAAAAATTATTCAATGAGACTATCATAGTGTGATAGCCCCATAATAACCGTTAGACAAATTTATATATTCAAAATAACTACAAGATATAAATTCAAGATACTTGTATGACTTCCCTCTCATATATCAAACTATACAAAACTATCAACTACATTGTGACAGCCTCATTCATTACATATCTCTAGAGGCTATCTCTATAGAGTCAGTCTAGTACTAATATAATTCATCCTCTTTTTGATACAATCACCATCAACTACATCTTCTATCAGCAGTTTCTTTCCTCCTACCATTCCGATACTAGTAATACTAATATATATAATAATAATAATAATAATAATAATAATAATAATAAATATAAAAATTTCAATCATATGCAAAGTGAAGTGATCAATCTTATTATCTTATATACTTGAACAAGAATAGAACAACATTCCCATGAACACCTTCCCTGGTCATATAGAACATCCAAATGTGTATTGTTTCCCTTTTTTGTATTGGTGTTGATCAGTCTATTAAAACTAAAACCAAGTATAGAAATGACCTCTAGGCTATAGCTAACCAATGAATTGAGATTATATGAAGGAACCTAAAAACTCAAGGTTGAATAACTAAACATTATTGTCTATCTACTAATTTCTTTTGCTTTTCAAGACTTGGATACGGGTATCTCTCATAAAACGTAGACCCTCCCCAAGTCATGCGATTTCATTAGTTTAACATCTCACCTAATGATCCTCTTCATTGATTTCTACTGCAAATACAACATACAATGTTTATCTGCAAAATTCGACAAGAGTCGATGTGCCTCTGCCTCTGCCTCTGCCGATGGATTGAAATTCGATTCAGTCTCGAGCAGTCAATGCCGCTTCTCGCAATGTTCCTTTTCTATCACCCGATAAAGTAGCAGCTTCTTTTTTGGATTCATCATCCAATCTTTCATTGAAATGGTCCCTCAGAAATTCTACAGCCATAAAAGTTAGAGCAGAAGCTGGAATATACCATGTGATTCTGGGTATACTACCCCTAAACATTCCCTTTGTTCCTTCACTCCGCCAGATAGTTCTCACCGCATCCAACCAGCCGTTGTACCTAAGATTTTAGAGAAAGTACCGCATATCGCATATAAACACTACCTTGAATCAATTTCTACCAAGCCAATAACATTGATAGTAGAGAGTGAAATTTCAATAGAAAAACATATTCAATCGGGTTGATAATCATCTAATACCTTAAAGTTGATCCCTGAACTTGCATTCTTGTTTTTACAACATCCAAGGGAGTCGTCAGATAAGCACTGATACCTAACAATTTTAGAACCATACATGAAACATCAACCATGTAATCTAAAATTGAACGTTTAAAGCAAAAATTAAAAGCTTCATAACTTAAATTAACAGCGAAGGACAATCAAAGTGCTTACCACCAGCTAATCCCCCCAACACAAGTCCTTCCAAGGAACTATTAACATCTGAATTAGGCATCCATCTTTGCTTCCCATACTCAGTGAAATCTTTTAGCGCCTCATAAAACATGACCTGTGGTGTGTTAAATAAACCATTTAATTGATAAATGCATCAAAGATATGAAGATGGACAGAACCAATGTCACTTTGGACCGAGAAATACTAGTATCATTAATTTAAAATAGTTCGTTCTTCCCTCTGCCGATCCATTCCTCTCAGTGATGCTCACAAGACACAGTCAATAAAAGCATTAAGTACCTTTTTTTTAAGTCTTAGACTTGTGTATAGCATAGATAACCAGAACATAATATAATTCAAAGGGACGAGACCTCAACAAAGTATAAAGTAACTGCAAAAGCGAACATGATTAAATATAAAATCTGTACGCTATTTCCTAATGGAAAATTGTTCTTTAGGTTAACAGAAATTTGGGTAGTGCATCGTTTTTATACATAGTTATTTATAGAAGACATCTAAGTCATATTTACGAGTTAATGCAAACTTCTATAAATTGTCTACAGTCAATATCTGTGTGTGCATGAGAGATCTTTTTCAGATTTATCAATTAGCAACTTAGAATTATGCCTAGGATCTAGCATGACAGTAAAATCTGCAATACATAACTAAAATCAATACAGAAAAAACGATCCAAAAGCAACTAAAATGTGAAAAAGTCATCCACTCAAACAAAAGTACAGAGATTCAGAATGTTATATACCATTAGACCAGCAAACGGCACATCCCTGGCAAGTGTAGACCAATATCTGGAAGGAGAAGGTCACAATCATGAAGTAATTGTATTTCACTCTTAGGTATATTTAGCTACCAAAATTATGAAAATCCAATAGATAAAATATTAAAATCAATCTGGTTCAGAGTTCAGACCCTGCATATAATCCTCTTAATCCTTGTTCCTTCAGGATTGAACGACCAGCCTGGAACATCCCTGAATAATAGCCATACATTTGCCCACCATGATTCATAGAGATATTATCCTTCATGGGAAGGGAACTCCAAGATGACCTTGTGCCTTGAACTTGCATTCGTTGCTTCATAACTTCACATGGAACATACACAAATGAACCCAGTGTATCACCTGAAATGGACAATGAAGGAAGAAAAGAGTGACACCGGCTTATTCTAATGTTCACACAGGCTTTGGTTTTCAATAATTAGAATTGGAGGTTCAGGTCAAAAAATAAAATAAAGTAAACTAGATGTGGATGCCTTGGGTCACTGCCTTTGCAAAACAAAAAAGGGGAATCCTCATTCACAGATCCGAACATTACATCATTCAGGCATGAAACGTAATCTATACAAGTCCAAGAAAATGTAATACCTGAACTAAAATACTCTTACTTTTTTGGGATGGGGGTTGGAAGTGCACAATTACGTGGAAAAATGGGATACTGAATCTCATTAACTAGTTTTATAAAACAGGGTTAAATACATCCATAGTTATTCCTCTGGTGAATGCATCAGCATTTAACTTTGTCAAAGGGGTATAGTAATGATCATGAGGCAGCATTGCTTACCAACTGCTCCAGCAATGAAATGAGCCCAGTGACCGCCAAGGCTAGGATGTGTTTCTTCGATCCATTTCTTACTGGACTCAATAACACCAAAGTATGTAGCTCCAGTGGCAAGTGAACCAGTAACTCCAGGAGCTATGCCCCTATAAAAGCCTAAAGAGCTATTAGATCAGGATAAAAAACCAAATATTACAGCAAAGTCAAGTACGTCTAAGAAATTTGAACTTATCACAACAGCACGAGAGAATGTCAAGGGAAACATAAATTTTAGTCGCTAGTGAAAAAAAAAAAAATCGAAGAAGGTTACCCCTTAATCCGTCAATTTTCCATACAGATTGGACCATCTGCAACAGGCTCTTTTGATTCTGATATAAATGAGATGAACAATGAACAAATTTTAGAGTTAGGAATTTTCAAATAAACAGTGTCTTTGGGAGAGGGGGAGGGGGGACTGAATCTATATTGATTAAATGCCGCAGCAAACTCTTAATATTATGATTGAATTTACTAATAGCTTCCCATGACAAAAAACATTGTGGTTGAATAAAATTTAATTCTTCACCAAGCTGATATCCTGAAGATAAAATTAAAGTATTTTCATCAACTGACACAATTTACGAGCTCTCCTATGCGTCATACTTGACTTCCATATAGAATAGCCTGGCTTTGAATCCGAGTCTTTATGGTATCAATAGGGTGCATCATTCCTTCTCCAAATGCTCCAGCGATAGCTCCCCATAAAAACTCCCTCCATGCTGCAGGAAAAGGTAGCATGTTTGTAATAAAGCATCTCTACACACTCAAATATAATATCAATTCACTACTTGAACTACAAGTCTAAGAAGCTGATTGTTCACTAAAATTATGCAAGTATTTGCAATTCTTTTCTACGGCTTCAAACAATACACAAAACTCATGAAGCACTCAGGAAGCAATAACACTCAGATTCTTTAATCTCTATAGTTTTACTAATAGTTTCTATCGACAAAAAAATATGCATAATCCTTCAATTGTGTGGACTGAATAGAGAAAGAGATAAAGACGAGCCATAATCCTGAGTTGATTATGAGGTGCAGTAGTTTTTTCCGTTCAATCCCAATATTTAAAAATCGAAAAATCGTTTGATTCTCATTTCTTGCATTTCTTCAACACGAAACTATTACTGCTACTCTGCTGGTGAAATCAATATAGTAATGTAAACGATTAAACCGCTGGAACGCGTTGAGCAAATGGTTCGCAGCAAGAAAAATTAAAATCCAAAAACCGCTCACCGAAGAACTGATTAGAAGTTGCAGTTCTCAAAGCTCGGTCGTTACTGGAAGTTGAGGAATGAGCCGCCATTTGAAATGCGGAGGCCAAGCTTGAGGTGCTCAAAGTTCTCCGTCTCCACTCAGACGGAGACGGTCGGCATTTATTACAGTATCGATAAATTAGGGCTTAGTTCAAATTTTTAGTTCCAAATTTTATTTCACTCAATATATTACACAATTTGGTTTTAAAAACTCCCCTTTTCTTTTTTACGGATGAGTATATATATGGAGAATTTTTCAAATATAAAAAAAATGGCCAACTATTTTAAAAAAATAACAAAAAAAAAAAAAAACACTAATCGATAGTATAGACTTCTATCAGCATCTACTACTAGTAGATTTTTATCATTTCTCTCACTGATAAATTCTATATTCCAACTATCTAAAAATTTTGTTATTTTGTGTAAATAGTTTCTCTTATTTTTCTATTTTAAAAAATTTTCCTTACATAATTCAATATGTGAATAATCGAAATGAGATATTTAATTAATGAGGGAAATGTTATTTTTATTTTTTTTTCTATTAAAACTAACCTTTTTTAAAAAAATTAGTCTTTCTAACCTCTTTTACCTTTTCAACTTTTTTATTTTGAATGTCTCGTATAATGATGTTATTGAAATACTCCCAAAAAACCAATAAAAAAAAATATATGTTTGAGTTTATTTCTTCTTAGTCGTTTAAAATTACCTCATCACTTTCAACCGTCTCATTTCTTCCAAAAAAAAACCTTTTTGAAAACTCTCTTTTCTTCTTCTCTAGAAAAATCTATCGCTCGTGACTTCGATTTCTACAAAGGTACTTTGTTTAGATTTACCATTTTTAGGAGTTTTCTTTTAATTCATATCTATTATGTTTTTTATTATATGATGAGATATTGTTGTGTGATAGGACGATAAAAAAAAAAACAAAAAAATCATTTGAAGATAATAGATAACGATAATTTACAAGTTGATTAGGAACATTTGTTGAAATCTTCCTGAAAACCATAAGCACCTTCAGTCTTTGTTAGTCAAATGTTTCTAAATAAGTTTTGAGGATTTTGGAAAGATAAAAAATATAATTTATTCAAAATCTTAATAAACTATTTTTTATTTAAGATAATATGTTATTTCTTTGAAAAAAATGAAAAGATTATACAAATTAATTTATTCAAAATCTCAATAAACGATACATTCACCCGCTAAAAGGACTCAAAATATAAGTTCACATTTTAGAAAGAAAAAAAGTTGACTGGATTTCTTTCCCGAAATCCATTTGAATTCTTTATTTAATTCAGTTAAGAGTATTGCATCAACTAAAACGTGTAACGAAAAAATGTGTTGTTTTTTAAAATTAAGTTTATTTTCTCCCTATCTATTACATTGATTTGTTCATCTATCTATTACATTGATTTCTATCTTTTTTTTTTTTTTTTTTTTTTTTTTTAAGTAAAATGGTTCAATTCATAGCTAAATTCTAGATTTCAAAACAAATTTTTAAAAAATAATTTTAGTTTTCAAAATTTGATTTGATTTGATTTTTTAAAAATATTGGTAAAATGGTTGTTTTCAAATAAAACAAAATGAGTCAAAATATTTACAAATATAGCAAAATATCACTGTCTACCATTGGATAGGTAGTGATATTTTACTGTATTTATAAATATTTCCAGCAGTTTGACATTTAAAATAACTAGTTAGAACTACGTGTGTTGTATAATGTTGAAAATGAAATGTACATGTATAAATTGAAATAAAAGTCTTCTACTTAATACTCATTTTTTTCTTTACATATAAGGAAATTATTTTAAATAACAAAACTGTTCTACAGTAGTTTGTCACGGTCTATTGCATATATACAGTGAAATTTTGCTATATTTAAAAAGTTTTGGTTCATTTTTCCTTATTTGAAAACAACTCACATATACATATTAAATCATATTACTAAAAAAAATTGAATTAATATATTTTCTAAAACTGTTTTCTGATCTCTTAGTTCAATTTTTTGATAGTAAGAGAATAATCAAACAAATGATATTTGCATTTATAACAAGAAAAGTTTAAAATAAAAGCTCTATCACTAATTAAAAGGAAAGAAATTTTTTGATAGCAAGAGAATAACCAAACAAATAATATTTGCATTTATAACAAGAAAACTTTAAAATAAAAGCTCTATCACTAATTAAAAAGAACAAATGGAAAAATCGAATGTTTTACTCTCATAGATAATATAGTTATAAATTACCAAAAAAAAAAGTTTATTTTATTTTTAAAAAATCATAAAAATGGCAGAATCTCAAAATAACCTCAATTTAAAAATGTTCCCGTAAAATTTAGGACAAAAAATTTAAATCACCCGCCATTTTTCAAACCCTATCCCCAATTTCATAATAATATAGTAACAAATAAAAAAAATAATAATAAAAGTCAGAACGGAAAGGGAAAGATGGGGTAGAAGTTGAATTATAGAAACAAAAAGGGTTTAGTTTCCCGCCCTAAAACCAAATATTTTTCAATCAAATTTCCCAAAAGCCTATCCTCAACCATATATAGACTAAATTCAAATTGTAATAATCAAGGGTAATTTATGCCCTCAAATACAATAGAAACAAATATTTGTTGTAAAAAAAATCATCAATTAAATATATTTTTTTAGAAAATTGCAAAAATCACTCATAAAACATGGCTGTAGTTGCAATTACGCCCTCAAATTTTTATAGTAAAAATTGAACTCTTAAACTTATACAAATGTGAAAATTAGACCCTCAAACTTACTATAATTATATAAATTGGAACTCCAAATGATAAAAATTGAACTCTCAAATAATTTTTTTTTAATCATTTAAGGGTCTAATTTCTAAGACTGAGAGCCTAATTTTGATATATGTATAAGTTTAAGGACCCAATTTTTACCTTAGATAATTTATAGGTATAATCATAACTATCATCATATTTTTAGGTGATTTTGCAATTTACTTTTTTTTTTTTTTTTTTTTTTTGCAATATTTTTCTCGGCTGGATAAAGTCTTCGTAATCGGGAGGGAAACTGTAGAATTTCATTCTATAAAAGCCCTAGTTATCCTCTTTTTCCTCCACATCACTCAAATCAAAATTTCCCAAATCCCGCCTGAACCCTAAACCCCTCTTCTTCCAATTTCCGACAACCATGCCTTCAACTTCCGACGAGCCACTCCTCTCCCCCAACCCTGATCGCTTCTGCATGTTTCCAATTCAGTACCCTCAAATTTGGGAGATGTACAAGAAGGCCGAAGCTTCCTTCTGGACCGCCGAGGAAGTCGATCTCTCACAGGATCTTCGCCATTGGGAGTCCTTAACTCCCGACGAGAAGCACTTCATCACTCACGTGCTTGCCTTCTTTGCTGCATCTGATGGCATTGTTTTGGAGAATCTTGCTGGACGTTTCATGAAAGAAGTTCAAGTCTCTGAAGCCAGAGCCTTTTATGGATTTCAAATCGCCATTGAAAATATCCACTCTGAGATGTACAGTCTTCTTCTCGAAACTTATATCAAAGATTCAAACGAGAAGAGTCGATTATTTCGTGCAATCGAGACGGTCCCCTGTGTCAAGAAGAAGGCTGATTGGGCGTTAAAGTGGATCGACAGCACGGAATCGTTTGCCGAGCGTATTTTGGCATTTGCTTGTGTTGAAGGAATCTTCTTCTCAGGTAGCTTCTGCTCCATTTTCTGGTTGAAAAAACGTGGATTAATGCCTGGACTCACATTCTCAAATGAGTTGATTTCACGAGACGAGGGTCTTCATTGCGATTTTGCTTGTTTGTTGTATTCATTGTTGAGGAAGAAACTGAGTGAGAATCGAGTGAATGAGATTGTTACCGAAGCCGTAGATATAGAGAGGGAATTCGTGTGTGATGCCTTGCCTGTTGCTCTAGTTGGAATGAATGGCGATTTGATGAGCCAATACATTGAATTTGTGGCCGATAGATTGGTTGGAGCTTTAGGGTATGGCAAAATCTATAATGTTCAAAATCCATTTGATTGGATGGAATTGATTTCATTGCAAGGGAAGACCAATTTCTTTGAAAAAAGAGTTGGGGAATATCAAAAGGCATCTGTGATGTCTAATCTAAATGGTAATGGAGGAATCCATGAGTTTAAGATGGATGAAGATTTCTGATAATTGAAGATGAAGATGAGTTATGTATGATAAAATTTATTTTTCTTCATTTTAACTTAGTATTAAGGATTAGATTTGATTATGTGTTAAGTTTTATTAGTTAGAATGAAACATAAAATTTGTTTAATTGTTTAATTGACCCTTGGTTAGAGCTCCCTTCTAAGCTTCAGATATGAAATTTATATGTCAAAGAATTTGAGAAAGTAACAAGAATTGGATGGTTCTATAAATGATGAACAATTTCATATGAATATTGCTTTGGTTTTTGCATTTAACTATCTGAGATTTTTTCTTTAGTTCGTTGATCACTTGGAAGGATTGAAACAATGACTCAATGTTAGAAAACACTACTTTCTTGCAACTATTTTGAACATATTATCTTTGGAGAAATTGTCAAAGTTAACATTTTTTTAGTTTTTTTTTTGGAATCGACAGTCTATTATTTTGTAATTTGTATGTAATTTTTCTCAAAATTTATTGATATTTTCAAAATATTATGTAATTTTTGAATTTACAATTCTTCAAATCTCCAATTCAATACCTAATTTTTCTTTGCCATGGATTCTTTTCTATTTCCATATTTCAATATCAACTATTTTTTCATTTTGGATTAAATTTTAATTTTAGGAAAATTTTAAAAATAGAAAAATAAGGAAAATTATTTATACAAAATAGTAAAATTTTTAGATAGTTGTGGTAGACAATGATAGAAGTCTATCAGTGATATAAATGACATAAGTCTATCACTTATAGAATACTAATAGAAATCTATCAGTGTTTTATTTGCTATTTTTGACATTTTTTCTGCGATATTTTTTCTTAATTTTATCAATTTATAGTCCAAATTTAGAATGATGTATGGAGAAATTTTGTAATATTGGATGAAGATTACTCATTCAATTCTTGTCTCGATATGGATTTAGTTAAAGACATATCGGGATGGACAATTGAAACAATTGGCCAAAAAGATACAAGATACTATTGCTGAACGGTGAAAACTTTGAGTATATATATATATTTTTTAAATTCTCATTATCTTTCTTTCTATTACTTGGGGTAAATACAAAGTTTTTCACTGTTATAATCTTTCATAATATGGTGTAATTTCATTGTTCAAGAACTTTTGGTAGACTAGATATTCCCATAAGGAATCCTTTTGTTATCTTTACAAATTCACAATGGTATAACTACATTTGAAACTAATTGAACTTGATTTACCATATATATATATATATTGTTCGTGTAATGATATTTGATTTCGAATACACTGTAATGATATAATTTATAAATTTTGTATACTTGAAGAACAATGTTAATCTAGTAGTTCTCTTTATGGAATACAAATCTAGTTGAAGTTTTGGTGGAGAATTTGGTGCACAATCCTTCTAGTTCTCTTGCCAATGCTAAAGGACCACAATAGAAAACCCCTGTTTAGAACAAAACAATTGTAAATAATTCTTGTCTATAATCAACAAAGTTTTTAGTTCAAGGATTAAGGAAAATCTAATTTTGTTTTGATCTTACCAATTCTTTCTCCTCTATGCCTATGAGCTAAACTCGAGAAGATGTTTAACCAATTTGGCCGACCAAAATGAGTTTGTACCTTCAAATTCAAGAGAGATCGATCGATCAATTAGCTAGGTCTCGTTTGGTAACCATTTGGTTTTTGGTTTTTAGTTTTTAAAAATCATTTCTCTTGAGTTTGATTCTTAGTTAAACTCCAAAAAAACAAAAACATGTTTTTAAAAACCATGCTTAGTTTTTGAAGGCGTTAGTAGAAAGTAAATAACAGAGTAACAAATTTATAGGTAAATACTAAAAATAAAAAACCAAATGGTTATTAAAACAGAGGCTTAGTAACTCCTTTCGTAATATAACATAGGCGAACAATATTGTATATAGAAGCTTACAGGAGTCTTCGAGACGATGTCGATGCCCCGTCGAGTATAATGCAAGGCTTGAATTGCTCTTATCAGTACAGACCTTACATCTCCTTCATGATATATACTAGTGAGGAAATTGTGCATCTCCACAGCTAACTAAGAGCATTATGACATTAGAACATTTCAAACTAATCCGCATATCTCAAAACATATTTCGTTCGGTCCTGTTTAGTAACAATTTCGTTTTTTGTTTTTGGTTTTTGAAAATTAAGCCTATTTTCTCTCAGTTTCTTACAATGATTTGCATCTTTCACAAGTATAAGAGTTGAATTCTTAACCAAATTCTAAAAACAAAAACAAATTTTTAAAAACTTACATTTTCTTTTCAAATTTTGGCTTGGTTTTTAAAAACATTAGTAACAAATGAAATTTAGAGGTGAAAGGAGTATTTGTAGGCTTAATTTTCAAAAATAAAAAAACTAAAAACTAAATAGTTACCAAACAGAACCTTAGTAACGTAGTTTTTACCTGAGTTTGGTCTGAAAGCGTTAAACCGTTCATGAAATCTTTAAACCAATCAAAGGAGCTTTGCTCTCTTGTAACCCAGTAAAGATAGGTTTTGGATGTACTTTGGCTGCCTTTTTCATTGTCATTCTACTCAATTTCAAACCATAGTCTAAATTTGTTAGTGATAAGTAATGTTGGGAAATTGAAGAAAATAAAATCATAGGGAAAAAAAATGAGTCTTACATGATCAGATTTCCCAGTAAACCTGATTAGAACATCTTTTAGGATGCTCATGAAGGGTGTGGCTCCAATACCCAGGCCGATTAGTACCACACGGTTGTACTTGACATGGTCTTGAGAAGCAGCACCGTACGGCCCATCGATAAAGATTTTCGGGTACTCCTTTGATGCAGGAGATATCCCCTGTAAATATTTCCAAGTCATTTAAAATTGACACCTCAACAATTCCACGTCATTTTAACACAAGGATCATTCAAAACCATTTTTCAAACCTCGGGACCAAATGTTCAACCTAGTCCAAGAGAATGTTTCTAGTACTTATCATTATGAAAAGTGACACAAATTACTTCATGATTTAAGTTATCATGAAAAGTGACCTTTTTTTTTTAAGAGAAACAATTTCATTGATAAATGAAATATGGAGAAAAACTTCGAGTACTAATAGCTGAATTACAAAAATGGGTGTGTATTCTTGCACCGAAAGAAAGCAGTAGAGAGAACAAGTTTCAGAAAAACGATCAAAATTAAAGGAAACCTCCTTGAAGAGACGACCATTCCTAGCACCCCAAAGAGTCCCCCGAAAAAAAAAAGCACAACTGAAAGCAAGCCATAGGACCTCTTTAATACGACGAAAATTGCCTCCAACATAGTAGTCCAAAAACGAGAAGCAAACGAACAATGCATGAAAAGATGACACTAATTACTTATTATTATTACTTATAAGAACTAAACCATAATGAAAGAGAGAAATGAAATGTAAAATTGTATCCTTAAAAACAAAGAACCCTTCACCAATTACCTCATGGAACAGACTGTACAACTCATAACTCCAATCTCCCAAATTTCTGATATGTACACTGAGATGGGTATCTTGTGGTGCAGAAGTTAATGAATATGGATGCCTAAAACATCAACAAACCTTATAACTTTTTAGAACGTGAAGAATCAACGCATGTTTGAAAGTAATTTTGAAATGGTTAAAATCACTCTAAAGCAATTTAATGTTTAATTTTACATTTTTAAACGCATTTTTCGTACTATTAAAGCTGTTTTTTGAATGATTAACAGCATTTTTCGAGTGATTTTAGTCATTTCAGAATCACGAGCTTAGCTGTTAGAACTTATTAAAACTTATTACCATTCAAATGGGGAGATTTGTGGGCATTGGATTAATACATACATCCCACTTTGATACTTGAATCTCTCTGGTTTGCTCAATTTGAGAAATAAAACTTTTCCTGAGTAAGTCCTTGCCTGCACATAATACATGATGAACAATACAAATCTTGTTAAAATACTCGTATTCGAGGTCGTAGTTCTTCTCGTCCTAATCGCCTATTAAATAAGAAAGTAAAATGGGAGTACCTTCAAAACATTCACTTCATATAAACAAGATCTAATTGCTCTTAAAATCCTCTCTCCAGTATATAATGACACTGGAATTGCTATATACATCCAAGTCTTCAAAAAGAAAAGAACATTAAACAAATTAGATTCAGCTTTCAAATTTGAGCATCTAGAGAAGACTTCAAAGAAAAGATATGATGGATTTTTCTTTGTTAGAGTTCATATTTTCTTTTTGGAAAGGAAACAAAACTTTTCGTTAAGTAAATGAAAAGAGACTAATGCTCAAAGTACATTATGATTACAAGAAAACAACGTAAAAAGAATCTATGATGCACTTACAAAAGTTGGGGTGAGAAAACTGGCTTACCGTTTTTTCGGTTGCTTTGTCGGTTAGGAATAAGAATATGGAGTGAACAATGAGTAATGCATAGACAAATATGAACAAATGGTGGGAATACCAAAAGGTATTATATCCTGTGACTTGTTTGATAGACCTCGGAAGCGAGGTCGTTTTACGACGCGGCCATTTCGTAGCGAGCAAAAATGCAATGGCCATCAGTATGACCATAATAATGCCTGTTAAAGTCTCAGTTGTTGCCAAGATTTCAACATAAGATGGCTGATGGTAGTTGAACTGAGCAGCAATAGTTTTCTGGAAAATTGACTTCTCACAGCCACTAATTCTTGGAAAATCACAAACAAGATGAGTTCCTCCATGAAGGATAACTCCTGCTACAATGCCTCCTGCAACTAACTAGGTTAGAAAAACATATGCATTAGTGTAATTTGTCGACAAACCAATGACTTCAGAAGCACGAAAACTTTAGTTTGGCTAGCGTGTTCGTGCTAGACACATGTCAGAATTTCCTTCTTGTTTAAAAACGATATATATTTTAACAAAGGTATGTTTTAATGAACGTGCCCTTGTCGTGTTCGTGTCCTAGATTTTTTTTTAAAATGGTATGTCACACACATATCTATGTCTTGTATCTGTATTCGTGCTTCTTAGTCAATGACAGTCTACCTAAGTACGTATATCAGAGTTTGGCAATACTGAAGCTTCATTTACCTTGTGGAAGTTTAAATTGTCGTTGAAAGGAATGACCGAGTTCAGAGACGAATTTCTGCGAAGCCATGTAATCGTGTTTCGACAAACAGGAAGCAAGACTAGAGCCATGTTAAATTTCAAAGTCTCTGCTGCCCCCTTGGCAATTGAGAGGCAGTAACCCATGACTTCGAACGCCTTTCGATGGCGGTATTGAATGAATTTCCAGGTGAACAATGCAAGGCATATGATCAACCACAAAGCTACCATCCATGCACGTCTCCATCGAGATCTAAGCAGCATTTCGGCCTCATATATGGACTCTTGAAATGGATCATGGCGACGTCGAATGTGTGCATTTGATGATTGTTTGTTTAGAGGGGAGACAGCCTTTGGTGAGCTTATCTTGAAGAGCTTCTCAAATTGAGGTAGCTGCAATTTTTGTAACAGATTAGTAATACTAATGCACTGAATATTATTAATCATGGAGACTATAAAGCAGATTAATGTAACCATAAAAGCTGAATTATTAGAACTAAATTGGTAAATGTTAGAGACAATTGACTCGACATATCTCCACAGTGATATATTTCCACTTTGGTCATAAGCTCTCATGGCTTTTGTTTTGGGTTTCACCTAAAATGCTAAATACCAATGCAAATAGTTGTCTTCATTTTATATACACATGATGTACGTCTTATCTAGCTAACGTGGGACTTCGGTTTCATTCCTAATAATCTTCTCCTCGAATAGAGTGCCATTGAGCACAAATAGTCATCTGTGTTTGCTCTCGAGCACATCACTTTTAACCAGACCAACTCCTCTTTGTTGGAGCATACTGTCTGTCCAATAAAGCTCATTGATGGATCTCAGTTGTTCAGTTGTACCCAAACACTAATCTTCCCCTTTTCCTCTGGCATTTTCGAGCTCGTTTGATCTGTTTGACAACGCTATTTTGTAATCCCAAAGTATACTATATGTTTTCAATCTTTTTTTAGTACAACAGCAAGGACGAGGGATCGAACTTCAACCTTTAGGGAGGAAGGTCATGTCAATTACTGTTAAGCTAAGCTCACTTTGGCAACATATTTCAATTCCGCTCTATTCATTAGGTGTAGAATTAATATTACTTTAGATTTAATTGGAAGAAAAATAATATTACATGAAATTTAAAGCAGCATATAATAATAATAATAATACCTCAAGGTAGCCCTGCTTTTCTTCATCTAGCTCTTCCATGACTAAAGCAGCATAATCTTCTCCTTCTTCATGGGTCACAGATAACTTATTGGTAGAAGCAGTTAACATTATCATCTGCAAGTCTCAAAATTTATTAATATCGAAACAACGAAAAACTAAGCTAAATTTATATATAACAAATACCCTTGAACTTTCGTAAATGTTTCAAAACTACCCTTAGAATAATTTTCCTTTCGAATTATGAACAAAAATCGAGACTTGCTCTTTTTTTTGGGGGGGGAGTATGCCAATATGATCTTAATGAGGTGCGGGGCTTTGCATCTGACATTCGTTGGGCTTCCCTCTTTGGGGGCCTACATCCCGACGTTTTTGTGCAATAAACCCCTCCGGCCGAAGACTAGTGGTAGGTGGAAATCGAAGATTCTCGACTAAGGGTTGAAAAACGGAGTCTGTACTAAGATTCAGGGGAAGAAAACTTGGGAGGACATACGCAATGAGTTCAACAATAAAGATAGTTACAACATCGAGGTCGATGTAACCAAGTAACATTTCTCTGAGTACATTACTAGATAGATGGAGGAAAAGGGCATCCCAAATGATGCATGACAATACCACATCATTTCATATCTCAACTTTTGTCCAACGGTACTTTCGAAACATTTGTGAAAGGTGAGAATGACTATTGTTACTTTTGAAAGTTTAAGGATATTTTTGAAGCAAATGATAAAGTTCAAGGGCAATATTGCAACTTTCCGGGATTGTTTTTATACAAAAAGAAGAGAAATATTGTAAAAATGAGAGAAACCTGTTTGATGTCTTTCTCAGTTACCCTTCCATCCATGTTCCTATCACAACTGAAGGACATTAAAAGGAATAATGAGTTTGAAATTTATTGATAAATGAAAAAGGACATTAAAGAATTGAGAATTTAGGTAGGGGAAATTATAGTTTATTTTTACAGGTGAAATAGAGTTATTGTTCTTGAATGAACACTGGAATGAGTCAACTGGCACCAGAGGATATGAAATTCACTTTTGGTGATTTCTATTTTCCAATTCTTTCTTCTTCTTCTTAGTGCTCTCAACAGTTGATAAGCAAACTCCTGAGACTCTGACATTCCTAATTGAAAAGATAATGTAATGGTTAATGCATATAAATTTCTAAAGGAAATAACTTTTAATATGAATACTTTGAATACTTTGACTGTATTTGTATTTCTATAGTTTGACCGTTTTAGGCACGTTTCGTAAACATTTTGTTTTTGAAAATTAAGCTTATAAACACTTCTTTCAGTTCTAAATTTATTGCTTTGATATCTAATTTTTACTGACGTTTTCAAAAACCAAAGCGAAATTTTGAAAACTAAAAAAAGATTTTTAAAACATGTTTTTGTTTTTGGAATTTGGCTTACTCAAATCTTGTACTTAAGAAAGATGCAAGTATTGGTAAGAAACTTGGAGGGAATAGGCTTAATTTTAAAAAATCAAATGGTTACCAAATGGGGTCTTAGTTTTTGGTTTTTGAAAATTATGTTTGTTTTCTCGTAATTTCCTCATCATGGTTTTTATATTTTATATGTAGACATTTGATTTCGTAGCTAATTTTCCAAACAAAAACAAGTTTTGAAAACTACTTTTTTTTTTTTTTTTTAGTTTTCAAATTTTGACTTTGATTTTGAAAACACTCTTAAAATGATGAAATAGGTGTTTATAGCCTTAATTTTAAAAAAAAAATAATAATAATAAACTAAGGCCATATTTGACAATCATTTGATTTTTTATTTTTAAACTTTGAAGATTAAGCATATAAACACTCATTCCACCTCTAAATTTCTTGCTTTGTTATCTACCTTCTACCAACATTTTCAAAATAAAGTCAAGTCCTGAAAATTAAAAAAAAATAGTTAAAAAAAAGAGCTTGTTTTGTTTATAAAATTTGGCTAAGAAATCAACTTTTCTATTTTAAGAAAGATGAAATTCATCCTAAGAAATTGAGAGAAAATAAACTTAATTTTAAAAAACAAATAATTACAAAACGAAGCCTAAATGATTACCAAATAAAGTCTTAGTTACCTGGCCAAAGTTCGAGTTTGACTTATGAATAATGATGATGCAAACAATTCCTTATTAACCTCAAGTGTGTGTTTGAGTTTTTTTATATTTCATTTTCATGATTTGTCTTTGATTGTTAGGAAAAGTGAATGATCTCAAACAAGAACAAGAAACAAAGAAAAAGGAAGAAAATAGAGAAAAAGAATTTTAATTTAAAAAGGAAAAAAGAAAAAGGTTGCTTAGCATCTGACCTATACAGAAGGGAAAATTAGACCATTTGAGGGCCGGTTCAGAGGCAACACTGGTCCAAGACAGCTGATCGAACCGCTTCTCTGCCAATTTCCATTCCCTTTCATTATCACGAAGAAAGTCAATAAATCTGAGTCCTGAAGAACTGTATGCATTTTGTTGGAAACAAGAGGAAGAAGACGACGAAGAAGATGATGATGATGATGATGAAGAAGAAGATAATGATGAAGAAACAGAGAGTTTCTGCTCTGTTTTTCTCTCCAAATGAATCTCCATTGATTAGAACTCTCCAAGTTCAACTGAAAAATGTATGCATTTTCTTCCTTCTGATCTCTGCAAGATTTTACTGTTGAGGAAATGACGAAATGTACCCTTGGAAATCAGAAGCAAAATGAATGATGGCTCTAAGTTTCTCTTGAGAAATTTGTCATTTATGCATTGAGATTAACACTTGAAGTTTGCTTCCCTACTTCTTTGACAAGTTTGTGGTGGTTGAGAATATTTATATATATATATATATATATATATATATAAGGACAATGGAAGAAGGTTTAGCATATGTGTATATTTGGTAGTGATTGGGATGTGTGAATAATTAGAGATGAATAATTAACCAAAATATTTAGTACGTTATGGCCAGTACCTATCTTTGAAGTTATCGTGTGTCAAATTTATTAGGTTTTGACAAAATATTATAAGAGCGGTTATCCCACATCTGAAAACTTCTTCTGTAAAAAGAGTATACTTTTAAATGTGTATTCTCTAGTTTGACAGTTTAGAAAAAAGGTGTGACCACTGAAATGTTTTTTTCTTTCTTTATTCTCTAGTTTGACCGTAAGAAAAAGAGTGTGAGTGGTAAAAATATTTTGAGAGTGTGTTTTTATAATTGAGGTTGGAGAGAGATTTCCACATTAATTTGGGAGTTTTCAGTTTTATTGTTTTATTTTAATTTCTCTTTATTTCTAAAGCAGTATAGTAGGAGGAGGTTTTTTCCAACAAAACTGCCATTTGTGAATTTCGAGTTCCGAGTTCTAAACTGAGTACACTAGGAGAACTTTTCCTCTTGTTTCCTTTTTATGAACACGAAATGATCAGCATTCCTTCTCATTTTTTTAGAAAATACAACTTTTCTTTTTATAATTGAAAAGGATGAAGATGAGAGTTTTTCTAATATAGGAAATTTTTTGGACGAAGATAGGTGTCGTAAGGACTACACTTCAATAATGAAAGAAGATTAAAAGAAGGTTTTGTTGGGTGGATTAGGAGAGAAAGTGATTGTGAGAGGCAGGTTAATCATTGGATTTCGAATATAAACCAAAAGGATCATGTGAGTTTGTAAAGAGGAAAGAGAAATTTGAAGAATTAATTGACGTTTAGCAATTAGCAGCCAAGTGACAACTATTTTCTTTTTTTCTTTTTTCTTTTTTTCTGTTCTTTCATGGCGGCCGGGCGGCTGCATGTAGTAGCGTGGGAGGACTACTCACTTTCTCTCCCACTCTCTCCTTTTTATATATAATATTATTTTTAATATAAGGTGTGAATTATTATAATGATATTATTATTTTATCTTATAAATTGTCTTATTTCTCTCAATCATGGTTATTTTATTCTTTTATGCATGTGCATTTTTCTTTTCTCTTCCCATATTATTCTGTAAAAATTGCAGATTTTGTAGAGTATCCCATTCCCTTCAACCATGGTAATTAGTATATTTATTTTGTTTGAAATACTACTTTGATTCTTTGTTTGAAATACTACTTTGATTCACTTGTTATGTTTCATTTTAGTATGATTTTGGTTTTTCTACTCTTGAAATGATTATTTTTTGGAAAAAATGAAAACACGAAAATCATCCTTTTTTAAAAGAATTATTGTAAATATAGTAATCAGATTCACAAAGTATTAGCATATTATATAGCAACATTTTTAAAAAAAATTGTAAATATAGTAAAGTCTACCAGTGATAGACTTCTATCGCTGATAGATTTTTATGGTCTAGGTAGTCTATCACTGATAGAACATAAGGGTCTATCATGGATAGATTTTGCTATATTTGTAATTTTTTTAAAATGTTGTTATACACTTGGATATGATCTCTAAAATTGCTAATAATTACAATTACTCTTTTTTAAATTGTAATATTTGGGCACATTCGAAGATATACCTATTTTTATGCATTTCATTTTTATTACACACATAAAAGAAGAATTAAAATATTAATTCAAGAAAGAAGTACAAAGAGATTTACGATATGGTAAATTATAATTGGATAATTTGGTGAGATGCACAAAGATGTGTGTTATAATATGAGATGCACCTGAGTATTTTTTTTTTCTTTTTTTAAAAGTAGCATAGAGACCAAGAAATGTGTTTTTATTGCATTTTTGTGCATCGGCTTAAACATAGACAAATATTGATGTTTTATGACCATTAATATATGTCTTTTAAAATTAATAATTATTTTTAAAACTCCAACGAGATGAGTTCTTGGAAGGTGCTAAATCAGTCGGTGTTAAATCAGTCAGTGCCAGAGTGCGCTCTGAAGCAGGAAGCTGTAACTCTAACTTAAGATTTTATTGACGTTAACAAAACAAAAAATTCATGCGTCAATAAATATTAAATTTATAGGTATTTTTTGAGATATACTTATATCTTTTTAAAAAATAATATAAAGACTAAAATAAATTAAAATTAAAAATATATAGTTAAAATATATTTGTTGCTTGAGATGCACATAATTAAGTATTTTCTAATTTTTATTTCTAAAAGTAGTAATAGAGAAATTCATTTTAAATGTACTGAACTAATTAAAGTCTTAAGGTGTAAGGATGGAAGTTGGAACTGATATTGAAATCATTTATAATGATATTTAATTTTGTCATTTTTGAATAAATGTATATTTTAATTAACACTTGGTAACATATGCACGCATGTAGGCAAATGCAACTGCCACGTAGACGGGCTTAGTTGTCTGTGCAGATAGATTTACTGAACTAGGTAGCCACCTCCAGCTGACGCTTCTTTAATTGTTTTTCACTTCTTTTCTCTGCTTCAAATTTTATTTTAGGAAAAAATATATTTTTCCTTTTTATTTCCTCGGTGAATTTCTAAATATTGCACTTATTGTTGATCCAAAATTTAGATAAGGAAAAACCTTCGTGCTGAATTACACGCAAAATAAAGAAAAATGACTTTGATATCTAAGTCGATAAGGGAATTAAAGAATATAGAACAAATTAGAAGTTTTAAGTTACCTTTAATAGAGCTATTATGGTGTATTTATGGAGGATTTGATCTAGTATTTATTTTAAATCTACTAGAATTAAGATATGAGTTTTTCTTAATGTTAAGCAATATCAAATTTTTTTCTTATTTCTCTTTATTTTATTTTATTTTATCTCAAATTATCTTGATTTATCTTAGGCTAAAATTCATCCATAACACTTATAATCCTTAAGTTGTGAGTTTTATTTCAATTTGATTTCTATATTTCATAAGTCATGTTTGATAATCATTTGATTTTTTCTTATTATCATATTTTCTCTCAATTTCTTATCATAGTTTTTATATTTTTTAAGTAAAAGAGTTGAATTATTATCTAAATTCTAAAAACAAAAACAAGTTTTTAAAAGACTGTTTTTTTAGTTTTTAAAATTTAGCTTGATTTTAAAATTTTGGTAGAAAGTAAATAACAAAGCAAGAATTTTAGAGGTGGAATGAGTGTCTATAAGGTTAATTTTCAAGAACTAAAAACCAAAAATCAAATGGTTACCAAATGGAGCCTTAATGTTACAACTTTGTCTTCAGATTGTTGGATATTTATAATGTTGTAAAAGGAAATGAAACATTATTGAATAATTGAAACATAAAAATAGATTAAATTCATAGTTAGAAACTTTCAAATTGGATTGAAAGTATCAAACTAGATGATGTTTCATGTGCAAATTTATCATATATGAAAGTTAAATTTGTTGTTTCTTCAATTTTATTTTAATGAGTTCTGTTTGATTTTGGTCAAGTAGCAACTTAATTTAGTTAAATTTGACAAATGTTTCAATTATGTAATTATTTAATTTAATTTTTTTATTTTGAAGAGTTACTAAATTGCTAGCCTGTAAACTCCTTTATTTCTTTCTTTTGATCTGGAGTTGAGTTGGGAGTAAGTATCCAAGAATTCTGCCAGATCCGAGTAGTTCGAGATTGCAGTTCTATTGGAACTAGTCGTTGTATCATGTTGAGACAATTTGTTGTATTACAGCCTGTGCAAAGCGAATTGTCTTCGGGACAAAACTTATCAAAAGTATGTCTCGACTACCTTTTTGAATCTCTACAAACTTTTTAGATTTTTATAAGTTTTTGGTTATTTCTTATAAAAAAAATATTTTTTCTGTTATTTCAATTTATAAGTCGTGTTATACCATAAGGCTTACTTTTGAATTTGAACATTATTATTGTATACGGTGTATTTACTATATCTAGTTGAGGTGTAAGTAGTTTACTAGTATATTCAATTATTATATATATCATTTCTTCGAACAGAGATTTGAGTTTTTGTTTCAATTTGGTCCTTAAGTTTCAAAATATGCACTTTTAACCTTGATTTTTTTACAAAATATTCACTTCCAATCTTTTTGCATTAATGTGTATTAATTAATTTAAAGCGATTACAAAGTGAAGTTTTAAAATTGATTTTAATAGTGATGAAAAAATAGTGAAACTTAATTAATTATAATTCTTTTAATTTTTAAATTAATTAGTAGACATTAGCATTAAAGACTAAACGTTAGTATTTAATAAAAAATAAAAAAAATCAAATTTCAATATAGACCAAATTCAAATAATACTCAAATCACAAGAGTAAAATTATAATATTTTAAAATTTAAGAATTAAATTGGAATCAAATTCAAAATTTTAGAATTAATTGTGTAATATTTTAAAATTTAGGGGCTAGATAAAAACTAGGCTCAAAATTTAAGAATCAAAAATATTATTATTATATTTTGGGAAAAAAATTGGCGCGTAGCTCTTAGTATTTATGTGATTTTTTGAATGATTTAATTGGATTAAAGAGCTCACAGCAAAAGGGCTAGTTTCCAAATGCCTCCTTTTGTGTGTTACTTATCGTGTGGGGAAGAAAATGGGCTAAATTGACCGTGACGGGTAACCTTCTTAGGCCATTTTTATTAAGGAAAAAAAAAAATCCTTTTCTCTTACCTAAGTTTTAGATCTAATTTTTATTTGGTCCTTTAAGTATTAAAATATTATACTTTTAATTTTTAAATTTGAAGTTTAATTATAATTTAGTCCCTAAATTTTAACAAATTGTTACAATGTTATCTTTGAAAAAGAAAAAAAAACCCTATAAATTTATAATATTTATTTAATTAAATTCAATATATGTGGACGGAATGATTTGAACTTCAAACTTTTTAATCAACGATATATATCCGTTAAGCTATGCAATTATTGACAAAGCTTTTTATTTGTATCATTATGTTTAGAGTACAAAAAAATGTGCAATTGGGAATGACAACTAATTTTGTATAGGATATTAATGTGTCACTGTTCTATATAATTATTCATAAGCTAATAGAAATCTAAACAAGATATTGATCAACAACAACTAATTAAGAGACGTTTTAAACTCAACACGAATCATCTTTACTTTTTTTTTTCATGAAATACTTGATTTGGTTAAAAAGAATTTCAATATTATATATTCGCTTTAACTTTCATATTGATGAAGGTCGACTCTATAAATGAAATAAGAAATCTCTTACCTAGTTTAACTCAAATTAAACTATCAATCATGTCCAATAAGGAAACTTTTGAAACTCAATATGTGATGACGCGTTTTTACTCTATTATTGTTTTTTAAGACTAATTTTCACTTTATTAATTACTTGATTTGTCTCAACACAAGATTTTCAATATATTTATTTTTTTGTTTGAAATGACAAGATTTTCAATTTTAGTGAATCTATGAAACAATCAAATTAAAAAAAAAAAAAAAAAAAAAAAAAAAAAAAAAAATCTATTTAAAACCCAAAGTAGAAAATAAAGCACTCTACCTTTAAAATGGAAATGAATATCTAATTTACTAAACATATAAATTGGAAAATTACTTCAACAATTAGAATAATTTTCTTCTTCTAATTACAACTCAACTAGTTAAAACATGTATGCATTAACCCATTGAGTTATGTTGAGATTGACATGTCATATGTTGTAGAACTTAGAAGGATAAAAAAATCTTGTCAAGTTATGGACATGAGAGTAAAGATCGTTTTAACAGTAATTACCCTATCAATGTCATATGTAGTAATAATTTTAAAATAGATAAAATTACTTTTGTCGAGATTAAAATTAGGTTAAAATACCATTTTGGTTCCCATACTTCGAATTTGTTCAATTTTAGTCCATATACTTTTAGTTGTCAAAATTTAGTCATTGTACTTTCAATAAATCCTAAATTTAGTTCCTCAAAGTTGATTTTTACCGAAATTGATTAAATAAATAATAATTTTCATAAAAAAAATAAAATATATGAATATGTTTTCAAAATTTATAGTAAAAATGCTATAAATAATAAAATAAAAAATAAAAGAAACCAACAATAAACTAGTATTAGGGACAAAAATTAAGATTTATTAAAATATAGGGACTAAAATTGAACAAACTTCAAAGTATATGGACCAAAATGGTATTTTAAACTTAAAATCACTTCAAAACATTTTTTTAATTCATTGTCTAAATTTCATTTTTATGGTAAAAAATGGGTTGTTTTCAAATATAGAAAAATGAGCCAAAATATTTATAAATATAGCAAAATATCACTATCTATCACACTCATAAACTACAACTCTCTATCATCGATAAATAATGACATTTTGTTATATTTAAAAATATTTTCATAAATTTTGTCATTTTAAATAACTACAAGTAGTAAAAATTTTTTATATTTATAAATAGTTTAATATTTTTTTCCATTTATAGTGAATTTCGAAAACTTAATTCAAACCATTTCAAAAGATGAATTTTTAAAAATAGAAAAATAAGAAAAATTATTTATACAAAATAGCAAAGTTTTTAGATGGGTGTGATAGAAGCTAATAGAAATCCATATCATAAAAGTGGTTTTTTTTTCTATTTTTTTTAATAGTTTTACATTTTTTAGTTAAAATTTCTCTTTTCAAAATCGTTTACAAAAGGTAAAATTCATCAAATGGCAGGTCGAAGGTTGAGCAAGCTTTTTCTCCAACAAACGACAACTGTTTGATTATTGTCGCGAAAAAAAAAAACACAGATCCAGGGAAGAAAGAACACACAGGTGAGTAAATTTCTGATTCTTCGTCTATGTATTCCACATTTTTCTTTCTCTTATCAATCTTAATCTGTTACGCTTTGCATATCTTCGTTTTCCATTGTAGGGCTTCCATTTTGCTTTCTTGTTTCTTCATTTTTCAGTCGCACACGTTTTAGTTTCCTCTGGAAATTGTTTATTCGTTTTGTTTCAGGGGGAAGATTTTCGGAAACCCTTTTTCTCGTGGTTCTTCGTGATTTTGTTTTGGATTTTTTTATGACAAATTTATGTTTTCTTTTGGATTTTCTGAGTTCATGTGGATCTAGATTCCTTAAATTATACTATATTACATATATATCATATATTATTGTGTTGGTTGTTGATTTAGAGACTTCTTTTGATGGATTTTCTTTGATTTAATTCTGAACTGGATTAGTGTTGGAGTGTATGTGTCGACCAGGTTCACTGATTTGGATACTCTGTTATGTTCAGGACAGATAATTGATGGATAGTTTGTTGAGTGCACGAATCAAACCATTACCTACTCATTGTAGTCAAATTCATTCCCCATTTCGTCCTAAGTTGTTCTTGCAATTTGATAGAAGATTGGATAGAGGTAAAATGGAGATGGGGAGATGTGGTATGTCATTCAATCCAATTGCTGCTTCAGTTCAGCCAATAGCAGGCCCTACACTTTCTCAATTCAACAACACATCACCATCCAAAGGTCACTACAAATTTCTTGAATATATTGTCCTCTCTCAGTGTCTGTACTGTCTACTATGTAGGGATGGAATCTCATCAACATGATAATATTTTTTTGGTAGCAGCCCTACATAGTGTAGAGTCGGTGGTAGGCAAAACAGGTGGAAGGGATCGTCTTTTAGCCTTTATTTATTTATTTATTAATTATTGTTGTTATTTGGGGGGTGGGGGGCGGTTCAATATTAACTGCGAAGGGATTAATGGAAATGTGGTTATTTCAGCAATCAGTGAAATCACTATGCCTGAGCTTTTATGAAGATTTTCAAATGAGTTAATGGTGCCCACAGCCGAGTTGTTTTACCCAATGATCAAAATTTCTTGTTACTGAGCTCCTTAACTCAATCTTGGTAGATATTCTTCCATATCTCTTTGTTGGTTAGTGGTCTTAAATTTACTCTCAAAATATCAGAGGTGTTGGAACTGTGGAGAAGTGCAAATGCAGTATGCTTCGATGTTGATAGCACAGTTTGTGTAGATGAGGGCATTGATGAATTAGCAGATTTCTGTGGAGCTGGAGAGGCAGTTGCAGAATGGACTGCTAGGTTTGATTTGCTTGTTTTTTTTAATGATTTAATTGGCATCCATGAATTTTCACTAACTGAAATTTGTAAGTTTGGCTCAGGGCAATGGGTGGTTCTGTCCCGTTCGAGGATGCCTTGGCTGCTAGACTATCTTTGTTTAACCCTTCTCTTCCCCAAGTTGAGGAATTTCTTGCTAAGAGACCTCCAAGGTATGGAGCTATGTTCCACATGCATTAACTTTTTGCATTAACCATGGAAGTATACCCTAAAAGGGCTAGGGGGGATTACCATACATGACTATAAAACATTTGTGTATGTATTCTGATAGATACTAGATGCTTTCTGTTTCTAAGATTTAAAAAGGTTGCAACTGTCATGGCCAAGGTTGGTCCAATGGTAAACAAAAGGGCTTGGGTTGGATAAAGGGCTAAGAGGGAATGGGTTCAATCCACGGTGACCAGTTGCCACCTACCTAGGATTTAATATTCTACGAGTTTTCTTGACACTTAAATGTAGTAGGATTAGGCAGGTTGTCCTAAAAAAAATAGACTTAAAAAGGTTGCAAAAGATATAAATACTTGGATAATGAAATAAGTCTTCAAAGTAATCTTTAAATAGGATGTCTGGATTACTTATTCTGGGAAGATGCATTATTATAACAACCAGACTGACCAAACCTCCACAAAAGAATGGTCATGAAAACTTTTCATTGAATGTGAAGTATTTTTGTCATAATCGTAATTCTTCAAACAAGACTTTGCTTTTGGTGTAAAATGTATATCTGAAAACAGTGTAAGACCATCTGTGCTTCAAATCTTCCAGCTGACTCATAAAAGGTAGGATTAAATAGCAGAAATTTATTGTCTGGCTTATCTTGTTAATTCTCCGGCTTATCCTGTTAAAAGTTTTCTAGTCCTATTTTTCATAATGCTGATTGTTACTCTTTAGGCTTTCTCCAGGTATTGATGAATTAGTTAAAAAGCTAAAAGCTAACAACATTGATGTATTTCTGATTTCGGGAGGCTTTCGTCAAATGATCAATGTAAGTTTATGGCTACTTGTAGTGAGCTCTCATGTTTGTTATTTTACATTCATTTCATCAAGGACTAATCAATTTCTAATATCAGTTTTAGGAAAATTAGTGAGGCATTGATCTTCGTTATTATTAATCAACGAGCTACTTTATGTGAAGCCTGTTGCATCAATTCTTGGGATTCCACATGAGAATATTTTTGCCAACCAATTGCTTTTTGGAAGCAATGGTGAATTTATGGGGTTTGACAAAAATGAGCCTACTTCAAGGAGTGGGGGAAAAGCAATTGCAGTACAACAATTGAGGAAGGTAGAATCATTGCTTTTGGTAAGACGTGCCTGTTGATTTTTCGAATACAAATTTTGATTAGGGCTGGTTTTGCAGGCTCGTGGATACAAGACATTGGTCATGACCGGGGACGGTGCAACTGATCTTGAGGTGAGAAGAGACATTTGATCATCGAAATGTAAACTGCAGGGATTTTCTTTTTCTTTTGAAATATCTTATGCTAAACAGTCATGGTTACCTGTTACTAGCTAATCCTTCATACGCAAATGACTTCACATCCTAGCTTCATAATTATGGCTTGATGCTTATATTTTGTTTCTTCATGGTTTTAATTGATTTAAGATGTTTGTATTCCAACTAATTTGACAAGCGATCTTACCTAATTGAGCTGACTGCAGTAAAATTATCTGACAGATGAGCCTGAATTTGTTAACCACTTGTATTTGCAAGCAAGTTGAAGCTTGTTCATTCCTCTAATTCTAATGCATATTCTGTATGTTTAGGCCCGTAAACCTGGAGGCGCTGACTTGTTTATATGTTATGCTGGCGTTCAACTTCGAGAAAACGTCGCTGCGAAAGCTGACTGGCTGGTTTTCAGTTTTGTAGATATGATCAGCTCCCTTCACTAACACATAATTTTTCAGAACTACAACCATTTTGATTCTTATTATCTTTTTTGTTATTCTTATCTTGTATTGCTTGCCTGTTCTTTATGGATGCAGACATTTTCATTGTACACATATCTGTTCTAGTCTTTTGGGGGGAAAGGGCCCCCATTATCATGTTTGTGAAACTCATACTGAAAACTGATAAGTATAAACAAGGATTGGAATTTTGAAGCATTTTTCTTCTCAATACACAAAATTTACCTTTTTACAGTTGTCAAATGCTCTCACTTTGAGGGTGAAAATTGAATTGACGGCCTGACCAGGACCAACAAACTCGATCATCTAGGTAAAACCATAAAAAACTACTTGATCAATTGTTGGTTTTCTTATCTTCCATGTTACTTATTTGCTTACGGAGTAACATTTATGCATATTTTTATTAGGTTAAATTACAAGTTTATTTTTTATTTTTTATTTTTTATTTTTTTTATTTTTTTTTTTTTTTTGTGTTTGTGTGATCTATGAACTTTAGAAAAGGTTCGTGAACTTTTGGTTTGTATTTATTTAATCTTCAAACTTAAAAAGATATCAAATATATTCTTAAACTTTTAATTTCAAATCAACTAGTTGGTTGAAAATTTAATTTTGTATTTGATTGAAAATTTTTACGTTTTTTTAATTCATGTATTTACTAGACACAAAATCGATAATGTATAGTCTTATTAAACATAAAATTCAATTTTATACTTAATAAACCATTTAATTTTTAAAAAATTTGAACATGTAAGCGACTTCTTAGACACAAGTTGATAGATTAGAAGACCTATTAGACATTTTTAAAGTATACCAACTTTTCAAACGAACATAAAAGTTCGTGAACTAAACTTATAATTTAACTTTTTTTTTAATTATCTTTTAAAAAATTTTAATTCATAAATTCACTTCCTTATCGTTGATGTTACAAAATCCTCCTTGTGGGTCTTGAAGACAATTAATGCAACACTTGCTATCCATCTCAGATTGCCTACTTCATCAACCAAATAATAAGCAATGGCTTTGATGAAGTTACAAAGTCCCTCTCACTAGTCATTGTCTCATATGATCTCTTGTTGTCATTTAATGACATTACACACTTTCTTCCAATGTTTTTCATTATCAATTAATTAATGTACTTTGTTGGTATTTGATTGTTGGCCAAAAATTGTAAATTACTTTATCATCGGACTAATTTCGACCAAAACCTATTTAAAGTGCTATCTATAAATCGGCTGAAACGAAATTGTATTGTTCAAATCAATTAAACTAGATTGATTTGGTCTGTTTTATTCATATGCAAAGTGTTATTACTTTTGTTGTTGAATATTATGTCTTTGACTTTGGGCATATCCTGTGGGTGGATATGTTTCTTTTTTTGGACTTGGTTTTGTTTATTTCCTTATGTGGTACATATTTAAGTGTGCCTTGACTAGTTTGTGAGGTAGGTTTTTCAGACGAAAGCTAACACAGATTTGACTGAGATGGGTCGAGATTGAAAAAGAAGAAAAATTTGTATCTGTCGTTTTCTGGTAAAATGAAGGACCTTGAGCAAGACTATTCAGGTAGTACATCGTGATCAGTTCCAGTAAGTTTCACAGACCTTTGTTGTGAGATACTAGTTGAGGGATAACTCAACTAGTGGTGAAGAGATAGGTGAAGTAGTTATTGCAAGATGCATTAGTTTCAGGAGGAGTCTGAAACTGCAGACTCATCGTCAGCAGTATCAAAGTTAGGGGCAGCCTAACTTGCTCACTAGGATTCGGCTGTTTGGAATCAGATTCGATAAAATCTTAGTTGAAGTGTACTTTGTAAAACTAAGATTTATTCTAGTGAAGTTCTTTTCACCTAGGCGCTAAGTCTCCCAAACGGAGGTGGTGATTCATCGAAATGAGTTAACAATTATTTTGTGTTATTTTCTTACTACTTATTATTTTGTTGTTCATATCTTGGCTAGTGGCATCTGGTCTATCTAGTGTCTTTGGTGTATATCCTACAAATTTCACAAAGAAAAATAAATAGAACTTTTAAAATTATAGAGATGAAATTAACCCATAAAAAACCGAAAAATTACTATTTAACCTAAAATATAAAATTGAACTAAAAAAAGTAAGGTTTATTTCTAACAACAAAGAGATGGAATCTTCTTTGAATCAAAAAGGTCAAACTTTAAACTTAATCATGATTTTCCATAAAAATATTTTTTTCATTTAACATTTCTTTCCAAATCAATGAGATTCATAGGAAAATCAATCCAATGGTAGACAGCAAAGAAAATGGTGTTTTTTTTTTTTCCCAAAGAAAATGGTAGAAAGCTAAAAAGCCACAGCCACTTTATTTTTTCTTTTCAAAGTCACTTTTCAAAAAAGAATTTAATTAATAAAGGACAAATGCCAAAAGCCAAAAGCCAAAAAAAGGTAGGTTTGCTTCTTAATCAGCCCATCTGTTTGCCTAATTAACATATTTTTCCTTTTTTACCCTTTTCCATTATTGCCCTTCCCTAATACGCCAATGGCATTTTTGTAATTGTAGGAATCCACTTCCCGCCAAAATCACTATTTTTTTTTATATATATATATAAAATAATATTTCAAATTATGAACACATTTTTTCAAGATATTTTGAGTATATTCGTTGCATTGTTTTAATATATTAATTGTTTATAATAATAACATCTCATCTTTAAATAATTATTATAATCCAAATATTGTTATTACCATAATGATTTACTCGTAATTCGATTGTACAATTTTTAGATAAGAATAAGTGGGGATCGAACATTCAATTTTAGAAAATATAAGATAATATGTATTGGTAATTACTTAAAATTATGTTTTACTTAAAAATTGTAAATTTATTGTTATTAAATGTCTTTCTTATTATGGTATAAAAATAATTTTCTAATGAAATTAATTTTTAAAAAACAATATTAATAAGGAAGAAGTGTTAAGACTTAAACTTAACCTTGAGTCTTAAACTATACTTAGATCCTTAAACCGAATTAATAATCGGTAGTTCACAAAGATTTTAAAATTATATTAGAAAATAACAATTTTATATTTAACATAATTATATAGTGCTTAAATGGTGGCTTTTAAATGAAAATTGAGTGTTCGAGCTATCTTGCACGCACCTCAACTAATCTTTCGGATAAGTTTCATTTATATTATTATACTTTAAAAAGTTCCACTTTTATTTAAACTTCGAAATTTATTCTGAAAATATACTTGAATATTGAAATTGTTTCGATCAAAATCCGTTAAATAAATAGAAAAATTTAGTGTGGCATCTGTGTGTAAAAATTAGAAAGCTTAACCTATTATTAAGATCATATACATATTTAATTTATACACAACCATTGTTGCATCAATTTACATGAATAATATATAGGATGGATTGTCTCCTAATTTTTTTTTTTACAATATGTGGGTGGGAGATCGATTCTCTAACCTCAAGTTCGATAGTACATATTTCATGTTAGTTGAGTTATGCCCATTTTGGTCACTTTCTCAACAAATAAAATAAAAATAAGATTAAATTACAAATTTGGTCCCTACGATTTGGAGAAGTTAGAATTTAGTTCCTATGAATTGATAAAACTTCATAAATAATTCTATAGGTTGATAAAAAATTTATAAATAGTCCAACATAGGGATTGTTTATGAATATTTTATAAAAATATAGGGATTGAATTCTAATTATAAATCACATAAACTAAATTCTAACTTCCTTGAACCATTGAAGCCAAATTTACAATTTAACCTAAAAAAATGGGACAATTATTTGAAAGTCATTTATTATTATTATATATTTATTTATTTTAAAAAAAATTTAAAAACAAAAAAATAAGAAAACTATTTACACAAAATAGTAAAAATTTTAAATAGTTGTGATAGACGCTGAAAGAAGTCTATCAAGGATAGAAATGATAAAAGTAATAGAAGTCTATCAATATCTATAAGTATTTTTTTTTTTTCTATTATTATTATTATTATTTTGTTATTTTCTGTAAATAGTTTGACATTTTTTTCTATTGGTAAAAATTTCTCTTATTTTTAGTATCATTTATTTTATTTCTTTTTAAATAACATGAACAAGAAAATTAATGTGATTTGTATATTGTAGTTGTATAATGTATGTATTAATACCGTCCCTTGGTTAATGGTTACCTTAGTAGATAACGGGGCAGCGGGTCTCTATTCTTCAGAGCTATTTCCAACAACCGTAGCGGCGACGATTACGACACCTTCAATTGTTCAAAGCCTCCCATTCCTTCGATGGGCACGTTTTCTGGGACCTCCTGATTTCTCAATCTGGTTCGGAATTTCAATTTCCTCGACCCATTTTTCGCCCTGTTCTTCAAGCTTCTTCTGCCGTTTTCTCAGCTTCCTGTGCATTCTGTTCATTATGGGAATTTTGCAATTGCGTTTATGGGTTCTGCGGCAGAGAGGCTGTTCTTAAAAGGGTATTTCTTTGATGATTTGCACCAACTGTCTGTTGGGGGTTGGGAGTTTTTCTTTTTTGTTGGTGGGTTGTGTGTTTTTATTTATTTATTGGATTGGGGGTGCTGAGCTGCTTTCGATTGTGTGGAGTCAAAATTGAATGTCTTCTAACAAATGGGTTCTTGGTGATGTTGGTTGGTTCTATGATACAGATTAATTTGTCTAGAGCTTGTGAAGTCAATGCGACCTCAGACTTTATATTTGATTCTGTTCAATCTCTCCGTCTGTTTGTTGTGAGATCGTTTATTTCTTCTAGGTTTAGGACTAATTTATACTTGCTGCCAAGAAATTAAGTTTGTTTCGTCTCGTGTTTGAGGCCGCTGGTTGGTTAACTTCACGGTGAAGGTGTTCCCCATGTTCCCCTTTTGAGCATCAAGATAAAAATGGGAGATGTTATGCTGTTTTAGCTTCGTTTATTTGATGTGGAATTGGGATTTGCTAGTGTGAATTATTAAGTATAATGTTGGGAAGAAGTGGCTTTCTGTACTTGGATTTAGATTGATGGACATTGACATTGCTGTCTCTTGTGTCTGATTATGGGAGTTAGAACAAAAGGGAAGAATAGTATTGTGGAATTTGGCTAGTATCTCTTTTTCTGTGGAAGGGAGCGTGCTGGAATGGACTTGTGGGTAGTTGCAACTGCCGCTGGTGCTGGATACTTAGCCAAGTATTGGCAGAAACTGTTGAGAGATGGGAATAGTTCATCTCAAATGTCTTCTAGGAATTCTAGTAATGAGGAATTAGGATCTCTGGATCATCCCTTCCACCGAACAGCACGAAGAACGAAAGCAAGTGGAGATATTCTTACTGACGACGGAGAGGTTTTGAATGGGAGAGATTCTGTTGGGAGTCGATTCAATGTGGCTTCTACTAGTGGATTTGATTGTGAAAAGATGGATAATTTAGGGTATTACCAGGACTATAATGGTCTTCCAGTATCCAATTTGCCACTGGAATTATCGATGAGTAATGACCCTCAAACGTTTGGGCATAGAAGTAGTATAAACGTGAATGTGAATGATAATATGATTGATCAGCTACCTTGTTCATCTTCTAGAGAACCGAACTGTTTTCGGCCTACTACAAGGAAAATAGGTTCTCTTAGACATAAATATTTGTATGGGAGATTTATTAGACCACTTAGTTCATTAGAAAGTTGTGTGCTGTCTCATCTCTACAAGGAACATGTTGAAATGGAAGAGTATATCCTACATTCATTTCAGTCACCATCTAAATCAACTATGAGGCGGTTTGTTGTAAATGACGGTACCCGGATAGTCAGCAGGGCAGTCAGAGATTCTTTTAGTGTTCAGGTTGAGATGGATGCTAGTAACTTCCATAAAGAGCCATTTATTGAAAAGAACAGGAATGTGTATGGGATACCTTTGCTTCCGAAAATACAGTCTTTGAAGACCTCGGAGACGCTAGACATCAAGAGAGGAGGGAGACAAAGTGAAGCGAGCCGTGCCAGTCAAATGCATAATGAGAAGTTCCTCCATGCAAAAGGTGAATTTTATTGTTTTAATGAGATAACTCCAGGGTTTCACTAATTCTTTGCTTAATAGAATATTATTTTCATTTGTATCAAGAATAAACTCAGTAACTCAGAAATATTTAGAACTTTAAGAATTCTAGAAGCCTTTTATCTATCTCTTAAACTCATAGTTTGAAGAATTATCTGAGCCCTTGTGTTCTTATGCTGATCCAAGTATGGCCAATTGGTATTTGTTTGTAAAACTTTGATTATTTGGAATATCCTCTGTTTGAGAAGTGGCATTTTGAGGTCTTCTCAATAGAATACTGGAAGATAATTGTTCATAAAGTGAGTGACTTATAAATTATAGTAGATTTGCCAAGTCCAGAAGAGGCCAAAATCAATTATTAAAGGGTCCTATCTATCTTTATACCTCTCGATCTTCACTATGAGGGAATTTGATGAAACTTGGTCCGGTCTAAGTGATCGACACCAGAATGCATGGGGTTGTCTTTTCCTCTACAGGGAATATTCAATTTAAGTCTGGTTTGAGTATACTTGTTTCCCATGCACATTATGTATTCAGTTCTAGTTAATAAAATTTATCCTAGAGAAAGGGAGGAAGATAATATTGAAGTTTTTTTTTTCTTTTCCTCTCATTTGGTCTATGTATTCATCATCAGTATTCTTAATTGGTTACTGTTTCATGAATTGTGCCTAAATTTACATTTTATTGTGGTCGCCAGATCAAATGATTCTATTCTGTCTTGGGATTTCTATCGGCTTAATATCCTCCATGAAAAATAAGCGTGAAATAGACAAGCTCAAAGAATTACTAAAGCATACTGAGAACTTGGTCCAAGATCTACAAGAAGAACTTGAGATGAAGGATTCTCTAACAGTGAAGGAGCTGTCAAATGAGAATTGTGAATCACTAGGCATATCTGAGAATTCTTTCTTTGGTAGGAAAAAACAGAATCTCAATCCTTCAGCTAAATCTGATGATAAGGAATTATTCGAACAGAATGCCGAAGAGGGTTCAGAAACTCTGAGTAAAATTGAAGCCGAGCTTGAAGCAGAACTTCAGAGGTTGGGACTAAATACCGATACATCAAGTACAGATAAAAGATTTGCTGATCTTCTTGAGGTAATCATGTCTATTCATTACATCATTAAGCATGTGAATGAACAAAAACATGGTGGCATTTTTTGTTGAACATTTCTTCTTTCTGTCTTTACATACGACTACATTATTTCTTTGCAACCTTATTTTCCTTTTCTCCAAATTCAAGCATATAACTGAGATTTATTCTTGTGGATACTCCCTTTGAAGTACTTAGTCGTGTATCGTGCTCTTTTGAATATAGGTTCTTTCTCTAGAATTCAAATGTTCGGCTGTGTCATATAGTCAGCGTTTATATTTCTTCTTATTCTTGCCAGGATCTTGAAGAGGAGATATTAGACTGTTATTGTTGAAGTCTTTGATAACTGTATAAATCTTAATCTACCAGCTAATCAATGGCATTTAGGGTCTCTATTTTTGCCTCTGAGGATTTCTTGCTATCGCCAACAGTTTCTTTTGGTTGTTCTACTTATCCTTATGGTTTGGTCCTTAATTTACAAATTAGAAATTTTATGTAACAGATGTAAGCTGTACGTAAAACTTTCCACACCACAGTTTTAGTTCATGTATCACATTGAAAGAGGGCATTTCATATACACATAAAGATTGGCCAACATCCTGTGTTTGGGGCTACCAATGGGAGAAACGAATTATTCACTTTACGCCTACTTGGTTTTCGAAAAAGAATGATAATGATTAATCAAAGTAGTACTCATTGTTTAGTGCTGATATGGAGCAATTTCTTTTTGCAGCTTGATCAAGAATTTACAGTAGATTTCTCTGAAGGCGAGTTGAGAGCTGACATGATCAGTGAGCTAAGTCCTAAGCTTCACCCAAATCAAGATGCAAGTGAGATAACTTCCTCAGGTAACTACACTGTTTCACCGTGGGAGCTTAGTGTTCGACTACACGAAGTCATCCAGTCAAGGCTTGAAGCACGTGTGAGAGAGCTCGAAACGGCCCTGGAGAACAGCGAGAGGAGACTTCACTGCATTGAAGCCAAGCAAATCAATTCTTGGAAAGAATTCGCCCAAAGTGAAATGTTACATTCATCTAGTGAAGAAAGTCTAACTGCTGAACCTCTTGTTATGAATTTATCAGGAGAAGCTCTGGATGCCTACAATGAGGCATATGATGAGTTGATCGATACAGATGACTCAGAAGAAGAACTTATATATTCACCTTCAACAGTTGATGAAAGCAAGCATCCACAAAGCCGAACCACCATTAACGGTCATCCATTTTCAATCCAGAATGGGAGGACAAATGGATCGATAAGCCTGGGTCGGATACTTGTTAGGGAGAAAATGAAAGATTCTTATAAAAAGATTGTGACAATGGAAGGACGGTCAGATGAGGTAGATGGCAGTGGAGATGAAAGCAGTGATTATGATGATGAAATGGAAAAGCAATTGATAAAGCAGATTGTTGAGAAAACCAGAATGGGCTCTCCTGTGGTTCGGAATGCACAAAGATGGTTATTTTCAATGGATAAAGATGTCGGCTGAGCCAGTTATAGATAACAATAGATAATCTAAGTTTTGCAGATATACAAACAAAAAAAAGGGTTGTACCACAGTATAAGGGCTCGACCTCGACACTGATCGAAATCATTAGTGTAAAACACCATACAATATCACTAATTATTATTTTTCTTCATTAAGCTTTCATATTTACGTTGCATTCATCTGTCCACCAACTTCATAGGTATTAAATAACTGACTCCACCAATATTAATAATAATGTTCAAAGTTTGCATATTTATCAAGAAACTACATCTCTTTTGCAGTTTACTCATTACCACTTCAAAATTCAACCCAACGTCTCAAACACTCTATTTAAAAAGTACTTTTTAAAGCACTTGAAAAATTGTTCCAAACAAACCCTAAAAACAAAAATAAGTGTAGTACAGTGTGGCTACAAACAACTCTGATCAATTTGGATCTCCATTGATAATAATAGAGAATAAAGAGGAAGATGGTACCTAATAGAGCACGGACAAAACTTATTTATCATTGAGAAACTAGACTGAAAGTGCATAGAAAAATCCACAATCATTGACGCAAGTCCAACATGCAAACAAAGTCGACGTTCAGTACAGTAGAATGTAGGGAAAATCTAACATGGCCATAACAAAAAATGTTGGTTGAAGTACTATGGATAATGCATATGATCTATTAGGCTCTTTTAGCAAAGTCATCTGCGTCGTCTTCGTCCCTATCATTTCCTTCCGGTTGCTCCCCTAGGCCTTGATCTCCAGAAGCATTCGTGGTGTTTGTTTCATTGCTGCCAAATTGATCCCCGCCAGTATATCCTCCAAACCCAGAGCTTGCATCAGACCCACTGTTGGTGTTGGCAAAATAGTCGCTGCCGCCACTAGCAAAATTGCTAGCAGCGTTGAAGCCAGCATCATTCCCACCAAAGCCACCACCACCTGTACCAACACTTCCACGGTTGTCGTTGGCAAAATCGTTATTATAATTTCCTCCACTTCCTTGACTATAATTGCCTCCAGAACTATATCCCGCCCCAGAATATCCACCACTAGCATCACCATAACCTCCTCCACTCCCGCCGCCGCCATAACCTCCAGAACCACCACCGCTATAGCTGCCACCGCCATAAGCCCCACCACCACTGTAGCCGCCGCCCCCACCATAACCACCACCACCGTAGCCGCCCCCACCATAACCACCACCACCAAAACCACGAGTTCTATCATTAGCATAATTCACTTTCACTCGACGACCATGAAGGTCCTGTTTAAAGAAGAAAAAAGACAGATTTAACCTAAACTTTTTCTGTTTAGCAAATATTGAGGACCAAATTAAATTAACTAAAAAGAATGAATCTCTATAATTAGACGGTCAGTTTAAATATGATTTGTTCTCATAGATTTGAAAGCGGAACAATCCTCCAAATTCCACACATCTTAATCACTCATATTGCTTTAAACATTTATTTTTCTACAAAAATCTAAATGGCAATTTTGTACCATAACATACCAGCCATTTGAGAATACAAGTACAACGGCTGTGCTATTACATGAACGAGAAGTGACATCCAACAATATAACAGAAATTTGGGACAAGTCTCCTCCAATATATAACTCACCATTATCACACGTGACAGCTCCCAAAACACTCTACATTAGTACTCAAATTAACTGTTGAGCATAGTACAGAAAATGGCCTACTATATCACCATACTTTAAGCTCTCAATATCGCTGCTACAGAAAATATGACGATTTAAGGTATTACATGAAGACATTCGGATAGGATTAATTGACATAAATATATTCACTAGTTACAGTCTTCTTCATACAAGTAACACAGTGGCAAAATCATCTAACAGAAAATAACACAGACAACTGGCACAAAGCATTTTATAAGCAGTGATACATTAATTCTACAGTATATTGCAGCATATGAATATAACACGGTGCTTTATCCTTTTTAATCTCAATGAGTCGACAGCAGAATCATTACCTGTCCATCCAATGCCTGGATGGCACTAGAGGCCTCCTCACTAGAGGTGTAAGTCACAAATCCAAATCCTCTGGATCTTCCAGTTTCGCGGTCTACAATGACCCTAGCTATCACAGTGGCAAAGAAAGAAGGGTAAACAACGAAACCAACATTTATAATTATAACTAAACTTCGGACTTGACACAATCCACTAGCACAACAAGCAGTATCCAGGTACACCCCTACCCCAAGCCACCTGGTCGGCTGTATTTCAGAAAATATTAAGAAGAGACGTAATTCCTCAAGCAGATTTGACCATACGGGTTCCAAAAGTTTGTTAATTCCATATTTCATTTATGTTACGTATAGTATAGATAAGATAAAAAGTGAAAGAAATATACTTCAAAGATAACCTTCAATACTCATTGTAATTGTAAATGAGTTGGGTGATGTACCTTCGACTACTTCCCCATATTTAGTAAAGGCTTCCCTGAGACTTTGATCATCAGTGCTGTATGAAATACCTGCCAAACGTACATACAAGCACAAGATAAGGACAAAGGAATTGGCGTATACATGTTCTTTAAAGAAAGAAATAATAATAACAATAACAGAGTGTTCTCCGAGAACCTCCGACAAAAAGTTTTGAACTTTGCATGGAAGACATCCATCGTACAGCTTGACAGATGGACAAACTGGAAGGCTGCAAATCTACTCCAATCCTCTTATTTGCACCCTGCCTCAGAATATTTCCAACCTTACTTAGGAAAGCCATTTTGAAGCACCCTGAAACAAATAAATGACAAAGAATCAACCAAGGTATCAGAGGCAAAAATGAAAAAATTTAATTTAGCCTCAAATTACAATTCACTTCGGTTTTCGACAAATTTGAGTACACATAACACTGTCGCAACACACTTCTTCACAAACTCATTGCCAGAACGTACTAAAAACGACTAAACAGGAGAATGTAAGAAATCAAACACTGGCGATGAGTGAAATGCAGTACGTGTGTACGTACGTAATAACGTTCATAACTATCCCTATAAGCATACGCTATGTTCTGGTGGTTAATAGGAACATTTCAATCACAACAAGGTGATCCGTATCACCGATACTAGTTTGTATATCGTAAGAAATGAAACCCAATAACCAAAACAAGACGCAAACGAAAAACAGTCCGTGATGAAGAGTTCGAATACGTGCAAAAGGTGAGAGAGAAAAAGACTCATCGCCTATTTGCTGCTATCATTTCCTCGAGTTACCAAATCCTAAAACCCGGAAAATTACTCGGAGAATAGGAAGAACCCATCGATCAAGTGTCTTTATGCGAACATTTTCAACGATATTGGAAGTAATACAATCGGGAAAGCATATACAAACAGCAAAAGAACGAGCAAGGGAAAGATACAGACAGAAACGATGGACTAAGTAGAGAACAAACCTTGTTCTTCTTCACCTCCCTCGCAATGCTAAAACCCTAGAAGGTCTGATCAGTCGGGGTTTTTTCACGAAGGTGAGAAGTGAAGAGAATATATTGAGCGAAGGAGAAATCCGGGCCGTCGGATCGATTGATGACGAAAAAATATCTTGGAGATGCGATTAGGGCCCGTTTGGGCACATGTAATGGGCTAAGAATGGAGGTAATAATAACTTCTTTTGTTGTTTATTTTTCAAAAGAGTAATTGTGATTTAAGTAACAATAACCAAATATCAATATTTTAAAAAAAATTAAATATAACAAAGTCTATTAGTTATAAATTTTTATCGTTGATAGACTCTTATGGAGTCTATCAGTGATATACTACCTATACGGTTATATCATCAAAGTCTATCCTGGATAGATTTTGCTATATTTACAATTTTTTTTAAATGTTGTTATATATGCTCATGCTTTCAATCGGATTGTTATATTTGTAATTGTTCCTTTTTAAAATTATTTTTATTTTCTCTCCAATCAAATTCTTAGTTAAATTTTAAAAATAATATAGTTTTATTTTTTAATATTGATAAAAGGTAGATAACGAAACGAAACATATTTATAAACTTGATTTTTAAATAAGAAATCATTTTCTCATTCGTCTTATTTGATAAACTACATAATATATAACCCATTCAAACTCCACCGTTAATGGCATAATTAATGGAATAAAATATATAGTATGATATTCCTATAATTGGATAATATATGGGGAATATATCATATAAAAATTTAAGTATATTTACTCTCAGGTTATTATCATAATTTTCATATATAAAGTTTAGTTCTTATTTGAATTCTAAAAATAAAAACAAGTTTTTTAAAACGATTTTTTTTTATTTTCAAAACTTTGACTTAAATTTTTAAAAATATTGGTAGAAAGTAAGAAACAGAGTAATAAATTTAAAGGTGAAATAGATGTTTATAGACTTAACTTTCAAAAATCATAAAGCAAATGGTTGTCGCTTTAAAGTCAATATACTCTCAATTTTATGACAGTTTAGCCATAACTTAGTCATATACTATAGCGTACAACTATTTAATCCTCGTACTTTCAAACTTGTAATAATTTAGTTATTTATTGTCAACTTTTTAACAATTTAATCACCATCGTAAAAATTTATTCAAAATTAATTGGTTTTTATTATTTGGCGATTTTGACCTTGTGTCTTGTGAACATATTGGATTCTTAATTAGTTTATTGATCTGCCTGTGTAAGAAATTTCATTAATTTTAATGATAATTTTCAATGTAAGAACTAAGTCGTTACATATTTTGTAAGTATGATAAAAATTGTTGCTTACTAAAGTTCAATAATCATATTGTTATATAATTTAAAGTACAAGAATTATTACAAATCAAAGTTTATAGACTAAATTATTATTTTCATAAAAGATTGGGACAAAAATGATTTTTTAACTTTATTAAGTTCTACTCGGTTTTTTAAGTTAATAGTAGCTTGTAATTTGTACTTTGTATCTTTAATTTAGTCAAAATGAATATCGGTATTTTATTGCAAAAATAATAAAATATTTTCCTTAATTCAACTGAAGATTGAAATTAGGTAATATTTATGGTACGAGGTTTATGGAAGTTAATAAGAAAATATGAATATTTTTTGCAGTGCAATAAATGTGTTGGTCGGGAATCAAACCTTCGACTTCTAAATGATAAGATCATGTTAATTACCATTGAGCTAAGTTCACTTTTGTAAATTAATAAGAAAATACGATGCAATAGTAATAATTTTTTATATAAATTTTTTCTTTGAAGTTTTATGGGTTATGGGAGACATGGCTAATCGAAGCTTGATTTTAGACTTAAATGTTTTTGTTTATATTGTTGTGTTTCTATATAATTTTACTTTTGTTGGTTGGAATAGATGATAGATGGAATTATGCTTAACAAGATGTTAATTTTTGCAACATTTCACAAAGGTTATTGGATATAATTGAAGAGTGTGTTTTTTCTGTTTGAGAGATTAATGTTGAACAAATTTTCGAAAAAAATTAATTTGCTGAAAGAATTTTGTATTTAAATTAATTTATAGTATAAGTAGGTATAATCTCTAGTATATATTCATTTGATTTATTCTTTTAAATGTTAACATACATTTAAATATTCCAGATCTTTTTGGAGCATTAGCTTCGAAGTCTTTCGAAACTTAAGAGAAATTTTAGCCTCTTAATTTGTCGATCTTCGAATTTTTAGAGATTGAGAATGTTCAATTCCTTCGGACTTGAGAGCCCTGTTTTTAGTTATTTAGAGCTTTATAGATTGAAAACTTCGGTCTTCAAATATTCAGAGATTAAGAGCAATAGTCTTCAAAATTTCAGAGCTCGAGAACTTTGACATTCAGCTATTCAAAACATGAGAACTTCAATATTCAGAGCTTAAGAGAATCGGTCTTCAAAACTTCAAAGCTTCAGTCTTTAGTTCCTTCTATCTCCCCTCAAAATGAAGGAGTAAGGTCTTTACTCATTGAGGTTTTTCATGGGTCTTACTTGGGTTTGGGCTCAATATTTTCTCTAGCCCAAGTTTCTACCATGGTTTGAATTATGTTAGATTTTGGACTTGAGCGACTTTAACTAAGCCCTATTTAATTTATAATTTCATGACCAATCAAACTTCTAACCAAATTTATCAATTGTGGTTCAGGCTTAATCACTGTTGAATTCGATAAAAGCTACCATTGTGATTAAATGACTAGAAAGGAGAGACGTGACATTTTTGTTTGTCATTTATTTGTCTCCAATTTTTTACTTAGAGACGCAATAATTCTTAATCGGCACTAAATTTAATAATGAAATTGTCTCTTGCTGTGATGATGTGACAAAATTTGACTGACCGAAATTTATTATCCAACACTAACACATGATGCCAAAATATAGCAATCAAATTCAAAGTATTAGTATATGTAGTAACATTTTAAAAAAATTACAAATATAGCAAAGTCAATCATCGATAGACTTCTATCGCTGATAGACTTTTATGGTCTAGGTGGTCTATCACTGATAAATCATAAGAGTCTGCCAGCCGTAGAAGTCTGATAGACTTTGCTATATTTACAATTTTTTTAAAAAATGTTTCTATATACTTTGTTATTATCTCTAAAATTGCTACTCATTATAATTACCTAGGTATATTGTTAAAACCTCTCGAAATTTCAAACATTTGAATATAGTTCGTAATTTCCAATTATTGACTAAAAAAAAAAAAAACTCCTAGCTACTAGGTTATGCCTGTAACCGCCAGGCTTTGGACATAGTTTAATGAAATTTGATAATGATATTAATTACACGTAGTGTGCATCTTAACTAATTAAAACTAAAACAGACTAATTTGATTATAACGTTTGCAAATAGTTGGCATTTATATGTGATTTTGTTTAAAGAAAACATAAAAACTTTTTTTTTTTTTTTTTTTTTTTTTTTGCTTTTGTTAAATGTTAAATTGATTTTGTTAAAACATGGTAGAGTGTGTTTATGAGTGATTTTAAAATCGTTAAAATCACTTTTGTCATTTTTAAAATCACTCAAAAACACACTTTTAATCACTCAAAATTAATTTAGTTTTCAATTTTACACTTTTAAATGCAATTTTCAATCATCAAAATTAGTTTTGAAAGATTAAAAATATGTTTCGCGGTGATTTTGAAAATGACAAAAGTGCTTCTAGCCATTTTAAAATCATTCTCAAACATGCCCGAAATCTTAAATTAAAAAGATGATTTACGAACACTTGAAGAGTTATGTCATTGTCTATTTAGTCTATGAACTTAAAAATGATATAATAGATGTATAAAATATTAAGTAAGTGTCTATTAAGGACCCATTTGAATTGACTTTCTAAGTATTTATAAACATTTTTCTTTTTGCACTTATAAACACTAATTTAAACACTTATAAAGTCAATTCTGAGTCTTAATATGATATACGGCAGATTTTGTTAAATATGAAAGTTGTGTTAAAGAGACCATGTACTAAAACATTGAAGTTTGTGTGTCTATCTGGTCTACAAATTTTAAAAAGCCGGTGATATATCTATAAACTATTAGTTTTATGTTTAATATATATTTGAATGTCTAGTAAAATTCTAAGAAATTAAAAAAAAATTACAAAACTTAATTGATAATATATTAGATATAATTTTTTAAAATAATGTCAAATAAAATCTTAAACTTTATATTTTGTGCCTAATAGGCCTACGAAGTTTATTAAAAGTTAAACTTGATGCCCCTTTTGATAAAGTTCAATGTTTTGTTATATAGTTTCTATCCATATTTAAAAATAAATAAATAAAAAAGGCAAATTATGTAAACTAAAAATAAAACAATTTTCAAAAATTAAATTTTGCTTTAAAACTTGACTAGTAATTCGAGTGTTTATTCATTATTGATTAACATCATAATAGAAAAATTGCAAGCATAAATTTCAAAAAAAGAAATTAAAATTATTATTAGACGAGACCTCCATGACTAAATTTGTAATTTCCATTCGAATAAATTTGGAGAGGAAAAGATAGTAGTGGAAGCTCATGGAGGAAGAAAAGAGAAAAATACCTAAAGTTTATTTGTGGATTAAATTTAAAAGGATTCAAAAAATAGAGAGAATAAAAATTAAAATTAGTTTACAATAGAGAAATTACTATAATAGAAAAAATATCAAACTATTTACAAATATAGAAAAATTTCACTGTCTATCTGTGATAAACCGCGATACAATTTTATCGTTTTCTATCGCTCAAGCATATAAATTCTATCGCGGTCTATCACAGATAGACAGTGAAATTTTTCTATATTTATAAATAGTTTGACTTATTTTTTTATATTTGAAAAGAGTCCTTTACAATATGTCATATATAAATTTTAAATTAATGTCTAAGGAAACTTTAACTTTTTTTTTTCTTTTTTTTTCTTTTTAAGTTAAATTTCATGCCCCGCTTGAATAACTTAAATGGTCTGTTATTAGTTTCTTCCCATATTTAAAAAAAAACGAAGCCAATTTTTGTAAACCTAAATAAACAATAGTTTTAAATTAAATTATAGTTTTTTGTTTTAAAATTTGTTCAGTAATTCAAGTATTTATTTACAATGGGTCAAAATCATAATAAAAATTACTTATAGTCCCTAAAATTTCATATAAGTAACAATTTAGTCCCTAAAATTTGGTTTCTAACAATTTAGTCCCTGAATTTTCAATTTTATAACAATATAGTCCCTAAACTTTTGAATATAATAATTTAGTCCTTATATTTAAATTTTATAACAATTTAGTCCTTATCGTAGAAGATAATGTCAAGATTTAATAAGATTTACTGGATAAACGAACCGATAAACTAATTAGAGACTCACTATTTTTATAAAATACAAAGTATACATCATAAAATAATAGAAATTGACATCTAATTTTGATAATTTTCTTTACCTTGAGACTAAATTGTTACAAATTTTAAAGTATATGAACTAAGTCGTTACAAACCAAAATCCATAGAGTAAATTATTATTTTCATGAAACTTTAAAGACCAAAAATATTTTTAACCTAAATACTAAAAATAAAATTGATATTAAACAAGATCTCGAGTCAAGGGCTAAATTTGTAATTTACAATTTCAATCCGAAGAGGAAAAAGATAGTAATGGAAAGAAAAAGGAAAAAAGACACCTGAAGTTTATCTGTGGAATAAATTAAAAAGGATTCCAAAAATGGAGAGAATAAAAAAATAAAAACGGTTGGAAAAAAGGCGCCAAAACGAGGCAAAGTTTGTTAATAAGAAGAGAAAGAAAAGGCTGAAACAATGCGACGCCTCATAAGTTCCTTCTCCACTCTCCATTTTCCATTTTCCAATTTTCAGCTTCCACTCTCTCTCTCTCTCTCCCCTAAATTCTCTCTCTTCCTCCATCCTTTCTCTGTTTCATCCTTCTTTCTCCACCCTAATTTGATTCCATCAGATTCTTTTCTCCTCTTTTTCCCCAATCATTAATCCCTCTCTGCCATTCCCAATTAGGGCCTGCTGTTTTTCTGGCCGTCGGAGGCCTCTTCTTTTCATCTCTCCGGCCGCCAGTCTCTATGAACTTTTCATCTTCCACCACTTGGGATTCGGATATCTTCGACGTAAGTATCTCGTTGTTTTATCCTCTTTTTCTTTTCATGTAATCAATTGTACGATTTAGATTTGTTCTCTTTTTGTTTTTCTGAAGTGGTAAAAAGAAGGAGCAATGATCAATAAATCGTGAATTCTTTAATCTTGGGGGATTTTAGGTTATTAGGGGTTATAGGCGATGGAATTGTGATTGGGAGGTTGTTATATAGCTAGCAATCGTCGTTGAATTGAAGCACGTGGACTCTATTTTCGAATGTGATCTTCGAATCGCAGAGTTTCGAGAGTTTAGGATTACAGATTGGGGATTAAATTCGGATGGGAGAAGAAACTTTTAGATGTCTCATTTTCCTTTTTTTTTTTTTTTTTTCTTTCTTTTTTTTTTTTTGTTTTTTTTTTGTTGAAGACAATGTGATTGATCGATCGTTAATTGACGAAATGGAGCTTGTGAAGTTATGCATTTATTTTTTCTATCGATTATGCTCTTATGGCGTGGTAGAAGTTAGAACCTAGAACCGGTTGTAATCATAATCAACTTGTAAAGGATTTGGATGCCTTGATTTATTTGTCCCATTTAATTTTCTTGCAATTTACAGGCGGTACTCTTCAGACTACATCTGACTCGAAAACTGAAGAGTGGTGCCTGAGGACGTAATTCAGATATAGATCTATGGAATCTGCGCAAAAGATCGAGGCCGGTGAATCAAAAACACATTCTTTCAACAGTACAGACAAAGTTGGTCTTTCTATTCCAAGCAAAAAATTAGTCTCTTCCTTATCCTCAGCATCATATTCCTCCTCTGACAGCTCATTTGAATTGATTGTAACTGTGCCCAACGATTTCATTAGTGGTACAAGTGACCCTTTGGAAAAGGATGAGTTGCATGTTGTAGGGCGCTCGGACTCCGAATTTGAGTTTATTACCAGTGATGATACTGAGACTCATCCTCCAAGGGCTGATCTTCCCGGTGCAGCAAAATCAAGCCGCTCATTATCACGGTCATCGTCATCCGCATCTGAATCTTCCCTGCACGATCATGTGATTGAACTCACAAAGCCTGGAAAGTACGAAGATACCAACACTATGGAGTCAGATTTGAATAAAACATTACCAGGTCCTAAACCTGGTGAAACCAGTAATGTTGAAAGTAGAAAAAATCTACAAACTTGTTCTTCCGCCTCATCTTCCTCATCGTCCGAATCTGAAAATGAACCTAAAGTTAAACTTCAAAAGGGTGGAGATGTTGCTGATAACTTATTGTCAAAAAATCCTAACTCTCCAAGCATGGAAAAGGACAACGGGTTGGTTGCAGATTTCAGTGATGACGATGTTCCCATCAACTCTATGCCTTGCAATGGGCAATCAGCAGTTTCAATCTCAGGCAGCGAGACACCTACTCAATATCCTCCAACTCAAGTGATGGAGAGAGCCGATGATCCTACTTCCCCTGCATATAGAATTCCATCCCGTGTCTTTTCTAGAACTAAATCTACAGCGCCTATGGAATGGAGTGTTGCTTCAAATGAATCACTGTTCAGCATTCAGATGGGGAACATGAGTTTTACCAGAGAACAGTTGTGTTGGCTAGGAAAATCAGGTGAGCTATGTAGGCCTGGTGAATCAGCCCTTGACGTATCCCAACATTTGGCTATGAAAACTTCTGATTGTGGATTGAAAAGCTCCCGTCCAGATGGTGATCTAGCAGCAACTGAAGCACGAGCTGCAGAAACAATGAGGGAGGTTATAAGAGAAAACTCTGAGAACCATCGCAAGGAGAGTTCGACTCTAACAGAGTCGTCGTCTCAATCAGCCAGCATTTCTCATCAGTCAGAAGGCAGCACAAAATCTTTCCAGTTTCCAATGTAAGCCACTGAATTCTCAAATTCTTGTCAACTATAATGACATCATTAAACATTATCAACTTTCCTCAAAACTAATTGGTTTAGTTAGCACGTTTTACTACACACACATTAAAATACTTGCTATAGCATTTGCAGTTCAACAAATATATGAATGTTTTTGTTGTCGAAATTTAAGATTGACAGGAGAAGGAGGAAAAAGCATTTCATTGAAGGGAGGCGATCTAGAGAAGGCGAAGCAAGAGGGAAAACCAGAATTACCACAACCATCTTCAAACCCTCAGACCCCAAACGAATCGAGTTCGGACGGATCTCCGAAAGCAGCTACAAATGTGGGGCCAAAGAGATGGTTTTCTTGCTTTTCTTGCTGCCCGTTCTGTAGTTAAGAAGTGTACAGGTTCATCAAAGATAACACTGCCCCCCTTTTCTTATGTTTAACTAGGATAATGCCAACAGGATAGTTTGCACAGTTTAATTAGTTCTCTTAACAACACGAATTTTGTTTTGGTAGGCACAGTTTTTCTCGGTTCTTGGTAACTGGCTAAACGATCTTTGGACTCTTAAATTCTTATACACTATCATTTCGTGTGATATTGACAAATTTTAGTGAATAAACTGATGAGATTAAAAAGACAGGAAAAAATAAAACGGTTCAAAGGAAGTTTGAAAGGATATTCTGACTCCAATCAAATATACTTTCTCGTTTGTATGTATTTCTTCTTTTGTGAGTGAAACATGAGAATCGATACCCCGTTGTATTGTTTGTTTGAAATGAATTGATGCCTAATTGAGTTTGTTGTTGTTTATTTTGTTGGTTCGATTTTTGTTGCTTCTGTCGAACCAATTGAAATGGCGACGGTGGAACCAATGATTGTCTTTATACAACTTTTTTTTAATTGCAAATTTGATCCGTATAGTTTGAAAAAAATTAGAATTTAGTCTCTATATTTGGGTAAAATTCTCATAAATAATCGGCCTATTTATGAAGGGTTTTATCAAACCATATGAATTATGTATGAGGTTTTTATCAAACTATTGAGACTATATTATAACTTTCATAACCAAATGGATTAAATTCTAATTTTCTTTAAATTATAAGAACCAAGTTTATAATTTAACCTCTTTGTTTTAGAACCAGTTCTCATTATATGATTTATATTTTATATTTCTCAGTCCCAAATTCATCATTCAAGGCTAAAAAGATGTCCTCGCAAAAAAAAAAAAAAAAAAAAAAAAAAACTAACAAATGTCAACTACGTTGCATACAATACGACATTATATGATTTTTTTTTTTAATATTATTATTACTCGGGCAAAATGCACTTTTGGTTCTTGAGATTTGAAGTTGATGTCTATTTGGTAAGTTTCAAAACGAACATTTTAGTCTCCAACAATTGAGAAATAATTCTAAATGGTTCTTGAGGTAAATTGACTAACCCTAAAATGACATGGTCATTAAATATGAACAACCAACTAGTGGATTTGGCAAAAATTACTATAATATTATTTTTCTATGACGTGGCCTCCCTCTCTTTTTCTCTTTGCTTCATTTTTTTTTTTTTAAATTGCATTGCTTATGTTTTATTAGAAAAAACAAAAAGTAGAAGTGGGAACAGAGTCGATATCTTGGAAGTTGAAACAAGAGGCATTGTACTTTGAGTTCCAAAATCAGACTGGTTGAGGTTGACTGCAGATGGAGGGTACAAACTTAGTTTAAAATTTTCACCGAAATCTTGAAAATTCCATTGAAACTTCGAGATTTCTCTAGGCTTGAAATTTTAGTAGGAGGAAATTTCGATTTTTCCCCAATTTCTCAAAATTTTGATATTTCCATCGAAATTTTGAGGCTTCCATCTAAATTTCAAGTTTTTTTTTAATTATTTTTTATTTTAAAATTAGCTATGCTAGCTTAATGGGATTTCTTTTCTCGTTTACCATCAAGAAACAACATATTTTTATTCAATTATTTTCCATTTAATTTTCACATCATTTCACCTCAAACTTGAATTGATGTGCGTTCTTTACTATTCCTCTCATTTTCTGTCAAGCTCTATCTACTTCTAGAGTTTTCTTTTTCTTTTCCATTATGTTGTGTTATGTTTAATGTTATGCTTTTTATATCCCTTTTATTTTAATATTATGATTTTTTTATCCTTATTGTGTTATGTTGTGTTAGTTTAATACTGTGATTTTTCATTTTTGTATCAATTTCATTTTATAATAAACAATTTACAATGATTTTATAGGTAAATATTTCATGTTCTTTAATTATTTTTCTATTTTTTAATTCTTGCTATCGTATTGACAATTACATAAATATTTTACGATATACATCTAAATATTGTCTTCTTTATAGAAATAATGATTAAAAATTATTAATTATAGTCTAATTAAGTTATAATCATAGGTTCATTAACTAATTATAACAATTTCCATAAAGGATTAAAAATTGTTATTAGTATTCTTGTTCATATTTGACTAAATAGATGACATTTTTATGTGTTACAAGCATTAATAAAAGGTGTTGGAGATATCCATGGATATTTAATATCAATATCGAACCATTCGATTTACGGATATATCGACATATCCACGGATATTTTCATCATTGCTCCTATTCTCACATTTGAGGCCATTCTCACTTCTAATTGCTCTCTTATACTCGTTGTCCGCTCCTTTCCGTGGTCACCTAGAGGATTTTGACTCACACAGATCCAACAGACCAAACGTAGAACCATCGCCCAATACTAGAATAACACCTATAAGATAATAAAAGAGGTCACACACATCAACTAGCTGACTAGTCATATTTAATAGCCACATCATTTTATCGTTAGTTAATTAACTGTCAAAGTAACTCCATAGGTTATTTATAACTATTTTTCAAACTTCAGTGACTAAAGTGTTTATTTTAAAAATTCAAAAATCAAACAAATATCAACTTCACACCTCAAGAACCAAAAGTGTATTTTGCCCTTAGTATGATTAAAGAAACTAATTAGAGAATATAAAGAAACAGAAATACAAATTATAATGAATGATTAACTCAATGATATCATATTTGAAAGAAACCACCCACATAGTTAAAAAAAAACATATTTTTACCGCAAAAATCGAAAACATCCCATATGCAATATCAAAGTAACACTAGAAAAAGTAAGTGTAATAATAAAAAATTATTATTAGATTATAACATTTATATTTATTTTATATATGTACTTTAAAAAATTGTCTAATAGACCTTCAAATATTCAATTTGAGGTTTAAATTGACGACATTAAAAGTTTAAATTTGAAATTAATATAATATGCTAAGTTTGAGGTTTAAATTAACGAGATTGAAAGTTTAGGATTAAATAAAATTGATACAACTTGTTAAATTTAAGATAAAAATACGATTTTTCTCCATTCTAATTAAATACTGAGTGAAACTTTTCCATCAATTTCCATTTTTTTTCTTTAGAGTAGCAGAGTGGAAAATTTCAAATTACAGACTTTTTAATCAATAAACTAAATTAAACTAGTTAAACTAAATTCGTTTGGACATCAATTATCCTTTCTTAATGCAACAAATGGGAAAATTTAAATCTTCAACCTTTCAAAATTTAAAAACCGCGGCAAAGGGCGTTGGGTCCACACAGGGGGTAGAGGGGGTTATTTTCGGAAAACAAAAAACTATCAAGGATAAAACCGTAACTTACTATGCTCAGCCGCGAAAACGATCTCAGCGCGCCAAAAGTTTTGCAAGTTTAGGAAAAAAGTAAATCTGAAAAAAATTATTTGCCGCGAAAACGAAACATTTTCTCTGTTTCAAAGATCCAAAAACCATTTTCCCGCTTGAATCATCAAATACAAAGCCCTCAAATCCCTTCTTCTTCCCGTCATTCTTCATCTCTCCTGCTCTATCCTCTCGCCGGAGCTGTTCTTACCTACCTTTTCTTTCACATCATCTACTGTCGAGCAATGGCGAACGCACCAACCGCTGGCGGAATATCAAAGATTTTGTCTAATCCATCCCCGGACTCCCCTTCCGATGTCCCGGACGTTGTGGTTCAGGTCACCGATCTCAAGGCGACCGGAAATCGCTACATGTGAGTTTTCTTTCACTAAGAACTCTGATTAGTACTCTGGTTTCATGTATGTTCGCTCGCACTGTGTTAGATTAACTTTTGGCTCTGACCTAAGTTCGGTGAAGTTCTCCTTATTGAGACGAATAGAAGTTGAAACTATGGTTTAGATCTTAGTGTTTGATTCGTTTGTAACATAGGCTGTTTATGGCTTTTAATTCGCAGCTAGGGCATGTACTGACTAGTCTGCAATATGATTTGTTGTTTGAATTTAAGAAAATTGAAGCTTTAAAGATCGGCGAGGTTTTTGTTGTTATTTGCGGTTGAAGATTTAGGTTGTACGGAAGATTTCTTTAATTGCTGTTGCTTCACTTTCAGGTTTACTGCTAACGACGGGGAAATGAAGCTTAAAGCTATTCTTCCATCAAACCTGACGTCTGACGTCATATCTGGAAATATTCAAAACTTGGGTCTTATTCGCATTCTTGACTACTCTCTCAATGATATTCCGAACAAGCCAGAAAAGTGAGTATAATCAGTCAAATCTTGAATAATAAACTCGTGTTAGATACCTGGTATTAGGAAAGGTCCTACGAATTTATTTTTCTTTGTTTTGTTTTGATTTGTAATATGTGGTCATTTCCCTAATATCAGGTATTTAATCGTGACGAAATGTGAGGTGGTTTCTCCTGCTCTAGAAAAGGAGGTAAAAACTGAGGTTAAGAAAGAGGAAGCAGGTATTATTTTGAAATCGAAGCCAGAGGTTGACGATAAGAGCACATTTAACAATGGATCTGGTATTCTTTTAAAACCAAAGCAAGAAATGGTTGCCAAATCAGCTGCTCAGATTGTACACGAGCAGCGTACGAAGTGAGTATGCTCTATTTAAAAGAGAATTTGTTGGCCTTCTTTATCAAGTTCCCAGATGCGCAGTTACTAATACATGTTCAAATGTAACAGTATGGCACCATCTGCACGGATGTCCATGACAAGGCGAGTTCATCCCCTTGTCTACTTAAATCCTTACCAAGGAGATTGGACCATCAAAGTCCGTGTTACGGACAAGGGAAACCTGCGTACATACAAGAATGCTCAAGGAGAAGGTTGTGTTTTCAATGTGGTGTTGACGGATGAAGATGTAAGCTAATTGCTGATTTGTTGAAGTATTGTCATTTTTTATTGAAACAATTAAATTTTCTATGTCTCATGTTGATATTTAAGTGAACTTACTTGGTTCTTCTGGTTCAGGGCACACAAATACAGGCAACGATGTTCAATGATGCTGCAAGGAAGTTCTATGAGAAGTTTTCCCTTGGCAAAGTTTACTACATTTCCAGGGGAACTTTGAAAGTTGCTAATAAGAAATTTAAGACGGTTCAAAATGATTATGAAATGACTTTAAATGTGAATTCTCAAGTAGACGAGGTTAGCAATGAAGCTGCTTTCGTTCCTGAAACAAAATATAATTTTGTCAAGATTGATATGTTAGGTCCTCACGTGAATGGAAGGGACCTTGTTGGTAAGAATCCTATCCTACCCTAAATAACTTATCCTTGCATGATTTTATTTTTAGAAGGTTCACAAGTGTTTTTGCAACTGCCAGATGTTATTGGAGTTGTTCAAAGTGTTTATCCTACAATGAGCATTCGAAGGAAAATCAACAATGAGACAGCTCCAAAACGTGATGTAACCATTGCTGATGAGACGTGGGTATCTGTTTTTTATTGATGAAAATCGTTGTCTATTAACTTCATTCATATTAAAGTTGTGAGTATCAAATTGCAGGAAGAAGACAGTTGTGATATCTTTATGGAATGATCTTGCGACCACTGTGGGGCAGGAGTTGCTTGACATTGCCGACCAATCTCCTATAATTGCATTGAAGTATCTTAGAGTTGGTGACTTTCAAGGTACTGCTAAAATTGAAGTGGGAAATTATATCTGGGGAGAGGTTCATACTTTTACTCCTAACATATTATTCGCTTCCAATTTCAGGTGTATCTTTGTCGACCATAAGTAGGAGCTCAATTATAATAAATCCAGACATAAAGGAAGCACATGATTTGAGATCCTGGTAAGGTTACACAGTGCTAATTGTGTTAGTGCCATAACATGATTTACTGTAGTAGTAAACATTCTATTATATGCGTACAGGTATGACTCTGAAGGAAAAGCCGTATCCATGTCTTCTGTAAGCTCTGGCCTTAGCCCATCAACCAAGAGCGGGTCTAGGTCCATGTACTCTGACCGGATCTCCCTATCTCATATACTCCAAGACAAATCTTTGGGAGAAGAAAAGGTAACATATAACCTTTGAAATAAAGGAAGTGAAAGTTCTATATAGAAAACAACTATGAAACCTATGGATTTTGTTTTTCTTCATTCAAATTTAAGCTTTTACTATTCAGCAAGAATAACATGAAGTTATTGTCTCCACAGCCCATGTTCTTCAGCACTAGAGCATATGTCAGCTTTATAAAGCCTGATCAAACAATGTGGTATCGGGCTTGTAAAACATGCAACAAGAAAGTGACTGAAGCCATTGGATCTGGATATTGGTGCGACAATTGTCAGAAAAATGACGAAGAATGCAGTTTAAGGTACATAATGGTTGTGAGAGTTTCTGATGCAAGTGGTGAAGCTTGGTTCTCTACATTCAATGAAGAAGCAGAGAGAATTATTGGATGCTCTGCTGATGAGCTTGACCAACTCAAATCACAGGTAACAAACCAAACAATACAAGAACTTGACATTGAGAACTAAAAACAAAATGGCTTGACCTATTCATTATGTTTTTAATTACAGATTGGAGAGGAGAATTCATATCAACTGAAACTCAAAGAAGCCACTTGGGTTCCTCATTTATTTCGGGTTAGTGTTTCTCAAAATGAATACAACAATGAGAAGAGACAAAGGATCACTGTCAGGTCAGTTGCTCCAGTTGACTTTGCTGCTGAATCCAGATTTTTGCTAGAAGAGATAGCAAAGATGAAAGCTTCCTAAGAGGTTTATTGCAAAGCCATCACTATCTTAGATAACTGTAGGACTTCAGTAGAAAATGTAAATTAAAGCATCAATTTAACAGCCATTTTCCTTTTCTGAAGTAGTGATCTTAGGGGAATGTTTTGCTTACAATACCAATTGCAAGCATGTTTTTGCATATACTACAGCTTTTGTTTCACATATTATGGTAGCTGGATGCTTGGAATGCAAGAACTTGGTGTGTAGAAACTTCACTATAAATATTAATTCTAGAAATGATGAACTAAATATTCAATTTAAAATTCATACTCTAATCTTACCAAAGGACGAGTTTTTGTTAAAACTGTAATTCATTTATCATGTATGCACTGATGGGAGATGTAATTTATCTCCTTTTATTATAGATTAATGGTTCATTTCGATTGACTTAAGAAAAAAGTGTTTTAAAAAGTCTCATTTTTTATTTAAACTATTTTGATAAAAAAAAAGTTTAAAATACACTTTAAAATTTATTTTGAGTTGGTTGTCAAACATTTTGATTTTTTTTTCAAAAATGACTTATTTTTTAAATTAAATATTTGAAATATATTTTGTTAGAGCACTAATAAGTGGTTTGGTCTTATTAAGATGGTGTACTAGCAGTGTTGTTAGATGATGATGCCCTTGTTCTCTCTTCTAAGCTATGCATCATCAAAATGGCTTTGTTTTCAAGGTTAAAGATTTTCTTCAAAGAACATTATATTACAAATATAGAGATTCTAGAGTAATCACAATGGATAACTCTTTTAAGAATAATAATTAAATTTATAGTAACATTTTTAAAGAATGGCAAAAATATAGCAAAGCATAGACTCCTATTGATATAGTCTATCAATGATAGACTCCAAGAGCAAATCTAAATTTGTTATAATTGTAAATCCTTTTGTATTGTTTTATATTTATTAATATTTTGGACTTAACTATTATATTTGTAACTCCTCCAAAATTCAAACCTTTGATAAAAGATCCATTGCAAGTCAATTCCAATATAGTGGGAAAATATATAAAGTACTTATATTAATAAATTACACCCTGTTGGCAAGTTCTACAATATACCTGTAAACACTGAAATAGATTACTAGCTTAGTAATCTTTGTTTTTTTTCTTTAATTTCTTTTAGTGCTACTAAGGGTATGTTTAGAAGTGTACTAAAATAGCTAAAATCAGAAATATACTTTTAGTCATTCAAAATCAATTTTGATAATATAAAACTTACATTTAAAAGTTAAAAACGTGTTTCAAAATAATTTTAAACATGACGATTTTAACAATTTTAAAATCACTTCAAATATGCACTAAATTTGACATCCAGAGACGATGAATAGATTCTGCCAACATCAATTGATAACTATCCTTACCATCATACAATAGAGATCTACACCTATGGTTGTAATAACATTAGACACTAACATCATACTACATTCGGTACTCTTAATTTTGGCAAAACTATGAAACACATAGGAAGGGAAAAAATCAATTAAATTTCAACCTAAAACGAGCTTAGAGGAAATAATTACATCCTCTCCCTCGCTCTACCCTGGTTAAACTAAAAAAATTCCTAGAGAATATAATATCATCAAAATGAATGCGAGATGGGGAGAGCAAAAAGAGAGAGAGATTACCCCCAAAATAATAGTAATAATAATAGCAAAAAGATCTTGCGTCAAAACAGCTTTAACGTCGTACAGCTTTATGAAGCGTTAAGGGGTAAAAAAAAAATAAATCAAAACTATCTTCTCACATAAATGTAAAATGACTAATTGTGAAGGAGAGTACCTTCAGTTTCTTCTACCGCATTAATTAATATCCTACCATTTCCCAAACCCCAAACCGCCCACATTCAAAGAGGCTAAAATTCCAAAAAAAAAAAAAAAGAAAAAAAGAAAAAAAAAGAGGTGGTAGAGCTCATTCTCAATTTTACTGTCAAAAAATTGTCAACGTATCTCTTCCTTTTAACTGTCATCAACCAGCAACGGCAGTGCGGTTTGCCCCACCTTGACGACCTCCTCCCCTTCCACCTCCATTTTGGTTGGCCCGCTGATAACCTTCCCCATTGCGTCCGGTTGAACCCCGGGGTCGTCCTGAGAACTCACCCTGGTTTCTGAATTCGTTTCTCCCGTAGCCTCTCCCACCGCCATAATTTCCTCTTGCCCTGAAACTATCATTGCGGAAACCACCTCCTCTTCCTGAAGAGAATCTCCCTCTACCACTTCCGCTAACTGCACACAGGCCAATTAATTGACACAATCAGCTCTTGTATCAACTGGATAAGGAATTTAAAAGTTTCCCCACTTATAAAACTCACAAGGATTAAATGTATAGCCCTAAAGTAACCACCACAATCTTAATCTATCAATCAGATGAGAAAACAATAAACTTAAAATGCCAGCTCACCTCGAGTGGTAGTCCTCTTCTCCTCGACAACAGCTTGACGATCACCGATTGTTACTGGTGAAGCCTGGTATCATTGAATTAAAGAGATTAATACAGCAATATCAAATCCCATGACTAAACAGTGTTATCAAACGAAAAGGGAAACAAAAACATAAAGTAGGCGAACAAACATTCCCATGACACTAAACAAGGAGAGAATTAAAGAACACATACAAGAAACTGAAATACCTAATGGTAACACATGTAGTATTCCAATGAAATGTACTTAATAAGCATTATTCCAGAACACCAAAAGACATCTTAAAAAATAAAATGAAATTGAAGCAGTAGATATAAACCTCCCGTTTAATCTTACAACATTTAGATTCATGGGTCATTCTACATGCATACAAGGACTCCAACTTCAAATTATTTTCTATCCTTACGACATTTGGACAAGAAAAAAACCCTGAGATATTTTTTCATCATAGACAAGCAACTAAAAGCAAGTTAGAATCTATGATCTCCTGGTTAAATCGAAGGTATTTCACCACTACTCCCCACCCCTAGGTATCCATTATTTCATGCCAAAAAATAAAATTGAAAAAAATGCAAGAGTAAAATTGGGTCAGCTGAACGTCAAATAATGACACTTTCAATAGCAAAAAGATGGGAAAAAGACCAAGGACATCAATTTACTCAGACGCAACCAGCCCAAGTCCACCCTCACTAACTTTCGAGCCTCATATTAACCCAATTTGTGACAAAATACAAACAAACAACTGAGCTTCTTAACAGTTGGAACCAGGTAGACACTTTTTCTCTCCAAGGCTAGAAAACAAACCCAACTCATAAATATAAAGAAGATAGGGAATATCAGTGGCTCAACAGCTTACTGTTTTTTTTCCCAAAATACAAACTATAGATGGCATAAACTTCTAGTTCATTTCAATTAATTTTTTTGTTGAGTTGCAGTAAATTTACTATCAGAAACTCGTACAAAACAAAGGTGGGTAGGCTGTTATGGTCAAATGGGATAGAACATAAAAGGAAACAAACAAGTAGAAATCTTGTTTCAGTGAAACATTCAAATGCACAAGTTGAAAATGCCAGAGATAATATGCTAGAAAAGAAAAACTACACAAAATATGGTCTTTGATTAAGGCGCAACTCTTGTGATACAACCCAGAAAATTTGCTATCAGATGTTGATCTTATGAAAAATGAAATGGGTGAAAAGTAAGACTCAACATTAATTCTTTGGTGAAATGTTCTTTTTTTGGGTAAGAATTCTTTGGTGAAATGTAAATACAGCATCAATAGTTTAAACAAGCCATGTTACAAATACTGATTTTTTTAATGCTCAAAATAACATCCCCATTTATCTGCAGGCTGAACATTCGGTTTAAACAAGCTTTGGGATCAATAGCACGTATAAAAGACTAGCTGATGAAATAACAAAAAGGTAGGAAAGGAATAAATGTTTAGGAAAACACCTTTGTAGACAATGAACAGAGACATGTAAGATGGTCAAGGGAAAACAACAAAGAAATGGGACAGAAAACACCTAATATGAGCACATAAGATCATCCAATACTCTAATATGACATACTGGTAGCAAGGAGGATATCAAAGAAACAAGGAAGCAAGATCATGAATATCACCATATCAGTACAGTATACAAATCATTCATTCTTACCGATTATAATTTTGATAGAAACCAATGTTTAAAAAGGCTAAAGAAAACTTGAGACTTTTCCTTTTGAAGGAAAGCACGATACACTGTTACTAAACATAATAGTTATATATAGGTATGTCAACAGCACTTTAAGCAAAAAATCTAAGAAAATATCTTTTACATCACTACCATTACCAATAAAAGGATGGACATATTTTACAATTTTTTTTACAGTGTTTTCAAAGCCAAAGTAGTAAAAATAGTAATAGTTCAAATTGTCACAACTAAAACCATTATTTATTTACGAATGAAAAAGATTAACATTATTCTTTTAATCATTACATGAGGCAAAGCCTCAGTGTGTTTTCGCAGAGGCACAAGCCTCTCATGGTCCAAAGAACGCACAAGGCTCAAGTCTAGGACTCTACAGTTTAGAGTCATGCCTCAAGGTGTAAGCCTAACACATTGACAAACAAATATCTGTAGGATAAAAGAACCCTCAAAGACTCCAAGTGATACAGCATAAACTCCTATAGGCCAAAGGTACAATACTCCTGATTCAGTGCCATCCTAATTTAGTAATTTATCAGGAAAAACAGATCATATGCTCCCATGTCCCAACTATCAATTTTTCCAATCAACTACAAATATAATCATAAAATGATCTGCAATATACAGTATGCTCCATCAACAGCCATGAGAAGGATGATAGATGAGCTACATATAAAACAATTTCAAGATTGCAATAAGAAGGTTAAGGTGAACTGTAATCTTTGTTACCTCAAGTGCACCATGCACAGAGCTCAACTGCTCAAACTCAACAAATCCAAAACAAAATCCTTGCTGCAGGAACAAGAAAGAAAATGTTCATATGATTAAAAAAATCAGATTGGAAAGTAATGAAAGATATTCTATTAGGATAGGACCTTATTGCTCCTGACTTGGATACCATCACGCTTAATCGGCCCAAATTTCTTAAACTCTTCCTCAAGTTGTTCAACCGTAGCATCAAATGGCAAGTTTCGTACATATATGGAGTGACCTTCGGCTGTAATGAGTATTAGCAAAATATTATATTTCAAAATAAATGTAGATATGTCATCATGACACAAGGCAAATACAACCTAAGCACTATTAAGTTCCAATAATCTAGACTTGTTTTGCAGTACATGTATAAATGGCTTACTAAAATTGGGTGCTAAAGAAATGTACATATCAACATGAGCACACACACCTTCCTCGTGAAGGTTACTACTTTCAGGAAGATTGTCACCACCATTTGCTGCAGAAACATCAGGAAGTGGAGCAGGTTTAACCGGGCCAATTGACTGATGGTCAGGAATTGCAGGTGGTGGTGGTCTTACAGCAGTAGTTGGGACATAAACAGGACCAGATACTGTCTTTGGCACCTTAACCTGAGCATGATCAAGTCAGCTGAGTAAATGTCTGAAACAAGTTTGGAACCAAAATATCAAACATGCAGACAAGAAAGAAATAACTCACAATTGATGCATACGACTTCTTTGGAGCGTCTTCTTGGGCAACAGGAGCTGCATCTGCTGTCACAACTACTTCGTGCTCACTTGGATGTGGGGCTTCAACAACCTCCTCCTCTTCAATCACCGATCCTTCATCATTACTGGAAGGATCGCAAACTTCAGGATCATTGTTCATATCTTCCTCTTCCAGCGCCATTGGAGGTTCCACAGTGAGATGATTAGGAACATGAGATGGTTCTGTAAACAGAGCAGAATCTATCTCACAACTCTGCTATAAGGCAGATCAAAGTAAATAGCACGGAGACAAAAGTACAGACCTGGTTCTGGTGTTGAAGTAACTGTTGTGGTATTGTCTTTGATGGCATCACCTGAAGAAGAGTTACTTCGAATAGATTCAGTCTCTTCAACATATCTTAACACATCATTTAAGACATAATAGCCTTTGTCCTGAGGAGCAAGAAAAAATGTTTGGGAAAATTTTCTCCTCAAGTTGTCCTTCCCCGTTAGGCATCCTGTTACCAACACAATCACTCCTTTCTCATGAGATTCCTGAGCATCAGCAGTAATTATTTCTGCTGTATAGTCTCCATAATTCAAGGATATGATCTTGTCATTTATTGCCTGTCACAACACAATTTGAACTTAATTGCCAAACAAGCAATTCAAAATAGAATTCTCCAGACCACAAAAATAATAAATGCTCATCAATCAATTACATCCTTGAAGTTCAACCAATCCAGATTAATAGGAAAAATTCAGTGAGAAGCTAGTGAAGATACATGGTTCAACCTCAAATTACAATTAACTATGAACAGACATCAAGACTTGGAAACAATTTTACCGTACCATAAACAATTTAAAATCACAACCACGATTACTGTTAGACCAATTGTCTAAATCTTAAAATTAACAAGCAAAAGCATAATCAACGGCCTAATGCGTATTTTATAACCATTCTGAAATTATGTCCCAGGAATTACCTGATTACTACTATAGATAGATCAGGTTTGTTTTAGTACTAATACAATTGGTCCTACACATGAATGCATGTTTCTCCTCAAACCTAGGAATATACATTAGTGGAGATGATATTGAATATAGACTTTCAAGTGGATCCACAGTACCCACCACAAAGAAATATATTTCTTCCATTACATTGATGGTAACATACACATTCACAATGGCCCATGTTTATCTACCCCTGCGATCATGTTTATGCACTTACACAATCCAATATTTCATCCATAAACAATGTCACAACCATATACTCCAACAACAAGTGCACATAAATGATTCACTCATGTACCAAAAATTTCAAATGCATATAAAGCAATGTTTCACACAAAAACTAAAATGCATGACCACAGAATTGGTACCACTTTCATACGTATCCCAGGCTTCAAAAAAAAAAATAAAAAAATAAAAAAATAAATAAATAAAAGGTTGGATAAATACTCTCCAACCATAGACTGCTAGCAATATCATGTAAGTTTACCTGCATGCTTGTCACTGTTGTCATCACTCCATTGACATCTGGACGGCTTAACAAACTTGTATCCTGATAGAACCGATGTACCAATTGGGGAGAATGATGAAGGATGTGATAGTACTGCCCAACAAACGCATTCCCAACCACTTGAGCACTGGGAGTAGGGGAAGAACTGGCTTCCTGTGTTGCCGCCATCTATGAGATAATTAAGAGCATACTATAAGCATAGTCCAATCGAAGATTCACCTATAACCTTAAATTGTAGGTTGAATGGATATGTGACTTAAATCTATGAGAAACAATTAAACAATAAAGTACTTAGATTAAAAAAAAACCAACACGAAATAATAATAGAAGTCCTAGACAGCAACATTTAAGGATTACTCAAAGCAGCACTTCTTTAGGGTTTTATACGTTAAGTAAACTGAAGAATCAAGTAAAACCTCGAATAAAATAAAATCAATCAATCAGCAATACGCTCTTCTTACGGCTGGCAACCTCAACTTCATCTCGCAAACATGCACACAAATATCATAGATGGCTTCTGATACACATATGCAAAAACAGTCAGATTCTACACAATACTTGCGATAGACGACGACCCAATATATATACACTAGTACGACGATACAAGTGAAGAGTTAGAGAGTTAAGAGGAATCAAGCTGAAGAGCCAAAAGAATAGGGGAAAATCGTCGAAGAACAGTAATGGGCAGCAAATGGCGAACGAAAGCGCTAAGCCCTAAACGAAGAAAAAAAAAAAGTAACAAAAACGAAACCCCACAAAACCCTAATACAGATCAACGGTATGAAGAAGAAGAAGAACATGATTGACCCGAAATTAGCAACCATCGATGGATCATTCAACAAACATTCCACATAAGCAATATTACAGATCAAGTAAACAAAACAAGGGAGCGAATATTTCGAAAGCAAAGAAGATTGAAGGAAGCAAGAGGGAGAAGAAAACGAGTACCTGCTTGAAGGGCAGAGAATCGAGCTTCCGAGAGAGATCTGAGCGCTTAGAAAACAAGTAGAGAATACGAAACAGAGAGCAAAGATTCTAAGCGGCTTTATAGCATTAGGGTTTTTGAAGGAAATAAATGGGCAATCCAAATACAACCCCTCTTCCGAAAATAAGAAGACTTTGCCCTTAGTTTATGATTGCATCTATTTTTTAAATAATTTCTGCCACTTTTAGAAAAATCAAATTAAAATTTAATATATATAAATTAGTGTTTGGTGAACTTTAATATTTAATATAAATTTAATCTAACGAACCGGTAAATTAATATTCAATTATTGTTTTTAAAACAAATTAATATTAAATTATTATCATTTATCTATAATGATCAAAACAAACATAATATTTAAGTTTTTTTTATTTTGTATTTAATATCTTAATTTATTTAATTCATTTATATATGTGTGTGATTTAATTAAGTTGAAAATTATTTTGTTTATTTTTTAATTATTTGTGTTGAGAAAAATCATTGATAAAAAAATTGAATCAATAAAGCATATGTGGGATGTGGGACAACAATTTTATAAATTATAACGCAAAATAAAAATATATAAGAGGATTTTTCTAAATTAAAAAACGCTTTTGGTTTCTAAATTTTTACAAAAAAAAAAAAAATTAATAATAATTTAGTATAAATAACAATTACTTTATATAATTTTAATTTTGTAATGATTTTGTCTTTATCGTGATTTTTTTTGTGGGATTTCATAATTTTTTTTATACATGTAGATTAATAAGTTGGTCCAAGATCAATATTTTTATAAATTATAAATAATAAGTTATTATGTAATAAAAATCAACGCTTAATTTTAACCGGCCTATCGGCTGACATCAAGATTGTTTTACAAAAGTAAGATATCTATATGAAAGATAATATTTTGTTGGAATATTTTAGTGTAACTCGAGTTACATTCATCTTTCATACATCTTTTTAATAACAAAATGAAAAAAAATACTTTGAAAAAAAAACAGAGCTTGCAATGAATTGGCGCGAGTGGAATTTCTTGTTTTTATATTTTGTTTTTAGGTTAAAATACCATTTTTATTCATATGTTCAATTTTAGTCAATATACTTTCAATTGTCCAATTTTAGTCCATGAACTTCAAATAAATCTTAAATTTAGTCCCAATGCTAGTTTGTTGTTGATTTTCTAAAAACTTTTTGTTATCTGTTAGCATTTTTACTTTAAATTTTGAAAATATATTCTCTCTATATATATATTGCATAAAAATTATTAGTATAATTTAGCCAATTTTAATAAAAATTAATTTTGAGGGATTAAATTTAAGATTTATTGAAAGTATAAAGGTTAAAATTAGACAATTGAAAGTACAAGGACTAAAATTGAACAAAGTTCAAAGTATAAGGATCAAAATTAGACAATTGGAAGTAGAGAGACTAGAATTGAATAAACTTCAAAGTAAAGGGACCAAAATGATAGTTTAATCTAATTTTCTTTAAACATTATTATGATGTGATTGATCTGAAAACCGTGTCTAAATATTTAAATATTCTTAATTAGCAAAGGTTCGTTCAGGTGTGAAACTATACTAACATTGCTTTAGTCTCATAGAAAGAAATAACATTGCTTCGATACTTATGTTCTTTAATCATTGTCCATCAATAGCATGATTATTGGCTAAGGTAACTTATTCTAACTTAGATTTTTAGGAGAATTCCCTTATTTTTTATTTTATGGAGATTGTTTTTCATTAAAAATCGATTTTTCATTCTTGTTTTCTTATTTCCATTTTAATAAAATCGTTATGTGATCATATTCTCTTTGGATTGCCTGACAAACTATTCTTCAATTGTATGATTTAACGCTTTTGACAAACTATTCTTAATGCAATTAGATCTTAAGATATGTTTTATCTATTCACTTTGGGCTAATTCGATAATTACGTTGGTTAATTAGCATTTCTAATTAATTTGATTAACTGTAAACAAGAATTGAAATCAAACCTCTTAGGATTCAATGATCAAGTAGACTTAATAGGAAACTTCGAAACAAACTCAAGCTAGACCTTTCATTCGTAATACTTCTATTCGATATTGTCTATTTTCGTGTGCATTTACTTTTATGCGAATTTACCTTTCTTACATTCAAATCAAACCAACCCCCTTTCGATTACTTTGGGCTGTAAACATTTTAATTGAGAAACACGTCGGTTCCTTATGAATTCGACTCGTACTACCACTACTACATTAAGGGTAGGAACGAAATTATTTGACCAAGAGTACGCGACAAAACTCTTGCGATTAGTGGGGATCAACTAATGGTGAGCGCAAAATTCACTAGAAGACGTGAAAGTTTTCGTGCCTTCCCAAAGATATTGGTGGACTTAATTTTCGTGATTTGGAAGGATTTAAAGCATGTGTGGAGGGTCTTGCATAATCCTTCAGTGCTAGTATCAAAGGTTTTAAAACATTTGCTTTGTTTTCAAAACTATTAATAGAAAATAGATAACTAAACAATAAATTTAGAGTTGAAGATATGTTTATAAGCTAATTTTTTTTTAAAAAAAATTTAAATAATTACCAAACCGAGCTTAAAACTATCCCAATAAATTTAAATAGGGAACTAGTTTTAACTTTAAATTTTAAAAAATAAAACTGTGATTTAGTTTGGTGCCATATGTGGTTCGGCACCCTTTTCCCCTATTTTACTAGAACATATAAATATATATTTAGTGTTGGATAAGACTATTTTTATAGGTATTTATTATTATAATTATTATTTTAACCAAAAAATGTTACTGCCTAGTTTAGTTTGCCACCTTTTTAATTTATTATAATAATATTTTTTTAGAGGAAGGGTCATTTAGTTGGAGCTTTTACTGCCTGAAAATTGAAATAGTGATCCAAAATCAATGTTTGTTTCACAATTTTATTTTTATTTTTAAATAATTTTATTTTAAATATAGTTAATTAATTATAAATATTTGTTTTAATAAATCAATAATAATCTATTAAAATATTTACATAACTTACTTTTACAATAAGAATTTATAAAAGGAATACAATTACTTATTTACATAAATTATTAATTAATTAGCTAAATTTTTTTAAATATACTTAATTAGTTAAATAGGATTAGTTAAATTTAATCAGTACAAAATTTCATTTTGACTACTTATTATTTTATAATAATAATAATAATAATAATTTAATTTTATCTTTCATTAGCGTCATATAATCATTATTGATTATTTATAATCATTAATTGTGATTGATTTTTATTACTTTATTTATTATAACATATATTTCTTATATTATTTAATTAAAACTAAAATTATCAATGTTGAATTTAATTAATTATAAAAACGATTAAACATTAGATTATGATTAATATGACATTTATTGAATATATTAATCGGTTAATTTTAATTATAAATTACTCAATTTTTAAATATTTATAATTAAAATTATTAGCGATTCTTTAGTGAATTAATATATTACAATTATGTAAGTTTGTCACGCTTAATTTCATAAATTAAATACAAACATAATTTTTGTTCATAAAATTTTGATAGCATTTCTTATGCATAACCAAACTTAGTCATATTTGATTCCCAAACATCTTATTTTTAAGCGTCCTATTTCCAGACATAATTTTATTCACCAAGACAACTATAAAATCTTAAACTAAACGACCCCAGGTTAATTCATTAAAGATATACCAAATAATTCATTCTTCGATCCAACGAGATGGGAAAGCTAACCAAGAACATCCTACGTCCAAATACTAGAAGAAGAAGAAACAAACACATGGTTGGCTAAATTATGAACCACTCGACCATACATATATAACTAAAACCCCGATTATGTTTTAATTGAATATTTAAATTAATTAGATTCTATATATGAATTATTTGATAGGTAATGATTTATATTTACTATAAAATTTGAGTAATTTATATTTAAATGTGGATTTAATAGTATAAAAAAGATTAGTGAGAAATTAAACTATTTAACTATTTCATAGTAGTTATTTAAGTTAATTGATTTTTTTTAAGAAAAAATTATCCACGGGTAATTCCCGTCCTAATCCCCACAAAATTAGTTGAAAAATTGGAAATGAAATGAAGAGAGGGGGACTGGAAACCACCCACAACCCGCTCTGTAAACATTTCTAATTTTGATCCAAAATCACTTTTGACATGCCTAAAATTACTTTTCTTCTAAAATGATGTTTGATAATGATGAGAAAGTCACTTAAAGTGATTCTTATCAGTCACTAGGGAGGTAATTCCCAAGTGATTTTTTATTAGACGATGGTAAGTGAGTTTTTTTTTTACTTGTTTTTTTTAATTAAAAAAATTAGACTATCATCAACTATTATTAAAAAAAGACTATTGTTAATTATTTTTTTAATTCAATTTGTTGGTGCATGATTCGATCTAAATGTTTGAGCAAACTTGCAAAATATATGTCCCGCATTGGTGTGACATTTCATGCCATACACTTTGATGCTTAAGTTATTACTGAGGTTGAATTGGTATCGAGCTGAGCAAATATAGATTGCATACTTTGTGTTGGAAAATGGACTCCTATACTTATACCTGCTGTTTTGGTGCACTTGTCAGATTCCTACATGGTGCCATTGATGTTAGAATGGAAGGTTTAGAGGTCTTCAGTTCAACCTACTTTGCTTGACATTTTCTTGCCCCTTTAAGTAGTAAGCTGCTCACACCTCGGCTTAGTCGCACAACCCTTGAGGTGATTAACTTCTTTACAAATACACGAGCTTGATGGACCTTCTGGGCTTGGGCTCGAGGTCCTACAAGGTCAAATCCACTCATAACACAATTTTGACTCCCGATTCAATATTTTATAATTCGCCTACCAACTTAAACAAAAAGAAAAAAAATTGTGTAATAATCTTCATAACCCCACTAATTTCAATAGAATAATAGCGTTGCATAAACATAACTTTAATTGATGCACAAATTAACTATTGAATAACCTTGTCAAAATTTATAAATTTTAACCAAAAAAAAAAGTTACAATGCCGTTTCTCCAATATATATATACCAATTTCACGTCGTACACTGTATATAAACTTTATAGTTCATCAAATACATAAGATAAAGCCTTTATTTAACTATATTTAAAGGAAAACTTTTTATAGGGTTAAAATTGCAACAAAATTTAAAACTAGGGTGGTAACGCTTATATAAATTAGAGGTGCGAAAGTTCATAAGTTTGTTTGTTTTTTTTTTTTTTTTTAATAATAATAATAATTTTTAAAAATAAAAAGTTAGTTAAAACCGAGTGTATTAATGCCACCATGAACATACTCAAGCATGTACTATTGATATAAGTTATTGATTTGTCTCTTATCAAAAAAAAAAAAAAAAAAAAAAAAAAAAAAGTAAAATTGATTTGTCACAGGTCAAAGTCAAACTTTCGCTTTAGTCTCCCCTGCCGCATCCCTTCCCGAAGGGCTGCCCATGAATCAAGAAGCCATGGAAGATTACGGGACCTTGCCCGAAATTAGGGCTTCTTCCACTTTTGCCCTAATACAGCAACGCAGAGCTCACGTCCATTGTCCCGGTGGAGAAGGTATCGGAAGCATTGGAGGTGGAATTTTTGTTGTCCTAAACAAATAGCGCTTCTCGTTGTATGCTTTTGATTGTTTTGTCTTTGTAGTGTTAAGTAGTAGGAATTGATTCAACATCTTTTTACGTTTGTTTGTTTGTGTGTGTTTGAATTATGTTCTAGGATGTACCAGTACAATCCTCTCAAAACCAATCGGAATTTAGGGCAGTTATCTAAGAGATTTATAGCTTTTTTTCCCCCACAAATTTAGATTATTTAGGTAGTTCTGTGCATGTTTGTTTCTGTAGTTTGTCCTTTTCGTGTAGGTTTGTAGGAGTTATTTTTCCTTCTGTTCTTTTAAATCTACTGGCATGTATCTTCTCAAAATGTTATGGAGATTTAGCCACCCATAAAGAGTCAGCTTACTAAACTGTTTTGATAATAACTATTACTTTATCAGTCCTAGACACAGAATGTCTGCTTTACTAAACATGGGAATAAACATTTAGTGGTTTGTTGGAGTGGTCAAGCTTGAATAAAAACATAGTTTTCTTTGAATGATATGAACTGCAAAGCTTGAAAAGCCCACGGTTATTGTTTTCCTTGCAAAGCTTGTTCATGCTTTCCTCTTGCATCATATTTACTTGGTTTGAGTTGACCTTCTTCATTTATGTGTTGTCAATCCTAGCTTTTATGAGGGAACTTTATCTTAAGCTTCAATATGACTGCAGACCAGTATAATTTGGATCGTGATTGCGTTTTTCATGGTTTTAAAAATCTTCTTGAACATGTGATTCATCATTTTAACTATGTTTCACTGAATAAATTATGTCCTTGTATTGAGCTCGTACATTTCTAGCTTGGAGCTGGGGCTCATGGGTGATTAATTTAACCGTTTTTTATCGTTTACGTGCAAGTTCCACTTTTGCTACAACAAAATTACATTCTCAATATTGATTCCCTATGCTTCACAGGTTACTTGTTTGGGATTATGTTTCATTGATTAGCACCTGGCGTTAGAACCATGGTTATTGTGTTCCTTGACCACAAAGCTCTCCTTGCCGTTTGTATGCTGTGTTGGCAAGGATTAAACCTGACCTGACTACATGAGAGCTCAGTTTAGAAATAAGTCAACCCAATCGACCACATTCCTGAGAAAGACAAAAATGTGCAAGACGAGAGAGTTACTCATTTGTATTGCAATGACAGATATTTTAGAACATTCATTCTCTAAAATCCATCATCGTGTATGTCTATTTGTGCCTTTTAAACTAACATTTTATTTATAGATTTTTTTTTTTACTTTCAGATAGGAGGTTTGTACCATATATCTTTATAGAGAATGAACTTGTCTATTTTGTGGTTTTGATGCAGAAGTTGGATTTTTACGAGTTCACCTGGTAGAAGATACTTTAAACAACTATGAGAGACCAATCCGAAACATTTACTTAGATATGGCACCATTCTGTCAAAAGTTGTTATATGGCTTTCTGCAAGCAACTGATATTGATACTAACAAGGTCAGTTCCCCTTAACCTGCTTAATTAGATCCAACAAAAGGCAGACTAGCAATGTTATTGACTTAATGTGTTTTTATAGCTTTAAGTGAATAAATGTTTTGTCCATTGAAGTTTCGTTTCTCAAATAAGTACCATTTTATTTGTTATTAGGTACACAGAGTAGTACAAAGTAACCATTCTTCACTTATTGCTCTGTTGCCCTGCCTTTTTTTTGCCCGCACTTGAGGTAGAATTGATATATATAGTTGAGGCATTCAAGTGTAATAGTTATGGTGCTCAACTTCATTAGAGGGCAATAATCACATCACATTTTGTATCTTTGATTCCTTTTCTAATAATTGTATTTACTTAAAATCCTAATATAACAGCGGGAAAACATGGATGGCATGTCTACTTGTCAACTGCTTGTTTGTACATTTGAAACCTCATAAGGATTTTTCATCATTTATTGAATAGTACAATGACATGTTTAGGAGTGAGTCTAAAATCACTTTTGTCATTTTCAAAATTACTATAAAACATGCTTTTAATTATTCAAAACCAATTTTTATGATATGAAAATTGTATTTAAAAGTGTAAAATTAACTATTAAATTAGTTTCGAGTGATTAAAAGCGTGTTTTCGAGTGATTTTGAACATGACAAAAGTGATTTTAACAATTTCAAAATCACTCTCAAACATGTCCTTAATTATTCAAAATGAATAATAGTATGAAAAATGTGTTTAAAAGTGTAAAATTAAACATTGAATTGATTTTGAGTGATTAAAGATGTGTTTCAATGTGATTTTAAATATGATAAAAGTGATTTTAACAATTTCAAAATCACTCCCAAACATGTACTAAGTAGGTGAGAATAGTTGACCTGAACTCATAACTTATAAAACTTCCTCAGTTTACCATTGGGCCTTCTGACTGTTGCACCAACCTATGATGGTTTATGCTTGTCTTATTTGTTAGCCTCTCACTAATGTCTTTTTTTCCATCTCTTAATCTGTGCTGAAAGAGTCATAATTGTTGTATCTAAACCGAAACTGATGTTAGTTTCCTGAAAAGCAAAAAAGAGAAAGGGAAAAGACTGCAGAAATAATCAGAATTGAGGGAAGTTTCTGTTTACCGATATTGATAGCTATTACTTTCAATCATACGAATGATAAGTATGAGCTCTATAATTGACTTTGATGCAAACTTTACGTCTGATCTTGACATGATTTGTTAATTTGATGGCTCATCTTCAGTTCAATCATTTGAGAGAATGAAAGAAGTTTGCTTGGTTGTGAGGATTCAAAGACGTGGGTTGATGCCAAATATTACATTCCTAGGAAGTTGACGTCCAACCAACCCCGGGGTCATTTAAGAGCATGATGGTACCGCTCCGGCTCCATCTTCTTCAATATCATTGATGTAAGAATCCCTTTTCATTGTTATCATCAGAAGCTTTACATGTGTGGCTGACAATGCTTTGTTTATCCTGAGCTTCAGTTTCTACCTTCTTTGTACTTGTTATGATCTTGGTATTCAGTCTATGGATCATCTCCTTTGACAGATAATTCTTTACCTTCTTTATTGTTCTCTTCTATTTATTGATTAATTTTTTCCTCCCATGCAAGAATACTATTTAGAGTGAAATCCCCATGAATTGGATGACTAATGGAAAAAAAAAAAAAAAAACTGAGTTTGGAGGAAATGAGTTCGAAATTTGAACAACCAATGTTCCCTTGGTGACGAAATGTGATGGATCAAGCAGTTGTCCCTCGAGACGAGCCGAAATGTGCTTCAACTAGTTCGTACACTTGCAAATGTGTGTGTATAACTGTATATATATGTAATGATAATTCTGCATAATTAAGCAATATTTGGAAGCTGTGGAACTAGGAAGCCTCTGCTATTTATATTGGAGACCAGTTTTTTTTTCTCATTCTATATAGAAGTTGTTTGGAAAATTGTTTTGCAAAATCTTTTTCATTAAACTCTGGAATGCGTTTAGGGACTTTCTAGAATTAGCCGAATATTTTTCTTACATTTTATTGATCACAAACAGAACCAAAAAAAAAAAAAAAAAAAATCAGTTTCATATCTGTATTGTTTTGACAACATATATATTTAGTTAATTGAGATTGGACACTAACTTAAAATTTAGTGCCTTCTTCAAGGTCTTTTTATGAACTTCTACGGGGCATTTACTCTACCACAAAACGAAACAGCGGTTTACAACAAAGTGACCCGAGACATCAAGCAAAGAGTCATTGCTAACGCCCTCGATCAATGCAATGGGGATGTGTCTTATTTATCTTAGAGTGTGATGGATTGGGCCAAGAGGGTTTTTCATATATTTTTTTAAATAATCGTTTACTATTTTAAAAACAAATAATATGATTTTTTTTTTTTTGGCTGTTTTTAAACATGGAAAAATGAGCATAACTGTTTACAAATATAGAAAAATTTTAGGGTTGTTTTCAAATACATAAAAATGAATCAAACTATTTACAAATATATAAATTTTTTACAGTTTATCAGTAATAGACCGCGATAGAATTCTATTGCTTTTTATCGCTCAAGCGATAAAATTTATTTGCTTGAGCCATAGAAAGTGATAGACAGTCAAATTTCTATCACTGATAGACAATGAAATTTTTCTATATTTGTAAATAGTTTGATATTTTTTCTGTTTATAATAATTTTCTAAAAACAAAAATAAAATAAAATTTATTAACAAATGAATAAAAAATGTGCCAATGCCTAAAATTTCATCAAGGGTAGGGATAACTTACTATTTACACTAGGGTCTGTTTGAAATAATTTATTACATTTTTAAAAACCTTTTTTTTAATATTTTTATAGCACTTAAAATGTCAATTCCAACAAGCTCTTACCATCAATCTCAATTCTTTTATTTTCCAATTTGACGTTGTTTTTTTTCTCTCCCTTTTTTCGAATAACCGTTCTAGAATACAAAAATCTACCAAAAGAAAGTAAGAGTAAAAAAAAAAAAAAAAAACCACTTAAACATGGTTAATTTAACTTTGAAAACAGAGTAAAATTGAAGGTGAAATTGTTAATAGTACAAAAGAAGATAAATAGAGCTGACCTGATATCTTCTTTGGTATTGGGGTTTCTGCTGAACCCAGAAGAAAGTGAAGCAAAGGACTTGAATATAAATTTATAACACACTCCCTCCCCTTTGATCTTATATATATATATATATATATATATATATATATAATAATAGTAATAAAATGTTGAAATTGTCAGTTATTTTATGTTTAATTATGGTCATAATTCATAAATGAATAAAATATTGTTCGGACTTTGGAGTGTATCAATAATTGATGATTCACTTTAAATGTCATTGCAGAAAATTCTGACACCTACTTTTTTCTCTGCTGCCAATCATCAAGGAATGGTTTCCCCAATCAAGAATCGGACCCCCTCCTATTATAATAAATAAATAAATAAATAAATAAATAACCCAAATGATAAAATCACAAAATATATTATTTTTAGGCTAAAATATAAAAAACACTCATTAAAAATTATTTGGGAGACTAAAATGTAATTAGGATTACTGAGAACTAGATGAATGTGGGAATGTGTGAGAAATCGAGAGTGGAATGTGAAGCGTAAAAATAGTGGAAAAAAGGTTGGGATGAAAACTGTGAGAACGGAATAAGTTTGATATTACAATTCGAACAAAAAAACGCTTAATCCAAACATGAATTTTGAATTTCATTACAATTCAATCTCATTCCAAACCTGACTCTTAAATAGTCTAAGTATTATCTCTTTTATTTAAGAAAAAGCTCTCAAAACTATTTTGGAGTAGAATCATTTAGAATAATGTTATATGATGCGTTGATTTTTTTGTCTCATTCTAACGGTCGTTTTTCTATTCCTAAGATAATTTTGAAATTAATCAAGCGTAATATTGTAATTTTGAAAGAATGGAGTTTTTTTTTTTTGGGAAAATGACAAAATTCAAAGTATTTTAAATTTATATAAAAGTATATGATATAGGTAGAAAACATATTATTATATTGTCATACTATTTTCTATCTTAGGTTAAATTAAAATTTTGGTGTGTTGAACTTCTATGGATTTCAATTGTTGTTCTAATCGATAACTTTGAATTTCACTAAACAAAAAAAGAAGAGAAAAGTTTCAAGATGTTATATTTTTCTCGTTGAGTTTAGAGTTTAATTTCCATATGATCCCTAGGTTTCAAAATGTTACAATTTTACCTTTAAATTTAGAGTTTAATTTTCATTTCATTTCTAAGTTTCAATCTTTCAATATTTTATACTTTTACCCTTGATTTTTTTTTTTACTAATACTCACTTATTTGACGTCAACTTTCAATTACTTAATTTAAAATTATTATAGTGTAATTTTTTAAAATTATTTGTAATAGTGACGACAAATTATTGAAAACTAATTTAATTAGAATTAATTTAATTCTTTTAACTTTAATTAATAAAGGGTAATACCAGGAATTGAAAGTGAGTATCTAGCGAAAAATTAAGGTTAAAAGTGTAAATCTTGAAAGTCCTATGGACCAAATTGAAATAGGACTCAAAATTCTGAGGTAAAAATGTAATATTTTTAATTCTAGGGACCAAATAGAAATTAAACTCGAAATTACGGGACCAAAAGAAGCTAGATCTAAAATTTAGAGACTAAGAGAGAAATTTTAAATTTTTTTTTTTGGATCTAATACTACCTTTAGCATTAATTTCAATGTTTATGTAGGCAAGTAGACTAGAAGTGAATTCTTAGAAGAACTTCAGCCCCATTTTTGTCTCTCTTCATCCACTTTATATATAATATATCTTTACATAGTATTGTTAAGACTAATCTATAAATTAGGTTAAATTAATAAGTTTAGTCATGCATTTTTAAATTTGTGTTAAAAGGGTTTTTATTATTTTTTTTTGAAAAAATTTAAATCTTGTTTTTTTCTTTTTTTAAATAAATCATGAATCTACCAGATATATATAATTTTTAATTTTGTATATATATCTAGTAGATTCATGAATTATTAAAATTAAATTCTATGTATATTTAAAAAATTGTTGAATATATTAGAGACATATTAGACAAAAAAATAAAAAATAAAATTGAAAGTCTAGGAGAATATATTCCATCACTTTTTAAGTAGAAGAGAGGTAGCTATTAGATTCAAAATTGAAAGTTCTATAAATATATTAGACATTTTTTTTTAGAAAATTACTATAAACAGAAAAAATATCAAACTATTTACAAATATAGAAAAATTTCCACTATCTATCAGTGATAGACCGCCGTAGAATTCTATCGTTTTCTATTGCTCAAGCGATAGAAAATGATAGAATTCTATCGCGGTTTATCACTGATAGACTGTAAAATTTTTCTATATTTATAAATAGTTTGGCTCATTTTCCTATATTTAAAAATAACATTTTTTTTCAAGTTTAGAGATTGGATTAGACCAAACTTATAAACTTGTAAATTACCCTATACATTTAGTTTAGAGATTTGTTATTTTTTTTAAGAAAAACAAATATATTATTTTGGTCCCACAATTTTGAGGGTTTTTATTTATTTATTAATATTGTCATCTTTCAAACTTATTAGGAAAATATAGTTATTTTGAAATTTATTATTCAAATAGTGTTGTTAAAATTAAACACAAAATTTACGAGATAAAAGTGTAAATCTTAAAATTTAAGAACCAAATGAAATATTAGACTCAAAATCTAAAGACCAACAAAATATTTTTAATGATCAAATTGAACACAAATCCTAAAAATGCAAATGTCAAACTTATAATTTCACAAAAATATAGATCACATTAAGAAAAACCAAAGAGAAATTTCTACTTTTTTTTTTTTTTTTTTTTTTTTTTTTTTTTTTTTTGAATTTAGAAATTTCTCCTAATTACTACATAGGATCGTGTAGCAAAAGTCTTCTATATTTATCACAAGTTAATTTCTTCTACTTTTCATTTTCAATATATATTTCTGATTTTTTTTTGTCAACTATAGAATGTGGTAGAGAAAAATATCAATTAATGTCTCTAATATGAAATAATTATAGATATTCTATAGTTGTCTATTATATAATATAGATCTCTTTTATATATCTCTTTTTCAAAATTAATTAAAGTTAGGAAATGAATGGTAAAAATATACTAACAATATGATCCAAGAAGAAAATGACAAATAATGAGAGGGCTTTAACAATCCCTTTCAATGAAAGACAATGAAGTCTTATAATGTGTTTCTTTAAACAACCAAATTTCAATTCATTACTCAAATATTGACTTACCTTTCAAATTACTCTTGCATTGGACAGAACAACTTGGATTTCGGGTTCGTTTGGATTGACTTGAAAAAAAATATTTTTAAAAAAATTTAAACTCTTTTGATAAAAATTGTTTAAAATACACTTCAAAATCTATTTTAAACGGTTGACAAACACTCTAATTTTTTTCAAGATGACTTATTTTTTTAATTAAACACTTGAAAATGTATTCTAAATATGATTCTTCTGGTTGGGATTTCTCAATACTTTTTAGTTTGGATACTATCTTACTTTTGTTAAAATTTAATGCAATTTATGGTTTACTTGTGGAGATGTTTACTAGAACAATGTGACTGACAATTTTAATTACATCATTGGATGGAGAGAGAATTAAAAATACTGTGATTTTATTTTGGGAGTTACGTTTAACAACATGTGAAATTGGGGAGATTTGAACCTCGACCAAACCACTAGATCGAGAGTATATATTATGCCTTATAATTAGTATATATAGGGTATGTTTTCATAACATTTTCGTTTTTGGTCTCTTGTTTCATGTCATTTCTTGTTTTTTTTTTGTTTTCTCAATAAATAAAAAAATGAAGCTACATGTTCGATAACTATTTTTTTTTGTCTTTTATTTTTTTTATTGAACAAAAGTAGAAATGTGATTGGTAACCAAAATTGAAAATAAAAAATATGAATATTGACGAGGGTGATGACTTAAGTTGATTATACATATAGTTTAACATAACATTCAAGAGTAGAGATTTGAAACTCTGATTTTAAGTTAAGAGGATAAACGTCTTAACAAATCGAGCTACGTTCAGGTTAGCTAATTTCTTTTACTTGTGGGTTAACATAGAGTGCAAAACAAATGTCTTGTGATATGCGGTGAAAATTCAAATTTCCAATCATTGAGTCAAAGTTATAACACTTTTAACGACTAGTTGCATTATGATTAAGTTTACATTTTTATTGCAAAACAATAAAATAAAAAAACAAAAGCAGTAATGAAAGAGTTATCAAATCACATATCACAACAACATCATTCTATAGAAAATGATCTTTCAACCAGACACTAGAGACGTTTAGAACAAGTAAGACCTTTGATGTCGGTAAAATTAAAAAGGCGCACATGTATAGTGTCGTTGACACTGGATCTTCGAACATGACAAACTAGCTATTCCACATAGGATGCATAGGTTTGGGTTGAAAAATAAAACTTGAATTGAATTTTAAATATAATTTTAATTTGATGGAAAGGTAGAAAATGAAGGGGCAATAATGTTTATTTTTGAAGTGCTGTTGGATATGTACGACTTTTTTTCTTCGAATGCAACCACAAATAAAAGCTTGATATATACATTAAATTTGGGTTGCTCTTTACTAATAAAAGGACATTTTTGGGTGGGGCAATATATTGAAACTTTTAAATAATGCACGTGAACTCTAAATATTCAAGGGATAATAATGGAATTTAACTAATTAAAATTAATTAATGGTTTCTTTATCTTTTATAAAACCAAAAATTACCTTTTTTTTTTTTCCTTCAAAACTTGATATAGATGAAACAAGACAGCTCTCTGGCTAGTTAAATTACAAGTTTAGTCTATAAATTTTAAGGTTTATATTTAGGCCATTCTGATTGAGGTGAAACGTGATAAATATATGATAATCGGAAAAATGGACTTCTCATTTGACTACGTTTTGTGTTGTTTACTTGTCTTTTGTACCCGTACTGACATATATGAGACTCACTTCCAAATCTGTAATAAAAAAGTGCAATTCGATTGAGGAACGGGGAGTGATTAATCTGATTGTGTTTGGAAATTAAATTACCGTTATTGTTATTGTTATCGTGAGTGTCACTGTTATAGTATGAAAAGTATGAATCTGTCACATTTACTGTTATTGTTACCGTTTGACCATAAACTGTAACGATAACAGTAAATGTGAGTACAGTTTCACAATTCTAAATAATCGTGATCAAAAGCAATATCCAATTACATTTGCGATTGTGACCCATTATGATTGATCTATCAATGGAATCCAATTAAGATTACACCAATTTTCATTACGGCGGAATTGGTAAACATGAAATTCAATTTTACATTTAATAGATGTGAAAAAAATTGACATTTTACCCTATAATTTCCACTACCCAGTAGCTTTTAGGGTTAGGGTTTTCCTGAAAGAGAGAACAGTTTTGTTAAAGTAATTAATTAGTACATTTGGCAAGTTTTTTTTTTTTTTTTTTTTGAATAAATAATTTCAAAATTTAAAATTTATTTTTTGTTTCTGCAAAAATGGCTTATTTAAGGTTGACATATCCATCTTTAAAACACAAACCTACTGTTTTTGGGCAATAAAATAAAAATGCAAATAACCTTTCATAAAAGAGGGCTTTCTACAGAAGTTTTATATATTATATTGTGTACTACTTATAAAAAAATAAAAAATAAAATAAGAAAAATAAGAAAAATACAGGAAAATACATAAAGAACAATCAAAGGGCTAAGAGAAATATTTTCATTCAATCCATATTTATCACTTTATTCCATCACACTCCCAGTCTTCCACTGTACAATTAATAATTTTCAAACTAAATATATTATCATATTGGGGCTTTCAAAGTTTTCAATTTTTTTTTTTTTCTCTTTGAGAGGAACCATTTTTCAAACTCACAGTGAAACCCTATCAATTAAGAGGCCCTGTCAGCTGGGTGTATTATTCAGGTAAAAGGGACCATTCATTTTAATTTGCTAATTAAATATATAATAAAGTTTCAATTTTTATTCATAAAGAAGAAAAAAAAAAAATTTTACTACACAAAAAATGTAAAGGGTATTTATAATTAGGTGAAATTATAAGTTTTTAATCAAGTTCTAATGCATCTCTAAACTTTCAGTTTTTTAGTCTTAATTAATAAATTGAACTATTTTCAAATATAGAAAAATGAGTCAAACTATTTATAAATATAGAAATTTTTTACTGATTATCATCACTTGAGCGATAGAAAACAATATAATTCTATCGCGCCCTGTCGCTGATAGACAAAGAAATTTTTCTATATTTATAAATAGCTTGATATTATTTTTTCTGTTTATAGTAATTTCCCTAATAAATTTAATAGTTTTAAAAATTAATTATTATATCATTCTAACTTTGAATTCTGTGCTGCATAAAATCCTAAATTTTTAATTTTAGTATTTAATAGAATCGTAAATTTAAACTAAAAAAATTTGTAATTTTAAAAATTTATGAATCAAATAAATACAAATCTTAAAATTTATAGACTAAATTCTTGTAATTTTTTTTTCAACAGAGATGGAGATATAAAGTAGGGCTCAGCTAGCTTTTTGACTGGCTCTGTACAATTGTTGCAGTTGCAGTTACAGTCACTCTATTAATCTCCTCAATTATTATATATTATTATTATTATTATTATTTTTTTTCTTTTAGATTCCCATTTTATCCATAATATATAGAAGTACTCAAAAGAAAAAAAAGTCTCCTCCTCCCTCTTTTTAAAAATTTTCTCTTAATTTCTCTCTCCAAAAAAGCCATAGAAATATGATTTTTTTTTAGGGTTTAAGTTTTTTTTCTTTTTTTTTTGTCTCCCCATTTTACAATGTTCTATTTGGACATGTGAACTTTTTGCAGAGATATATGGACAGAGATGTGTAATATATAAACGGATCTCGAGTAAAATTGAAAAGTTTTTCCCTTTTTTAAGCTACAAGAATTATACGATGAACTAAGCTTTTAGTTGTACTATACATACTTTGATATAGTGAAAGGGTTAATTTGTTGGCTTGTTACAAAATATACAGTTTGTGAGAATGACTCAACCGACAAAGTTTAGTTCGATTTCTTTTGAAAGAAGATACTTTAATAGTGGACGTATATGAGAAATATATAATGTCTCAATTAAAAGAGATAGATATAAAGTAATAACTAATGGTGAAATTAGTTTTACTGTCGGGTATTATAGATGTATTATATTATACTTATTTATTGTTATTTTCTGTTATGATTAATAATTTCTCCTATAAATATACTTGTATTCTGTCAATTAATTAATAAGAACGCCCTCACAAAATTCTTACGAGAGATTATTATATGGTATCAGACTTTCCACGTTGTGTCTCCCTCTCTCTCCTCTTTCGTGTTTGCCTTCATCAACAGACTAGGTTTGAACAGGGAAACAAAGGAAAACAAAAGCATTATATGAAAGTATATGTCAATTAATTGTAAGGGCAATAGACGCAACGTTCATAGTTGGAGGAATAGATTTGACATGGTCCAAAGGGCGATGACCTCATCATTCACTTTGATTTAAAGCAATCATCTAAAAAATGTTTGAAAAATTGAACCTCGTTCATCAAAATATTTGGTGTGTGATCGAAAAATCATAGCTCATCAAATCAAATTCATATTCTGTCACATTGATTAATCATTTAACTACTTAATTATATTCATATTCCAAAAGGGAAATTAGGGTTAGATTATATTTTCTTGTCTCTCCCTCTAATCTTATAAATTTGGGGTAGGAGAGATATTGTTTAGATCTAAGTCTATTGTATTATTCCATTTTAATTATATTAAAGAATTGAGTACACATTTATTGATATAATAATTCCTAATTAAAATAGTGATGAACTTGGATAATTGCCAACCTTATAAGCTACCCATTTTAATTTTCCACCATACAATATACATGGATTATTGCAACATATATACATAGACTTTAGTTTTACCTAATTTTTTACAATGTGTCATGTCAATATTTTCTCTTGCATTAATGAAAAAGTTGTACTTGGTAAGGAAACTATGCAACCTTCCAACGTGTAATAGTTTATAGTAATTAAAAGCTAATGACGTTATATGATCTTAATTAAAGTCTATGAAATGACGACTTCATCGACATGATCATATATAAACTCAACCAGCTGTAGCATATACCATCAACTAAAATATATATATTTTTTAAATAAAATACTAGAGGATAAAGAGGAATCAGAAGGTACACCCGAACATCTCAACTTTATTGTTTAGTGAGCTTTTCACTATCAACCAAAAGGTTAGATGCTCGAATCTCTCCATCCACCAACATGTAATTGAGCTAAAAAAATCTACAAATAACTTTCACAATTTAAAGTTATTGTTGTAATATCTACTACAATTTTGGCGTTTCTTGATGGCCGAATAAAATATTGATTTTCGCGAGTAGAATTATTGATGGACTTTGCTCATCAAGTCATATCATTTTCGGTGATGGTCACTGTCAGTCATTAAATATTTTCTTGACGAATTTTGGCCATCAAGAAATTCAAAAATCGAAAATTCACAATTTCGACATAACTTACGTATTTGTGTGTCAAGAAAGGTATTTTTCTTGACGTACATGCACATCAAGTTAAATATGAATATTTAGTATATCAAGAAAAAAACTAGTTTCCTTGATGGTCTTTCGCTATGACCATCAAGAAAATAAAAATCTCGTACGTCAAAAAAGGTCAAATTTATAGTAGTGAATAGAAGATTGAGTTAATTAACCAATTAAGTGGTTAAGACATCTTTACATCTCCCTCGAAAATATTATATATATACTCATTTAAATTTTGTGTATTTGTGATGTAACAACATTAAGATATGGTTAAACAAGGACCCCTCAAATTTGTTTTTGGAAGATTAAAAGGGGAAATAAAAATGATATATTATAGAGATCCAAACTATTTACAAATATAATTTTTTTTACTAGTGATAGATCGCGATAGAATTCTATCGTTTGAGTGATAGATAGTGATAGAAGTCTATCGCGGTGTATCGCTGATAGACAGTAAAATTTTTTCTATATTTATACATAGTTTGATATTTTTTTTATAGTATAATTTTCCAAATATTTATAGGATGAATTAAAAATTGAAAGTTTGATAATAAATACAAAATTCAAGTTGTGCTATGAAAATCTTACTGCCCACCATATCTCTCAATGGCATGCCTGTGGTCCTTGTTGGCATTGAGTTGGATGCCTTTAAATTAAAAGAACCTACATTGGTCCCTCATCTACTAAGTTGGAGACTTGCTATAGCTTTCAATCTTCTAAATAATAACAATCCAATTCTTTTCAAATACCTTACACACCACACACCCTTTAATTTGCAAATTAAATTACAAAAAAAAAACCCTAATTTATTGACTCTCCTATGAGAGGCTCTTTTTTCCCTTTTCTCAACTCACAATTATTCACTAACTTTTAGTTAGCTTTCACATTATTGCTTAAAGCAAGCTAGTACTTATAAGAGCTATCTCGACCAACCCTAATCATAATCTTTCGGCAAGTAATTCGATGACAATTTTGTTTTTAGTTTTATGTTTTTTTATAAGTTATATATTTGTTAACTAACAAATTAAATAAGTATAACTTTATAAGATATGTTTAAAAACAAAAATCATCGAACGTATATACTAACTTATAAGGTTGATGAAGATAAACCAAATGCTTTTAGCATTTTTTTTGAACAAGAAACTAAATGATAAAAAAGAGTCGGTAAGGTGCACTTGAACATCTCAACTAGGTTGATACATCCATAGTACCTTCATCATACCTCGAACAACTGTATCCAGTAGTTTTTTTTTGCTATGTTGACATTTTGGTCATTTTTTTAAAAGATGTAGCATTGGCAATTTTTCCTCGGTTTTGCAAGATATGTGAGATCTAAATCAATTACTTTCCTAATTATACTTAAGACCCGTTTGGATCGACTTTCTAAGTGTTTATACGGGTGTATTTTGAATATATTTTCAAGTGTTTAATTTAAAAAATAAGTCATTTTGAAAAAATTGAAGTGTTTGACAACCACTCAAAATAGATTTTGAAGTATATTTTAAACAAATTTTTATCAAAAAAGTTTAAACAAAAATGAATTTTCTGAAAAACACTTTTTTCTCAAATCAATCCAAACGAACTCCAAATGTAAAAAAAGTATTTATAAACACTTAGAAAGTCAATCCAAACGGGTCTTAGTCTGTCCAATCCCATCTTGAATGGAAAGAGAATTTCAAACCAACCCCATATTGAATTTGAACACACAAACACACACCAAACCAAATCTAGTGAAAAATAATTATAAAGAAATGAAGATTTTGCATACTAAAAGTTAAGAGAACAATAAATTATCTAGGGTTTTTGATATTGAGTGTGTCTTTTCTCTTGGATATATGTATAGTAGCTAGCTAACTAGGGCATGCATTCTTCAACTTATGATGTATTAAACAAATCAATAAAGCTGTTTGTAAATGCTGAAAAAGGTTAGCCCTTTTACTTTCTTCCTTGGTTTAATTTGGATGGTCCCCCATAGGGAAAGTTTTATATATTATTATTTAGTGATGAGTTAAAAATATTTACACCCCTATTTAAATTTCCATTGCTACTGTCATATACTGATGGATAATTAATGAATCAACTTGTAAAATTAGAAAGAAAAAAAAAATATTATTCAACCAATAAATTCTCAAATTTGCTTTCTCTCTTATAAATTTAATTGAAAAATTGTCAGTCATATTACAGGTTTTTATTCTCGAATAAATTCTCTAAATCTAAAGTAGATTTATATCTGCTTTGATATATACATTGAGATGACGAAACTATATATCATTCACACTCATATGTTTCGTTATAATATGTCATCGAAAAAAAAAACCATGCCACGTGGTCGAGAACACACCTTACCTTTTCCTTTTCTATCTTTGACATATATGCAACATGGAAGGGGTTAAATAAATTCTTGGCATCTTCTTTCCTTTACCCATCATATTGTCATTTCTTGTGTTAAAGTTTTGATTCCTTGCAAAGAAGGGAAGTTTTTTAGAGTATTTGACTCTTAAAAACTCAGCTAGTTGTGTGTTTAATTCATTCATTGGTGCAATATATAAAATCTCCCCCTTCCTTCTCTCTTCTTCTTCTTCTTCCCTTCTCTTCTTCTTCTAGCTCATTTTTTTAGGTGAACAATAATTTGAGGGTCAACAACAACTGAGATTTCTTGAAGCTCTCCAATAATGTAAGTTCATTAATTATTTTCCCTTTTAACTCTCACACACAACCGAATTATTTCTTGAAACTTTCCAATGGATCTGATAGTTATGGTTAATTATTCATTATATTCTTTAGAAAAAGCTTTTTTCAAGAAGAACCCTTTAATGAATTGAGCTGTTCGGATGCACCTAATCCTCTGGTTTCTTGCTTAAAAAAAAAACCCTTTTTCTCAAAACTTTTTTTTTCATTATAATCATATATAGTAATTCTATTTTGATCCAATATCTTATACAAATTTTTCTCTCAAATCATTTACAGCTGATGATCCAAAAAAGCATGTGTATTGGTGTCTGATTTTTGAAGGATTGTTTGATAAAAATGGAGCAAAAATGATGAAGAGATCATGATATCATATATATGAAATTATAAAGATATGTTGAGAAATAATTCAAAAGAAAAGGGTTGTGAAGCAAAAGAAGAAGGAATTATTAGAAGTAGTAATAATAGTGATGGAAAATATAGTTTCCCCAAGGCTCCAACAAGTTCAAGACAATGGTCAGGATTTAGAAATCCAAGAATTGTTAGAGTTTCTCGTTCATTTGGAGGCAAAGATAGGCATAGCAAAGTTTGTACAATTAGAGGTTTGAGAGATAGAAGGATTAGACTTTCAGTTCCAACTGCAATTCAACTCTATGATCTTCAAGACAAGCTCAAACTTGGCCAACCTAGTAAGGTCATTGATTGGCTTCTTGACGTCACCAAACTCGACATCGACAACCTCCCTCCGCTCCAAATCCCCGCCGGTTTCTCTCCCTTCCACCAACAAATGCTCTTCCCTCAATACGATCCTCATCATTATTACACTTCTTCTTCTTCTTCTTCTTCCTCTTCCCGATTTTGTAATTCGTTCCCTCCTCCTCCTCCCTTTGCGCTCGACGTAAAGGGTAGTGATGCGTATCAGACGACGACAACGGTTGAAAAAACAAAGCTTTGGGATGTGGATTTAACATTACAGGAAAAAGCAGCATCAGCGACGGCGGCAACGACGGCGGCAAAAGGGAAGTGGATTGATGGAAGTAATAATAATAGTGAAGTAGAAGATTACAATGAGCAAATTTCATCTGAAAAGCTCTTATCAATGGCTATTTGTTCTTCAAATTTACCCAACATGGTAAACAATTCCACTCCTTACAATAACTACAACTCTTCTCATGATCATCATCAACCTTCTTATTTATCTCTTTCACAATTTGGGAACAACAACAACAACAATAATAATAATGGGATTTTCCCATCACAATTAGTTGAGGCTGCTCAAACAAGTACTTCATCATCTTCTAATTCTTCACTATTTTTCACTCCTTATGCTTCATATATTACCAATCCATTTGAAAGCCATATCCATTTCTTGAGCTCAAATTCCCATGCTAATTTGTCCAATCCCTTCATGCCTTCATCTCTCCACCCTTTTGCCTCACAAAACTTGAAACCCTTTCCAGCTCAAAGTTTCAATTTCAAGCAGCTTCTTCATGCAGCTGATCACAACAATGCCAGTGCCGGCGGTGCCGGTGCAAGCTCCTCCGCGAAGGACGGGGCGGCCGGGAACTTGTAGAGGATATGAAGCCAAGAAGAAAGGGAGGGGATCATAGTAATTATATATCCCTAGCTAGCTAGTTCATCCTTAGATGAAGAAAGTTATTTAATCTATAATTTTGAAGTTTTTTTTTTCCCTCTTAAGTCCTTTTGGATTTTGTTCAGAATACAAGTTGATTAGTAGATGTAAACTCTCTTTGAAGTGAGAGATTATAGAAAAGTGAACTTGTAATTTTGATAAAGGTTTGAAAGCTTTTGATTTATATATAGATATGTTTGAGAATTAGACATTAATTATTTGATATTTTTGAATACATATAAGTTGTAATATATGTAAACATTTTGCTTTGAATGAATCAACGTATCAAAGTTTTTGTTGATGAATGTAATTGTTATTAGGTCAATAGAAGGATAAACAAGGATGGAAATTAGTTACTATTATTTTTTGAGAAATTTTAGGGACCAAATTAAAAAGAAGGAATAATAGTAGGAAATTGTAATAGTTACACTTTTATTAATTTGAAAATGGAGATTGAGGTGAGGAATATTTGAATTATTAGTTAAGTATATATCATATGTTATGATTTTGCTATTAAAATATTAATTTAATAAAAACTTATGTTGAAAAGTGAATGATAGATATATTGTGTACAAAGAATTATTGTAAAAGTGAGCACACATATATATACAATAAAAAGTTAAATTATAGTTCAGATTGGTTTCAAATTGTACTCTTCAACTTTGAAACATCTTATTTTAAACTTTCAAGGTTTGTATTTTTTTTTTTTCAAAAGGATTTTGTTGTTAAATTCATGGACAAAAAAGTCTCTATATGCTTATGTGTGTTGCTTCAGTGAATAACCCTAAACACATAAGAAAAACTTGAAGTTAGGGTTAGTAAAAAAATCATTAACGGAAAAACTAAAAGTTGGGGTCGTGTGAGTGAAAGGAAGAAAATGACAATAGGTATATGGTTCACAAACGTGTGCTATGTGTTTGTATTCGTTTTTCAATATATGTGTTTTAGATATGTTCACATAAATAGAAACAAAAAGATTATGTCTATAAATTTAGTGGCAAAAGCCTCTAAGGGAGAGTTTGGGGCGCTGTGTTGATTATTATAGTTAATGGGTTACAAAATAGTCCGTGGATTATAATAGTTTGTGTTTTGGGGTGCAGACTATTTTAGTCTAAGTTATAATAGTCCGTGTTTGAGGTGCAAAATATTTTTGTTTGGGTAAAAAATAGTAAATACTGTAGTAAAGAATAAAAGAGAGAATGAGTGGAAAATAGTTAATATCTAGCAAAGAGAGTTTTGAAATAGTATTTACTATACTTAATTGTAGATTATAAATAGTTATAAACACCACTATTATATTTGGTGATCGATCCAAACATGGAGTGAGCTATAATAACTCACTTCAACAACTTCATGTTGGTGCCCCAAACACCCCTATGAGTAGTTTTTTTCTTAAAAAAAAAAAAAAATCAAAACTTAAAGGTTAAAATAAAACATTTCAACGTTGAGTGGTAGAGTACAGATGTGTGCCATGTGTCTACATTTTTCTTCTTCTTTTCATGTATGTGTTTAGATTTGTTCATATATATGTGTTAAATTTGTTTAAATAAGTAGATACAAAGCTTCCGTTTATAAATTTAAAGACAAAACTCTTCAAATGTTTTGAAACAAATTCAAACTTGTTATAATAAAACTTTCCAAAAAATAATTAGGAGTATATGTATAATAAAGCTCGCTATTTATCGCAGTCTATTGCTAATAGACAGTAAAACTTTTCTATATTTATAAATAGTTTGATATTTTTTTTTATTTATAGTAATTTCCTAATTTAATATTATCTCGCAATTCAATTTTATATATGTTAGTGAAAAAAAAAAAAACAAAGGCAATTGGAAGATTGTTGCAACAAGAAAAGGGAAAGGAAAAAAATGGGTAATTTTAGAAAAATGTGAAGTTGTTCTTTATATGAGAAAATGAGAATGAAAGATGAGAAAGAGATTGAACAAATAATTATATGTCTCATAGCCAACAACATTGGTCACAAGATCCAAGACAACACTCTGAGATGGCATACAAATATATATATATATATATATATATATATATATATATATATATATATATATATATATAATCCTATAAACACATTTGTTTTGTTGCATTGGACAAATTCTTTCCACTCTCACTCTTGTCCCCATCATTTTTTTTCCTTTTGTTAAGAAAAAAAATTCTTTTAATTTGCCCCCACCATTTGTGGTCCTCTCTATTGTATGATCTCTCTCTTAAAAGAAAAAGGGAGGGAAATTAATTTTTTTTTTGTGTGTGAAAAAAAAAGAAATAAAAAAAATAAGAGAAATTATTTACACAAATTAGTAAAATTTTTAGATAGTTGTGATAGATACTAATAGAAGTTTATGAGGGTCTATCAAAAAGTCTATCAATATCTATTAGTGTTTTTTTTTTGCTATTTTCTGTAAATAGTTTGATATTTTTTCTATCTGTGAAATTTTTTCAAAAAAAAAAATAAGGGTTTTATTATGGAAAATGATTAGAAACATAAATAATATCAAACTATTTACAAATATAGAAAAATTTCACTGTTTATCAGCCATAGATTGCAATAGAATTCTATCACTTAAAAGTGATAGAAAGCGATAAAAGTTAATTTTTTTTTTTCTATATTTGTAAATATTTTAGTTCATTTTTCTATATTTGAAAACAGTCTTTTTATTATTACATCTATTGTTATATATAAAATCAAGATATATATTTTTTAATTACAGGAACTAGAGATCGAATCATTATTTAATTATAGGAATGAGAGGTCGAATCATTATCTATTTTATATTAGACTATGTTAACCGTAACAAAAATATTTTGGGTATGTTTTTATTTTTTATTTACAAAAATGGTGATTTTGTTTAGAATTAATGTGGGGACTTTTGAATTAATGATAAGTTGTTGATTATGAAAGGTTTAATTATTTTGTAGAAATGATGGATTTGCTATTATGGTTAATTAAACATGTGTTTTAATGTTTTTTTTTTTAGAAATATAGTATGTTAAATTATAAATTTAGTTTCTTATATTAGGAAGTTAGATATATTTAGTTTGTGTATTATAACACGTTTTATAAAAATAAACGTGTTAAATTATAATTTTAAAAATTTTAATTTTATATCTAACAAATCCTACGATATGTAATTTTTAAATAAAATAGTAACATAACAACATAAATCTATTAGGTACCATTAAATTTTTTTTAATTATAATATAGAGATCAAATATATACTAATCTAAAACTTAGATTAAATTATAAGTCGAGTTTCTAAACTTTTTGGTTTGTATCTAATAGGCTCTTAAATTTTAAAAATTATTTATTAAGCCCCCAAAACTTTAAACTTTGTACTTATTAATCCCTTGAACTTTATCTAAAATGTTTGTAGACTCTCAATTTTGTATTTAATTGGTTTTTTTTTTTTTTACATATTCAATATTTTTTAAACTAATTGATATTACACAAAGTTTAAATATGCATCTACTAAGAATTTAAATTTTCAATTGTGTGTCTAATAAGTTCGTCGATTTTAAAAAATATTAAATATGTCAAGTACATATCTATAATACAAAATTGAAAGTCTTAAATATTATTTCGAATTCAAGGACCAATTATATTATGAACTAAATTAAACTACTTTGAAATGTTAAAAACTAAATTTGTCCTTCAAACTAAACGTTAACATACTAAGTTTTTTTTTTATTTTTTTATTTTTTTTATTTTTATTGAGTATATAATAATTATATAGATCAAACCTCTGACTCTCAAATAAAGAAAGTGCATGCCAATTATCACTAAGCTAAGTTCACTTTGACAAATTCTAATTTTTTTTTTTTTTTAGATAAGGCATTAAACTTATTATCAAATAAAAAATTAATTTTTTTATACAATAAAAACTTAATTATATGCTACTTAATTGACAAAACTTTACTAGTACCTACCACCAATCAACCAACTCTAAAGCCAACAAGAACTTAACTCAACTGACATTTGAGTATATTAGTAACCACAAAATTTGTGGTTCAAATCTTTCTACCCCACTTATCGTACTAAAAAAAGAAAGAAAAAAACTAACCAACTCTAAATACATGATGTATAACAAAATTGTATGGTCTATATTCAATTATAAATGAGTAACACCAAACCTCGTATTGATAGAAAAAAAAAATCGAATGTTTTTGGGTCAAATTGCAAATACTTTTCAGCTTTTCACACACAGTACACATTCCACACACTTCTTTCCATTTCTTTTCTTTGCTTTTTTTTTTTTTTTTTTTTTTGTTTAATTTTATAATGAAGTTTAAGAAAACAAGATTCAATTCTTTGTTTTCCCCCATAATTATTGAATTTTTGAAAATTCAGTTGATAAAATATTATTTCTATTTGTAGTTTTTTTTATCCTTGACTTTTTACAAATATTTTCAAAATTCAAAACTAAGTTTTGAAAACACAAATGTAAATTTTGTTTTACAATTTATTTAGAAATTTAAGTTTGAAAGTTGAAAATCATTGTAATAAAGTGTGAGAAAATATGATCAGTTTTTGGTATAAAAACGAAAAATCAAATGATGATGGAACGAAATAAGGTGATGATTAAGGAAGCATGGCAGCCTTTTGAAGGCAATGATCAATTATTGCTTTGGCTTTGGAATTTTCTTTGCATGCTGTGGAGGCATGGGGATTGATGCCTTTTCCTATCTCATTTTTCAAAAATTGTGTGACCACTCACTCATTTCCTTCCCATCTTTGTTGTGTTGAAGGAAAAGGGAAAAAAGGAAATATTCTAAGTAACCTTTGGAGTTTCCATATGCTTAGTTACAAGAAATCGAGTTCATATTTGTTACTTTATAGGTTTATCTAAGACTTTTTCTTTTTGTTCTTTTAAGTTCAACAATTGCAGGAGTAGAGATCGAACGGTCAACTTTTCATATAGTACTTGGTGTATTATCTACTAAGTTATGTTCAAGTTAACCTGTTTATTTCAAGCAATGACTTAGCTAATTCTACTAAGAATTAATTGTTATTACAAACCTCCACATTTTGTTATAAGAATCAATCATTCTATTACACATCTAGCCCATATTTGTTGCAGGGGATCTCCTTTTTCTAACACAAGCAAAAGAAACTCAAAAGCTTCTCCCTTGAACTTAGGCTTTTTGATCTGCAATACTTACCCACAGAAGCTTCTCCATTTGTTTTGTCTACAATGTACTTCAGAAGAATAAATTAATATTTTTAAATGAAACAAGTAACTAGGATTTAATATCTTACAAATTTTTTGACACCTAAATATTGTACGATCAGACAAATTGTCTCGTGAGACTAGTTGAAATGAGCGTAAACTGGCTCGAACACTCATGAATATCAAAAATAAAATAAAATGAAACGAAACGAAACAAGTAACTGTTAGAAGTGCAAAGGTGATAGAATGAAATAGGAACAAAATATTTTCATTGATTTTGATTCTTGTGATCATGATAATTATTGAGCTTGACAACAAAAAAATGGGGGAAGAAAGAGCAGATGTTTATGTTGTCACTGTAAGTAAGCAAATATCAAGGATGAAAAACCAGTAGGAATGCAGCAAACTAGCCAATGCATACCCTACAGTTTTGTCTTCCAAAATTCTGTCTCACCAAATAATGATCTCATTAACCAAGTCTTTGAATATCGATCGCTCGACGTCTAACACGACATCATAGATATCACCACGAAAATCTGTCCAACTCCTCGATTGGTGCATCACATCGTCTTGCAGAATGCTCATTGAGTCATCCTTCTCTCCGTCGAAGTTGCATCTGAACTTCTTAGCTTGAAACTGTTCTATTTCATTGCACAATTGCTTCAAAATCTTTTGCCCACTAAAAGCTTCTTTTGCAATCTTTGTTGGCTTCAACCATGGCTCAGGAGCACCACCATCAATGAGAGCTAATTTTTCAATAAGTATCTCATTAACAGCATCAAATATGAGCTTCCTATCAAATTTCTCCCTGTTTGAAAAGGAAGCTCTTGCAGGGCTAAACCCATCTTTTGATGGTAGGCCACCCACCTTTGTTTTCTCCAAAACGAAGAATAACTCCGGGTCGATGGGACTACCAGAAGGATGAAGCTGAAATGTGGTCAGGCCAGAGCCAAGATCTCGGAGTAGAAGACCGGAAGCTAACAGTATCTCCGAGATGTATCTGTGATCTGGATTGGTATTCTCACACAACAATCCAATATAATCTTTCACTCCTTCATCATGATGCAAGTTCAAACGTCCAAGCTTCTGAATCAGATCCTCAATATTTTCAAATTTCATACTGTCAATCTCCACATTATGATTTAAAACTAAAGGATTTACAAAGATGTCATCTGAAATGTTGCATTGGTCTTCACTACGCCTCGCATTAGAATCTAGCGAATCATCACCTATGAGACACCAAGTTATACAGTAAGATCAGATGAAACAAATAAAATTCTGTGTCAATAAAAGATTACTAAATCAGTTTAATTGAAGTCAAAGATTTTGACAAAGCAGCTGCCATGGTTTTGGATCAACAGAAAGTTGAGATGGTTAGAATAACAAAAGCTTTACCATGAAGTGAAATTGTAATTTTTTTCACAGGAGATGCTTCATCGTCTCTATATAATGAGGCATCAAGGACAGAGACAGGACTCGGATGCTCTAGTGCTGTTGCATCTCGTTCTACCATCGACCCATCTTGACTACTAGCCACCATTGATAACTGATCAAGCAAAAATATTACTTAGTGATGAGCATTTAAAAGATGAATGAAAAGAAAACCAACAAAAGAAGAATACCTTTTTAACTGAGCCAGGTTTTAAGAATTCAGCAGCCTCCATGGCTTGTCTCTGGCTGTCATCGATCTCGGTTGATTGCATGCTGCTGCTCACCTCAATATCTATCTTTGAATCCAAGGATAAACTAGTATCTGATTGTTGGGTCATGTCATCACTTTGGTAACTCAAAACTCTTGGTTCATTGCTCATCTCACTTGATTGATCATCACATTGTCTTATATTGGAAGACTTGGGTTTTATCTTTCCACAGTGGGAACTTGAATCTGTCTGCTTCATTTTCCTTTTGGGTTTGTTTGCATCAGATTTAGGGGGATGCGATCGTTTCTCCACCTCAACCTTCCTATGTCTCAGTCTTGGACTAACGGAATCTGAACTTTTTATTGAGCTCGTATTGCTTTCCGTAAGTACAAGTTGAGGTTTTGCAGAAGTTTGAGGCGATCTTATACTTCTAGAAACCGACTTCTTCTCAGAGGTAATGACAGCAAGATCCTTTTGTGTGCTTCTACGAAAGTGTGCTCTGGTTTGGCCATTGCTAGACCCTTTTTTATTATCCTGAAATCCTTTATTTTGGAGCTTATGGAGAACAGGGAAGCGATCCATTTGAATCATTGATGTTGATATAGCTGATTTTTCAACAGGTTTAGCAGGTCTCATAATGATAATTGGAGATTCATATGCCTTTGAAGAATTAGGTACATTAGAAGTGGAGGAGGCAACAACTACACTGCTCCGTCTGTTTCGTTGGCTCATCAACCTAGTCTTTTGATTGGGACTAGAAGAACTTGGTGCTTGGTTCCTTTGAATTCCAAAAACTGAAGTTTGCTCTTCGATTCCGATTTCGGATAGTGCCCTAATTTGAATTGCCTCAAGTATTTTTTTAAGTGCTCTGAGATCCTTACTGGATTGTTCAAATTCAAGATCTTTCAGCCTCATCTCAACTTCACCATAAACAGCGGGGGAGGAGCTCGGTGGTGGACCTTTTACAGTTCTAAGAGCTGTGCTTTTAGTGACTTGAGTTCCATCTAGCTTTCCCCAAGGTGCTGTTTCAACAGGGAGCCTAGAAGTTTGAATAGGTTTTCTAATCAAATCATGATTCTTTCGCCGTGGTGAAGTTGAGCATTTAGATGAGCTTTTATCAGAGGCATATATTTTCAGATTTCTAGATCCTAATGATTTTGCAAATGTTTCACCACCACATTGAGTATCTGTAGACGAAAACGCATCAGGCAATGTTTCTAGACCCATCAATTTTGCTACAACACTGGGCAGCCGCTTTTGATTGCCTGATGAATGATGTAGCTCGGGAGATTTGTCAGTAGAGCAGCTACTATTTCGAAAATTTCTACATGTCGAAGTCTCTCTGCTGTCCAGTGAGAGTTTAGGGAGCTCTTTCAGTTTAGGGCTGGACTTGAGGTTTCTTGATTCAGAGGAGAATTGACTTCTCTCTCTACCATCATAAGAAAGCCGCGGCAAATCCCTCGAAAGTAAATTCTTTCCATGTGTTGCTTCATTTTCACATGATGATCTTGGACGTGCTTTAGCTTCATTGAAGTTCCAGGATGCATCTTTTAGTTTAGCAAGAACTCTAAAAGACTCCTCGATATCAATCGGAACATCTTGTTTATGATTTCTTGCAACCCTTGAAGAAATTTCTGCACATTTGGACATTGGAGGGGGTCTTGGAGAGTCTCTATGTTTTACACCATGACCAAAGTCATCAATGTCTGTCATTTTAACAAATGATGTTCTTACTTCTCTATGCATAGAATCTTTTACTACATGTTTGATATTGAATGGTTGTGTCTCTGAATAGCTAGAGGTATTCAACCGGTCCAATGCCAACCCCATTGAGGGACTTTCAAGAATATTGGTCCTGGAAAAGGACAAGGCTTCTAGTTGTGCAGTTTTATTGCACTCCAGAGAGGACAAAGATGATGAACAGGAGGAGAGAGAGTCTCTGGATGATTCTGCAGGCATGCTTTGTTTGTCATTCACATTCTCATTCAGACTTGACTCCTGTAATAAAATAACTTTAGATCTTAACATTTACACAAATAGGCATGCAATATAACTAGTTTTACTATTAGGATCAAGATGGGATTCGAGTAATAAGTCAGAGTGAGATGATGTTTGAATTTGATTGCAAAAGTATCATTTCAACGGCTGCATCTTCTGTTACTATCAAATCAAAAGAAAAGTTGGCATAAGAAAATTAGGCTCTTACATTTGCTTTCTCTTGGTGATGTGCAGTACTCACCAATTCACCACCATTTGATTGGAAATGACCTGTACAAGACAAGATTAGATATTGAGTGACATATAGCGTTCAAAAGTTCGTAGAAGCAGAGAAAAAAATAGAAATGAAGTGTAATTAGAGAATAATTTAATGGCATATGGCTGAGGAACACTGTGACTGGAAATGCTTTGAAACAGTAGTTATAGTCATTGCCACATAGTTCCATACACAATAACCAGCAAAAAGATAAGTGGAAGTTTAAACTTCAAACGAGAAGCAGTAAATGAAGCAATGAAGTATTCTTTTTAGTATATTTTTCGTGGTCTTCATGATGAATTTAGCATATGTACAAAAATAAGCAATTCAGCATTTGAGTGCAAAAAAATCTGGCAGTCAGACATACAGATTATAAAACTTTCTCCCTTCCTTCAAGGCCAATTAAGACTCTTTCGTCGTGGAAAGGAACATGAAAAACCAGTTATGCATTGAGAAGAGAGAAAACGGAAGTAAGAATGAACATCAAATGTTGTGCATATGAAAATCCACAGGTTAAGCAAAGAAGATTATTACAAAACAAAAGTTACATGAAGTAATCAATGATTAGATAATTACCAGGAGGGAGCCTCTTGTGACTAATTCGCTTTGTGGTGATCGCATTATGACGATCAAATAGATGAAAAATCCCAGTCATACATCCTATTTGCTTGCGCAAATCAGGATTGTCATCTGCCAAGGAATGTAGAAGTTTTGCAGCCATATCTTCTATTCTCTTCTCAAAGGACAAACAAATTACACTCCAAAAGTTTCCCCTTAGACCTCTAAGATTGAACTTCCAGACCAAAAACTTATGCCATTTGAGTCTCAATCCTGAGAATTCTGATCCTCAATATGATCCCAGAGTGTTAATCAACACATCAGTTTCTGGGACTGGACTGTGCATTGCATAATTCAACAAGAATCTGAATTCCTTCTCTTTTTTCTTGTTCCACCTTGAATATGAGCAGTCTAAGCATAATCTAGGCTCCTATCAGTCCCAAGATGGAAAGAATAAAGGCTGTAATTTGCCTTTTCAACTCTGCTCATGAAACTGGTATATAAGAAACTTTGAAATACTTCCTTGTTTATACCATAAATAATATCAACAGATCTTTTTCCAGCTAATTACTTCACAAAACACCAATCTCTCTCAGATCACCATACTGGTTTTTGCAATGCAAATCTTGATCCCACAAAATTTACCAATTGGGTTTGGCATAGAATACTCCCAATATCAGAATACTACAAAGCAACAAAGGAAAAAGGACACCCCTAAAGAATCAAACCAAATAAAAGGAGAGACCCAGAAACTAGAATCATCAGGATTTTCAAGGCAAATACAGAACAGTCAAAAGTATCATCAATTACTTATAAGGGGAGGAAAAAAAAAAAAGGAATCAAAGAGAAAACACGAAATGGGAATTTTTCCCTGGTGATTAAAGAAGAAGAAGAAACGTCCTAGAATTGAATGTACCACTATAAGTGAATATAAAAACAGGTAGAAACATGATTTGTATAACTATCAGAGAAGACTGGTCAACAAATTAAACTATAACAAGAACAGAAAGAGAGAGAGAAAATGTAATATGTGAGTCAGATCAAATGTGCCCCAATCTAATCGGCCATATCTGAGGCATCCATGTGGAATGCGTATGTGGGTGGGTCTCAAACTGTCCAAATGTCCATGTGACTTTGTCAAAACTCAAAGAAGAGAGAATAATGAAGAACGGATCCCATTTAGTACTGAAAAACGGAGAAGATCACAAACAAGAACAAGAACAGGAAGAACAAGAAGAAGTAGAAGAAGAATATTCCTCTAACCTTCTCCTCGAGGTTCTTCAAACGCGTCAGATTGTGGGTTTTTGAGGCGTACTCCAACAGTACAGTGAAGATCAGAGCTTTTGCTTTCCATTTTTATTCCCACAAAACAGATCATGTGGCTAATTGCAGAATTCAATAGGCTTTTTTTTCTTCCCCAATCCATTGTGGTTGCTAGCTAAGTCTTTGCATATAATAACAAAATTTTTGTGGACTTTTTGTAAAAGTGTGGGGCTCATTTTCATTCTCAACTTAATGAATGAAGATCCCTACTTTTACTTTTCATTCTCATAGCTTTCCTCCATTCATGCTTTTTGGTCTCATTCACATTTCATTAATGTATTTTCAATTTGGTTGGTATGATTTGTTAATTAACTATAGGCTAAATGGTAAATTACACCTTCTAACTTTCTTCTTTATTTTCAAAAGACTTTTTTTATTTCAAAAGTTACAATATTATTCTTGATGTTCACAATCCAATATCTGTTGTGGGTCATTGCCAGACTATTCTAGGTCTCAATTTTAGTACAACATTTTTTTTACTTTAATGGTAGTTTTGAAACAATTATTAAAAATCAAGAGTAATCTTATGCTTTTTGAAAAAAAAAAATATAAGTATTTTTGGAATATGGTATAGTTTTTTTTTTTATTATTGATGATCACTATTACCTCAAGTTCATGTTTAGTAGATAAGTTTCGGTTGGATTTAATTCACATAAATCTAGGTTCATAAAATTTACATTTTAAACAAGACTATAAAAATGCTTGAAATTTTCTTAAAAGTGATTTTAAAAGAAAGGATTGAATTTATTTTAAAAAGAAAATTTCATTATTAGAAAAGTAGTTATACTAGAGCATTAATAATTTGAAAGTTTTAAGAAATTCATATAGCAAAGACAAGAGTGTAGCTGTCAAAGACTTGCCACAAACAAACATGTCAAGGTTTTAATAATACAAAGTGCTGATGTAATGTAATAAAAGAGAAAAGAACAACTCTCAGAATATATATAATATATATCTATATTATTATTATTAGTGGCAGAGGCACTATAATATCAATAGCTACTACGCACTGCCAATGTTCCACATGCAGGCCATAATAATTAATAACTATGTACATACCAAACAAACACAACATATCAAAAACTATATATATATATATTATCATCAAATCATGTCTTTAATCTCTATTTTTTTAAGTAAAAAATAGGTCATTTGGAGTAGTAGAGGCGTGTATATATATGGGGTGTGAGATCGAACATTTGCGCTCGAGGTCAATTGATTTGTTATAAGCTATAGTAAAAGAACTTAATTGCAAAGTTTAACATCTTTTTTCTTGTAGTATAATAAGTGAAAGTATAAGAATTTGAACCTTTGATCTCGGAGAAAAAATTGTTTGTAAACTATCATCAAATTATGTTTACTTTGACCGTTTAAATTATTTCTAATCCTATCATTCTTTTTTAAATATATATATTTTATAGAACACATTGATATAAATGGTTTTTAATTTAAGTTGTGTATTTAACTACATTTTCTTCAAAGTGGTTAGTCATTTGTTTGCATTACACTTAAAAGTGATTCTTCAAATGGAGTGTTTTTAGATTATTATAGGTTGTATTGAGGTACTATTTTAATTTGGATAAAAAATAATAATAAACTTGATATCAAAGAAGGATTTAAAAATAGTAACATTATAGTTAATTATAGGTTATAATAATTAGAAACACTACCTATTATAATTGGAGCCCAAAACATGAGCCATTCTATAATTATAATAATGATTATTTGAAACTGGGAGCAAACGCTCCCTAAATGATTTGTTAAAAAATGATATTTAGTTGATACACAATACTAAGTTAATTCAAACCTATATATTTTTTGCTCCCTAAATGATTTGTTAAAAAATGATATTTAGTTGATACACAATACTAAGTTAATTCAAACCTATATATTTTTCTAAAAAAACAGTGTTTTTTTTCTTAATTATTACAATGGTTAGGTTTCCATTTTTAAAACCAGAAAATCATTGAATTTTACTGAGAATAAAGAGTATGTTAATTAATATAGAGCAAAAAACAATCATTTTTTTTTTCACATATAAACTAATCAATTAAACGCAAACTTGAAAAAGAAAGGGGTAGGCGTGGTATGTTCATCTGTATTAGACAAGATGAAGTGATCAATCAAAGTCATTGAAGTCCTTTCTCTCTTTCTTCATGCAAAACATTTTCCCCACTTTTGACGTTTGTCACTTTATATCCTGCCATTCAAGAATCAATTATCCAACCATTTTACGTTGACACATCATCGTCTCGACAAATTGTCACTGTATAGACACATTAAGATCATAGTCATACACATGAGTTCATAACTATATTATAAAATTGTCAACCTGAACATAACTCAACTAGTTAAAGCATGTGTCTTCGATCAAGAGATTAGAACTTCCAATCCCTAGAACTAGTTATAAAATCGTCAACCTAAACATAACTTAACTAGTTAAAGCAGGTGTCTTCGATCAAGGTTTCAGAAGTATGAATTCCTATAACTAAAAGAAAAACATACATAGAATCACAATGAAATACTATAGTCCATAAGAATGAACCCATTGACTTCATAATGGTTAGTTTTTATTGATCTATTTCCATGATAAAACTTTTTAGCCATTAAAAACACTATAAAGAAACTCTTATAACGGGTGTGTAGGCAATTATTTTTCTAAAAGAAAAATCTCTTCCATAAGAAGCAATTTAAAAGAGAGATATTTCCAAAAAAAATTCAAAATTTCTAGTCCCACTCCCACAGTGGGACTTAGGATGAGCCTCTTCTTTCTCGCCAAGTGTGGCAATGAATAGCACTTATTGGGCCTTACCTGAGCTGTCATTTGGGCCCCAGCCATGAGAAAGGGGACCAAAATGGGCCTCAACTGAAACGCCTATGGACACATAAACCATATATTTCCAACAAGAAGACATGAACATACCTGCTCCCTTGAATTCATCACTCTTTAGAAGCTGAGAATCAAGTCCGACGAACTTTCTCACATTTGTCAATATCAATCAGCAGCAGAAGCTAATTGTAGCAGACACAAGAAATTAATATTTGTTAGTAACGTATGCAAAAGCCTGCTATCAGTTGGAACATTCAAGAATTCTTCATTTTTACGTCAACAAAACAAATCAAATGCCTACCTATTATAATGTCCTAAATTTAGAACCTAAGCAATACTTAGATGCAGCACATCTCCATGCATTCCCACAATTACAAATTAGGGAAAAAAAATCATTTTTTGAAAATCAAAAAAATAATTTACCACCTGACAACTTGTGAATGAACACTTGAGTAGGCAACACAAAGATAAGTGCAGCCCGAGATGCACCCAAATATTTTTTCTTCAGAACCTGATCAAAGAAGTTCGAAAGCAAAAAATGGAAGTATAGCATTAAAGTCGAATAGGTTTTTTTTTCCCTAAATCCAAAGATAGATGAGATAACCAAGCATTATAAAGTACAGAATTAATCTTCATAAGCATCAAAGAACAAAGCAAAAGTGTCTAAAATGAATCAAATTACATCCTTGTCATGACATCGCTTTGAATCATCTAGCCCTCGTCAGAAATAAATCTCAAACTAAGAGCAATAAACGTTTCTACAAATTACAAATACAATGCAACGTATTGGCTAGAGTAAACTGGATTTCTAGCTGTGTGTATTTCTAACGAGTAAAAACTCTCTGTGTGCTCGTAATCTACAACTAAAAGTAAAGATCATTAAGAAAAACGGTGAATCTATTCACCGGATTAGTAAACAAAATTGCCACAAAGAAACATAAAACTAACGAAATATATAGAGGGGATCAAAGGCTCTTCTAATCTTTGCAAGATAAGCAACGGTTATCCAACTATGGCAGAGGATGAACTATTATATAGCAGATAATCATGTGAACCAATCTTTAAATATATGGCCACGTCTTTTGTGAGAACTGATCTGGCATGTGGGAATCCTGTCATGGAAATGACTCCAGAGCATAAAAGCTAAAGATACTTGGGATGTTAGAACGGACTTCATACTTGAGCCAATGAACATCTACGTCATCTTTCTTTCTCACTATCTATAATCTTACGGTAGAATTTCCAAGATGGACTAGATTCAGATATGGGTTTTTGACCAAATGGATTCTGTTCAACATATTTTTGAACATTTTCTGCAGTAAATACACCCTCCAAATAAGTGCGAAGATCACCACCAGGTCCTGTGGAAGACTAAATGTTAAAGACATTGAAAAAAATTGACAGTAACCATGAAAAAAGGAAAAAGAAAAAGAAAAACTGCGGTTAAAACAGAAACAAAAGGTGGAATTTCCAAAGCCTGTAAACGGATTTCTTCGGTACATGCATAATTGACCACCCAGGATGCTAAGAAACATTCAGGGGTCAGTACTAGAGCAATTACATGTCAAAGAAAATTCGATATTCATGCATATTTCAAATATCATCTTAATTTTAAACTAAAAACAAATTTAAAAAAATAATATTGAATGAACAATATTTATTTCTTTACAAGAATCTGTGACCAACGGTTATTCTTTATTAACTCAATTTCATAAAAGCAAGGATTGTAGTTTTATGAAAACGATCTAAGATGACATAAGAAAATATTCATAAGCACTATAGCTTTATGAAAAAACAAAAACATCTTGGTGCGGCATTGAAAATATAGGTACTCAAATACTTCAAGTTCCAGTTTTATGTGATAGCAACCAATTTAATATAAGCATCCAAATGAATTTTGTTCATGCTAAATGTTGAGGAATTCAGGGGTGTCCCATGAGATTATTAGAGATGCATGGAAATTTATCACAGTTGATTGATGGTTGGTTCGTGGTTGGAGATTCTATGGCATACAGCCTAAACTGGAGAACATCAAAGGCATCCTCGCTCTCATTCTGGATGGGCCCCCGTTGAGTCAAAATTGTCTAGCTCTCTTTTGCTAAGAACCTTTTTATGGTATTCATGGCTCGGAAGAAATAGTAGAGTTTTCTGTAACCTCCCCCTGGTGAGAGGCACTTTTTTCGTACATTTCATTTAGCCAATGACATTGTTTCTCAAAATAATAATAATAATAATTAATAAAATAAAATAAAATGTGAAATTCATCAAATCTTTTCTATAGTTTTTTATGGTTGAAGAGAGGAGGGAAAAAAAGGGAGGAATTCCTAAATGTTAAGATGCATAAAACTATGCCCAGACATTGACAGCTACTTAATATTAAAAAAAAATCCTAGACTATTCTTCAACTGTATGCAACAATTCACCAAAACTTCATCTCGTTATGCATGTGGCACAGTTCTTACCTAGTGATGTATCATCACTGTCCTTGTACCGATATGAAGTGGGAAATACTGCAGTATTAGCCTGAAAATGATGATAAATCAAGACGAAGAAACTATTAAACCAGCTTCAACAAAGAAATTGAAAGAGTTCATGTCCTCAAATGAGAAAAGAGTAGAGGTTTTTCAACTAACTGGATTGCGCAAGGCTTTGTATGGGGAATCATCCAACAATAAAGTATTTGACGCATCGAACTCCCCCTTTTTCCATGGAAGATTCGGTTCCAAATTTTCCCATATTTTTTTCAATTCCTTCAAAACAAGGGGCTTCCTATCGTTCTCGATAGTGGTGAACCTTGTAGTTGTACAGTGCGATTGATCCTGTATCAACCATCTTAGCATTGTTGTAGAAGCATATGAAACTTATTGGTGGGGGAAACCAGATAATTGACTCAACCAAAAAAAACAATCAGTAGGTTACAGACATCACTTGAATCTAAGTTGCTAGTACTTAGACTTATCTTGAATTCTCATATCAAAGCTCAAAATAAACACAACTTTAGTTTTAATTATGTTGTGTATGCCACTTCCAGTAAAAAAATGGTACTTATTCTACCATTACTAATTCAACATTGTCGGCAAACTAATCTATAAAAAATGGTTAAGAAGAATATAAGCAATATTAACATGTAAAATGCAACCCCACAATTCCTTATTTGCAAAGTGACGGATACTCCTATTTTTGTGGAGATATGACTTGGCTTACCCAGCAAAAAAGTAGCTTGTGTCTGGAATCTCTCATAAGAAACTTAACTAACATGTTCAGGTTCTTCCTGCAGAAAATAACAAGAGATAACGCCATGAATAGTGTCAGGGCTAAGATGTTGAAGCTAATGCCAAAATTACATATTTACCAGAAAGAAGGACAACTGGAAATCATATTTAAAACTATTATTAGTTGAAACAGAAATCAATTGACCAGCTTTAGATTGAACTACCAGGTTCTCGATGACCATATCCCCACTTCAAATCTCTCAAAACAAAACTGTAGAAAGTCGTCACAGAAGGGCCTCTTAAACACTGAAAAAAAGAAAGAATATAGCCAAGTAAATAATGAGTTTGACGTTCATTAATGTTAAGGCCACAACTAGATGTGATTTCTTTCACCTGCTTTACGTGATATTACAAAGTCTGGAGTGTATCCATCTGGAAAATATGGAACAAAATCAACGAGCAGTCCATTTACATCAAGTATGAGAAGCTTTTTTTTTGACAAACCAGTTGTACTGGTGTTATCATTTGCTGCATCACAAGCCAACAAATGACGTACATTTTTCTTTATGGTTTCCTCTCTCTCCTTCACATCTGATGTACGTACACCCACAGAGCAGTTGACTGACACTTCTTCCACCAAAACATCTTTTACTATCTTGGTGGTGGTAGAATGCTCATGCAAACTAGTTGCACCCTCTTCATTTAAAGAGTTGAATGCAGTATCTTTCTTAATGTCTTCCACATCAGTATTCAAACTTTCTTCAAAGAAATCTGCAAACTTTCTCCTTCTTCGACCTTTTTTTCTCTCCCTATTTGTTTTGCCATGGGTACCATCACTGTTTGATTGAGCCAAGCAATACTTAGTCTCTAAGCAGTCATCATCTTTTTTTACCATGGTAGCATTTTCAAAATCCTTGGACTTCTGAGAATCTGCAATAACAATAGAGCTTTCCTTTGTATTTGTAGACAACAACTCAGGTTTTTCACTCGTTGGGCAGTCAACTGATTCTTCCAACGGAACACCATTCATAACCTCTTTTATTACAAAATTTTTAAGGTGGTTATTGGTCTCCTCTTCATGAGGATGGTTCAATAGAGAAATTTTCCTTTCATCCTCCATATTGGTTTCCAAACTTTTTTGGGGGGATTCTAACGACCTTCCCTTTCTACGCCGCCGCCTTCTTTTCCTAATCCTTTGGGATTCAACATGGCTTGAAGGAGTTGAATGATCTACGGTTTCTACATGTTCATCATCTCTTTTAACCATATCAGTACCTTTCCCATCTGGATCCTCAGGAACTGAAGAATTTTCCTTTCCATTTGCCGAACAAAAGTCTACATTTGGGGAAGTAGATGTCTCATCATCTTCTTTAAGAACTTCAACGTTCAAGAGGGTCAAGACAGATGTTCCAGTAGATTCTCCACACTGTAAATCATCGTGCTTCTCCTCATTCTTTTCTCCTAGCAGATTTACTTCTAAATGAGATTGCCCCATTTCAGGCTCCATGTTCAAGCACATTTCATTTGGGGATTCTTGAGAAACATTATTTTCTGTTGAAGCATTATCTTCAGCAGGATTGCAACCTCTGTTATCGCCTCTAGTGGTGTTACCCCTCCTTCTCTGCTTTCTTTTCCTTTTCTTTTCCAAACTAACTTTTGCATTGCAAACAGCCATTTCCATCACCTGCTCTAATCTACTGTAGTGTAACTCCGTAGATGAAATAAATTTCAAAGGAAATATCTGAATGCTCCTAGAAACCTTAACATTCTCAGTCAGGGATCTTCCTTAACCTACATAATTCTGAACCTGTCTTCTTCAAAGCTTAAGACTAGTGAGCTTGTGAAGGTATATGGTGTTAGTTATTCCAGAATTCCATCCTTTGACTTTGTGGTAAACTTCAGTAGCAGCAGCAAAAAGAACAGATGAAAGAAACCAAATAAGCTTCATGAGACATAAGTCTACCAGCTTTTCAATTGAAAATTGAAATAATTCTACATGTACTAATGATAACAGGAGAGACTTCAAAACATGTGATACATGGTCAAAAGCATATTGTATAAAAATGTATCCACTAGTTACAAGCTCTCCAAAATTCATGGGCATGACGGATATCTTTCATCTCCTTTGGGTTTGTGAGGCTCCAAACCCATTAACTTTCATTTGATCAATTAATTACATTTGTAATAAAAAGAAAACCATTCCATTAGTGTAAAAGACATCCCAAACACCAAAACTCAAGTTTTCTCTGCCCGAGTCTAATCACAACAAACCAACAGATAACCACCATCAACCCATAATAAACAGAGGTAAACATGGAACAAATGAATTTTCCAAAAGAAAAACGGAAGTTCTCAAATTACTAATAAGAGGCAAAATAACATTGCAATCTAGTATAAAAAAAAAAAAAAAAAAAAAAAAAAAAAAAAAAAAAAAAAAACAGAATTGGTTTTTCTTGCCATCTCAAGTATATCCTGAGAGAATCCAACATATACTCCAAAGACAACCAAAGATTAAAAATAAAATAAAATAATCTCAGTTTCTGAACCCTGTCCAGTTTATCCATTACATAACCACTTATAATTTAACATCTAGAATGGAGTTTACATTCAATTATCTTGACGCCACTGAATATTATTAGTAAAATGAAAATCCTACCTTAGAAGGTAAAGTCACGTATAGTGTACGCTAACATGCAAACAATACAAATATAGAAAGATATTGCACTCGAGGCATCCGGATACTGTAAAATTCAAAGTAGTTGCCTAAAGAATAAGGTACACCTAAGTACATCAGACGTTTTGAATTTAAGTTCTTAACTACTAATGTCTCAATGCCCTTGTGTCTATGCCCTTTACATTTCCAATTCACAGTACTATCAACTGTTTTCCAGACCCAATAGTAGACTAAAGAAACCAAATTGAAAGCTTTTTCCTCCAAAATCAATACAACTAAATTCTTAAATGTTGTAGAGCACAATCATGTCTCTGCTCTAACATCGACATCAAACTAAATCAAACATATAAAAGTATACGAACCGTGCCTCTAATTGCATTCCACACTCGCAACCATAAGTAGGTTAAGGCAGTAAAGACAAGAAGAAATATTAAGCACAGGGAGAAGAATGGCAGTACTCGGTAGCAGAGTTCAACATCAAAAAACAGCAAATCATCAATTCATTCATCAATAATCACTAAACGAACATTTCTTCATATTATAAAATAGAAACTAATGAACCGCACAAACCGAATAGCGATAATTAAAGCAAAAAATATCGAAAAAACGAAGGTTAGACAAGAAAAAGAAACCTTACGAGGCCGAAGGTGGTCAGGATCTGAAAGAAGAACAGAGAATTTCGTATGAAGTTGCAAAAGAAGAGGAAGAGAAGAAAGGATTTGAATGTAAAGCAGAGAAAATGCAGAAGTAGAAGTTGAACTCCCGCGAGCCGCCCCGCCTTGAGACTTTTTTCATCGTAGGTTGCGAGATTTACCGGATTTGAAGCGTTATCCCTGGATAAAGATAATCCGGTCCGGTCTTGCTATATTCTCCTTAAGGTTGTACTATTCAAGTCACCAAACAAGTTTTGTTCCTCATCTTTTGATTTCTTTTTTTTTCTTCTTTTAATTCGACAACGGCTAGTGTGATTTCAACCTTCTACTGCCTTCAAAGGTAAGTTGTATATTTTATTTTGTCTACGATTAAAATATTAATATCGAAATTATTGATAGATATATATAAATTTTGATAGATATTTGTGTAAATAAAAAAAAAATCTATAAAATTTTACAAAAACAATATTTAAATTAAGCAAATTAACTTGTTTTTACTCCCTAATTAAGTTATAAATCTTGTTATCAATATTTGTATTCATATTGATATTTGTATTTATATTGAGGTTGATAAATATTGTTTTATATGTTTTAAGTTAATTTATAAATAATATTGATGTTGGACTATTTATTGTAGGAATATGTCAACGTATCGATGGATATGTCAACTTATCTTGATAATATTGGACGGTTATTAAAAGACATCTAAATTTTAAATCTAGATTTATTAATGATAGTGACCATTAAACTTTTTCAATGCAACAATGTTAACTACCCTTTAGTAATGGTTGAATTAAAGCTACATTCAAATTTGATATGCCCCTAATAGTTATTAAATAATCTCCTTTCCGTTTTAATTAGTTCAAAATAAGCATAGATCAGCGATAATTGACATGCATTACCTCTAATATGCTCATGTCCTCGTAGGCTGAAAACTTTTTTTTTCCTAGAATATTAAGTCACAAATATTCATGGACGTAATGAATCTACCAAGCTAATCCCATATATATTGTTAAAAAAGTGGTCCTAAACGGTACAAAACATGTTAGCATAATCACATTAGAAAAACAAATGAGTCAGTAGGAGTATATATATATAAAATGTTCCTCCTCATTACTGGTTCTTCACAATCCAAGTGCATCCTATTCCCTCCTCAAAAAATTACAAGTTACAACATACAACTCATTTTTCAGGTAGAACCCATCTTTTTGAAACAATTTGTGTCCTTAGAACTCAAGTGACACATTTGTACAACCTATAGAATAGATCATGTTCGAGTAAGGTCGTCTTTTGAAACAATTTGTGAACACTTTGGGGCCATATCTATCTTCTCCCAACTGAAACACCAAGAAGCAAGATCCTAGAGTCTTTGATGTCAAAAACCATGACTAGAGGAAACTATCACTTCATGACTTAACAGACCCTGAAATAATAAAAGACGGGACAGGTGTCGTATCGTAACTTGGGTGTCTTGTACCTCAAAGAACAAGGTAAATCTTTGAGGATTATCACCCTTCAATTCAAGCCAAAAGGAAGCTTTAACTGTCAAACTTGTATCTCAATCTGTTCCAATGCTTCTCTCACCACCCCCCAAACAGATGAAAGATTCAAAAAAAAAAAGGTGGAGATTAACATGTTTAACTGCCAACATTATCCTCTCTAGCTTCTCTTCCAGAAAAAGAAAAACCATGTTTGCATAAAATTAGACTTCAGGGTAGTCAACTTTCATCCACAGAGGCCATAATTCTCTTAAGTTTCCTTCTCTTCAGGATTCTCCAGCGACATAGACAACCAAAGTCAAAGATTTACAAACTCAGAAGCTGGTTTATCCTTTTTTCCTAACACAGTCAAAATGTTGCAGATAGAAAATAAGGATCCCAAAGTTCAAGATCAAGCTCACTGAAAACAAGGCCCAAAATCTATTTTTCAAGAAGTCAGCATGTACTCGTCTTTTTTACAGTACTCGTCCCTACAAATAATTTAAATTATGAAAAAATTCTTTGCCATTTAGAAGCTCAACAGTAACATTTCTGGTCATTGTTAACAAAAGGAATATACAGACATGACCTAACTTATCCAAAATTTTGAACATATATACTCATCCTACTTGAGTAAATAATCTACAGAAGTACAAAAGCAAACCTGCTTTGGTGCTAATACAATTTGTTCCTCCTAAACATACCTTATACCCATAAACTGAGAATACGACCGCAAAGTGCAACTCTAAGGAAGTCAATGGTCACTAAATGGTTGAGGGATGATGCAATGTTCCTCAAATAAGTCAAACCAGAAGCATGAACAGAGTTTTCATAAAGATCAAAGTAATATCACATCACTTAGTTGTTTCCTGCAGTAAACCCAAGGAGGAAGAATAAGTAGTATTCATTTAACATGATCAAAATCCAAAGCAAACTTTTGGGTCTTTTTAATTCTATCTTCCATATTACTCCCTTGAAGTAAAATCAAGCATTCCATCATCATTGGAAATTAACATAAACAATTGGAAGATACTAAAACCGATAAGCTATATTTCAGGGAAATCATTGTAGTTTTTAAGCAAACTCATATAGTAGAAATAATACGAATTCAGAAAGTATGCTAGTTTTCATCCAAACCAAACATGTCTCTTCTAGAGACGAGTTGATTAAGCCATGTGTGAACTCTTTTCTGGGGAAAAAAGAAAAATAAAAACGAAACATATTCACTGTTCATAATATTAATTTTTCTCTTGAAGAAACGAGTTCCTAGCTACCTCACCAAAAATTAACATCTCCCTCTAACGTGTTTGCAAACAAACTACAGTATGTGGAATAACTATATACAACTACAACTTCGAAAAAGGAAAATCCCACACCATCCATTTGCAAACATTTACTGCATCAATTATATATCTAGAAATCTAGAAAGTACAAAAAGGCTACTAAATATTTTTCAGGAAAACAAATTACATACATGTTATTTTGCTGCAACCTCAGGAATATCATGAGAATCACATGCTAAAGAACTTATGTCACGATGCTCAACATATTATAAGCTTCATCATTTCTCCTTCTCCAGATTCCACAGGACCATGACTAACTCTGACCGACATTTCAACCAACACCATGGATCTATCATCTATCTATCCCCTGCAGATGTCCAAGACAAATGCAAAATTCCTGATATCCACCCAACAATGGGAGAAGCAACATAATAATGTAGCATTCATAGTCCACTACATTGGGATTGCAGCCTTCATCAGGTTCTATGTCTTAACGTACTTGTCAACATAACCCTGCATAACGTACAAGGACAGTATTAATGCTAGAAGTATAAAATAAATAATCCCAGAGAAAAAAATAAACGGAATATTCTTTTAAAAAAGAGAAACAAACTTCAATTGAACGAAGCAGAGCAACAAAACCCCTCTCCAATGGACACAAATCATAAAAAGGCCATAAATTAATTTGATTGCGGTGTTAATAAAACATTCTTGGAAATTAACTTTAGCCATCTGTCAATCACCTTTTTTGAAAATAATTTCGTAGAACTTATTACATGCATACGTGAAAATCCAATTCAACTAGGTTTGCTTTTCCTTACTGTTAAAGATTGAAGTAGTCAAAGGGAACGAGTTCCAGAGGCTATATCATTTATCTTTCTGCTACAAAATTAATGAAAATGTTCAAACAAAAATATAAAACATGAGATCAAAAGTTAACCAAGAAGTTGCCATAGTAGTTTGTTACTGTTCTTCCTTTTCAATTTCAAACGTTAGCCAACAAATTCAGAAATAAGTTAATGTATTTTCATGAAAAGTTTTTCATGGCAAGAAGCAAATGAAATTGTAAACAAATTGACTGTATGCTCTATAATGTTCTGAGATAAGTACGACACTACTTTAATTCATTTAAGAGAGAGAGATCTCACCATAACAAGCTTTGTCAGTTTTCGTTGTGATGAATCAATGTATCGATTTATCTTTGCTTGAGACTTGGGTATTTGGTGACTCTTCATAGCTCCAGATACCTTGTCAACAGTCTTCTTGACAATTGTCTTAAAAGCTTCCTTGCTCATATTGCCTTGCCGCCATGATGGTTTTAAAACTTCCTTGACAAAATCGGCAATAGCAATCCTGAAAAGCTTCATTGACCTGGAACCTTTGGATTTCTTGCCCTTCTCAGAGGACTTAACCTGATCAATTTCAATTTCTCCTGATAAGGTTGCTTCGTCATCGAGGTCATTCTCAACAGCACCAGCTTCTGCATCTGCTGTCTCTCCAAATTCATCATTCTCCAAGGAAGTAGTTGAAGTCACAGCAGCAACTTCCTTATGCTTGTTGTTCTCCTCCACATCTAGTAATTTATGAGAACCACCAAGTCTTGTCACCATATGAGATTCTCTTGCTTTTTTCAGCTTTTGACCACGATCGGACTTCTTGGTTATAGGTGATGATGGCTCAATGCTGTCAAAGAGTGGATCATACTGGTCACCACCTGTACCGGACAAGAGTTTCCCCAAAGGTTTTGTGGAATTTGGTGAAGCAGTTGTCTGCCTAGATCCAACATAATTAGCACCTTGCCCATCAAGGCGAACATTGCTCACATTGAAAGTAGAACTACGTATATCACCACTAGGTGCATCATTTCCAAAGTTCAAAAAGTTAGATCTGAAGCTGGAGCTAAGTGGCTTCTCAAAAGTAGAAGCATAAGGATTATGATAAGTGGTAATTCCCAAACCCCCAAAATCAGGAAGCAATGGATGGTTCCTGCTTAGAGGATCGGGATAATGTCGAGACATACTACCAATCTGGCCTGGGTCACGGAACAAGCTATCATGTGCAGGTTGTGAGGTATACAATGGCTGTTGAAACCATGAATAAGGATGAAACTGTGAAAATGAACTTCGAAATTCACTAGGAGGAAAATTGTCAGCAGAAGATTGCATTCTATTTGCATTTGTAACAGGCACAGAATGATCATTAAAGTTTCGGTGAGGAAAAAAACTGGAAGAATTCATCTCCACCGAAGTCCGTCCAAAGTTTTCTTCATTCTGAAAACTTGGGAATCCAAAAGGTTGAGTAGGTCGATTATTTGCAACTGGGGCGATTGATCTAATTTCATCCATGTGCATTGGAGGAGCTCTATAAGGCTCTTGGACTGGGGACTCACCAAGCTTGGAATGAGAATGCAACTCCAATGGCTGGGAATTCATAACAGACTGAGAACCCAGATCACTTCCTTGAGACAAATGACTCTGTTGAAATTGCATTGGCATACCATCTTTGGTAGTTACAGGAGTCCATGAATCATACAATGGTTTCGGAGGCAATAAAGAGGTACTGTGATAGTGAGATGGTTGAATGGATACCAAATCTTGATGAGGATGAAAACCTCCTGGTAGTGAAGATTTAGAAGGAAAGCACACATTTTGTGACACAAAATTATAGGGGGCAGGCATTGGGACCTCAGCACTAGAGACACGTGAAATTATGAGAGGAGGCGGAGGAGGCAGCTCCCTAAGAGGATGAGCATCATCAATAGCACAAACTGAAGCAGTAGCAGATGATGGTTTAGGTACTGGAGACTGCGATACAATTTGTGGGGTCAAAGGTAGCTGACTAGCAGAACTGGTATCAAACTGTGGCTTAATGGATGATGTTTTATCTGGAAGATGTTCACATTCAGGAGCTTTATTAGTGGTAACTGCAGTTACCTGATCAGGTAATAAATTGGAGGCAAAAGAACCATCCATCTGGTGGGAGAAGTCATTGGCAGTTTGAAGCTCTGCAACAAAGATGCTTGATTGCTGAGCCACAGAAGTCGGAATGCTCGTGGAAATATCACCAGAGAATTTCTCTGTGTCAGCATTGCTCATGCATTGTGAGGAGGCTGTAACTGAACGTTGCCCGTAAGACTTCTCTGCTTCTTGACCATCACTGTTAACATGAATGTGGACAGCCTCAGCTGGTTTTGAATAAATTAATTCTTCTTGAACTAAGCCAGATTTATCTATAAAACTTTGAGATTTAGTTATAAATGAATCTGGATCACCAGTATTACTATCTGTCTTCCAATCATGAGTATCATCTTTTGAGGACACATTAAGTGGGATGCTCTCCAGATTCTCAACTTTAATATGCCCAAGATCTGATACTTCCCTAGACATGTTCATAGTGTCCTCTCTTATCTTTATATTCTTGGAAGTTGGGTGAACATCATGATGTTTGCTCCTATGGAGTCTTGATCCATCGTTCTTGTTGGGTTCATGGTGCACATAGCGACAAGATGCTCCTCTATAGCACCTACCTCTCTGAAAATCAAAACATTTTCGTATCATGCCCTTATCTCGTCTCATATTCTCATTATTAAACTGGCTTGTACGCCTGCGGACAGGAGACCTGCTTCTGCCTCTCTGGTTATGAGGAGACCAACTGAAACAATAGGAGAGTAAAGTTTCGATTAAAATGAAATAAGCAGGACGTCTAAATTGATGTTTATGCTAGATTGTTCCTTAACAATAATGAATCAATTAACTCATCGTTTAACTTTTAAGCAACAATATATGCATGTGAAAAAAAATTGTTACCTGCGAGAACGGCTTCGCCTCTCCCTTCTTCTCCGTGGACTCCTTCGTCCCCTCCTCCTATCGACAGGAGAACGACTTTCGCTACTATTTCTAGATCTTTTATTCTTATGTCTCCTTGTATAGTGTGAATCCTCAGAATCACTATCACTGCCACCTTCTCTGACTAATCTCCCAAATTCATCTATTTTTACGGGAGATGATCCCAACTTCACCTTTTCTGCATCATTTTCCTTTTGTAACTTGTCACTATCTTGGGGAACATCAACACTACGACCATTCATTGCATCCAAAGACTTAGAACCGGTGCTAGTACCAATTTGATTCTGTTGGTTGTTGGAACTCTGTTCATTCCCTGTCTTTCTAGCATTTGCCTTATTAGCATCAAAAACCTGTCTTGGTGATTCTGAGAGGAACTGAGCACCAGATTCAGGCATGGAGGATTCACAAGGTGGAACATAACTCCATTGAACCTGGCAAGAACCTTTTGATCCAAGAATAGTCAAATTGTCAGTGTCTTTGTCGGAAGTCTTGGAAAAATAAGCTGGAGTTGAAGGTGTGATAGCAACAAAATGGACATCTTTATTGTGTGAATCCTCATCACTTTCTGAATTTTCATCGGAAGCATAGTCCTGTATAAGTCTAAATGGACTGCCACCTGTAATAATTGCAGTAGACTGACTAGGAATAGTGGCTGCAGCAGATGCTACTTCACCAGCTAGACCTTTGTCATTTTGCAAGCAGGTAGGAGAATTCTCAAAATTGTTTCCCGGAGGAAGTTCAGTAACTCCAGCAGTACTTCTGATAGGGCTGTGAACTTGGCAAGCAGCAATGCTGACAGATTTTTCATGGTCGAGCAGAAGTTTTGGCCCTGCATCTTGAAAAAGAAGTATGGATACTTATTAAATACACAAAAATGAGGATGAATAGCAGTAATGCAATCACTACAAGAGGAAATACCAAAAAAGAAACAAACTTCATAAAGAATCCACAAATCAAAAACCTTGAAGGAACTATGTATTGTGAAATGAACGCAACTTTGTGGAACCAGGATAGCAAATCAGAGTCATTGGGTTCATTGACGTGACCACATCTGACAAACTACAAAGTTCCTACGTTTTAAATTGTTCAAATGTTTCAACAGAAAGAAAAACATAACTCGTATTTAATAAGCAGATAGTCCTTGGAGATGTCAGAACCACATATCTATCACTTGTAGCGGAACCCTACCAAGAAGAAGAAAATATTCTCTATCTTGGCATGCATTTTTGTAAAAGATGCAGCCAGAAAAACATGACTCTTATTTTATTATTCGGTGTTCATTTAAGTCATACAACAATTTTTTCTTACATTTTCCTTCAAATAAGAAACAATCATTTATCTTGACAATATAATGAAAAGCAACATGGCATCACAAAAAAAATCTGCTATGCACGAATCCATTGAACATAAATTGAAAAATGACAAGTGCATACCTTTGGCTACCTTCTCCTTTTCGGGGCTGCAGCTTCTCAAGACTTCAGGTTCTTGCAATTGTACCTGATCCTTTGCATCATGCTCTTCTTTTCTTGATTTGCACTCGTAGCTTCGAATTTCAAACGAGTGACTAGTTTCCTCTCCTATATCAGCTACAGTGATGTCATCTTGAAGCCACCAATAGGAAACCACCCACAAAAAGAGGGAAAAAAATTAGTACTCCAGTCACTAAAAGGAGCTTGCATTAAGTATTAACAGAGCTCTTGGTTCAAGTAAGCACCATTACAACCATATCCCTTATTTCATCCCCCAGCTTAACAAAATTTTCCCTCAAAATTCAATCAGAAAACCAAACCATCAACTTAAAGTGGAGATATTTATCTTCACAGGAAACTGCAACTCTTAAGACAGAAGTACAGATAAACAGATAGAAAGAGACATACAAGGATGAGATATTGTACTTGCAAGGATTACAAAATGGATTTTAATTATGACTAAGATCAAAATAACCAACAAGGATTACAAAAGGTGTCCTTGAATTGAATCAATGGCACGTTTAAAACCAAAGCATCTGAGTTGCATACTTTTTGAAACAAAAGTATCATAATATTTTCAAGTGATGAATATGGTAGCAAGTTTTCAGATTCCTGCAATCTGCAGACAATTGCTTTGGCTTCATATATTTCACCATGGCTGTCTCTAAGTTAATGAGCTCTTATGATCATAGCTCCAGCCGGTGTATGTTAAAGGAAAACAGTTAACCCAGAAAAAAGACTAATAAACCCAGTACCAATGTCAAGTCACTGCATGGGAAAAAATATCAACACTGAGACTAACCTTCCATCTCCATGTCAGAGTTTGCAGGTGAAACGGATGTTGCTGACACTGTCAAATTCTCAGATTGTGGCTCAATTCTTAAAGATCTCAATGGAGATTTTTCTTTCATTTCTATATTTTTGGAAGCCAAACTATATTTCATCTTCATCCACAGGAAATATTTGTGGCCAATTGCAGATTCACTTCCTGGTTCACCGCCAAATAAAAATTCAAACTCTGGATTCCCAAATTCCTTGTGGCGAGTTGTGTCTTCAAAATTGGAACCATTATTAGCAATGAGCTGACATAATACTTCTATCTTCTTGACAATTCTATCATCTTTTGGCTTGGGTGGAGATGGAGGAAGAACCTGCACATAATCTTTATATGACAATATCTCATTGTCCACTTTAGAAACCATAAGGCCACTACCAACTTCTAAGTTTCTATGTTCATCATCCTTGGGTCCATTATCCCCTAAATGACTGGGAGGTGCGCCTCCTTGATCAATTTCAGAGGGCTTCAAGTCTTTACTATAGTGAATGGTAGAACCAGGACCTAATTCAGACCGACACAATGAGTCGGAAGAATCTGGGTATAGAAATGAAGAAGAGGGTGAGGTGGGAGGAGGGGGAGAAGGCGGAATAGGTGGCGGAGAGGATGGTGGTGGAGGAGGAGCCATTGGAAGCAGATGAGAATCTCCAAGAAAATTGGATGAGGGAGTAGGAAAAGTGGATGTTGTTGGGTGTTGTGGAATAGAGGGAAAGACCTGCAAACCACCTTGTTGCAATGGTGAATGAATTTGAGCTCCATATAACGCCTGCCCTTGTGAAGGAGGATGAAGATGTCCTATGGTAGAGGGCTGCGGAGGCCGTAATAAATCTAGATTGGGAGCTTGAGGAGGAGGTGGAGGTGGTGGTGGTGGTGGCAGTGGTAGTGGCGGCGGCGGCGGAGGTAGAACATGATGCATATTCTGAACTCCCGAGTGTGAAAGTTGCACATTCTGCTGAGCAGTTGAGTTAAATACAGAAACTTGTGTGCTTCCATGGACTGGTGGAAACGTGTGAAAGTATGTTTGACGGATATTTGTAATCCCACCAGGTAACACTTGAATGGATGGGCCCTGACAGAAGGGAGGTGGTGGGCCATGGGAACCTGGCTGAGACAAATGTAGAGGTTGCATAGCCTGAGGTGAGGGGACAGGTGCTTGTTGAGTTATACGATGAGATGGGATTGGAGGGCCTGGTTGAACATATGAGGTAGGAGGAGGAGGCGGAGGAGGTGCTCCTGCACGCTGTTGGTAAGCAGGTGGCCACGGTTTCTGAGGACCCTGCCCGAACTGAGAAGCATAATTTGCTTGACCATACATCTCAAATCCTATAAAACTAGAATTGCATTCTAGTACAACGGTGAATTTTGTTAAAAGAACCACAAAGGCACATGCACATTCTTCAGCTCAAGCCACCAATAAAGCATCCTGTCAAGCAAGAAAGTAGAATAAATGATCAACAAGCAGTAGCAAAGTACATAAGTTGATACTTTAAGTATTATATATCAATCCATAGCATCATGCATGCTTTCAGCGGGGAAGCTACAGACACCAAGACATGGGATTCATTCATTGATGGCAGTAAAAGCTTAAAAATAATAAAAATAGATGGAAATATCTCAATTCTTCTCTTTGACCCTCCCAAGTATCATCAATTATAACCATAACCAACAATTACCTTGTTAAGTAAAATAATGATAACTAATCAAAGAATTTCAGCAAATGCCATGTTCCAGGTCAATTTTTTAGCCTGATATTACCTCCAACTGAGAACAGAACAATATAAAAGCTATATAATGTATCTCCCAAACAGTTCTCTTTTCCATAATACATAATAAAAAACAAAAGAACACGTCAATTCTCACAAACCCATCAACCAGCATACATAGTAAGAATTGCAAAGCTAAAATACCAACTCGCAAAACAAGAGCGGAAAAACGAATCAAACGAAGCCTGAAGGAAAAGCAAGAGAACCCAATGGCAATAAACGAGCACTGAACCACTCACCGCATCAATTGAGATTCAAATTTGAGGCTACGGTGACGTAATTCGGGAGTCTTGAGATTAAAAGGAAAAAACCCAAGATTGAGGTCTTGAAACTGGAAAGAGTATTAGGGTTTTGGGAGGAAAACAGAGTAGAAGAGCGTGGGAAAGTGGTGGTTTCAACCCTACAAGAAGCGGCCAATGAAGAGGCTTTCTTCTTTCTCTATCTGATCCTTTCACAGACTAACAGAAGGGAGATTCTATTCCAATCCCCACCTTCCCTCCCAGTTACAACCAAGCGTAAGAATAAAGAAACAGTTCGCATCCCTCGCCAACAAAAAGATGTAAGCTTTCATTAATCAATAAGTAAAAATATATATATAATTCTAATATAATATTTTCTTTGTAAAAAAAAAATCTTTTATCTTATAATAATTTGTTGTATAGATTTAGGGCAAATTGCAAAACCACTCAAACTTACAACGGTAAAAATTAAGCCCTCAAACTTTTATAGGTGTTAAAATTGGACCCTCAAACTTACAATAATTTTAGAAATTAGCCCTTAAATAATAAAAAAAAACAGTTGCAAATATAGCAATCAGATTAAAAGTATTAGCATATGTAGCAATATTTTTTAAAAAATTGCAAATATAGCAAATTCTATCGGTGATAGACTCTTATGGTCTGAGTGGTCTATCACTGATAGACCATAAGAATCTATTAGCGATAGAAGTCTATTACTGATAGATTTTGTTATATTTACAATTTTTTTAAAATGTTGCTATACACTTAGTTATTATCCCTAAAATTGCTACTCATTATAATTACCCTAATAAAAATTGTACCCTCGAACTCATACAATTGTTACAATTTATATAATTATATAAGTTTGAGGTTTCAATTTTAATACTTGTATAAATTTGAAAAAAAGAATACTCGATTTTAATTGCAACTACCATTTTACTTTGGGGTGATTTTTGTAATTTATCTTAGATTTTATTTTTCCTTTGTCAATGGAGTTAAAATAAGCATAACTTAGTGTGTCAATTAACACGTATTACTAATTTTTTAGTTCTTTAAAATTGGATCGGAAGTCTTCAATTCTTTATGCTTTTTATACTAAGTGGTTCATATTGATTTAGTTGTTTCAACTTTTGTTCTTCTGAATCTAATCCTAAAAGGAAAGGGTAAAAATTGTTCCAGGAGGTTTGAATCCTCTGGGCCCTTCCCCTTTATGTATGTGGAATGGAAATTTTAAACTTTATGTTTGAATTGACCCATAAATTTGATTTGTAGCAAATATTTAAAATATATTCTTAAAAAAAGTTATAATTTTTCATTTTTCAATAAATGGCATAATAGTAATTTTTCTCGTTTTGATTTATATTTATAGGGATCAAATTCTAACTTTCTCCAAACTATAAGAACCAAATTTATAATTTAACTAATATTTTAAATTTAAGTTGCATTTGGATGGTGATATTTTTATAAAAATCCTTTTTTTTTGAAACAGTAAAATTCAAAACTATATATTTGTTTTATGATAAGAATTATCATTAATCTAAATATAAGGTTTTAAACGTGTAACCTTAAAAAAAATCAAATATCTTTTAGATATCCTCGATTTGACATATAAAACATCATAATTATTAAGCTAAACATTTTTTTTAGTTCACCAAACATAGAGGTTAGAAATTGAACCGTCAACTTTTGAAATGATAATTAGTGTCTTATCGATTAAATTATGCTCAAATTGACGAATTTTAACCTCTTGAAGGATATTCCAAAACAATTTAAACTTAGATTTAAAACAACTATAAACACATTGACATTTACTTCTTTCGACTGTATATTCAAATCTTCATACATCCCAAGTTTGTAATAAAAATATAAATATAAAATTTTATGGAATCTTAAGTGCATTTATTGCTTAACAAATATTTTATAAGAGGGTGAATCAAATGTATACTTATCTTGAAATTTAGACTACTTTTTTAGTTAACTCTATTGCCTATATTTTCACATCATATTATTGGCTACTAATCATATTCAAATAAATATTATAAAATATACATTACTGCTACATGAAACCATCTCAACTATAAAAGAAAATTTTTCAATTTGGCCAAAGTTTAATAGGTTGTTTAAAATGTAATTATCTTATTGAGAATGAATATCATTTATTCTCAAGAAACCAAAAAAAAAAAAAAAAAAAAAAAAAAGCCAAATTAAATGGAGTAAATTCAAACCAACCAATCAATTTTAGATATATAAAAGGTGAATATTTAGTTGGTTCTGTTCTATATATAGATTGAAGGTTGATCCAAATGTAGAATATACAACTTAAATTAAAACAAAAATGGAGGAAAAGAAAGAAAGAAAAACTAAATTGAAGCTTAAATAATTGAAATTAAGATTAAACATGTGAATGAGGCACAATATTTAAGCTAAAAAAAAAACCGAACCAAACCAAACGAATATAATTTTAGTTCGGTCCGATATCTCAATTCTACTTGGGAAAAAAAAATCAACCATACATGCCCCTACTGGGTTAAATTTCTGATGACCTTAAATTATGGCTACCTACTTCATAGGGCTTGGTTTAAAATTGGAACAAAACCAAGCCATCACAAGCTTGTAAATTCCATGGGAGTCAAGCACAGAGCTGCAATTCCCTGTAAGAAAAACTCACAAGAACATAAACCTTTCCAACTTCTAATGTAATCACTAACTTTTTTCCCCAGTTCACAAGAGGTTGCAACTAGAAAGCTAAAAGTGAACAGGCCTTCAACAGCTAATGACAACAAAGCTAGAAGAAGAAGAAAATGTTTGCTGCTAAACGATGGTCGATTCCTTCCTCGAACGAGAATGGCAGTCTGTAAGAAGCTGCAACAAAAGAACGAGCGGCTGATTCGAATGGACAGCCTGGTGTCTGGAACTCTAATGTGATATGGTTACTACGTACAACTCGAATACGAAGAATCAAAATCAATGGAAGGGACTCGACACAATCAGATCTAGATGTGTTAGAAGATGGTAAGATCATAGTAATTTCCTAGTGTGCATCTGTGCTCTCCTATGAATGTACAAACGGCTTGAGGGATTTGTGCATCTATCTTCACAATTGCATTTTGTTGTTCATTCGTTATTTCCACGACTATTTTGAAACTTGAATCGCCTCCCCGATCGTAGCAGGTCTTCTGTCATCTGATATATAAAAACAAAAAGATAATCAGTACCTCACTTTAGATTTCCACTTTATGTGGGAAAAAGTGTGCAGAGAAGGATGCAGGGAGTCTAATAATCTTTCACTAAAATGTGAGCTCTTTTCATTAATTTCAAGAGAGCTTACAAAAGGTATAATAGATAGAATAGCCAAAACAAAAATAAAACTGATTCAAATAAAGCTCAACATACTCAACTAAATAATAATCATCATAGTAATATTCTGAACAGAGAAACTTGACTGAAGACAACATAATATTAGCAAACAATACATTCCAATGCCTTGCAAGAGGGGACGGGAATTCACGAAAATTTATGTGTGCGCTCAAGAAAGCTAAGGCACTACAAATACCATTTCCGCATAGTATTGTTCCTACCTTGGTCGGGGAAAAAGGCAATAGTTTCCTTGTTTGAAGCTGGGGCCGGAATACTTTCTTTATGAATGTCTACCGTGGAATCCAAGGCATCATTTGTCTTCATATCTCCGGAAATTTCAACATCGATATCCATTGGAACATGAATCGAAATATCCTTTAGACTTGAAGCCAAAGGAGGCAATTCCGGACTTGAACTCACCTGCAAATAGAAAAGAAACTATTCTAATCATGCAAGATAAAAGAAGAAAAAATGTTCTCTAACAGGGCGCCAACAATGGTCATGCAAATAAATTTAACCCATTTTTACGAGAAATGAATGAACTATGTGGAATGACGTTTTAAGTGCTTAAAAAAAATTCTTCTTATTATTATTATTTTTAAAAAAATATTTTAAATCCTTAGAAAGTTATTTCAAACAGGTCTAAAACCTAAACTTTTTTTAAAAAAAATGTGTAAAAGTGAAAAATCGAAAGGATAGGAAAAAACCTCATTGTTTCGAGATTTCCTTGGGGAGGGGGATATTCCACTTCTCCCTACATGGCTTCAAAGATTTATTCATGAGGAAAAAGCTATTTCTACTACCATCACTAAGGGGTTTTTGTGGCCTGTAATGGGATGGGAATTTAATGTAATATAATCCAAAATCCATGTTTGGATAGAGCGTTTTGGGCTTGATTTGTAATACAAAACTCATTTCGTCCCGACAATTTTCAATTCAACCCTCTTTCTCATTGTTTTCATACTTCACAATCTCATTTTCGTTCCGTCTTTGATTACTCACGCTTTCCAACACCCCTCTGATTCCTAGTAATCTTGATTACATTCCAGCTCTCCAAACACCCCCTAAAAGTATGGCATGAAGGAGAAGGAAAAATTGTAGGTCCATTCAAAAGATAGGGATAGTCCTTTTGTTTGGACCTTAATGAACAATAAAATTCTCTAGTTTGATCAATATTTGGATTGGTCCTTACCCCTCCCCTAGACTCTCTTTTCCTTCTATTTACAGTATAGTTGATTCCAAATCGTTTCTAGCAGTGTTTTAGTGCGACTAGGCCCATTCAAAAGATAGATATAGTCCTTTCGTTTGGACCTTCTTGATCAACTGGTTTGATCAATATTTGGATTGGTTTTGGGTGCATAAATGATTGAATGAATCCAATCTCACATGTAATTTACACTTGTGGGGAACTTATTCAAGTTGGAAACTCGAGGAGTATGCTAAAAAAAAAATCCCTTGCCCTGTCATTGTCCGTCCTCCAAAGAATGTAAAAGAATGGCATCTAGAATTGCTCTAAGTTGATGGTTAATGGTAAAACAAGAGTGCTTTGAGCTAGAAAGGAACTACAGAAATATTACCATGTTAAATGTCTTGAGGAGAGCTCACCATTTGAGTCTCACCCTTACAAAGTGATCTGCAACTTCCTTACCTTCTTTGAAAAGGTTGCACCAAATAGGGGGAAAAAAGAAAGTTCAGATAGAAGTTGACTTTTTTGTAGGAAATTGATTCCTCAAACAAAATACCTCATCCACCCCTATAGATAATCCACAAACAAAATCTAAAAGAGAGAATCCAAGGGAACACAAAGCCATCTCCTAATTTCAAATGTCATCCCAAAGTCTTCATCACGGTCGATGTTCCTTCAACATTGGAGATTTCAAGAGTTCAGATTCCAATAGCAAAGATCAATTGTCTCGCAAAGAGCAGAACACGAGAGAAAAACTAGACAAAGAAGTGTTTCCCTTACCTGCCAAGGCCTTGGCATCTTTCCAAAATTTCAGATTGCTCACATCATTAACTATTTAAATTCTCTGCGGCTGCCTACTCCAGAATACATATATGGATATCTTAGAGCTTATCTTAGAGCTTTAACCACAAGATTTAATACACATCGCCAAACACCAACCCCAGGAGAAAGACCATACTTGCTAGAGATAAAGTTCGGCCAAACGCCATCCCCATTCTAAAAAAGGACTTCCAAGTTCTACAATCACTTCACTAGGAAAGACACAATCTCCTTCCTTAAATTCCTCAGAGTGAAAATGCAACAAAAATTTGACCCCATAAAGTTTAAGAATTCATATTTCCTTATAAGGTGAGACCTGAGTGCACAACAAGAGACACCAAAAATGTCAGTCTTCAATGCTATCCAAAATACTGATCAACCCACAAGAGCTCTTCTCTTTCACTTTTTATCTCAACCACAGAAGATTTAGACAAATTGGCCTTCAAACCAAAGCAATCCCTGAAACTTTAATATTGAGCACACTGTGAATGTAAGAGGGATTGAGAGAAGGAAACAAGATGCATCCACAAACTGAAAGTCAATTAGTGATTGATATGGAAATTCTTCCTACCTGCCTTGAGAGATACAAGCACAAACTCTACACTCTTAACGACATAGTGACAAACAATTGGACCAACAAATAGAAGCTCGTTACCTTAAGGTGCATCTTACACTTCATATTCACATATAAATAACCCACAGAAAAATGCACATCTCAAAAGGTCTATTAATACATAAATTATCAGCTATTAGCTAAGTAAAGAAAGCCTCGCTCTATTTTCACTAAATGGCCAGAACATGCCTGATGCCACTACATCCAAAGTTAAGCCATAAGAGACTAAAGACGTTAAAAAAATTTGTTCCCATTTCCAGTTCAATGTTTCTCTGCTCACAAAGAGAGCTTTTTAAAATAAATGAATAATAACAATGCATAAAAGAAAAGAAAATGAAAAGCGATGGTGTCACCTTAGATGGTAGCGAAGCATCCGAAGATATTGGATCTTTTATCAGCGTCGTTGAAGTGACAACCATTTCTGGTTCATGCATAGTAGGTGCCTTTATATTGCTACCATCCTCTTGTCTACTATCTACTTCATCTTGCTTGGTCAGTCGAGAAGTCTTCGACTTGATGTTGACATCACCATTCGATATTGTGCCAATATCTCCGAAAGTCCTCTTCCTGATTTCAGAATTTTAAGTTTAAAACATAATACTCCCATAAAAGGAAGTGATTGTCAAGTGGCTAACATGAGGCCTAATGACTTGAATAAAACGGACATTATTAGGCATCATTCTGACCTAACAGTACTATGATGAGCAAAGTGAGTAGGGATTGGTCTGTTGGAAAACAAAATTCCCCGCAAAGGTTTCCCATCAATGACAGTTTCAATTGTGTATCCATTAGGTATGCTTTCTGTAACCTTGGCTTGAAAACTCTTCTTTCCTTGAAGATGCTGAGATTGATTCAAAGGAAAATTTTGTTTGTCTGCGTTGTAGGACATCATGCCATCAGAATTTAGTCAGAATCATGCCATCGTATCATAAACCAGTAACAATCTCTCAACAGAAGTTCCACTCATTTGATTCAGATGCGTCACAACATGAACCCAAAAGAGATAAAATATATATAAATAAATAAGCAAATTCCTCCACATATATCTATCTTTTGAAAATTGCAGATAGCCAAAATCTTGCCCCTTCTGCTGTGTCCATTACATGCTTCTTTATTACAATTTTGCAGACCAGGCAATATTAACATTATAATCACCTTAAAAAGTTCTTTTTGGACACTCTCTTCACTATGCAAGGCTGAAACTATTTGGCCAGGTGCAGCCATGGCTACCTCATGAGTCATGGGAAATATGGTTTTATGGGCAACGCAACGGATAATTACAAAAGAATTGACTATAACAATGAGCCCATCAAGAGACTACAAACTGTATATTCCCACAAAAAGAAGTAAAAGCAGAAGACTCATCTTCAAAAAGACATCTAAAAAAATTCTTGTAATTATAGACTAACAATGATTGCTTCATATTTTATTTCAATTTAGGAGATGGTTTCATTTTCTTGTTGGCTCTATTGCAAAACAATCTTCAAAAGCATTCACTGAACAAATTTTCTGTTGCCATTAGGTCCGGAAGATAGGAACAGGAAAGATAATTCACTCCACATTCTGTCTTCATTACTTTGAGAAATACATACAACTTAAAAAATCTAACATGGGATACTCAAAAGGTACTTCCTTACATGGAGCCCCATAGCCTTGCACAGTGATTGGTTGGAACACATCAGCACTGATTCCAATTTGTACCATAGCTCTTCCGTGAATGGCATTTAGGTTCTGTTCTTGACACTTCAGCTTCAATTGCTTTCTCAAAGACAACTTCTCCAGTTTCCTCTCATTCTCCTTTGCAAGTCCTGAAAAAGAAAATTACACAGACAAATTATTTACAACCCATGAAGTGTGTGGAAGAAACTACTATCCATGAAAGGTTCAAATTTAAAGAATGATAATAATCATGTCATGCCAATAAAATAATAAGACTATGAACCTGTGAACAAGTAATACATATCGTCGAGAGCCTCAAGACCCTTATTGCAACCGCCTAAAAGAGCAAGTGTGCCAACTTTGTAGGGATCTAAACAGTCCCCAGCCACTGAAAATCTAGCAGAAGGTCCATCACCCATAGTGGTGATCTTGGTCCACACACCAGTTTCTACATCAAGTATTGAAGATGGTAAATTTCTTTTTGATAAGAAACACCAACAACTTCATTCAAAAAGGAAAAAACAGCCTAAGGGCCAGGGGTAGAGAGAATCCCTAACACGAACTAAATCTGTCAATCATTAATAATCATAATATTCAGCAAAAAGAAATGACAACGGAAAAATCATCAACCTCTATGTACACATAAGAAAGTTCTTTAAAAAGAAGCACCACCTAAATTTTAGCCAAATGATCAAGATCAGCATTTTAGCCTTTAGCATATGAATGACAGCAACTATCTCAAAATTAAGACAGTTTGCACCCCTCAGCATTCAGTATCCATATTAAAGTTGAAGAAAACTCAGCCAGCCATCAAACATTGGAGACAATGCTTCATGCCATTACAGATCAGCTTATTTTCCTCTTATTGCATGAGTGCTAATGAGGAATTAACACATACCAATATCAAGCATATGAAGGTCATTGTATAGATTTTGGGCATCGGTAAATCCCCCGAAAACAAACAAGCTCTTTCCAAAAGCTATGGTTGTATGACCAGCACGGGGTGGCAATAATTGACCTGAAGTGTTCAACTCTGTCCACACGAGAGTATCTACAATAGAATACCAAAAACGATATGAGGAGGTTTATAAATGAGAGGCTGAGCATATAATGCATGAACATCTACAGTTGTCCATATAATTGATAACGAGGTAACTTGAGAAAAATGATAAGTACCTGTGTCAAGGATGTGAACATCTGACAAATAATAGTCATGCGCATCTTCGCCACCAATGACTATAACTTTATTCTTCCAGGATGAGCAAGTATGGCTATCACGTGGAGATGGGGGAGTACCAGATGTTGTAGCTTGTTTCCAAACAAATGTCTCTAAAAACATAGGAAAATATTATACATTGACAGGCACTGGTAAACTGATCCACGCCACACAAATGCAATTATAATCATGGAACAGCAGGCAATTTGCTTTTAAAAAAAAGCTTGAGCATTATATAACATATTTTTTTGGATAAGGCAGAAAGAAGATATACACAGAAGGAATAGACTTCCCTCCAGCCTTCATGTAGAGGAGAAAATCAATATTGTTAACGGTCAAATACGTTTCACCAGCCAGCCAAATGAAACCACCATGAATCATTACAATTCTTACAATGTTTCCCAGAAAGAAATAAACCCATGCAACTGTAAAGATCCATATAACCACATTCCATTTTTTTGTAATCACGAGTATTTAGATGGGCTTATGAATAGACGATTGATATAAATACAGAAGGTTCAAAAGTTTAAAATATCAAAATCAAAATAGAATAGCAAACTGGTATTACCTGTATTCAATATGTAGAGATCATTATAGTACACTTCATCATTATTGCTGGCAGATTTGCCACAACCACCAAAGATGAAAAGTCGTTTGCCAACAAGCGTCGCGCTATGACCTTCTCGTGCCTCTGGCCCCTCGCCTCTTAAACTTGGACAAATCCATGTATGCAAAGCTAGAAGCAAAGCATTATGCAAACTTTTAATGGCATGTATAGCCGCATTCCAACATTTAGCATTTCAAATCTAATCAAGACGATAAATGGAACCTTTATCCAAAGAAAAATAGATTATTTTTTTTAGATAATAAAATAAAAACAGATTATTTGGCATCGCCATATATATACACACATAAACATTCCTTTTTCACTGAGATGCCAGACTATGAAACAATCATAGAATTTTGAAGAAACTTGAATATTCTCATTAGTCAAAACTTAGAGAGATATGGAGAAAAATTAACTTACAGGTGTCCAGTATATATAAATCCTTAAGAGGACTCATCCCATCAGTACCCCCAAACACAAAAAGATTGTCACCAATGGTAGTACAGGTGTGACTGTCCCTTGGAGTGGGTGGACTTCCTTTTATCACGGGCTGGCTCCATGTTTGTTTCGCTGCAAACCACCAATCTAATGAGGCAAATACAGTTTACAAGTACATTTACATGTAAGTATGCATGTATATACAATGATTAACAAATTATATGTCGCGTATAAGAGAAAAACACCATTAACCCCAATAAAACAGTTAACCCCCTCCTCCCTACCCACCTACCCCATAACTTCCGAGACAACAAAAATAATCAAACGCTTAATATTATTCCATAACACAAGCTGGTAACAGCAAATAACTTACTAGAACAAATGCCATTAAAAACAAACTCATTTCGACTGAAATTTGTCATCACAAAAGTCTCCAAAAAAAGGCAAAAAAACACAGCAGGGTATATGCTTCGAATGAAGCCATAAATAAATCCCTAATTAAGAACAAAATAAGACCAAAAACAAAGAGCACCCAAAAGGGTATACAAAAATCTCAAACTAGAACGAATGCCATTAAACTCATTTCAACTGAAATTTGTGGTCACAAAAGTCTCCAAAAAAGGCAAAAAAACACAACAGGGTATACGCTTACAATGAAGACATAAATAAATCACTGATTAAGAACAAGACACCTACAAAACAAAGAGTACTCAAAAGGGTATACAAAAATCTCAAACCAGGCCAAAATTTTCCCACTTCTTCAAATGTAAGAGAAACAAAAAGAAAAGGTTGCAAAAGCAAAAGCAAAAGCAGAAGGCTCCTACCAGTGTCGAAGACGTGCACTTGGTTAGTCTGGCAGTTGTCTTTACCATAGCCCCCAAAAACATAGAGATATCTTCCATCTTTAATGGCGTTACAAGTATGGCCCCATCTTTTACCGGGCCCTGCTATCTCTCCCAGAGCTCCATCTTGGCCCTGTCTTGAAAGTAGCTGGACCCTTTCCCACCTCATGTTTTTATGTCGGGAAATCAGAAGGAAAAGGGAAAAGGGAAAAGGAAAAAAGGAAGAAGAACAACAAACCCAAAAAACAAAAGTAGTGGACTAAGCAAAGAGAATGCGAGGGGAAATTTCTTTTGTCGGGAAAAATGAAATCAAAGGGAAAATAAAGACAAGAATGGGTTTCATCTGGGATATGATTTAGTGGGATTTTCAGGTGTGAGGCTATGGAGTTTTCATACATGCAAATATTTGGCGAACGTATATGAAAAAAAAAAAAATAGAAGAAATATGGCGTTATGTAAAAGAGAATGTAGAAATTATATGTTCCTCTGGTTAAAACCAAAGAGAAAAGAGTGATATGAAATTATAATAGAAGAACAGAAAAACCTGAATTTTTTTTCAACCTTTGCTCTTTGGGGCCATTAAAAAACGAGGCCATGGATCTCGAGTGGTTTAAAAAACTTCAAATTTTTTGCCACTTTTGATGAAGAAGAAGGACCCGCCTACGATTTCCCATCAACGACAGAGATTTCTTCAATATTTATATTATTCTTACTTTTTTTTTCTCTTTTTTTTTTGTTATTATAAATATATATTTAACGAAATTTCTCAAAAGCTCCGAAAAATGGAACAAAAAGACCATTATGGGGAGAGAAAACGAAGAGACGATAAAATTCTATCCCATGGGCTTTGTGATTTTTATAATATAATATTTTAACCCTTTCATTTTTATTTTTTTTTTTAAAATTAAATCTACTTTATATTTATTAGAAAAAAATTTGAAAATAGAAAAATAGAGGAAACATTTATACAAAATAGTAAAATTTGTAGATAGTTGTAATAGAAACTGATAAAATTTATCATGGTCTATCGGTAATATAAATGATAGAAATCTATCACGGATAGATGCTGATAGAAGTCTATCTATGTCTATTAGTTTTTTTTTTTTTTTTTGCTATTTTCTGTAAATGGTTTGACATTTTTTCTATTTATAAAAATTTTCCTATTTATTAAAGGCAATAATTAAATTCTTACTCAAATTCTAAAAAAAAAAAAAAAAAAAAAAAAAAAAAAAAAAAAAAAAAAAAAAAACTATTTTTTAGGCCTTAAACATTTGGTTTTTTATTTTTTAAAATTAAGTCTATAATCATCTCTAAATTTTTTTGTTATCACTTTTTACCATGAGTGTTACAAAAACCAAAAAATCGAAAAACCAAACCGATCCATTAGTTTGGTTTGGTTTTTTTAGTATAAAACTGGACATATTGGTTTTTATTTTAAGAATACCAAAAAATATTGGTTCGGATTGGATTTTGATTGGAAAACCAATCAAAACCAAACCGAGAGTATGTATATTGGTATCTTTTGGTGTTTTAATTATTATGGAGTGTATGTGATGTTTATTTAGAAGGTACCAAAAAAATGTCCAATTTCAATCTATTAAAAAAAATACCTAATTTTAATTTAAAATTAGTAAAAATGACTAATACAAAACAAAATTGGAAATAAAAAATTAAATCTTGGAAGAGAAAAAAATAAAATGTCAAAACTAGAAACCAAACCGATAATAAACCGAACCAAATAAAAATCATTGGTTTTATTTTTTATTGGACATCAGTTTGGATATCTTCTTTATAAAACTAATTGATTTGGTTTGGTTCTTAGTTAACCCAAAACCAACAAAATCGAACCGACTATCACCCCTACTTTTTATCCATGTTTTAAAAAATAAGTCAAATTTTGAAAACTAAAAAAAAAAGTGGTTTTTAAATTTTTTTTTTTTTAGAATTTAACTAAGAATGCAACTTTTATACTTAAAGAAATATGCAACCTATTGTAAGAAAGTGGGAGGAAATAGGTTTAATTTTCAAAAATAAAAAACACAATGGTTATCGAACAAGGCGTTAGTTTTCAATTTTTAGTTTGGTTTTTTTAAAACGTTAGTAACAAGAAATGACAAACCAATAAACCTAGAGTAGTGTTTACAAGTTTAATTTTTAAAGATTAAAAACCAAGTATGACCTAAATTGTTAGAGAAAAAAAATTACATTTTTTATCTATACGTTTTAGATCAGTTTACCGTGTAGCCATAAATAAATCCGTAATTAAAAATAAAAATAAAGAGTACTCAAACCTCAAACTATATACCAATGTTAAATCAAAATTCCTCCACTCCTTCTAATGTAGAGAAACAATAAGAAACGTTGTAAAAACAAACTCATTTCAATTAAAGTTTGTCATTGCAAGAATCTCCAAAAACTAATATATATATATACACGCTTAAAATGAAGCCATAAATAGATTATTGATTAAGAGCAACGATACTAGTACAAACATATAGTAGTCGTTATGATATACAAAAATCTCAAACTAAATTTCTTCACTCCTAACATAAGAAAAACAAAAATAAAATTTATAAAAATATGCTCATTTCAATTGAAGTTTTAGTAAAAACAAAGACTACTCGAAAGGCTATAAAAAATTGTTCGAACAATACAGATTAAAAGTAAGTATTTAGTGGAATTTCAAAGTTTTAAGTATAAATTTTGAAAATGAAATAAAACTCAAATCTCAAATTAAAAAAAAAAATGTAACATTTCAAAATGTAGGGATCAAATAGAAACTAAATTCAAAACTTATGGACAACCAAATATTTTTTTTTCCTAAATTGTCACTGTTTCTTATATTTAAAATATGTTTTTTTTTTTTACTTTCATATTTATTTTATTTTATTTCACTCTCACTTCAATATTTTAAAATTGTAAATAGAATTAGTTAAACTAAAAACAACTCAACTTTTATAAATATGATCAAAATAAATATAATTAAACTAATATAAAAGCTGACATCATATATTTGATTCTCTCGTTTTCATATTTAAAATGAAATTAAAAAACGAAAAAAAATATAAATGTGTACCTTTATGAGATTACAAGTTTGAATTGCTCACCTCAAATGTCGTTAAAACAAAAATAAAAGAGATTGTTGAATTATTTTTTTTCTTTTTCCTTTTTATTTTGATTCACGAATTTAATATATATATATATATATATATTAGTTAAACTACCATTTTTACTATTAAAAAAAAAACTAATTTTCAACTTTCCTGCTTTATTTTATTTTATTTTCACATTTAATTTTATGATATTTTATTAAAACTACCAAAATATCAAATTTGTAATGGCGTTTGCCCATGTTTTGAAAATAACAAAATACGACCCTTTTGTGAGTATTAATTATCTATATTGTTCCTCTCATGCTGTTTAATGTGGGTTAATTGAAATAGTAAGAGTATTCTTTGTTCCAAGCTTATGCCGAGGTTAATGAGTGTGACATAATCACGAAGTCCACGAGTGTAGTGGCTGGGCTGAACACGATGGAGCACGCTTAATAAATTGAATGCAAGTGAAATTACTAACTAAGATGTTAAATAATGATCTAACATTTCTTTAACATTTAATGGATAAATTTAATATACGTTTATCTCTTATTTTGTATTATAAGGTGTGATATTAATACAACTATCATTGCTATAATATTTACTATTTTCAACTTATTTTTTAATTTTTTTCTTTTATCATATAGTGTTTACTATTTTCTACACAAACAAAAATAAATTGTACACCAAACATTGACTATTATAATCCATACTAAAATAATTTGTACCACAAATACAAACTAGTGCACTAAACAAACTATAATAATCAATTCAACGTCCAAATATCCTCTAAAATATAAACAATCATGTTTCCAAAATAATAATAATAATGTTGATAAATCATAAAATATATATGTAGGCAAAAATAAAAAATAAAAGCTCATTAATTTTCAAAATCTTTAATAATACATAAAAAAAAGTTAAAAAAAAAATACAATTTACCGTAAATTTTAGATGGAAACTGTTAGTAGTTTATTTAACAAATACTCTTAACTTTCAAAAGTTTCGATAATACTCAAATTTAAAATAGTTAAAAAGTGTTATTAATGGATTGAAACCGTTAATACATTGTTACAAAATATCTATAACTTTCAAAAGAGTTTCTACTGTTAATATGGTGATCAACCTATGCCTCATTTTTTATATACTATCATATTTTACATGTTTCTTCTATTTGTCTAATTTTTTACACAATTTTTTTCAACAAACTAAATTTAAACTATACCTTCAAATTAAAAGCATAAAATTCTACAAAATTCCAAAAAAAAAAAAAATCCTCTTAAAACTCAAAACAATAAAGAGACAAATAAAAAAAAAATATTCACAAACAAATATCATCCTCCATTACATTGAATCTTTACCTAACCAAATAATAATAATAATAATAAATGAACAAAGTCTACCTCACTACAAAGTTGTTGATAGTACAAATATTTTAAATTTTATTTATTTTAGTTTGAGAAAGTTGAAAATTTTGAACTATGAATCTAAATGGGTTACAGTACAATATTTATCTTTTATCTAAAAAAGGAGATTGAAATTTAAATAGAAAAAAGTGATTATTTAAAAAGTAAAAAATTGGATGATAAAAAATGAATGGTTGTTAAAATAATAAATGGAAAAGCTAAAAAAACAGAATTGCTTTAAATTTGTATTGAACAGACAAAATGACGGCTGATTCAGGTGAAATCTTCAGACGGTTCCCTCTGGAATCCCCAATTTATGAATAAAAATTGTTTCCCAAAAAGTCCCTCATCACATGGGGCACCCTTTATTATTAAATTTAAATATTATTTTGACCCCTAAATTTTGTTAGTTCCTAAATTTTAAAAAATGTTCGTTCTTAAATTTTTAAAAAGTACTTATTTTGGTATGTTATATTAAAATTTTGTTAATTTTTTAACAAAATGATGACGATGTGACTTGTATTTTTTTATGACTTAGCTATGCTAAAAAATTTAGAGTTTCAATACATTAAAATTTTAGTCGTGCAGTATTTTGGCACGTTCATTGTTGACATTTTACTTCACCTTCATCTTTCTCAATACATATAGAGTCTAGTCGTAAAACATACTAACTCTCTCATATTTTTGTTAAAAAGTTAACGTAAATTTAAAACTATGTAATGAAAACATCAATTCACTACTTGTGTCAATGTCAAACTCAAGTAAGTGTGAAAACATCGATGGAAATGTAACATGTTGACGAAAATTTAATATCGTGATTAATCATCTTTTTATGTTTTTAGTATTTAAGTCGTAATAGTTTTTTATTCGAATGGATAGAATTCAATATAGTAATAGTGTAAACGTTTTCATAAACTCATTAATGCCGGTAGATGAACCATATGTTAGTTTTGTCCAAATTCATATATTTCAACCAAAATTTAGTTTTTTTTTTCCTTTTTTTTCTTATGCTCCAGCTTTATAATCCATATATTGTATATGCTTTATAATTCATTCAACACAGACACATGTATTTTTTTTTTTACGAAATTTTGAGAGATGATTTGTTAGAAGCTACAACACTTGTCTCAATTTAAAGTTCAATTTAGTGAATTCAAAATCTATAACACATTTTTTTGCAATATCTTCTAGTTATATATATATATATATGGTTAATTTTGTAATTTTTAGTTTTGTCTTCTAAAAAATTTGTTAGGTTAGAAATTGCAATTTTTCATCCTAACACAAATTGTTATATTAAAACTAAAAATAAGAAAATTTAAATTTAGGCATATACCATTATTACTTTGAGATTTTAATTGATGCAACTCGATTAGAAAAGAAAAAAAAAACTAAACATCACCAAGTATGTATTTAAATTAGGTTTGAATTGAAAAAAAAAAACAAAAAAACAAAACAAAACTCTGAAATACACCGTCATAAAAAGTAATATAAAATTGTATTTTTCAAAAAAGTTCAAAACTAATTGAAATAAAATACAAATCGGTGAATGGTATTGGTGACGTCATCCATTATTTTTGTTAGGGTAAAGAAGGAAACTCAGAAAATTTTAAATCAGGCACAAATATCAAGTAAGATTTGAAAAATGCATTTTGATTTTATTTCAGAATTTCGTCAACATTGGCATGACAATTGATAATTTTGGTGAAATTTTCATTTCAGTTCCTAAAATTTATTAAATTGCAATTTCTAACCTAAATTTTTTTTTGAATGGACAGAAGTAACCTTTTGGAAAAAAGAAAAATTCTTCTAATTTATTTTTCACTTTTTTTAGATCTTAAGTGGAGGCTCCCCTGTGAAAAGTCTCCTTTGTCCCTCATTAAGTGTCCCAAAATGAATAGATTTCTTCTGTCTACTTTTCCGTTTCTTCGTCTTTCCTCTCTTCGAAGAAAGGAAAAAAAAAAATTTGAAAAGCCTCCCAACGGTTCGATTTCTTCCTAAAAAGCAACTATCCCAAAAAAATTCCCTCTTTCATCCCCTTCTTCCTCCTTAAAAACTCCCTTGACTATTTTTGTTTGTTTGTCTGATACTTCCTTGGATTTCGACGAAGGTACTTTATTTATATTCCATTTCTAAATTTTTTTTTACGATATATAGCATTGAATTGTTGAGTTGAAAGGGGTTAATTATGTGTGATTTCTATTGGACAACATAGAAAAAAAAATGCAAGAAAAATAATCGCATAATTTTTAAATCTTAATCCAAATTTATTTGTCGATAAACCAAAACATAAATAAAACTAATTCTAAACTCGAAGTTCACATATTTTGTACACATGTTCAACAATAATACTACATAAAAAAAATGGTCAAATGGGCAAAGAACGACTAACTTAAAATCTAAAATTTTATAAATGTGGTGGAACAAATATTTTGGTATTTCTATTTGGAAAGTGTGATAGTTAACATTCCTTGGAGAGTGTGATGGTTAACATTCCACTACTTATAAAAATTGAAGGATAAATTATAAAAACCATCCTAACTTACAGTGATAGTTATAATTACACTAAAACTCTCAATTGTATAAAAAAATAAAATAAAAAAATAAAAAAATAAAAAAAATAAAATCTTACCTTTTTGTTATTTGAAGATGTAGTTAAATAATAATAATAATAATTACACTTTTAAAATGTAAACAACAAAATATATATTTCAAAGTTTTAAAAAAACTTTCTCTAAGTGTAAATTAATTATTCAAAGGAGAATTCCTCTATTTATAGAGTTATCAAGTGGCCCTTGGGCCCAACTAATTGGATTTGACAATTTCTTGCTCTTTGCGCCAAATTAAATTTATTTTTAAACTTAATTGGCCCAAACATTAATAAGTAATTGGACAAAAAATAAATAATTTGATCCAAAGATGAAAACACTTAGCACCATCGGAATTTGCCAATTTACGTCTTCAATTTCAATTTAGGACACATGTAACATTTAATTAGTCTCAAATTTAATTATTTCTAACTTTGCCACTAATGTGAAAAATGAGGTGACAATTTGTGATTGACTCAAAATTTCTCATTGTAAATTAAGATTATGTTTTTATTTAATTTTTTTTATTTATCTATTTATTTATTGTTTTTCAGATGAATATAAATTCATGTATTAATTCACAATTCAAATTCTTTGATATTACCAATTCAAAATTCAGGTTGTTTCTTGAATTTTCTTTCGAGGTACATACTTTAATTTAGTTAAATATGTAAATTAAGATTATGTTTTTCTTTAACTTTTTTTTTAATTTATCTATTTACTTAACGATTTTTAGATGATCGATCCATGCATAATTCAAGGTAGGCCCATTATTTGTGTACGACAAATTAAAATCTCAGCTTGCTAATTTCTGTATGGACCCGTGCATATTTTGCTTAGTAAAACCTTCGATACTTTTCATCAATGCCAAACTCTATTTTAAGAAAAATTATAAGTGCTTGTGATGGTACAAAAATACATATGAAGATGTAATATCAATTTTTAATGTTTTTCAAAAGGGTATAATAAAATAGCTATGTGTCAAAATATAAACTATTCTAATTTATTCTAATTTTTTTTAATGTTATTTAAGATGAAATTGTTGCTATGTCCAATTAATTTAAACATTTTTTAAACTGGTGGATATAATAAAATAGCTATATGCCAAAATATAAAGGAAGAGTTTGTAAATATTAATATGTGTTTGTGTATATATAGTATTGGTAAAAACTGCATAAGAACATACACGATTGATATAATCATAATTTTAACTCTTTTTTTTAATCAAAATTTATCATGACTTATGTAATTGTTGCAAGTAAATGCATGTGTTTGTGTGTATATAAGAAATTATTTGTAAACACTGCATAAGAACCTACAAAATTGTTAAAATCATAATTTTAACCTTTTTTTTTTGTTTATCGAAATTTATCATGATTTGTATAATTGTTGCAATTAAATGCATGTGTTTGTGTATATTAGGAAAATATTTGTTAAAACTAAGTAATAACCTACAAAATTGTTACAATCTGAACTGCGTAGTCTTCCCAATTTCTCCTATAGCGAGGTACCTCGTGGCCAACTCGGTTGAGGCCACTGCGCTTTTGCTACCGCGTCCCCCACTCCCATCCCCGCATCCATAAGTGTGCAACTGTGATAAAACATTTTGTCGATCGCATCGATGTGGGTGTAAAGAAAGAGGACAACCGTGTAGTATAGGTTGTTTTTGTCATGGAGACATATTTGTTTGTCATAACCCTTTACTAGGTGATAAGAGTCTATGTACTACATAGCAACTTTTAAGATTTCATTTGAAAATATGACAAAAAAAAAAAAAAATCATAATAATAACAATCAGATGCACTCTTTTTTTCAATATACCTGGGAAAAGCATACCAAATATGGAATCACATTAAAAAGATTAACACATTTAATCTCATAAGGAGTTCAAATATTTAGGCAATATGATTATATGAGATACCGATTAAAAAAAATAAAAAGTTAAGTACTTTAATCACCAAAGTAATTACATGTATACTAAATAATAAGAATGGAATCCATCTATATAATTTTAAAATGGAATCCATCTATATAATTTTAAAGAGTAATCAATTTCATGGAGCTTAGACAAGATATATTACTAAAAGTTAACAAGATATGAAATATGCATATATATTTAAGATACCAATAAAAAAATATCAATAGCATGACCAATGCTCAAATAAGATATATTATCATATCTAAGACTTGTTACACCATTTTTCTAGTTGAGTTGTAATCAATTTGTTAGTGTATTCCGTTCATATATACCATTTTCTCCAACATTTTTTTGCCATGAAATTTGCATCTTTCATCCTATCTCAAGCTCCACTCCATGACCTTCCTCTTTTTCTTAACAATAAATTTGAAAATTGAAAAAAAGTATTACTCTATGCTATCAGAAGATTTGATTGGCCGGACCGGCCTGTCCGACCGATTAGATTTTTTTCTATGGAAGTTGTTAAGATTTTAATACTCGCCAAACAAAAAAAAATTAGATTTTGACTGAGAAAATGGAGGGTTTTACTTCAAAAGCTTAAAAATGGCCAACTTTGATGGTGGTATAGAAAAGGGGCTAGAGTAGGAAAACAAATTAAAAAAACAAAAACCTGAAAAAGAAAGTGATGAACCTTCCTTAAAAAAAGACGGTAGCTAGAGGAAAAAGAAAGAGACACGTGGCATCGTAAGTATGGGTCCACGGATGGACTGCAAAACTAGGTGTAGCACGCACCAAAGTTTTGCTCTTAAATAAATTCCTCCCATTCCTCTCTGAATAATATGACACGAGTCTCCTTGCTAACTAAATCAAATATTTCATCACCCTACAATGTGTAAAATTTATGATTAACAAATTTCTATAAATAATCAGTTGGGGGCTCTTCAACATAAACCCAATTACTTAAGAGATGTTTGGAAATAATTTTGAAACTGCAACATGCATTAAAGGTTTGTTTTACACTTTTTGACCTAATTTTCATACCATCAAAATTGAATTTGAATCATCACAAGCATGTTTTAAATGACCAAAGTGATTTTAACCATTTCAAAATCAGTTTAAACAAATGCCAAAATTTTTTACCTGGTTAACTATCTATATGTTTCAAAACTTAACAGAAGAATAAACTGAGCAAAGTGATATCTAAAAAAACAAAGTGATAACCAAAGAGAAGTTGCACGTCTTATAATTATTGAAATAAAAAAGAAAATGATCGTTAATTCCATAGATAAATGAAGGAACGTGATAAGCAAAATGAGAGTAACTATTAAAATATTGATTATGGATAACAAAGAGTTTAAGACCTGCAAAACTTCAGTGTTTGGCTTATGGTTACTGGTAAAAAATTAAGGCAAATTGCAAAAATCATCCTAATATATGGTAATGGTTGTAATTACACTCAAACTTTCAATGGTAAAAAATAGAACAATAAAATAATAAAGAAATAAAATCTTACATTTCTTTTATTTGGAGATATATAATAATAATAATAATAATAATAATAATTATTGCACTTTCTAAAATGTAGACAACAAATATATATATATATATATATATTTAAAACATTATAAATCTTCTCAACCTCTCATTTTCCTACCAAAATTTTGCCTAGAGAACTAAAATTAAAAGATCCCATTTGACAAATATATCTAAACTTCTCTTGATTCTTCGATATGATCTTCTCCCTTTTAGTGAAAGGATGATAGAAGCAAAAAAAAAAAAGTTCATATTGATCATACATAATATCTCTCCATCTTCAAAAATTTTGACGAGTTCAAACCCTTTCTAATAATTTGATATATCATCAATAACAAATTCTCTAATCCATGATTCATTTTCTCGCATTCTCCAAACTTAAATGTGATCTCTACTACTAGACCCCTACAACTATTACACATAGACTTATTTGGCCCTTCTAGAATTGCTAGCTTTAGAGGTAACTATTATGCATTTGTGATAGTTGATGATTTTTCAAGATTTACTTGGATTTTGATGATAAAACATAAGGCTGAAGTTTTGAAAAGTTTTATTAGTTTTGCAAGAAGAGTTCAAAATGAAAAAGGATTTTTTATTTCTAAAATTAGGAGTGATCATAGAGGAGAATTTGATAATGATGCTTTTAAAAAATTTTGTGAAGAAAATGGTTTTTCTCATAATTTTTCCTCTCCAACAACTCCTCAACAAAATGGTGTAGTTGAAAGGAAAAATCGTACTTTGCAAGAATTTGTAGGTCAATGTTGCATGAGTATGGTTTACCTAAATATTTTTGGGCGGAAGCCGTTAACACCGCTTGCTAGGTCTTAAATAGAGTTTTAATTAGACAATCTTTAGATAAAACCCCTTACGAGCTTTGACATGGAAAAATTCTAAATATTGGGTATTTCAAAGTTTTTGGTTGCAAATGTTTTATTTTGAACAACAAAGAAAAACTTGAAAAATTTGATTCTAAGACGGACGTTGGGATTTTCCTTGGATATTCCTCTTCTAGTAAAACTTATAGAGTTTTCAATAAGAAAAATTTAGTTATTGAGGAATCTATGCATGTTGTGTTTGATGAATCTTGTAATATTGTTTCTAATGAGTCTATTTGTAGTGATGATTTAGAAAAAGATTTTGGAGATTTACTTGTTAGTGACAAAGGTAAAGAAATTGTCTCAAGTATGCAAGAAGTGAGCATCAATGAAAGGAAGGAAGATGATTCTTCATCCATGCCTAAAGAGTGGAGATATGCTCCACCCCATCCCAAGAATTTGATTCTTGGCGATCCCGAATAAGGTGTGAAAACTCGTTCTTCTCTTAATTTATTTAGTAATCTTGCTTTTATTTCTCAAGTTGAACCTAAAAGTTTTAAAGATGCCGAATGTGATGAGTTTTGGATTTTAGCTATGCAAGAAGAATTAAATCAATTTCAAAGGAACAAAGTTTGGGAATTAGTCCCTAGGCCTTCTAATGCTTCTATAATTGGAACTAAATGGGTCTATAGAAATAAGATGGATGAACATGGAAATATCATTAGAAATAAAGCCAGACTAGTGGCTCAAGGTTATTGTCAAGAAGAATGTATAGATTATGAAGAAACTTTTGCACCGGTAGCGATTAGAAGCTATTAGAATGTTGCTTGTTTTTGCCTCTTATAAGGATTTCATTTTGTGTCAAATGGATGTGAAAAGTGCATTTTTGAATGGTTATATTATGGAGGAAGTTTATGTAGAACAACCTCCGGGCTTTGAAAATTTTGATTTGCTTAATCATGTCTATAAGTTGAAAAAGGCTCTTTATGGCTTAAAACAAGCTCCAAGAGCTGGGTATGATAGGCTTAGTAATTTTCTACATGAGAATGACTTTAAAATGGGAAAAATTGTTACTACTCTATTTATTAAAGTGAAAGAAAATGATATGCTTATAGTGCAAATATATGTGGATGATATTATTTTTGGTTCTACTAATCCATCCTTATGTGAAGAATTTTCTAAGTGTATGTATAATGAATTTGAGATTAGTATGATGGGAGAACTTAGTTTCTTCCTTAGACTCCAAATCAAACAACTCAAGGATGACATCTTCATAAGTCAAGAAAAATACACAAGAGATTTACTTAAGAGGTTCAAATTCAATGAAGGTAAAATTGCAAAAACTCCTATGAGTACTACCACTAAGCTTGACAAAGATGAAAAACGTAAATGTGTGGACATAAAGACTTATCGAGATATGATCAGATCTCTACTTTATTTGACCGCTAGTAGACCTGATATCATGTTTAGTGTATGCCTTTGTGCTAGATTTCAATCTTGTCCTAAGGAATCACATTTGCATGTCGTTAAAAGAATATTTAAATATTTGCTTGGAACTATTGATGTAGGTTTGTGGTATCCTAGAAATGTTGAATTTAATTTGGTAGGATATTCCAATGCGGATTTGCCGATAGTTTCTTGGTAGTTCCTTAGTATCTTGGTTTAGTAAAAAGCAAAATTCGATTGCTTTATCCACTAACGAAGCGAAATATATTGTGGTTGCTAGTTGTTGTGCACAAATTCTTTGGATGAAACCAACTCTTTGTGATTTTGGATTAAAATTTGATAATGTGCCCATATTTTGTGATAATACTAGTGCTATTAATTTGACAAAAAATCCTATACATCATTCTAGGACTAAGCATATTGATATTAGGCATCATTTTATTAGAGAGTATGTACAAAATAGTCATATTACCCTTGAACTTGTGGGCTGTAATAATCAATTAGCGGATATTTTTACCAAGCCTTTGAATGAAGAAAGTTTTTGCAAAAATAGGCTTGAGTTTGGTATTATTCATTGTGATGAATCTTGATTCTCTATCTTACTTGATATTGCTAGAGAATGCATATTGATAGGGGGAGAATTGGAATCATTGTATGTGTTCATGTTTTCAGGGGAGCACTCATATTTTTTTTTACTTTTCTTAATGGCTCTTTTTGATGATTCCAAAGAGGGAGAAGTATAAGAAAAATATGTATTATAATTTTGTTGTAAGATTGAATTAATTTTAGAGGGAGATTTAATTAAGGGGGAGAAGTTAATTTTTTGAATGAATTTCAAGCATGAACTTTGTGATGATTTATGTTCTTGATATTGGAATTATTTCTTAATTATTTCTTAATCATCATGTGTTGTTATGGTTATGTACATTTCATGCTATTTTTCTTCAATGGCTTTTTGGCCCAATCTCAAATTAATTAATTTTAATTAATGAATTAATTAATGTTTTGATGATAACAAACCTGATTTTTTTTACTAAAAATTTCATTATTTTGAATAGCCCATAGCGTAGAGCTCGGAATAACGATTATGACGTCTCTTAAATCACCCAAATCAGAGTTCAAACGAAGAAGTTATCGCCGAAATAAAGTTAATAGAAAAATATCCGAGGTGGTCACGTGGCCAAATTAATTATCAAAATGGACTAATTAGGGAGGGCCACTTGGAGCCATAGAGGGAGTGACACATGGAGCTTAATTTTATAATTGGCGGATTTTAATTTTATTTAAAAGAAATGAAAACTAAAAGATATTGACTTTAAAAAAAATGATTTTAAAAAGAAAATAAATTTAATATTATATATATGATTGTGTCGGCTAGTTGTTTTTAAAAGCAAATGAATTTAATATTATATATGTTTGTGTCTAATGATTAATTGTTTTTAAAATTAAAAAGAAAATTAACCACTCAATTTGCTTTTTACACAATCCAATGGCTCAAATTCAAATTTAATTTTTTAGCCCATTTCCCTCTCCTTTTTAAACTTCATCTTCTCCCAAATTGTTTCAACTTTTTCACACTTTACAATTCTTAAAATTAGCAAAAGGCCACTATTGTTGCTCTCTCTCCAAACACTTCCAACACTTCCAATTTTTATTTTTTTTATTGTATTGTGATGATTAAAGTGTGTGAGCTAAAATTGTGTGATTTAAAGATTTCAGCAATATTGTAACGGTTTGATCCTAACCCATGGAAAGGATCAAGTTGAACTCGAAAAAGGAGCATGAACCCGAAAAAGGAGCAAGGTAGCAGTTCGACTCTGATTCAAGAGGCGCTTGAGAGAGTGGATGTAGATTGAGTTTGACCGAACCACTTATAATGTTCTTTTAACTCTTTCCTAATTTCTTTCCTAGTTATTTTTATATTTAATTTTAATTGCATGTTTTTGTTGGTCGTGATTGATTGAGTTTATTATTACATACTTCAATCGTGTTATTTGACATCAATTAGAGTTTTTATTAATTTATTTTAGGAAGTATTTAATTAGTTACCAAAAATTACATTTGGACGGAGAAAATGGAGGGAACCAAAATTACATTTGGACGGAGAAAATGAAGGAATTTACTTCAAAAGCATAAAAATTGCAAAACTCTGATGGTGCTAAAAACAAAGGGGCTAGAGTAGGAAAGTGTGGCACCATAAGAATGGGCCACGTGGATGGTGCTAAGTTATTTCATCTATCCTACCGTGTATAAAACTTATGATTAACAAATTTCTATAAATAACAAGTTGGGGCTCTTCAACATATAAACAACATATTTGGTTTTGAAATTGTAACATGCATTAAAGGTTTGTTTTACATTTGACCTTGTTGTAAAAATCATCAGATAGAACAATAAAATAATAAAAATGAAATAAAATCTTACTTTCTAATTACACTCCTACTCAACCTCTCATATCAAAATTCAAAGATTCTATTTGACAAATATATTTAAAACATTCTTCTCCCTTTTAGTGAAAGGATTATAGAAGAAAAAGAAAAAAAAAAGTTTATATTGATCATACATAATATCTCTCCATCTTCTTTGACGAGTTCAAAACATTTTCAATAATTTGGTATATCACCAATAACAAATTCTCTAATCCATGATTCCATTCTCCAAATTTGAATGGTCTTGTTAATTGTTGTCCAGTCGATGTGAAAAATTGCATAAATGGTACCATCAAGTTGACATATTGTACAGTTAGAGCCAACTTGCAAGAGAACAATACTCAATTCAATTTGTTCAGTTTCAACATCAAGAGCATATATAACATACTCTTTCTTTTTATCTTCTCTTTTTTTTGCCAACCAATAGATGACTCCATTCAAGTAAGCACCATTAGCATTGTAAACTTTTTCATAAGAGTGAAGATGCCTCCATTGGTTAGAGTCTTCTACCAAAAGTCAAAACGTCCATTATAAACATAGATTCTTGGTTGTTAGGGACAATAGTCCTACAACTTTTTGAGTAACTAATTGAGTTAACAACTCTGAATAATTTGTATTGTTTTGTAGTAGGGCTGAAACCAAATCCGAAGACATGAATATCAGCGTGGAATTTCAGGAATCTGGATGAACTCATTAGTCATGGGATTGAATATGCCATCACATGAACAATAATGAGTATTTTTGGAAATAAGCAACAAACCATTACATTGATTCCTCATTATGAGGTAGGACCAATCCCCATCAAATTGCAATGAGCTTGATTTAGTAAATTCCAATTCCAAATCTTTTTTAGCATTAAGATTGATATAATGCATTTTGAAATTGTGTGGCTCATTCATATGCAGATCGCGGAATTGATTACGGAATTCATCAGTGGTGAAGATAAAAAAAAACATTTGTAAGAAATCGAAATTTAGTAGAGACAGCATAGTCTAAAACTAGATCATTCCAAGTTTTACAAACAAGCCTACAAGAAGGGAGATTGGAGACAACAAGTTTAGAGAAGATTGTTTCACCAATAAAAGGTGGGAGATCCCTTCCCCACTTCATAATCATTCTCCTCTTGCTCATTTCCACCTTCTCCATATTCAAAGACCACTAAGCTTTGGTTTTTCTTTGTTAGAAAAATTACTATATATGTGGAAATGTAATCCCACAAACTCGGATTTCAGTTTTAATTTTAAAAATAGATATTAGATTCAAAATTAGTTACTTCCTACATTTTAGTAAAACCATCATAATTAAAACAACCATTTAAAAAAATAAAATAATTTTCTTTCACTTTTTCTACCCGTGACATCGTTAAAATTATCTGTATTTAAACATTTGTTTTATAATTTATTTTTTTAAAACTTATTTTATAATTTGTTGGATGCACATTTTTATAGGAAAAGCATAAAAATCTATCAAAACATGCACACTATTCTAAATTTTGAGGAGAACTCGGTGGAATTCGTGCTCGATATTTAAAACCTTGCATTTCATGCGATTGATCAAATTTAAAGTTGTAACGTATTGATTAAATCTTGATCCCGATCTCGATTTTGCCCGAAAAAAATTCTTTAAACGGGTTTTAAAAAAGGTGCTATTTTGGTAATATAAAAACTTCATGAGGTTATTTTGGACAATTTCTCTTTAATGTGGGATAATACATATATCTTTTTTAATGATAGGAAATTTTGGTTTATTTTTTCCTTCACTTCGAAATTCTATTTATTTTCATATCATATATCATGATTTTTTTATGTAGATAAATATACTCGAAAATAAAAAACATATATTCTATATATTATAAAAACTATCATGTTCGTGCATTTAAACAAATATATCATAATTTATTTTGTATATAAGATGTAGCCCAATAAGATGTACCCAACAGCTGAACTCGTCTCATTTTTTAGAGTTGTTTACTATTTAATAGAAATTTCGTCCCATTTTTTCTAATGGGCCGAGCCCAATAGCTGGACTCGTCACTTAGGTTTTTTCGTCTTGCTCCAGCTTCCATTATCGTTCTTCTTCCAAGCTGAGTTCCATTTTCCTTTTCCTCTTCAGAGCTCATCGTCCACGATGCCGCCATTGCCGTGTCTGCAACTTCGAAGCCTTTTTCTTCGATCTCTATCATCATCTTCTTCGAATTCCTTGAACGATTCTGCGAGGACCGTTCTCTTACATCGAAATTTGACGTCTCTCTTCCACCATTTCCGGCATCATGGGGCGGCATTGAGGTTTTCTTCTCCCTTGCGACTCTCACTCTCTCATTCGCTTTCTTCCGAGTCCGGTGAGAATGACGTGGATCTGACATCGCAGTCACTTGCATCCGAGCTTCTCAAAGACCCTGATTTGGATCCTCTTCCCATTACGCAGCGCCTTCAACTTAGCTTTTCACATGTTAAACCGAATCCGGAGTTAGTTCTCAATACGCTCAATCTCTCATCGGAAGCTGGCCGGACGGTGTTAGGGTTTAATGAGTGGTTAGTATCGAAACCTGATTTTCATCACACGGATGAAACTATCTCGTATTTTGTCGATTATTTTGGTCGTAGAAAGGATTTCAATGCTGTTCATGAAGTTCTTGCGAAAGGTATAGGGATCAGTGGGGCTAAAACCCTACGGTCGTCTATTGATCGGTTCGCTCGTGCTGGGCGATCCACAAAGTTGATCTCATTTTTTGAGACGATGGAGAAGAATTACGGGCTTAAGAGGGATAAAGAGTCGCTTAGAATGGTGGTGGAGAAGCTTTGTGAAAATGGCTTCGCGAGCCATGCAGAAAAGATGGTCAAAGACTTGGCGAATGAATTTTTCCCTGATGAAGCGATATGCGATACTCTGATCAAAGGATGGTGCGTTGATGAGAAACTTGATGAAGCAAAAAGGCTGGCGGGTGAGATGTACAGGGGCGGGTTTGAGTTAGGGACAACGGCATATAATGCTTTGCTCGACTGTGTTTGCAAACTTTGTAGGAAAAAGGATCCGTTTAGACTTCATTCTGAAGCTGAGGAAATTCTAGTCGAACTGGATTATCGTGGGGTTCCACGAAATGTGGAAACTTTCAATGTGCTGATCAATAATTTGTGCAAGATTAGAAAAACGTCTGATGCAGTAAATTTGTTTCATCGAATGGGGGAGTGGGGATGTCATCCTAATGCTGAAACGTTCCTTATTTTGATTAGAAGTTTGTATCAAGCTGCAAGAACAGGAGAGGGGGATGAAATGATTGACAGGATGAGGTCTGCAGGCTATGGTGATGCACTTGATAAGAAAGCTTATTATGAATTTCTGAAGATTTTGTGTGGGATTGAGAGAATTGATCATGCTCTGATGGTTTTTGCAAAGATGAAGAAGGACGGTTGTGAACCTGGGATTAAGACATATGATCTATTGATGGGAAAGTTTTGCGCCCATAATCGTCTGGACAAAGCAAATTCACTCTTTAATGAAGCTCAGAAACGGGGAGTGCCAGTTACTCCAAAAGCATATCAGGTGGATCCAAGATATGTAAAGAAGCCAAAGGTAACGAAGGTTGAGAAGAAGAGGGAGACATTGCCTGAGAAAATGGCAAGGAAAAGGCGACGACTGAAGCAAATTCGATTGAGTTTTGTCAAGAAACCGAAAAAAGCAATGCGTAGAGCATTTTGATAATGTAGCACTAGAATAGAAGGCATACGAATTGAAGTTTGTTTTCAAACTTGATCCATTCTTTTTGATGATGTCCTCTGTTTTCTTTTGCACCCGCCCCTCCTTCCCTTCATAATATTAGCAGCAGAGAAATAAGAGGTTTTTGTTTTTGCTCTGTTTAATATTGAGTTTAGCTGAAACTAATGCGGGACAATGGAAGCTCTGACATGTCATTCCATTATATTGGACAAAAGAACAAGGTCAAACTTTGGTGGATCAAAATCCCAGGTTTGTTTAGGAAAATGTAACTTGGAAAGAATGTTGAATTGTTTTTAATCCCATAGTATCCTTCCTCAAGAGTGTAAAATGAAGGTACTACTTGTTCATATTTGGTTAACTGAAGCTGAGAACATGTTAGTTACTACTAGAAACATAGCTGATTCTGCTTTTATCAGTTTTCTCTTGATGATGACTCAATAATGTTCTTGTTGAAATTTGAATAAGTTTGGCCTTGTTCTTGTCTACCATCCTCCCGATTGTTGTTGTTTTGCAGCTTATCCATGGAAAAGCTGACCAAATGTGGAATACTATCTTAAGACAGCCATTCAGATCAGGCAAGTTTCATCAAGTTCTTTACATCTCATATGTTGTGTTTGAATCTGTTGATCTCTTATTGGTTTACTGAGCATATCAGTTTGTTTAATTAAGAATGCTTTTCCTTGAGATATCTTTTGGATGCTGATGGTGCCAACTTTTGGTCCTTGTTTTCTTTCTAATATTATTGTTTTTAATTACAAACCGAGCTTTCAATAATAGAAATGAAAAACATATAGGAGATACAGAAAACAAACAAGCCCCTATAACAAAAAAAAAACTCCCCGGCTAGTTACGAAAACGGAGTCTAATCCAAACGAATGATGCTAATGATGCTTATGCTTGGCTGATAATTACAAAAAGTCCTATCAACAGACGTTCACAAAGACGAATTAGCCTCCCGAAACTCTTTGCTCGAGTTTTCAATCTATGTAAAGATTCTGTTATTCCAAAGTGTTTTAATGTCACACTTGTATAGTAAGTAGTTCATTAAATTTTGATCTTTTATTTGACCTTCAGAAGCTTCATTGCATTCTGACTCCTTTATCAGGATTAATTTCTTGGAACTATTTCATGAAATGAATTTGTTTATTGTTTCCCATGCACTTCTTGTTAGATCCTATTATTGCCAAATACATTTCTGAAAAAAAGAATAAACATTACAAAATTGAGTGTATTTTGGGTGAAGACTCGAATTTTCTATCTATAGAAAAAATTACTAATATCTTGATGGTTGAATTATGCAAGAACTCCCCACATATTAGTTTAATAATACGTGTTTAGGAGAAAAGTCATTTTTTACCTAGAAAAAATGTTAAACTATTTATAGAAAATAGCCAAAAGTAAAAAAAAATATACGGATAGATATTGATAGACTTTCTATCAATGTTATTTCTATCATTGATAGGTCATGATAGACTTACAATTATCTAAAATTTTTGCTATTATGTGTAAATAGTTTCTTTTATTTTTCTATTTTTAAAAATTTTCTTAATTTATAAGTATCAATTTTGCTCTTAATTTTCAATTTCATCCGATTGCATTTTATGCTTAAATAAGCCTTGTAATTTTAACTTTTGAATTGAAAAAGTGTTGCAATTTTTGTAAGTTTTAATTTGAAAATTTGTTACAAAAATGTTTTCACATGGATTAACACAAATTTATAGTGTAAATTTGATAAGATTTCAAAGATAAATTGGCATTATTAGGGCAAGCCAAAATATTTATAAATATAACAAAAATATAGACGTCCACTACTTTTTTTTATTTTATTTAATAAAAAACCCTGCATTTCTCAAACATAACATGTCCCACAAGAGTGTCGGCAAATCATAAAGTTTCCACTAATTAAATAAACCACGAAACCCATAAAAAGAAAAACAAAAAAGGAAATAAATATATATATATAAAAAAAAAACAGGAAATACATTAGGCTTATGTCAATTAACCCCAATTTCATAATTAAATAAAGAAAATGTCGTCCTCCAATAGAATAAATATAATAATTATACACATTTGGACACGAAATTTAATATATTTATGAACAAAATTTGGTCTACCAACCAATTTATATGTTTAATTCTTCTTTAAAGTTATACAGTAGCTAGAGGTGATATTTGAACATAGCTAAATATTTTTTTAATCAATATAATTCATTTGATAATCAATTTGTTTGTAATTTTATGTTTTTTTTTTTAAAATTGTTTATTCATTTACAAAATTTGACTACTATTTTTAACTTTTTTAAAGACAAATTTGAGCTATACTTTTTAAAAACTAAATAATTATTAAATGAGGTTTTTTTTTTTTTTTTTTTTTTTTTTTTTTTTTTTTTTTTTAATATTTTGGTGTGTGCCTATATATATTAAACAATTATATCATTGTATTGAATAATAATGATTGACTTTATCTCAAATGTCAATAATTAAAACATTGAATATTAAAATTCTCACCCTTGCGTTTTATTAAATAACTTACAAATTTTCTTTTAAAAAAAAAAGTAAATTGTAAATTTGGTATGTGATTTAAAAAAAAAAATAGAATTTAAATCATATGGTTTGATAAAATCTCGTAAATAGTCACTACCGATCATTTACGAGTCTTTTTTAATCAAACCATAAGAACTATTTACGAGGTATTATCAAAATATAAAAACTAAATCGATTATTTTTAAATATAGTAAAATGAGTCAAAATATTTACAAATATCACTAATTATCAATGATAAGCATATCATTGATAATTAATGACGTTTTGCTATATTTAAAAATATTTTTAGCAGTTTTGTGATTTAAAACAATTATTCGGACTAGATTATAATTTCTAAAATCATATGAATTAAATTATGACTAAACTCAACTAAATTTACAATTTAAGCAAATATATATTGATGAAAACCAGAAATGAAAACCAATTCAAACAAATAATTTTTTTTTTTTGATATCTGTGAGTGTCCGAGCCAGCTTACGCGCACCTCCACTAATTTTACAGGACAACCCACCTGATCCTACAACCGACTAGGTGTCAACTTACTCGTGAGATATTAAATCCTAGGTAGGTGGTCACTGTGGATTGATCCTACAACTCTTTAGTCCTTTGATTTTTTTTTTGATTAATTCAAACAAATAAATTGATCATTTCCAAACACTAAAGTTTATTTGGTTGAGTTTCAATCACAAAAATCTAATTAGAGATAAATTTAATATATAGAATTGAATTTTTGAATAATAAAATGCATCAAATGGACATTATAAATAGCTGCATTTTGCAATGCAACAAATGGAAAAAATCAAATAAAAAGCACAGAATTTTAATCTCCACCGACACTAAATACAATACAATATGTCGACCAACCACTTTCCTCTGCCCCATTTCCCCGCCAGCTGTCTCCCTCCCTAACTTATTGACTCTGATTCATATTAAAATTTCCCACCTTGGTCCACAATTACCCCTGCCCTTTTTATCTATTTACCAAATCAGAAACCTTCAGCTTTTACTTTCTTTTCCTTTTTTTTAAATCTTAGTATAGATTCCAATCTTCTAAACAAGGAAACCCATTTTGTTTCTACATGTAAATAAGTAATTTTTTTTCTAGTTTTATTTAATTTAGCATTTTCAAGACGTCGTTATAAAAATAGATAAATTTTCACAAATAAAAAAAAATATTAAACCATTTATAGAAAATAGTAAAAAAAATATTGATTTGACATTGATAGACTTCTATCAACATCTATCAGTGATAGACTTCTATCATTTCTATCACTGATGGACCTTGATAGATTTCTATCAGCGTCTATCATAACTATCTAAAAATTTTGTTATTTTGTGTAAATAGTTTCTCTTATTTTTCTATTTTTAAAAATTCTCCTATATAATAAAGATTAAAATATTACTTAGTTCTAAATGTCTAATTTTAGTTCATGTTTAATAAATTATAAATTTAGTCTCTCGAACTAATATTTTATTGAATTTAGTTAAATAATTATAAAAATTTTAATACAATGAAATACAATGTGAGAATATATATCTGAAATTTATTGTAAAAATGTTAATAATTAATATTTTATTAAAAAATCAATAATAAACTAACCGTAGTAGATATTAAAATTAATTTTTTTTAAATACAACAACAAAAATTGAACAAATTTGAAAGTACATGAACCAAAATGGTATTGAAAAACATAGTTAGCTTCACGATATTAAATTTTTATCGACATATTAATGTCTCTGTCGATATTTCGACATTTCTATTCGTTCAACATCGACATGTGAATGAACATTGTTATTATTTTGTAAAAAAACAAAATACCACTCATATAAGTATAATATAAACAATAAACACGTTAACTAGTTTAAAAAATATAAAATATTTATTTACTAATTTCAATATATTTTAAAAATATCCATCGAGACAATTCATCCCTATTTTCATTGACAATTTTGTAAAATTGAGGCCCACATTTTTAAACCCTCATTAGCTTAAGTTAAAATGGAGACTAAGGGGTAGAAATGGAATTTCAGTAATCAACGGCGGTAAACTGTTCCTTACAGAAAGCCGAGAGTCCGCCATTAAAATCAATTTCTTTATTTCTCACAATTCACTATTATAAGGCTTACAGACTTGTGGAATACTTCCCACTCTCTCTCTCTCTCTCTCTCTCTCTCTCTCTTCACTGGCCACGGCAAGTTTCTTGTGCAGATCTTGAGCCATTAGCAGAAACGCCGCCTGCAGCTCAGTCTGCATCGGAAAAATGAGGTCTCGGCGCTTCGCTTCCGCCGGATCCGTTGCCGACCTTACCGGCTTAGCCGTCTTGCTCATCTTTCTACTTTCCAGCTTCAGTTTCACTTCAACAGGTCAGTGAACTCAAATTTCGTTACTTATTTGTGCCTGGAGGTTCCAGATTTGGCTACTGGACGTGCTTACTTCAACCGTTCGTTAATTCATCTAGATTATCTGGTAGTTGAGAGATTTAGAAGTTATGCTTACTTCAACTGTTCATCGCTTCCTAGTAAATTGGTTTTTATGTTCATTTTTATTGATTGATCGATTTGAAATGTGGAGGCGTGTTTCTTTTTGTTAGATTGAGAACTAATGAACGGATGCTAAATTATGATGGAATCTAGTTACATTGATAAGTCAACGAGTTCTTTCTGAAATCTTCGTTGTGTCGTAACGTATCGGTAGTTATTGTTTTTAGTAATGGTGATTTTAATCGAAATAAGAAGAATAACGAGATGCAACCGTGACTTGTAGAAATAGAGTTATAAAATATTGTCCGAGAAACTTCGATTTTCATCTTTTTCACTGGATCTCTTTGCAGAAGCCTATGATGCACTTGATCCCAACGGGAACATCACAATCAAGTGGGATGTAATGAGCTGGACTCCAGATGGCTATGTTGTAAGTTTCATATTAGAATTGCGCTTCTTTGTTTTTCTGCGACAAAGATTTTTTTGCAAATCCAATAGTTAATAAATGGGGAATACTAAACTGAATCGTTTTTCGTGCAAAATTGATTTAGAAGATTATCAGTACCTCAATCATTTGTTTTCTTAGTCTCTTTACATTTTTGTATGCCAACTCTAGTGTTTTTCCAGTTGTAGTGTCTATGAGTATATACTATAAAATGGAAACTTAGCATATCTGAAAGTCGCCAATAAATATGCATGTGGTAGTTTTTATTTCCCACACAGTCATTTTTCTCTAGTGTTTGGTAGCTCATTTGGTTTCTCTCTTATCGGTTCTCTGATCTAAAGGATTATCTATTTGGTGGCAGGCTGTTGTTACAATGTACAACTTCCAGCAATACCGCCATATTCAAGCTCCTGGTTGGACATTAGGGTGGACATGGGCAAAGAAAGAAGTCATTTGGAGCATGATGGGAGGTCAAACAACCGAACAGGGCGACTGTTCAAGATTCAAAGGAAATCCTCCTCATTGCTGCAAGAAAGATCCAACCGTTGTGGATTTATTGCCAGGAACACCTTACAATCAGCAGATTGCAAATTGTTGCAAAGGTGGAGTGATAAACTCATGGGCCCAAGACCCAGCCAATGCAGCAAGTTCATTTCAAGTCAGTGTTGGTGCTGCAGGAACAAGTAACAAAACTGTCAGACTCCCTAAAAACTTCACACTTAAAGCGCCAGGACCTGGATACACTTGTGGGCCAGCAAAGATTGTGAAGCCAACCAAATTTGTGTCTGGAGATAAAAGAAGAGTAACTCAAGCTTTGAGTAAGTAAACTTGCCGAATACTTGCACGTTTAATATTTAGATTCAATGTAGATTTCTAATGTTGTCGACATGCACATAGATATTATTAATGATATTAACTTAGGTGTTTCGGTCCGAGACTTTATAGATTGAGTTGGTTGTCGAATGGGCATAGACTTATCGTTTTAAGTTTGACTTGGTATCTGACTGAATGCAAGTTCTATGTAAATTGCTTGTAAGCACGAATAAAATCAGTTAATGACATTTGATTGAATCTATCCTTGCTCTTCTTATGTCAGTGACTTGGAATGTTACATGCACCTATTCTCAATTCCTTGCTCAGAAGACACCCACTTGTTGTGTTTCCCTCTCTTCCTTCTACAATGATACTATAGTCAACTGCCCAACCTGCACTTGCGGATGTCAAAACAACACGGCGGGTTCTGGGAGCTGTGTGGAGTAAGTTACCTTTTTGTTGTACATCAGGCACCGTGTTAGTTATTTTTTTTTCAACATTGGGTTTGTGGTTGGGGTGAAAAATTGGAACTATTTTACTCAATTCAATAATCTATTTCTGCTCAAATTATCTTTTGCAGTCCAGATTCTCCATATTTAGCTTCAGTAGTATCAGCTCCTGATAAATCAGGCATCAATGCACCCTTGGTTCAGTGTACCAGCCACATGTGCCCCATTCGAGTCCATTGGCACGTGAAGCTGAATTACAAGGATTACTGGAGGGTGAAGATCACAATCACCAATTTCAATTACCGAATGAACTACACACTCTGGAATCTTTTGGTGCAGCATCCCAATTTTGATAATATTACTAAATTATTCAGCTTTAACTACAAGTCGTTGAGCCCATATGGTGACCTAAGTAAGTCATCTCTATGTTGATTGATCATCTTTTTTGATTGAAAAGAGTCAGCATTATGTAGTTTAGTTTCTCAATGTTGTGGTTAGTAACTATGGTACTGTCCTGCAGATGATACTGCGATGTTATGGGGAGTTAAGTTCTACAATGATCTGCTCAATCAAGCTGGCCCTCTTGGTAATGTGCAGTCTGAGCTCCTATTCCAAAAAGACCAGAACACTTTCACTTTTGACAAGGGTTGGGCTTTTCCAAGAAGAGTTTATTTCAATGGTGATAACTGTGTGATGCCACCTCCAGATGCCTATCCTTATTTGCCAAATGCTAGTTCCAGACAAGCTATATCTCTACTTGCGACTATCTTAATATCTTTGGCATTACTGTTGAATTTTGCACAATAAGTTACGCCTACAGAGAACAACAAACGCTATTGGTTGCTCTAACACTCAAGATTTCCCACGAGCTTATGGCAATTTGGTCAATGGTGTCGAATTTACTGGTGCTTAAATCGAAGGCAATATGAGCTTGTTTCTATTCGTGGATGGGTTATTTAACTCATCTTCATTCTTGTTTAGATTTGGAGCGAATTGTGTTGTACAAATAGTTACGTTATACGTTCAATCATTTTATTTGTATAATGATTAAAAAATATTTGTCGCTCTCAGTGTAATAACTTATGAAACAATTCCAATTTTCCATAGAATGCCTGTTCTGTCTAATTTCTTTGTTATTTAAGTTGATACATGATGGAATCATTTCATTTACTTAACTGGAGTCAAGACCATCTACTACAGAATAAAAAATAATATTTGCACTATAGAATCATGTCTATACTGAATTTTCTGTGAAGGACATTGGTAAGAGAGGATATTCTTACTCAAGATAGTTAACTTCAGACAACTCAAAAACAACAAACATTGATTTATCTGCCGAGTGTATGTATTCTATGACCAATAATGTCTGGCATGCATACCTGTGTTCATTGCAGATCTGCAGATTCTCCCTTGAATTATGAACATGTGTAGATCTTTGAAGTTCATCAAGAACGAGAAGAATGAATGACCGCTGGTCACCACAAAAACCAGAGTATCAAAAGCAAGGAGGTGGTTAATTTGGTAACTGCACCGGAGCCACCAGGCGCAGAGTTGGGTAGAAATGGATATGATTCTGGCGGTGGCATCTGGCATTCGTCACCATTGAAGTATACTTTTCTAGGAAATGCCCAACCCTGCTTGAAGGTAAAGGTATCCTTGTCCTTCTTCATGAGTACTTCAGATTGTACATTTCCAAATGGCCCTGCTTCCATTAATAGATCATTGTAGAATTTCATGCCATAGAACATGCCAGTATCATCTGCACATTGAATTTTGTAGTGCATTTAGGTCAAACAAGACTGAATTAACCATACATTTGCATTGAAAACATAAGGATTTTAGTACTCACTGATGGATTCATAGGGAACAAGGGGCTTGTAGTCAAAACTAAAGACTTGAGTTACATTGTTCAGATTTGGATGCTGCACTGCCAGTGTCCACAGCGTATAGTTCATCCTATAGTTGAAGTTAGTTACAGCAACCTTCACGCGCCAGTAATCCTTGTAATTAATCTTTACGTGCCAGTGTACTCTAACAGGACACATGTGATGGGTGCATTGTAGTAAAGGTGTATTATCCTTTTTAGGAGTGTTTATTCCATCCTTGTGCAGTAGCTTTGAGTCACTCCTGCATAGTGGGATTAAAATAAAAAAAAATGTAGTTATAATCTCTATCTACTAAGCTGAATATGAAGCTAGCAAATTAGTTGAAAAGTATATTATAGACATCTGACACTAGGCTACTGTCCATTCTGAACAGACAACTCAAAGGTTTCCTATTCTAACAACCCGATGTTCCAAGTATATTACTTCTCATACTGCAGACTGCAGTCATGGTGTAGTTGTTCCAAGGTATGTAAATGGTTCTGATCTGACTAAGGAAATGTGATTTTTATCGTATTGTTTGCGAGGAATAGATGCTAGGATCGAGGAACATCTATCCACGAGGGCCGGACCCATTCCTCCTTTTTTTTTTTTTTTTTTAATAATAATAATATTATTATTCTTTTTCTATTTTTTAGGGCATTTTTATTTATGAAAAAGCTACTTTGAAAGATGTTATTTTAAATTTTTTAGAGATTCCTGAAACACATTTGTTACCATCTGGAGTAGAGAAAGAAGTCTTACTTTATACAATTATGTTTGTTCTGGCAGCCACACGCACACGTTGGGCAAGAAGTGATTGTATCATTGTAGAAAGTTGAGAGTGATACGCAGCAAGTTGGGTTCTTCGAGGCCAGAAATTGTGAGTAAGTGCAGGTTACATTCCATGTCACTGCATCAGGAGAAGCATAAATCAACTTCAAGAGCTTTATCCATAACAACTCAAGGATGAGAAGATTCTGCAAGGAACACCACATTGTGAATAAAAGCAAGCTTACTCAGTGCTTGAGTTTTCCTCCGGCGATCTGGAGTAAGGAAGACTGTAGAAGGCACAACTTTTGCAGGTCCACATGTGTATCCTGGTCCTGGTCCGAGCAGAGTGAAGTTCTTTGGCAATTTTACAGTTTTGTTTGAAGTGCCGGCTAGCCCAACACTCACCTGAAAGGCGGAGACCGAACCTGCTGGATCCTGTCCCCAGGATGCCAATACTCCACCCTTGCAGCAATTGGAGAATTGTTGATTGTAAGGAACACCAGGGAGCAAATCAACAACTACTGGGCTTTTCTTGCAACAGTGAGGGACATTTCCTTTGAACTTGGAACAATCTCCTTGTTCCGTTGTCTGAGCTCCCACCATTGACCATATTACTTCTTTCTTGGCCCATGACCAGCCTAGAGTCCATCCTGGTGAATTGATATGGCGGTACATCTGAAAATTGTTCATTGTCACTACAGCCTGTTACAGTTAAAAAAGATCCAAGGTCAGTATCGCGATTGGGCATGTGAAAATAGCTTTATGCCAGTGATCCGATCCTCACTCTTCAAACTCAACGAAGAGCAAGGATCAGACCATTGCTTTTATATATTTATCATGGTTAACTTTTTAATCTTCATTGATATGTTCATTATCCTGAAAAGCTACATAAAAGTACTAATAATTAAAGTTGTGGTTACAGGGGAGGGATGAAAAGGTGCTGGATGATTTACTAAACATGTATCGGTTTCAGATGAATTTATAAGGTGCCAAGTAATGGAAATGAATCATGTTTCACAATCTTACGACATATCCATCTGGCGTCCAAGAGACTACATCCCATTTGATTGTTATGTTTCCATTTGGATCCAATGGATCGTAAGCTCCTGATGAAGATCAACAGAAGCAATAACAAATTCATCAGCTAACAAGAAAATGGAAGATCTTTCTTCCAGCAGAAACAAGCACGTACCAGTTGAATAGAAAGCTGAAAAGATCAGAAGTGCTAAGAGCGCAATCTTTTGCTGTCGAGCCGAGTAACATTCCCATTGAAAGAGAATTTTGTCTAATGGATTATTGTAGGTATTAACTTCCATGGCTTGAAAGCTTTTGCAGGGTCAAAAGCTTCAACTAACTAAAACTCAGAGGATGCAATTGTTCTTCGCTGGTGGCATGGAGTTGGAGAAATTGAGAAATGAAGAGACCAATATAGTTCAAGAGAATGCAAGAAGATGTCTCACCTCTCACCTACTGGTTGTTAGATAGATAATCCATGTGATATTTTTCAGCTACTTCTCTTACACACAATCACACAACCTCTTAAATCCCTTCATTTATCTTTTTCAGTATTTCTGGATCTTGAAGCAAAGATTTAGAGAGGAATGATGCAAAAGGTGGTGAGAAGCTTTTCAGAGGTCTGGACATGACTTTTCAACTGTCAGTGTTCTCACACCAGAGGGAGGCAGGCAGATGTGCAGAACCCAGGACCTGATTTTCAACTGCTTCAAAATCAAGTTTTCCTCCCATTGAACTGCACTGAATCAGTAAGTTTTAGTTTAGATTATATCTTGTTCAATATAGTTAGGTAGGAGTCTAATTGTGTTAAAAACAGGTTCACAAAAAATGAACTTTAAAGTGCTTTTCTTCTAATAACAAGTATATGCATGCTCCATGGAAAACAATTCAATTTTGAAATCTAACACAGACCAATTTTTATTTGATTTAAGGTTAAATTACTATATAGTCCCTAAATTTTGAAGTCTGCATCTATTTGGTCCTTCAACTTTCAAAATTACAAATTTAGTTTTGAGTTTTCAAAATTTTAAAAGTTTACAGACCTCTTAGACACAAATTTGAAAGTTTAAGGTTACATTAGACATAAAATTCAAATTTATATCTAATAGATATATTAGTTTTAAGAACTTGAATTTGTCAAGGACCTATTAAACATAAAATTGAAAGCTTAAAGATCTATTAGACACTTTTTAAAATTTAGAGACCAAATAGACACTTTTGATGTGTAATATGATAGTTTCGAATAGTTGTTTTTAGGCTTAAATACTACTTTGATATTTTGACTTTGGTTCATTTTTGTTCCTTTATTTTTAAAATCCATGTACTTTAACTTTGGTTCGTTTTCGTCCCTGTACTTTCAAAGTATTTAGGTTGGTCATTGTATTTTAAAAAAGTGACATTTTTTTATTCATTTATTTTCATTTTCAGTTCATTTTATTTTTAAGGAGAAAAAATGGTCTCTCTTCAAAAATTGAAGATTGAAAGTACAATGACTAAAATTAACATTTTAAAAGTATAGAGACAAAAATGAACGGACCAAAACTACATACTTGTAATTAACAAAATCTTGTTTAAAATATTGAAAAATAAATTATTTCAAAGATGTTATAAATGATCCAAAATCTGAATTTGTTCGAAAATGAATCTCAAAGCTTCCAACAGAGTTAAAAGTTGTTAAAATATATGTTCCAATTGTTTTTCTTCACTTATTTAACATTATTTTAGTAAACTTAATTTATTATCCACCTTCTTTTTAATAATAATAATAAAAAAAAACAAGTAGCTGTGCTATCCTTATCTTGACAATGATTTAATAATTTTTTTTCCCTCCACAGTATTAAACAGCTTGATTCTTACCTTATTATCGTGAAAACCAAATTAAACCTTCTAAGACTGAGAGAGGGCAACAACTATAATGCTTTTGCTTCATCTTTCCATTTTTTCCTATTCTTTGTTTTTAAATCTCCAACTGGGTTTGATTATAGTTTATAATCAGGAGAATTATATTGACTTTTCTTTCTTTCTCTCTCTTTTATTTTATTTTTTATTTTATTTTATTTTTAGTACAACTAGTACAGAAATGAGAGATCAAACCTTTAACCTCTTGGAAGGAAGGTCGTGCCAATTACTGTTGAGTTAAGAGAACTTTACTGACTTGCTATAATTCAATACTTTACTGACTTGCTATAATTCTACATTGAATTTGGGTAGGTTTGACAAAATATTTTGAAAGTAATTTTTGTTATTGTTTTCAACATTATTTTTAATAACTGCAATTAGACAATTTGTAAAAGATTGTGTTATTGTTAATTGAAGTCAAATTCATGACTTTGAGTGGGATAATATATCCATTTGTTCTTAAAATTAGGTCAACCTATAGAAACATATTGAATGAAAGTTTTAAAAGAACTTTAAAAAGATAGCCAAATTAAAATTTCTAATCCTTCAGCTATTAAACCATATTTTTGCTACATTTTTGTTCTGAAAAACAGAGAACCCACGATTGGGCTGGGCTTGTTGCTTTGCAATGAGGATTGTGGTATGTTGTTACATAAATAAAAATATATTTATTTATTATTTTTCCCTTGCTTTTGGAAAATTTAATTTAAAAATATTTGTTCTTTTTAGTAATTCGCTCGTTTTTTTTTATTATTATAATTAATTTACTTTTGGGAGCTCCCTAAAATTGTGAAAATAAAGTTGCTGGATATTTCTGCCCAGTTGGATAACGTTGTCATTTTTGGTTTTATCCAGTTATTATTATTATTTTTTTAATCCAGTTTTTAACGACTAGAAACGTAAATATATTCAGTAACAAATTCTCTTTCTTGTTTCTTTAATAGAAACAGAAATGCGTTGGATAATCCTTTTATGTTTTTGGAAGAATAAAAAAAAAACTTTTTTAGTCCTTAAATTTTGAGTTTAGTTTCTATTTGATCTATAGATTTCAAAATGTTACACTTTTAGTTATTAAATTTTGAGTTTGATTTCAATTTCATCCATAGATTTTCAAAACATTACAATTTCACCGTTGGAATCTGAGTTTTGTTTCAATTTGGTATCTATATTTTAAGTTTTACACTATTAAACATCGATTTTTCTCCAAAAACTCATTTTCAATCAAACTTGTTACTTGTTTCACTTTTGCTATACGAGACTTTCTCATTGTTTGTTATTGGCTTTATGTTTTTGGCTTATCTTGTTCATCATCTGTTATCTTTGGGATGGTCATTATCCTTTATTTTTTAGGCTTCATTGTATCACTTCTTTGGATTATTTCATTCATCAATAAGATGTTTTTTATATAAAAAAAAGAATTTAAAGAATTATAATTAATTGAGTTTCACTATTTTTTTTCATAACTATTAAAATTAATTTTAAAATTTCAATTCATAATTAGTTTAAATTAATTAATAGACATTAATACCAAAAATTGGCTAGAATGAGCACAACTCAACTAACATAGTGCTTGTATTATCAACTTTGAGGCCAGAAGTTCGATTCCCCCTTCCCACAATATTGTCAAAAAGAAAAAGAAAAAAAATCACCACAGACTGAAGTTAGTTTTTAGTGAAAAATTGCAGTTAAGAGTGTAAATTCAAAACATAGAGATTAAATCGAAACAAAACTCAAAATTTAATGGTCAAAATGTAATATTTTGAAATTTGAGGGCTAAATTGAAATCAAATTCAAAACTTAAATACTAAAAATACAACCTTTTAAAATCTAAAAACCAAATGTCAATTAGATCCAAAACTTAGGAATTAATTTTTTTTTTTTTTTTAAAAAACATGTGTGTATGCATATGGTTTTACCAAAAAAACAATATCAATTTTTTTTTTTTTTTTTTTTTTTTTTTTTTTTTTTTTTTTTGTATTTAGTGGTATGTTTCTCTCCTCGTAGCTCTCAAGACAATACTTAGAAAGGATCACTTCTGCAAGAAGTCCCACAAATCCTCATCCATCTCAATAAAAGGAAAAAAAAAATACGAAACAAAATATAGAATAAGAAACAAGATCGTTTATTAAACATGTCAAATTCTTTAAAAAAAAAAATTGCAAAATAAAAACGTTATCAAACAATGTCTTAATAGACATCATGTTAGCTGTGTAAAATTGGAGTATTTCACCCTAGATGGTGAAAGTCAAATAGTTGAAAGGACCATCGGTTTGTAGCACGAATCCATGTTATAGGCATCACGTGCAAGAGAAAAAAAAAATTACTTTAAAATAAATGCTCTTTGGGTAGTTGATAAGAAAATCACTACTGGCGAATAAATTCTCTAGATACGGGTGGGACATAACAAGAAATTGTAGTTGAAGTATTTTTTTAGTTCAACAATAATCAATCTAGTTATGTTTAGTTTCTAAGAAAATAAGCATTTAACTCATAAGGAATATGTTTCTTTAAATTATTATTAGGTTAAAATAAAATACTATTTTGGTCTCTATATTTTGAAATTGGTTCAATTTTAGTCCTTATACTTTTAATAAATATTAAATTTGGTCTCCCAAAGTTAATTTTTACCATAATTAATTAAATAATAATAACAATTTTTCACGCAATAAAATAAATATGTGAATGTGTTTTCAAAATTTACAGTAAAAATGCTATAGATAACAAAAAGTTTATTTAAAAAAAAATAAACTAGCATTGAAAACTAAATTTAAGATTTATCGAAAATAAAATTGAACAAACTTCAAAATATAGAGATTAAAATGGTATTTTAATCAAGTAAAGTAATGTTGAGACAAAAACATGAAAACTTTCGATCAACAAACAATCAATAGTAAAGTCAGTCAACCTAATGAGTTGTAGTATTTGTTATATATATATTTATTCCTAGGATCTCATTTATTTACATATAGAAAATTGCATATTTTGAATCTCTCCTCTAATAAGAACATAAAAGGGAAACAATGAATTTAGGGAGAAAATAATTGAAGAAAGTGCTTTAACTATGATATATATTACTATATAAATTTCATACTATTGAAATAAAAAAGCTAAATTATAAAAATTATCACTAAACTTTATCATTTGTTTTAAAAGTATTTCTATTCTTTTTAAAAGTTGAAGGGTTATTATTGACCTTTCATAAATGTTTTAAATCTACTATTGGAGTAGTAATCATTTAAAATAAAAATTGAAACTTAGAATGATGTATGTTGTTAACCTAAAATAGTGCGACAATCCAAATTTCTATACTAAAACATAGTCACAACATTCCATGTTGAATTGTCTTGAATATGTTATCTGATACTTTCAATGATCAATCATCACTGCCCGATCAAACGAGTCGGAGTCCAGGAGCGAAGTGTTCACGTTTGGAGGCATTGCTCCATGTACTATCTCAACCTTTAAAATTGAGATTATGTTTCTATTTTCATTATGGCGTTTAATTTTGGGTCTATTAGAGTATTTTTATAGTAATAAAGTACATGTTTTAAAGGTTAAAATAGTATTTTGCTCGATTCAATTTTAGTTGTTGTACGTTCAAATGTACAATTTTAGTTTATGTATTTTTAGTAAATCTTAAATTTAGTCAATTGAAGTTAATTTTTATCAAATTTGATTAAATAATCAAAATATTTTTTTATGCAAAGAAACACAATATGAATATATTTTTCAAATTTATAGTGAGAATGTTAATAAAAGAAAATAAAAAATAAAAAAAATCCACAATAAACTAGTAGGAGTAACTAAATTTAAGATTAAAATACATAAATTAAAATTGAACATTTGGAAGTAAGGACTAAAATTAAATAAACTCCAAAGTATAGGGATTAAAATAATATTTTATCTTCTTTTAAATTATTTTACTAAATTTAAAAATTGGCGATTAAAAATCACTTCTAGTTCCTAAACTTTCATAAAAACAACAATTTAATTTAGTCCCTAAATTTTACTATGTAACAATTTAGTCCTTGTAGTTTTTTTTTTTTTTTTTTTTTTTTTTTTTTTTTTTTTTATTCAAGAGTGTTCAGGCCAGCTTGGGGCACCCCTTAGCACTTGTACTTTAAAATTTGTTACAATTTAATCCTTATGGTAGAAAATAGTATTAAGATTAAATGAAATTTTTTACGTAAATGAATTGATACACTAATTAGAGCCTTAATATTTTTATAAAACACAAAATCTATATTATAAAATAACAAAAATTGACATCCAATTATTATTTATTTATTTTTTTTGCATTAGGGACTAAATTGTTATAAATTTAAAAATACAAAGACTAACGTTTAAAAGCTAAATGGTTACAACATGACTAAATTGTAACTTTATTAAAGTTTTTTAAAACAAAAAAATTTGGCATATGAAATGATTGAGCTGTCTCCTAGAAATGCCTCTATATTCACGCACGTGCCATCTGCCGTCGGGCATATTCGGATTCTTTCTCTTCAAATTCTTCACCAGCTTTGCTTCTTCTTCCTTTTGTCTGAAAATCAAAATTCTCTCTCACTCTCTTATTTCTTGTTTCTTTTATCATCAACAATGGCGGACACCAAGTCCACTCCCATTCTCACTCCTCTTCTCAAAGATGAGTTCGACATCGTCATCCCCACCATCCGTAACCTCGACTTCCTCGAAATGTGGAGGTCATTTTTCCAGCCATATCACTTGATCATTGTCCAAGACGGCGACCCCTCCAAGACTATCAAAGTTCCTCACGGCTTTGACTATGACCTTTATAATCGTAACGATATCAATCGAATTCTCGTTCCTAAGGCCTCTTGCATTTCCTTTAAGGACTCTGCTTGTAGGTGCTTTGGCTACATGATTTCCAAGAAGAAGTACATCTTCACCATTGATGATGACTGCTTTGTGAGTTCATCTTTACCTTCTTTTGTTTGATTTTTGTAACTAGTTTTACAATGCGGGCACTCGGCTACTGGCCTTGCCTCCTTGTTTTTGCTTAATTTTTTGAATTGAGAGTTTTTAGGGATAGGTTTTAATTATTTTCTGCCAATCTTGTCTTTACCACTAATTTTTCTTGAATTTGGGATGAATATGTTTTGTTCTTTGGAACTTTGGATAATTTCCAAAATGATTGTTACTTCATAAATGTTCTTTTAAACGGAAGGGAGAGAGACTGCGGAGAAAACTGAAAGTGTAACATATCTGTTGTATGAGAAACCTTGTCAATGTTAAAGGTTGAAGATGGAACTTCTTGCTGGTCTACTAATTTCATGCTTCAGTTTTAGATGGTTTCGATTTGTTAGATGATATAATATGAATTTACTTTCACCTATGAGCTTAAATTTTTGGGTCGATTGATAATTTAAGATCATCCTTCTTATCTCTAATTATTGAACTTTGGTTTTATTTGGTAATAAGGTAATGGTTGATTCTTGAATTGCTCTTGTACACATTTAGAATTATTGTTCTACAATCACTGCATGTCATACTTTCACCTTATATCTTCTCTAGAAATCGCTTTTCAATCTTCTAAAGATACTTCTAATGTACTTCTTTTAGAACCTATTTGTGATGTTCAACTGCACACTGAAATGTTTTGATACAAGCAGTGGCCGATCCATAATTCCATGTGAGGAGTGGCGGATCCATAATTCCATGTGAGGAGGGGCACAAATATATATAGAATTAGAAGTTTTAACCCATAAATTTTTTAATATTTTCAAGATCTATTAGATATAAAATTGAAGTTCATAGATTTATTACACATTTTTAGGGACTAAAGAAAAAAAAATTGAAAGTTTAGAGATGTATTGATAACAATTTTAAAAACTCAGGGACTAATTATGTAATTTAACTTTTATATAAATATAATTTTAAATGCATTGATGTATGATATCTAAATTTAGTAATACTAATTATAATATTGTTATAAATCTTTATCGAATTATTCACCAAAATATAAAAAGAAAAAATCATTCAATCAATTTTTGTAAAATAATTTTTATAAAGATCCAAAAATATTTGTATATCTAGATTTAAAATTGAAATTAAAAATGCTTGCCTTTCAACGCCACTATGCCACTCTCTGCTTATTTGTTTACATTTGAACGGAATTTTATATTAAGTATAAATACAATTTTTTAATATTTAATGAAAATTCATATACAAATATGTAAAACGTCACCAGTTGAGGGGAACGGGCCAGCTCAGACCCCTTCATAGATTCGCCCTTGGATACAAGCAAGGTGTTTTCTGAAAGCATGTTCCATTTAGATTCACCAATTTGTAGTAGTTTAGCTTTAAAATAATGACGAGATGTATAAATATAATCCCTTCCCTCATTCGTCCAGCCACGAGAGAATTTCGAGTATAAATATCTTCACTGTACATATTTGGATATTCTTCCACCTTCTTTAATCATGTCTTGTCTGGATATACGTTGATTCAAAACATGGATGTGAAGGATGTAGGATGTTGATCTTGTAATGCAGGTTGCTAAAGACCCATCTGGTAAAGAGATTAATGCACTTGAACAGCACATTAAGAACATCTTGACGCCATCAACCCCATTTTTCTTCAACACGCTTTATGATCCATATAGAAAAGGTGCTGATTTTGTCCGTGGATATCCGTTCAGTCTCCGGGAAGGTGTCCCCACTGCAGTGTCTCATGGCCTTTGGCTAAACATTCCAGATTATGATGCACCCACCCAACTCGTTAAGCCACTCGAGAGAAACACGAGGTACTCGAGAGACACTTGCTAAATATTGTAGAGATTTGGATTTTATAATGTTTGTGCTAGAACATTGCTTACTAACTTTGATATTACAAACAAGATCAAATGATGGAAATATACAATAACCTTCCAGCAAGTTTGAGAGTGCTGGTGTCCTTCCCTATTACAAAACTACTGTTCTATTCAAAATACAAGATAAAGAACGATAGCAAACAGACAACACAAAATATACTAGACTACTAAATTCCCAGCCCAACAATTTGCTTCTGGAATTCTAATGTTTTGACAACATGTTCACATCACAGGTATGTCGACGCAGTTCTGACGATACCGAAGGGCACCTTCTTTCCCATGTGTGGAATGAATCTGGCATTCAACCGTGATCTAATCGGTCCCGCCATGTACTTTGGACTCATGGGAGATGGCCAACCCATCGGCCGCTATGACGATATGTGGGCTGGCTGGTGTATGAAGGTATATCTTATTCCTATTTAACAACTCTCTTCAATAATATAGAATGTTCAATTCAACCATTCATATGTGTATCTTTCTGCATTCTGCATTCATTCTGTTTTTGTAAACATAATCTCCAACAAACCCTTGAGTCGTAACCAATGGTTGACATCTTTGTAGGTCATTTGTGATCACTTGGGATTTGGAGTGAAGACAGGATTGCCATATATCTGGCACAGCAAAGCAAGTAGCCCATTTACAAACCTCAGGAAGGAATACAAAGGAATCTTTTGGCAAGAACAGATCATACCATTTTTCCAAACTGTTACCCTATCAAAGGATTGCAACACTGTGCAGAAATGCTATATTGAACTCTCCAAGCTGGTGAGGGAAAAACTCAGTTCAGTTGACGAGTATTTCCTCAAGCTTGCCGATGCCATGCTCACTTGGATTGAAGCTTGGGACGAGCTGAATCCATCTGGAGAGGAAGTAGATGAATTATCCAAAGTTGTTTCAAAATAGTTTACTTGATGTTTTTTATTGATGTTTTTTATTACTGTTTAAAGATTTAACATTCATTCGATCAAAGCTTTTGGTCTGAAGTTGTCTCAAAGTTCTCGGTGTGGTATTACATCTTGAATATCAACAAAACCACATTTTTACTCTTATGCAAAAGGGAATCTTTAAATGAAGAAGCCACCTTACCAAACTTTTGAAGTCATCAAAACAAGATCCATTTGTTAGGATGACAAATATCTCTACATTCTTACGTAAGTATGATATGATCCACTCAACTAAAAGGTTTCATACTAGTGAAGACAATGTCGATATGACTATGTTTGGATCTCCAACATTGTCAAAGAGCTGTAGTAATGAGCCTCAGGCTTTATTACTCCAATTCCCACCAATTTGATGAAATAGAAAACATTATCTTTTGCAAAAATATTCATTAGAAAGTACTACATGAAATAAGGGATCCCAGATCTCAAAGCTACAAGTAGAATACATCCTTAAAACGATGGATGTTAGAGAAGAACGCGAAGACAATTTTACAAGTCAACAATAGAATACTTCAAGAATGGTCCAAGAATTGTACCAACATATCAATGTTTTATGGAACAAAGTTAGTTCATATAAGAAAGGAACAAATCATGCTACTTTATTTTGAAGTTCTCCTCACTACCAACAGCACTCTCAGCAGCAGTGCATCAAAATCCACTGGCATTGTTCACATTCAGCACAAGCTTCGTCCTGTCGCGTCACCTTTTCCAATATGAATCAGTTGTCAAAACCATCCAAGTCAGTGCTGCTTAAGGATCTGAATATATGCAATGGTTTATGTCATAACAGAATAATCAGAGATGGAATAAGACATTGTCTGTTCACAGTTCATATTGTTGAAGTGTATAAAGAGAGCATAATGGTTTTCTTATTCTAGATTTAACAATAATGTAACTGATACTGACAGCTCCAATACGGCATGTGATTGAAATTTGAAAGCAGACTAGTTCAACAAAGAAAGGAAAAGAAAAAAGCCGGTTGCCCTGCTTCCCGAGCATTGGGCATTACCTTGCAAACTGACAAGTTGAGACATCGATGAAAACCGTTCCATGCATCATTTAATACGATGGAATGGATATGACACAAAATGACAGTATATTCACAAATCCTCTCTATGAAACTTAACAACTAATACACCAAAGATAGAACTAATATCATGTCTTGAAAGATTGCATCATTCTTGAATTAGATGTCTTTTTTTTTTTTTTTTTAATTGGACCAAATACCTGTTTGAGCTTTCTGAGCTCTAATATCATATTAGATAACATGAGGTTCTATCTCAAACCAATTGACAATGAGAAAAGTAAATTTTTCCAATATGGGATCCTCAACAGAAGGCGCTACATCCTTAATGATATGTAAGTAATGGTATATTCCAATGGCATTAAGGAATCTCTTTGGCATCTTCAGTTACCCTGAGTTATAAGAAGCACCAATGATTGTCCTCCAAGTCTATCTGGACGACCAACTTGCTATTGCCCCTCTTTGATAGTAGTAAACTTGTGTGTAGGTTGAATACCCAACATATATCATAACCAATAAATGATTCCTACTAACATGTAACAAAAAAATTTCCTAAGCTAAATTTTGCCTTCAAAAGGGTCTGACTATAGATATGAAAAATGAAACCTTGCACCATTTTATTTCAAACTAAAGGATTTCTATGGAGTTTGTACCATAAGCTTCCTTTAGAGATGCTGTATCAAGGGTTCATCGATAAGAAATCTTTTGTACTTTTGGTGGAAGGGATCCTAAATGAAAGAACATCGATAATGCATTCGAAGGAATAACAAGCATGAGCCACACCAACTTGTAGGTAAAGGGGCAAGGGGAAGACAAGGGATTTTTTGTTCTCTTCTCTATGGAAAAGTATACAATAGTTAACAAGTTGGCAAAATTTAAATCGTTGGATTTCTCCTTGGAAGCAATCATCCTGTGTTAATACCTCTCAAGTTTGAGCTCTAGAACTATAATCCAACCTTTTCTGAATTCCTTTACTCCCAAATGACTGTAGACAAATTTTTATGGACAGGACTAATTGACTCATGTTGTAGTGGGGAAAAAAAAAACAATAGTAAGAGATTTGCTACTATACTAGATAACTTTCAAATAATCATATCATGCTGCCTATTAATGTTTATGCAATTTAAGATCTGAATGCAAGTTGGAAAGCTCATCGATTCATCAAGACGTAAGGAGCAAAGGATCATCCAGGAATTAGTTTTAGCATCCCAACAGTCTTTCTAGCCCAGCCTTTCTGTAATTGGATGGTCGAAATTGGAAGTTTCTTATGATTATTAACGATTGGAGGGTTCTTCTTTATTAGTTTTGTGGGAGGGGGTTTCCTCTATCCCTGCCTTTAGGCTGTTCTTTTGGCTCTTTTGATGAATATACACCTATGTTTCTTATCAAAAAAAGGAAGTATCTATGGAGAAAATTTTTAAGAGAATTTTCCCACAGCCAAATGTGGTTCTAAAAACTGAACCTCCCCATTTAGAATCTTGAAAGAAAAGGAATCCTCACATCTCTTCCTACATTTGATCACAAAACTCCATGGACAGCAGGTCTTAATATTGCAATAATGTCTAGTGAATCAGGGACCAAAAGCTCGGTTCTTCTCTCTAATATTTCCCACCCCAAGGCTGCCACCTTATGGTTAGTAAACTTCTTCCATTCCCCAAGTTGGTTTCCAGACTTGATGCCTTTCGTGAGCCCAGAGGAAATTTCACATATTCACTTCAAGGATGCCAGAAACCTAGTAGGGATTTTAAAGAGGGATAGTTAATAAGCAGGTATAAAAATCCGAACAGACTGGGTGAAAGTAAGTTCTCCCCTTTTAGAAAATTAACATTCTTCCTTTTTTCAAGCCTTTCTGAAACCCCATCTTTCAACCATAGAATTCCAAAAAGTTATCCTCATTGGGGCTGTAACCAAAGGGAAGCCAAGGCACTCCAATGGCCAAGCAAGAATAGTGCTTTGGAGATAGATTCTCATACCTTAAGCAAGAATAGTGATATGGAGCAGGTCGTCCAATTTTGTTTTGTTTTCCTTACATGAACTTCAAGGCCATACTGGAGACTACAAACCAGTATTAGAAGGATGATAGATCCCCTTGCCTCATGCCTCAAGAAGACTTCAGGTATTGATATTAATCTTTCCTTATTCACATTATACAAACAGATGGTGGAACACATAATCTGGAATGAATTAACAAACTACCCAAAGTGGTGAACTTCATTCAGATTCAATGATTTCAGTTCCAATTAGATTTCTTTTATGATAAAACTGATTGGTTTTGTTTATTTTCAGTTCAAGTAGGACAGATCCTGACCAGGAAATAAAACCTATGATTCCAGTAAGCTAGCTTTCCTCTACATTAAGTTATTCAATCCAACTTCTCATGTTACATTTTCTCTCCCCCCTTAGATCGTATCCTTTCCTCTCCTGGCCCTTGCTTATCTTGAAGCTAGCATTTTTTTTTTTCCTTCTTTTTTTCTTCAAACCACTTGATTCCAAAGGAAACCAACTCAACAAGCTTACGGCCAAAGGGACAAGGTATCCCCTCCCCGAACCAAAAGGGATTACAAGAACACCTGCCAATCTAGGTTAATAGTGAAAGTGGGGTCATTACAAAAATAGCATCTTTCCCTCATTTATCTCTAAAACGTCTTTTCCAGTATCTAAGAGGTTAAACTTCTTCTTATTTCTTTCCTTCTCCTCCCTTCCTCAAAAGCCACACTATTTCTCCCTCTCTTTCTCACTCTAAATTATTTTGTGCTCAACATTTCAAGATGGTCAACCCTAACGAAAAGTGTTTGTTGTAATCACCTTAGGGTCACTTTACCTCCTTTCCCTCTTCTGTTTCTTTCTATTTTATGGTTCTGATCCTGATTTTAACAACTATCAAGTTAGTTTTTGTCAATAAGGCTCTCATTGTTGTTTACAACTTAAGTAAAATCAATGCACTTAAGCAGGTAAAGAAGAAACAGCTACAACCACATGCTTTCCAACAGCCATCACAACTCAAGTACATAGTTCAGGAATATAATAAATCAGTGACAAGAACAAGAAAACTTCCAGTTAACAAATATATATATTGGAAAGGGCCATATCAAATAAATTAATTCTAAGTGATCGTGATAATAAATACACTCAATTCTTGATCTTCATATTATGTTAATGGAATTGACATGGTGAAGATAATCCAGCTTGCAGTCAAATAAATGAAGCTAATTTTGTTTAAAAATGAAAGTAAAATATATAATATTTCATTTTCCATTCCAGATATTTTCTGAGGTAGTTCCTCAACTCAGCCTTATTAACATGGGAACAAAAATCCAGTTTTGCAAGAGAGAATCATTTTTAGGTACCTGTTTTTCATAAAATTTAAGTGATCCGGAGGCAGCAGAAAGCATTACTTTCTTGCTTCACCTGCATAGCTTGCCTCTGGTGCTCAACGCGCTGGAGTTGTGATGAAAGCTGCAACAAGTCAATGGTGGGGCCACCTTCACTAGGATCTGCCAAATTTGATCCATGGAAAATCCGATTTGTAATTTCAAAATTTACTGCATCACTTGTTTCAGGTGTTGATATGGGACCAAGGGTACAACCTTCTGAAGCATTCAACCCTGATGAATTGTATTTATTGGACACACCACTCATAGAAACCTGGGAGCTTACTCCCATGAGCTTTTCAGAAAGTTGACTCATGCTGTAATGATTTTGGCCATCAAGCAAGACCAAAGGACGACCAATCGGAATCCCTGATGAATGAGTTGAGGAGTTTTGTGTTTGAGATGACAGAAGAGAGAGAGCACAACCGGAGTCTGATAATCCTGATAGTCGGTCGGTTGATGCTGCACTAAAAACACTGAAGTATTCACTGCCTAATGAGGGGTTGTGAAAGTAAGAACGAGAACTGGAATTCACACCTCCTACACTAAGAGGATATTGATTACTGTTCTCCTTGAACATATTTGTGGCAGCTGCATTCGGTCCATTGTCATGGAAAGGGGGAACTTGAGTTTCGATATCGTAAGGAGAGAAGAGGGATTTTGAATGCAAGTGGCCACTAGGGACATGAACAGCAGACAAAGGCATATATTCATTCTTGTCTTCAATTTTCACATTCCTACACCAATCACTTGTTCCATATTTCTCTGGATGCAAAAGACCATTTGGCAATATCTCTTGGCAGATAAAGGACGTTGCTGTTAATGCCGTTCCTTGAAGCCTGCTACCTGCAGTTTATTTAAACAGTTACATGACTAGAAAATTGATGTCTGGAACACTATAACGAAATAAAGAAAAAAAATGAAACCATTTCAATTAATCACAGGAAAAAATATTAAATCAAGAATCGTGATTTGGAAAGCAGAATATCAGTGCCTTAGGTCAGTTGATGAACGTGAAACAAATTTGGTAACGTGACATGCCACAGAGTGCAGAACCAATAGTTACATAAACATTTGACAATAAAAATATAGGAAGCTGCAGGTTATTTTTAATATTTTTAAAAATTAGTTTTGGATCTTGATATTTCCAATTGAGTATTCAGGTCACTCAGAATCAGCTGTCACAAACAAAAATCTTTGTTGACATGCATCTCATTACATCAGGATCAGAGAGAAGTTGAAGATAAAAAGGGATGATAGAAGCCAAAAGTTCCATTGAGCTCTTTTGTAATGCGGTTTTTGTTTGGAGAAAATCATTTGACAGTAGAAAGACACACTTACAATTCAGATGGATTTTTAGGTGGTATTTATGTTGGTTCAACCTAAATGTAGTTAATTTAATAGCTACAATAACTGAATGGAATTCCTTGCATGTCAAAATAAAACATATCCAATTGATGGATAATGTCATTTCTGTGTATAAGCAATAGCATCAGAATCAAAATAAAGGTTCAACACTAGGAAAATAATCTAAACCTTTTGCTTCTCTTGATAAGACCCAATAAGAGGAGGGGGGGTTCATTAGTTGTTTTGTTAACATTTGATAAACCATTTAGACTATGTTTCTATTTACATTGTCCTCAGTCTAAGCGTATATCAGAATCAGACAAATATTTAAGAAGATCCATACATATGAATATCAATGGTAGAATATATGTGTGTATCTAAGAAAGATCATAGGAACCAAGAACACGAGGAGGCTAAAAACACATATAAAAGATAATGAGCAAGTTCATGGTTAAGCACACTGAATAATAAAGATTCCTTCTCATCTTGATTAATTTCAATAAATGAAATTTAAGAAATGGAATGTACATTGATAAAAATATGTGGTCGGTTACTCTGTATGCTAATTGATTGGAACATATTAGGATAAACCAATAAAGAGTTTAGCAATGAAATCAGGAAAATTATCTAGTGACTAGCAAGAGATTCCAGGTTTAATGAAGCCAAGCAGAAAGTTTTCATGCTTACATAGAGCAAAAAACGCTGCACATATGCAGCCAGTGTAACAAAAGAAAGATTGCAAGAGATTATCCAGTTTTAATACCATTATATGACTGAAGGAACCTTCCAGCCCTGCCAGAATTTATAGCCACCTGAGGCTTTCTCCGTCGTTCATTATGACCTGCAAGGCGTTTACGACAGCTGCGCTTACCATCATCAAACTCAGCTAGCAAATGAAACCTGGAGGTCAAAAGCTAAAACATATTACAGCAGCAAAAATACTAATGATTTGCTTTGTGGGTGGTTGGGGGGGGGGACAAGCCTAGGGTAAGTGCCCAATCAAAACTTTCAATGAGGTCACCCACCTCCCCCTCATTTTATGTGAAGTGTAAAGTTAATGACGATGTTAATCAGCATAAAAATCAGGTTCAAATGGACTAAAATTAATTTCATGAACCTGTGTGGATCTCCAGAGTGAACGATCTAAACATACATATAACTTGCGATACCTTTTACACCAGAGACGTTTATAGAAACAATATGTAATAGGTATATGCTAATTTTGCAACTAACTTTATATAGATCAACCAAAAAAAATTTAGCAAATACATTGACCTTGATGAAGAAAAAGATAAGCATTAGAATTAAAAATAAACAAAACTAGGATTATGATTTCAAAAGAATCTGTGCAAAGAAAAACACATAGTACCCTGATCCCAATTTTAAAGGAAAATGGAGATTTTTAGGATAAGTAAGGAAAAAAAAAAGTAGTCAAAGAAGTCAGGGATCTTGAATCGAGGAAATTAATTACTTGAAAGCAGTTGGTAGCAATTGTACAATTGGAGCCTCCTTTCTTTTTGTTTTTTTTTTTTTCTTTTAAGGAGAAAAACCTTGTTTTTTGTTTCAATAGATGCAAAGAATGAAAGTACATCCAAGGTATGAAACTTTGTTCAAGTGCGAAGTTATTTCTTTTTCATGTTAATTATTATCAGTTATGGGAGACAAAAAAGTAAGCACATAGGATTATGACTGATGAAAATTAACAAACCTGCTACATTGCTGACAAAACCTTTGTTCTATGCCATTCACAATAACTTTTGCAGTCTTTGAGTGAACTTCACAAACTTTATGCCTCTTGTGGTAATCTTTAGAGGAGCTTAGATCCTTATTACAGCCATAAACTTGGCAGAAATAAGTTTGGGAATTCAAACCGGATGCTCGTACTCGTTTTGAAGGCATCGACGACTCAGATGATGATAAAATGGGGGCTCCCTTAAAAAATTTGTAACCATGAGCATCCCTTTGGTCAGCAAATCTCCCCAGCTTTAAATCGATAAACGACGAATCTCGACTGCTAGAATCCACAATAGAGCTAGAGAGCTTTGAAGTGGATTCATCCTCTCCCAGAAATGCATTGGAGGAATTCATAGCTGGATTGAGAAATCTTCCACCAACAACCTTGCTACTCAAAATATCACAAACTGAATTGTCAGGTAATTGTTTACCAATCATTTCAGGGAAAACAAGTTCCCCAAAACCTTGATTGTCAACCTGTTGACTCGTTGGTAACATAGTGCTACCAAAGCTGCAAGGATTTTTGAATTCCCAGCCCAACAAAGAATCTTTATTCCTTGCAAGTGAACTAGTAGGTGAATTCATTTCATCAGACATACATCCCTTTCCTTCAGAAACATAACTCCAAGACTCCATTACAGAAACAGAATGAATCAACAGGAGCTCGCTTCAAAAGGAAAAAGAAAACAACCTTGAAATATGCAAGACCACCAACTCTCTCTGGTGCAAATTTACCCAAAATTCAAACCAAAGTTGAACTTCACTAGTTAAACATGGAAGATCTTTCATAATCACTGTTCAAAACCTCAAAACCCCCACCTGAACACAAGAAGAAGAAAACCCATATGTCGTTTCCAGCTCTTCCCCAACCCAACATCGTGGCCAAAAAAAAAAAAACCCAAATGGGTTTGGGGTAAAAAAGAAGAATATGTAAAAGAGAATCTCAGCTCAGAGAAGCACACGGCCAGAAAGCACCAAAATCAACCCAAAAACTCTGAACCCTATGTGAATCATCAAAAGGAAAAAGAAGAAATCAAGAAAAAACCAATCAATAAGGTGAATGCAAAGAAAGTCCCAGAGAAACTACAGAGCAAAGATGCAAAAGCACACAGACCCAAGTACTGAAAAGCCATCAGAGAGGGCTATAAGAAGGAAAACAATAAAAGTTACTGAAATAGAGAGAGAGAGAGAAAGAAAGAAAGAAGAACTCACTTTACCAGTACACACTGTTCATAAGTGGTATTATGATAAAGGGCTGAAATGGGGTTTACTTAATGTCAAAGATATTTTTGGTGTGCTACACAGACTCCATGGAAGAAGAGCCTTGTGGCTGCCATTTCTGGGGACAGAAAAAAATAAAAAAGAAAAAAGAAAAATGAAAAGGGGATTAGAAGGTAACGGTTTTTAGCTTTGCAGAGCAGTCGTTTTCCCAAACGAGTTATTTAGTCTGATTAGTTACAAAGAAAGTAATTGATGTATGAAAAAAGAGAAAAAGAGCAAATTTTTATTTATTTTTATTTTTTGGGTATTTTTCCCACTAAAATTGAGAGTTTGATGGGTTTGTCTTTGCGAAGGAGGCAAAATATTGTTTGATTCCCCCATTAGCCTTCTTTAAGTCAACGATTATTACCCAAAGCTTTTAAGACAAACAACAAAAGCTGTCCTTTTCTTCTTCTTCTCTCTCTTTTTCTACTGAATCATTACGTTATTAAACAGTTAAACCTTACCAAATTTTGTACCTAATTCTCACATTACCATTATTGACGGTGTAGCATTTTCATTTTTTTTTTTTTTAAAAAAAAGAAAAATCCAAACTTTGTCCACTCAATGTGCATCCAATGTCTGATCTTACCACCCATTTGCATTAATTTTCCTTCAAACCACAAATTTCCTCCTTTTTTTTTCTTTTAAAAAATATGTTTTGGTTTTTAAATTTTGAATTTAGTTTCAATTTGACACATTTAATACTTAAATTTTAATTTAGTCCTGGAATTTGAAAGTAGATTTGAGTTTTGTTTTAATTTGGTCCCTAAATTTCAAGATTTACACTTTTAATATTGATTTTTTTAAATTAAATACTCACTTTTCATCTTTGACGTTGACGTCTATTAATTAATTTAAAAGAAGTATAATTAATTAAGTTTGACTATTTTTCATTACTATTAAAATTAAATGTAAAATTTCTCATTTCATAGTTATTTTTAAATTAATTAATATACATTAACGGCAATAACTGAAAATGAATATTTAATGAAAAATCGAGGTTAAGAGTGTAACTTTTGAAATCTGGGGAACAAATTGAAACAAACCTAAATCTTAAGAGTAAAATTGTAACATTTTGGAATCTAAGAGCTAAATTTTTTTTAAAAAAAAACTCAAAATCTAAGGAACAAATGTATAACATTTTGAAAGCTATGGATCAAATGAAAACTAAACCCAAAACCCAAGGACCAAAAATATATATATATATATATAATAAATTTAGGGCAAATTGCAAAAACCACTCCTAAAGTATGATGGTAGTTGCAATTGCACTCTCAAACTTTCAATTATAAAAATTAGACCCCTAAATTTCTACAAGTCTTAAAATTGGACCCTCAAGCTTACAATAATCATAGAAATTGGACCTACAAATGATAAAAATAAACACTCAAACTTATGCAAATGTTACCATTTATACAATTATGTAAATTTGAATGTCCAATTTAACCCAATTTTAACACTTTATAAATTTGAGGGCTCAATTTTAAAATTAAAAGTTTAAGAGTATAATTGCAACTACCATAATATTTTACAAGTAGTTTTTGCAATTTACCCATAAATTTAACAACTTTGGAGTTAAAACTTGAAATTCAGTGTAGCTATTATTAAAAGTTTTTTCTTTAGAGGAAAAAGGGAAAAAAAATACTGTTAAAAGACAAAATCTGGCGATAACATTTAACAAGTTGGAACCCCTCCATTCCTACTCTGTACTTTATAACAAAAAAACAAAAAAGAAAAATACCATTTTCGAAAAAGAAATAATAAAAAGAAAGTATGAAAAAGAAAATGTGAAATGAATGGTGATAATTTTTTTTTTTGACAATGATAAACTTTCATGTGTAGGAATGGAAAAACGAAAAAAAAAAAAAAAAGAAAAGAAAAAGAAAAGGAAAACTTGGTTAATTCGATAATGGTTTTGTTTGTAATTTTCTTTATACTTATAATATTTAAGAAAATTACTATAAACAAAAAGAATATCAAACTATTTATAAATATAAAAAAATTTCACTCCATAATAGACTACGATAGATAGTAAAATTTTTATATATTTGTAAATAGTTTGACTCATTTTTCTATATTTGAAAATAGTCCTAATATTTAATTAATTTTATTACAATAATTTTCACTTTTATTAAAAAAACATTTTAATACACAAACATACTTTTTAAAAAGCAAAATTATTATAAATAGAAAAAATATCGAACTTTTACAAATATAGAAAAATTCTACTATCGATGTAAATCCTATCTCAGTCTATTGATGATAGACATAAATCTTTTGTAAATAGTTTGACTCATTTTTCTATATTTAAAAGCAACCTTTTTAAAAACTAGTTTTTTTTTTTCTTTTTAAAAACTTGATTTGATTTTTAAAAATATGGATTGAAACAGATAATAAAACAAAAAGTACCTTATCAAAGTTAGAATTTAGTTTATATGGTTTTAAAAATTAGAATTTAGTCCCTAAAATTTAATAAAATCTAAAAAATAGTCTATATGGTTTGATAAAAGAAACTCTCATAAATAGTCCATACATCCATATTTATCGTAGATACTATTTATGAAAGTTTTATGAAATTATAAGAATTGAATTGTAATTATTATAAAACATAGTGATTAAATTCTAATATTCTATAAACTATAGTAATTAAATTTGCAAGCTAATCATTTCATCACGAGAAACATTCAAATTCATAGTTAAATTCTACGGACGGAAACATATTTTTAAAAACTTTTTTTCTTTCAAATCTTGATTCATTTCTGAAAATATGAATCGAAAAGAATAACAAAATGAAAACAAAATTTGAAAATAATATTTAATTTACAACTTAAAACCAATAGATTGTAAATTGTAATATATTGTTGAGAGTTTGAAAATTCAACAAAAACAGAACCATGCAGATTCGAAATAAATAAGGTGAGAGAGACAAGTAATTAAGCATGAAAATGCATAGTCAACACCAACAACTATAAATGTTATTTTTATTTTTTAAAAACATTATTTTATTATTGTTTCAATTTAATTAATAATTATGATTTTTATTTTTATTTTTGAGATGTTGGGATCTAAAAGACAGACCCCACAGCCAGGACTGTCATAATTTAAGATTTTTACACACAACTTTTTAACCTTATACATTTCATATTATATTCTCAATCCAACGGTCTCTATCTCTTCTCAGACCTCTTTGTCTTATCGCTATCAAACATTAATAATCAATTAATTCCATTTGGTCTATTCTCTTGGATTTTGAGATTTTTCAAACCATGAAATTAAATTAAAATTTTCTTTTTGACTTTATTTTGGTTTTGATTGGTCCCAAAAGAAACTATTCACCCGATCTCAAGTATCTATTTTAGATTCGAATCTTTCACTCCAATTTATATTACAGAAGTAAAAAATTTTGGTTAATCTTATCGGGACCAAAGTGGAGCGAAAAACGAAGAGGGACAACTATAATACATGTTTGTATTAAAATTCAATTATATGAAAGAAATTTAAATTTTGAAGTTGTACTTTTAGTTTTCCATTAAAAATTTATAACAACAAAAAAAATTGAAGATCTCAGTTTGATAACTATTTTGTTTTATATTTTTTATTTTTGAAAATAGTATTTGTTTTCTTATAACTTCCTTACTATGATTCTATTCGTCTATACTAAACAACGTTAAATTTTAAGCCAATTTCTAAAATAAAAACTACTTTTTTAGACTCTGATAACTATTTCGTTTTTAGTTTTCTATTTCTCAAATTTATGCGGGCTTCTTTCTAGTTTCATAACATGATTTTTCACTTTTATTAATAAACATTTAAATTTTTAGTCAAAATTTAAAAATAAAAACAATTTTTTATATAAAAAAACCACTCTTTTTTAATTTTTAAAACTTAGTTTAATTTTTAAAAATATTGGTATAACGTTGACAACCTAAACAAGAAATTTAGAAAGTAAAAATAGAGTTCAAATGCTTGATTTTCATAAACAAAAAATCAAAAAATTATCAAACATGAATTTAAGTTTTCAAAATATGACTTGATTTTTTAAAATACTCCTAAAAAGTAAGTAACAAAACACAGAAACAATTGACGGAAGTAATATTTACAAGGGTTGTTTTCAAATATAGAAAAAATAGTTAAATTATTTACAAACGATAAAATTCTACCACGTTCTATTGTTGATAGACTCTAAAATTTTTCTATATTTGTAAATAGTTTGATATTTTTTATGTTTATAGTAATTTCTCCATTTACAAACTCCATTTTAAAAACTTATAATACAAAAAATCAAATTACAGTAATCAATCACGCCTAAAATATTATTTTTGTTTAAATATTAATCATCAATATTCTTTTTTTTTGCAAAGTATTTATAATTGAGTTGATAAATCATATTTATTAGATTAATGTTGACTAAATTGAAGTGACTAGTGACTAACAATAAAAAATCAATGTTAAGTTGCGTTATCATTTTGTTATTAGTGTTAAATTAATTATGTATTTGAAGGTTGAAATTGATAATTGAAATTACACACGTGTTCTTTTTAGTTTGTGTTAAAAGTTAGGTATGCTAACTTAATTTAATTCCAACTAATTGTCTCTCAGAAATCAAACTTGATTTGAAATATGACATCAAAAATCAAATCTAAATATTTCATAGCTTTCATATTTTAATTACACATACAATTATATATGTGAGTTGGTTAGAGAATCGAATCTTAAACTTCGAAGTTGATAGTATAAATTTAAATTAATCTATGTCGAAGTCTCAATTTTAAAGAAATGTTAGCATCAATATTTAAAAAAGAGTATAAAAACAAAAAAAATATTTAAATATCTAAAATAGTAAATAAACATTATTCTATATTTTTTTAACAAGTTGAAATATTTATTATTTATATTACATTCATATTAGTTTTATTTTTTTCTTCTTTATGTTTCATAGTTTTTTTTAATGATATAATGTGAAAATGTTGGTTTGCCTTTTGTGTCGATGTTAAACTTATGAAAGTGTTAGAAATATCAAGATGTCGATGAAAATTTAGTACCACGTATATATATGTATGTGTGTATTTGATCCTAAAATTTAATTTCGATTACACTACACTTTAACTTTTATCAATAACATTACTCGAGTATAATTCTCTAATTAAGACATCATATTATCAACCAAAAGAGTTGTAGATTAGATTTTAATCTCCAATCACGCATGTTAAATTAAAAAAATTGAATAAATAATAAAATGTTAAATTTCAATTTTGTATTCAATATACTAATGATTCTTTTCATTTGTGTCTAATAGATTCTTGATCTATTTGATTTTTATTTTATTTTTTTGAAAAAAAGCGAATCTAGTGAGCATAAATTTAGGAGTTTATTACACATATAAATCAATGTTATATCTAATAAACTTTACAAAATTTTTGAATATGGCATAGACATATTAAACACAAAATAATTAAAAATTTAATCACCTATTAAACACTTCTTAAAGTTTAGAGATTGAATAGACATATAAATCTAATACTCGAAGACTAAACTTATAATTTAACCTTAATAAAATTAATATCTCTACTTAAATAATTTACTATTGTGTTGGAGATTTTTTACTAATTAATGTGAGTTGGGTGAGACTATGGCTTTATGTTTAGGTGTGACAGTTGGTTTCTATGTATGTGTTTATTTGTTTTAGCTTGAGTATTTTGATATTTGATTTAATTTTTTTTATTGTATCCTAACTGAGCTATTTTCTATATATTTGAGCAATTTTGTAGGTGGGTATTAATGTGTATATTTTATTAGTTAAGGAAATTTTTAAAAATAAAAAAATAAGATAAACTATTTACACAAAATAGCAAAATTTTAAGATAGTTGTGATAGACATTGATAGAAGTCTATCAGGGTCTATCACTCATAGATGCCGACAGAAGTCAATCAATGTCGTTTTTTTTTCTGTAATTTTGGATAAAGTTGAAGTCAACCTAAAAATGAAGATTATTCTCTATAGAAAAATTATTGAAATCTTTTTTTTTTCTTGAAAAACAAAACATTCTAATAAAGAAATGATGATATATATAACAATTGGGAATGGATTTAAAGAGAAGATCCTTCCATTATTTAAGTGAATTATTTGAAAATCTTTGGAGTAATACAGTATATTTTGGCACCATAAAAGGTAGAGGTTAGACTAGGGAGCTATAATAAAGTAAATCTCACCCTTTTTTCCAACACTATTTGAGTTTTTGGTTGAGGATTGAAAGCTATATTCTACCAAAAATATATCTTTTTCTCTTTCTCACCCCCACAAAACTTAAATGTACTCTTTGAATTTTACGACATTTTAGTTACGTGTAAATTTGAGCATAGTTCAATAGATAAGATAAAAATTTATTACTCGCCGTAAAGTTGTGACACTTATTTTTATAATGTTAAATTAAATGTCTATTTGAATTGATTTTTTAAGTGTTTATAGTCACATTTTTTGCACTTATAAATATTTGTTTAAATACTTAGAATGTCGATTCAAATGGACCTTATAAGAAAAAAAAATTCTACAATATCTATTTTGTTAACCCTTTTTAACCCGACGAATATGAGATTTGGTAGAAAAAAATTGATTATTAGACAAAATAATAGATTTAAAATGTTATTTCAAGAAGAAAATTTATATGTTGCATGCATTATTATACTTGTCTTTTTTTTCTTTTTTTGTATGGGTTAGATGTTTTAGTTAATAATGAGAACAATAAAGTTTCATAATTCATTATTTAAGAATGGAATTAAAAAAATTTAAAATTTAGAGACTAAATATCATAAAAATTAAACAAAAAATACAATCTCTAAAGAGAATCTTCGAAGTGAGTAACTTTTAATATATATATATATATATATAACTATATTTTTTATAAAAATAATAGATCAACCGGTCAGTTTGGTTGGTCAATTGGATGACTTTAAGATTTTTTTTAATATATATATACGGCCAGACGATTTATACTAGACCGGCAGTCACCAACCGCTATTTTTGCTTCCCTTGACCGACAAACGATTGGTAGACTCAATTTTTTTTATGTTCACTCTTAATTCCAACTTACATTAACTTTGAGTTATATTTTCTTGTTAATCAATTTGGTTTAATAGTTCATTTTTCAAATTAATTTGAATATCATCATATTTTTGTTATATTGTTTATATATATATATATTGTAACGAAAAGTAAAGTTACGAGAGTTTATGTACAAAGTAGACAAATATGATAGATAAAGGTTTTGTTTCTTAATAATATATTTGTTTTAAAATTTGAATATTAAAAAAAAGTTGTAATTTTTTTTTATATTAATTTATATCAATTAAAAAATAAGATGAATAAACCATTATTAAACTGGCTCATTGTTGCCTTAATGGATGTAATTAAAGCCAGATCACAATGCAATGCAATATATATACATACACATACATATATATATATATGTATGTATGTATATATATTGTATGTGTATGTATATATATATACCCTTAACATTTTAACTAATCAAATTTTACCTTAAATTTTTAACTTGATCAAATTTAGCTCTAATTCTAGATCAAGTGGCCCAACTTTTACCTTTTAGTTGACTTTGTATACATTCATCCACAAAATTTAACAGAAAGCTTATAAATCCAAACTCATTATTTTTAATAAAAATTAAAAAGACAAATCAATAAACAAATATTAGTATCTTCGTAATAAACTCACAGATTAAAATAAAAATTTAATTCTAATCTTGTTTTTTAAGACTCGACATCGTACATTCATACCAAATATAAAATATAATTTATTGAATTCACTCTATTTTCATGAAAGCAATAAAAATTGTAACACTTGACCAAATTGAAAGTGATAAATATAAATACATACTATCAAGTTTAAAGATAATAATTATTTTTTTTTTCAAGTTTAGGTAGAACACTTTAAATTAATATCTTTACCAATTGAGTTGTCGCTCAAGTTCAACTATAACATTAGAAATAGAGTTGGGTAGATTTTATTTTTACAGTCTGAAAGTCTTAAAATTACTGCACCAGAGGGTTTAGCACCCCACAAGCAATTAAAAAAACAATGACTTCTTATTTAGGGTCGGTAGGTAGAACAAGTGGACCATCTCTAACAATAAAGTGATAATAATTCACAGTAAATATTAATAAATGTTTGTTCCTTATTTTTACCATTTAGACAATTTGTTTATTGAGTAAGAATCAAAATATCTATAACGGTTTATCGCTGATAAATAGTAAATTTTTTCTATATTTATAAATAGTTTGATGTTTTTTTGTTTATAGTAATTTTCTTAAGTTGTAATTATTTTATTATATTTTTTTGTTTTATAATAATTTTTATTGTAGTCATTTACTTGTTATTAACAAATAATAATGAATTAAAATAAATTAATTCAACTATCAAGTATTAACATAAGGATATTTAATCATGATAAATTTTGTAATTGAATAACTTATTCTATATTAGTGATAACGGATAACTAGTCAAAATAAAATTACATCAATAAAAAAGATTAAAATAAAAAATTATTTTCAAATATAGAAAAATGAGTCAAATTATTTACAAATACAGAAAATTTTTACTATCTATCAACGATCAATCGCGATAGAATTTTATCGATTGAGCGATAGACAACGATAGAATTCTATTGCGGTCTATTACTGATAGACAGTAAAATTTTTCTATATTTGTAAATAGTTTGATTTTTTTTTGTTTACAATAATTTTTTTAAAATTAAATTTAAAAAAATATAAATCAATTTTATTATTATATGTTACGTAATGAAAATTTATTTTTAATAAATTAAATAATAAATAATTTTTTTGTGTGTGCAAAACATCTTTTTCTTTCTGTTGGAATAAAAAAATAATTAATGCAAGTAAGGAAGATAGTAAAAGTTGTAAGATAATTAATATAGGATCTAATTAATAAATGGGGAGAAAAGACCAAAGTTGTAAAGTAATTAAATAATATTTTAATTTATTTCATGATTATGATATTATTCTTAAATGTATACTGCCATCTCATTTACCAGAAATATGAATGAGATTGATGAAAATTTTGGAGCGGAAAATTAAGAGATTGAAGTTTTCAAATCCCATTTTAACATTATGGTAAGGACCATCAAAAGGGAATGAAAATTTATTTTTATTATTATTATTATTATTATTATTATTATTATAATATTTTAACTATTTAATTATACTCAAATTAATAATTATAATGATAAGTGTAAGGATTGAAGATTTGAAATATTGACATATGAAATGGTAATAAATATCTTATCTACTCATGAAGCTGCTAATTAGTAAAAAGAACTACTTTTTAAATTATAGCTTTCTTGGTTGGATGATTATTTGGTTTAAGACTTTCTTTAAAAAATTAAAACGACTTCAAAATTCAAGTTATTTTTTCAAGCTACGTCTCTATTTATTTGAATGACTATCATCCTTAAGACATTGTAGCATATATATGATCATAAGTTGTTGCTAGGAAGTTTGAATTTGTATAATCTATGTTTGTATTATAAGGAAATAATGTATAAAAACTCAATCTTTTAGTATAATATGTGTGGTTTATTGATTTATAATTTATATAGAGATTAATATATGGATAGCATAAGTGACTTATTTTAAAAAACAAAATATATGTAATATGAGCTAGGGATATACGCTTTAGAGATAAATAAACTTATTAACTAAACAAAGTCTCATATCAAATATATGAGCACAATTTCTATCTTGAAATTATATAAAAATCTACCTTAAAAAATTAACCCCCTTTATAGCTCAAAGAAAAGAGCAATGATTAGGTACAGTCTAGCCATCATGCTCCCCTCCTCTTTATCCAAAAAATAAAAACAAGCTAACAAATATATATTTTTAAAAAAGAAAAATGCCACGTGGGATATTCTTATTGGATGACAGTCAGGTTGCACAAAAGGACTGCACTAGTTTTTCTCGAAAGAAAATTCTCCATTCATACGTGTCATGTTTATAGAGTTCTCTTTAGTTGTGGACCATGAAAAAAAGGGAGGTTCAACACCCGTCAGCTGAGGAAAAAAGAAGTCTCATAATTTCTTTAGCACCATTCCCGGCTCAACAGCTAGTGACTCGAAGTATGAGAGCCCGACAAACTTAACCGAACTCATTCGCATATGCATTCAAGAGTTCGTAAGCCGAGGTCTCTATCTTCGTTATAGTTTACTTAACTAAAAGAAAATTCTCCATTCAGACGTGTCATGTTTATCTAGTTCTCTTTAGTTACGGCTCTAGTTTACTTATCTGAAAGAAAATCTTCATTCATATGTGTCATATCTATCCAATTCTTTTAAGTGTAATCTCCATCCTCATTAATAATTCAAGTTAATTTTAAACTTTATAAAAATTTTATTCTCATAGTCCCAATTCTTATCTTCAAAGAATTTTTATAACATTGATTGAATTTTGTTGACTATATGTTTGGAAAATAAAAATTCTATTCAAGTTATTTTCGCCATTTGCGAGATAAATCAAATAAAAATTCTATTCAAGTTATTTTCGCCATTTGCAATACAAAAGATTTGTCTCTTTTATCTTTGTATATCACTATCAAAATGTAGCCCACGTTGAAATTCTATCAAAATTGAAAAACAACCGATTAAATATATGAAGTACAAAATCGAATGCAAAGTAATTATTTCAAAATAGAATCACATCTTTTTAAAAGAAAAATTACTTTTTTTTTTCGGGAAGAATTTGACAAAAAAAACTTAAAAAAAATGTTTGATTTGTTGGAATTTTAAAGGTTCCTATGTGTATGGACCAATTTAATTTATTGAAACCAACAAGTTGGTAGTTGCATAGGAAGATTTTGTCTTCTTTCATGGCCCCTTCCCCACCCCCAAACAGCTGCCTCTGGTCCTCCCAATGAATGGCATTTTAATGCCATTTATTTATATATATAATAAAATAATATGTTGCAATAATTTTAAGGAAATTTTTAAAAATAAAAAATAAGGAAAACTATTTACACAAAATAGTAAATTTTTAGATAGTTGAGATAGACGTTGATAGAAGCCTATCAGGATCTATCAGTGATAGAAATGATAGAAGTCTATCACTTATATACGATAATAGAAGTTTATCAATGTCTATCAGAATTTTTTTTTTGCTATTTTCTATGAAAATTTCCCATAATTTTACTCTTGTATAGGATTTTTAGTTGAATAAAACAAATTTTGTTAAAAAAATGAAAATATTCTTCATAAATTTATTTTTTTGCAGTACAAAGTTGACAATATAAGTATTATTATTGCAGTTAAGTTATGTTCAAACTTTTTTTATTGCAACAGAAATTGTGGCCAATTAATGGATTTTGCAATTTTTAAATTTTGATTGCAACAATATTATGTAAGTTTAAGAACTAGTGGATCAAATTGATTGCAACTGTTGTAGGTGAATTTGATCGTGATGAAATAAGGCAAAAGCTACGAAAAGCCTTAAAAAAAAATAAGTTCAAGATAAAGTGGATTTTGACTCAAATAATTCTAAGGACCAACTAATTAATTGGCTAATTAATCAGATTTATTTCTACTCTGTTCAGGATTAGGAAAATTTCATATATCCTAATCTTAAGGCTTAGGATGAACTGTATGTCAATTCCCCTATAAATACATAATTATAACTCTATAATATACGGTAACTAAAATTTCTGACTTCTTCTCCTTCATATGATCGTGAGAATCAGGTCATTGTAACTTTCATTGTTATTGTCACGTGAATGCCTGATGTATTTTCTCTATCCATATTTTGGCATCAACCGTAATAATTTTACGATTTTTTTTTTTTTTGTTAGGTTTTGCAATTTCCCTTTTTATATAATTTAATAATAAAAAATAGTTTTCAGTCTCTCTCTTTTTAATTTTATTTAGACACCACTTGACCATGACCCAAGCCTGAAACACACAAAAATAAATAAATAAATAAAACGTATCTTATTTAAATTTATTTTATATTTCCAAACAATTTTGGTATTTGATGGTTATTTTTTTTTTCCAATTTGATGTTGGGTGAAATAAATGATAGACAATATTTTGTCTTATTAACATGCTTTAAAGAAAAAAAAAAGTTCCATTAACATGTCCAGCCTGTAGGTTTAGGATTTGGAAAAGATAATATATTGTAAAAAATTAGAAAAATTATTATAAACAGAAAAAAAAATATACAACTATTTACAAATATAGAAAAATTTCACTATCTATCAACAATAGATCACGACAGAATTCTATTGCTTGAGCGATAGAAAGCGATAAACTTTTATCGCTCAATCAATAAAATTCTATCGCAATATATCACTGATAGATAGTGAAATTTTTCTATATTTATAAATAGTTTGACTCATTTTTCTATATTTGAAAACAACCCAAAAATTAGGTATTTTAGGATTAAAAATAAATATTGTAAATTTAAGTTTATGATAGTTTATGAGATTGTAAAATTCTAAACTAAGATATACCAAATTTTGTAACATATGCATAAGATGGGTTCATTTGAACTTTGAATTGCACTAATTCATAAGTTGTTTCAAAATAATACTTATAGAGTAGGTAAATTAAGACAAAGTAATTTGAACTTAAAAATTATTAAGGTAAATTTTATAGGTTGAGTTTCAATCTATATAGAAATTCTCTCATCGAATTTATCTTATAAAAAAACTCATGTAATAATAATAGTAACCATGTTTTATTGACTCAATTAGTATAAAATATGTGTCATCAATTATCAGTTATGAAGTTAGAGGTTTGAATCTCTCCTTGCCTATGATTCGACTAAAAAAACAACTTATTTCTAAATTTTTCATAATAAAATAATAGTTTTTAGTATATTGATAATAATTAGTATACATTTTATAAGAATCAAGTAGAATTTGTAACTAAAATTTTAGAATAGATAATGAAGAAATTGGTTAAATTATGCTTAATTTTAAATCTAAAATATCACATCAACTACGTTTATTTATTATTATTTTTTTAAAAAAAAAACTCTAAACAAGATGGAGGGCTTTTTCCTTTTATATATTATATAGAAAATTATTTTAAATGATAAAGCTGTGAAAAATATTTATAAATATAGTAAAATTTCATTGTCTATCTGCGATATACTACTATATGTATATATCTGTAGTCTTTGAGGATATAGATAGTAGTATATCGTGGCCTATCGCAGATAGACAATAAAATTTTGTTATATTTGTAAATATTTTAATTTATTTTTCTATATTTGAAAACAATCACATATATATAGTATCATTACAAATGAGAGGTTATAGTTTTGTTCTAAAGAAGTTGATAATGACTTAATCAGTTAAATTATATTCGCATCGACATCAAAGTGAATGATTAACGTCAATTTTTTTTAGTACACATTGACATCAAATTAAAAGGTCTCGTTTAATTGAGCTAAAATTATATATAATTTTATTGTCCTCTATTATCTTTACTTTTTTTTTTCTTCCTTCTATTGAACTATCAACTTCACCTTTTTGTGCTCCAAGTAAAATTCAAAAGGCATAAGAATAACTAATTTCATTTTTAAGTTAGAAAAAAAGTACAAAACAAATTTCTTAATGTTAGATTTCATTACTATAAATTTCTTTCACAATTTAATTTTTATGCATAAATAGAGAAATAATTACTTTCATCACAATCAAAGTACAAATTAAAAATACTTTGAAAAATAAAATGTACAAACTAAAAAGGACCCACATGATAATAATGCTTTTTGTTTTATATTTCAAAAATAAGTTTCTCAAATCCTAACTATTTTTAATGTTTTCTATTTTCCATATGGATGGTGGGGAATTTGAATATATTTATATTTCTACTTTCATTTCAATTTTGTCTCTATATCTTAAGTTTTTAATTTTCATCCTTGTACTTTAATTTATTTATCTAAGAGTCCCTACTATTAATTAATAATTAAAAATATCATTGACTATATCACCAAAGTTAACCACTATCAAAACCCTATCCACACAATGTTCTATTACTTCTTTTCATAACATTTAACACTATTTATTGCACATTGAGATTAATACATTAACATAAACGCGAGATTCATACTTTCGAAAGTTATAACTTATTATTTCAACTTATTCTCTCTAAATTCTAATATCTTTTTACTTTTTTTTCTTTTTAATAAGCATTTGGGATGCTGAGTTATAAGATAAAGTTCTTCGATAAATGTGCAAAAGAGAGAAAGAAGAGAAGATAAAATTCATCGGTAAACGTTAATACCGACTTATGAAGTCAGTCGGCCAAACATTCAATCGGTGTTAGAATTCAAACGTTGAACCAATATATAGATCTATATTTTAACCAGTTGGATCATGTCAAGATCGGTGACTGTTAATGCCCTAAATCACTTTCCACAAAGTATTTTTAAAAGGGCCTTGGGAGGAACAAATGAAGGGAGGTGGAAGCCAACAAACAATAAGTTAAGGCAAGTAGGGCCAATATGTGAGAAAGAGAGAGTTTCACTTCTTCTTTTTTTTTTTTTTTTTTTTTTGGGAATTGGGTGGTTGGGTTGAAAAGGGCCACTTGCCCTTGATGCAAAGGGTGAAAATGCTGCCCATACCCTATTCATTCAATTGTCCATCTCAAGAATATAACTAAAGAAAAAAAAATAATTTTTTTTTTAAAAAAAAGGGAAATTTGGATGGCCAGGGGTAGGGATAGGGAAACAAAATTAAATATAATTGGGGCCCACATCATTTAGTTCCCCTATGAGGGTAAGGCCATTGCCCTCTTTGTGTTGTGTTGTCTCATTGATCTTTCTTCTATTACAATTATGATGCTCCCTTTCCCTCCTTTGATGAGAAAAGAAAGATAGATAGAAAGGACAACTTGTCTTACTCTTCAATAATTTTCTTCTTCTTCTCATTTAACTCACATACATATACCCTTACTCCTAAATCCGACAATTCTTTCACTCTTCTGTTTCGAGCTACGCTGCCGTAGATCTATCGTACTCGTAATTTCAAAAAAAAAAAAAAGTAATTTGAGATATGGGATTTGCTTCATTCATTCAGCTATTGTTCTGACTACCTTAGCTGATGTCTATGTTGATTATCAATTACTTAATGTTATATGTAATATAAAGATTGTCGACTCGACTTCATTGATATTTAAGAAGGGAAAAAAAGAGTTTTTTTTTATATTTTATTTACTTGAATTGTTTTATTAAAAGGGAAAAGGAAACAAAAAATGTCTTTTGAATTGGTGGGCCAAAGAAATTGGGTAGAGCCTTAGATATCAAAGCCCATTTAATGATCACTAAAAGGAGAAATCCAAGACTGCATTTATGCATGATGAAGGAATGATTTTTAAAATTATTAAAAGAAAAAAAAATTCAATAATGTTTGATTCATTATATACTAGGCTTGCCTATAAATTAACATGTTTTTTTTTAATATATATTTTATAAAAAAACATGTTTTATATTTATATTAGTTATTTATTGTTTATTTTTCTCTATTTATATACCAATATTTTTGTTTGTACTCACTCTATTTCTATTACCTTTTATGAAAAAAATAGCCTAGGGAGAAGAAAAATTAAAATGTTTGATCTTTTCAAACAAAAACTAAATAAATAGGTGAAAATAACTTGTAGTTGTTCAATTTTTTTTAAAAAATAGTATTAGCGTAGTAATTAAGATGTTACTTCTTTTCAAAATAAATTTCTTTTCTTAAATTAATTAAAGAAAATCATTTAAAGAGAATATTTAATGGACTACATTATTAAACTTTTACACTATATTAAATAAAAAATTTATATCATCAAAATTAGTTTTGAAATACTAAAAATATGTTTCATAGTAATGTCGAAAATGACAAAAGTGATTTTGACAATTTTAGAATCACTCTCAAACACCTTTAGAACATAGATCAGCGGAATAAAATATATGTCAAAATAAGTATAACTAAACTGATATAAAAAATGTATTATCAACTTTAAAGTCCAATGTTTGATCTACCTCTCTAATATTGTAAAAAAAATAATAATTAAGAGGTTAGAAATTTAAATTTCAAATATACAAAAAAAAAAAAAAAATTAAAGACTAAACTTGTAATTAACCAAAAAATTATTATAGCAAGGGACTAAAATGGACGTGTTTCTTTGTTCTTTTTTTTTCTTTTTTATTAAATTATAAAAAATACTCATATTCTTAAAAAAATTGCAATATAACCTTTGACATTCCATAAACATTTCAAAAATACTCTTGAATTATAAATCAATTAAGACATGGAATGGTGTAGTGGTGATTTGGAAGACTTGAATAAATATTAGAACTCGAATAGTGTCACATTCCTCTGGTCTCAATTTTTATAAAAAAAATTTTAATAAATTTTTAACCTAGAGATAGTTTTGAAACAAATATGGAAGGTCAAGAGTAATAATATAATTTTGAAAGAATAAATGTAATTTGTTTTAAATGGCAAAATCAAGGGATAATTTTTTACTTTTAACTTTTATTTTTTCCTTCAAAACTAATATGGACTACGGATTCAAGTGTGCGGCCCATGGTAAGTGAAATTGGGCTCTTGGGTTAGATAGTCTCATATTTCATCCCAATTAACCCAAAATATTTACTTTTGTCTATTTTTTCGAAAATGTTTCTACATTTAGTTGTTTATATATTAATCCGATTATTTATTTGATAATTACCATGTTTAAGACTAATAATTAAGTGTATAACAACGTTTTTAAATAATGATAAATATAACAAAATTTATCAGTGATGGACTCTACGTTGATACGGATTTAGTTATCAATAATAAACTCTTAGAACTGGATCTAAACTTTGATATATCTTCAATTTTTCTTTTTTGCATTGTGTTATATTTGCTAATATTTTGGGTCTAATTGTTATATTTGCATGTCTGGTCTGTCTTAGGTCTTTTGACTATTAAAGATTCATTAACCATTTAGCCAAACATGCACATCCTTAAGAGTCATTGCTACCTATTTCTTTAGAGGGTATTTAGCTCACCAACATGAGCTAAGTTAAGTTGTTAATTTGGTAAAAAAAATGTTATCTCAACGTTTGGCTCACTAATTTAAAATGTTGATGGGGTTGAGTTTGTTATTTTAACCAACTCAATCTAAAACCCAACTCTCTCTTCCTCAAATGGTTCCTATGACTCGACCCGTCGATAACCACCAATGGCCTCATTTGCACGACCAACTTCGGCAACCACCTCCAACGACAACTTCAGTAAAGACTGCCTCCAACATAAATTTTAGAAAATATCACATTTCACGATCAACTTTGACCATCAACTCCATTGATCATCTCCACATGTATCAGTTTTTCTCTTAAAAAAAACTATATGTATTAGTTTTTTTTCATGTTTATTTTATGTTTGTATCACAAGACTTTATCATACGAAATTTAATAATTGAAAAAAAAATTAAACTACAAAGGCCAAATGAAACAGAATTCTATCGTGGTGATAGACTATACAATTTTTCTATATTTGTAAATAATTTAACTCATTTTTCTATATTTAAAAATAACCGTTATTTTTTCAAGATTAATTAAAAAATAAATAGTTAACGAACAATAATAATCGTTGAGTTATATACCAATCATAAATACCAGTGAGATCAACTTTACTTGAATTGATTTTTAGTACTTTATTGTGGGATTAAATCCCTCACATTTATTTGCCAGTCAACGTATAACTCAATGGATTGATATACTTGTCTTCAAGAAAAAGAAAAAAAAAAAATTGACCTCCATTTTATATACTTCTAAATACAAAATAAATTATATTTTTAATCACCCTCCCCTCTTTTATTTTTAGTTTTAAATTCATCTTTATACTTTAAAAAATTTCATTATTTTTATTTTTATTTTTAGTTTAAGTCGATCAAGTGTCTAAATCACATTAAGAAGTAATTAACATCATAAATTCAACCTAAAAAGTTATATTAATATCGGTGTGACCTTTTATTTTAATAATTTGAGAACTTGTCGAGTTACAGTTATAAGACGTACATATTTTAAAGTATTGTTTTTACTTTTTTTTTTTTTTTTTTATTTTGAGTAAAATGTATTGTTTTGACTTGAAAGTATAAAATTGATTAAGGTTTAATGCAATTTTTGAATGCAAATATAGTATCTATTGGTTCATTGATTTCCATTCAAGCTTATAAATATATCGATGTCGTTAGAAATATCGAGGTTCCGATTTTATGAAAATATCACCATAGATAGAAATTTCGAGAACCTTCATGAAAATTGATGTAAATTGTTATAATTAGTTAATGAAACTTTGACTGTGGCTTAATTAGATTATAGTTGACCATTTTTAATAATTATTTCTATAAAGTAAGACAATATTTATATACATATTATAAATGTATGTGTAAATATTGACGTGAGAGTAGAAATTAAAAAAAAAAATACAAAATAATATAAAGTTTAGAAATATTTTGAGGCAAATTTTAATGGAAAAAGTTTGAATGAAGTTAAAAATAAATATATATATTTTTTTTTTTTGGTAGTTTTTTTAAAGTTCAACTACTCTAGAAACGAAAGTTTCGAATTGAAAATAAAGTTAAAAATTGAAAAAAAAAGTTAAAAATTAGAATAATTAGGATATTGAAAAAGTTATATATTTTGTCGGAAATAACATTGGTGTGTAATAAGGACCATACAACCCAAAAAAAACTTAAATGGAGCTGACATAACTAATTCAAAGGAAAAAAATATTCAAATATTCGAAATTTCTCCAAATTTCGTCCAAACGGGGGAAAAAGTTATTGAGATTTCTCAAAATCTCGAATTTTCAAGGCCTTCCACCATGTTTCCATCTTCATCTGTCGACGACTTTGTGGCCTGGTTGTCTATATTTTTCGGTGAGTTTCTAGCATTATTCACCAGGACCATATTTATTTAACTCTAGTAGTTGAATGTCATATATTTTCTTTTAAAAAAAATCTATTAATTTTTTTCAAACCACAAGTGTAAACATAAATAATTCAATTTATTAATCAAAACGAGCATAACTCAATTGATATAGATATGTTAGCCATTAAGAGGTTTATAATTTGAATCCTCCTACCCCTATTGTACCAAAAAAAAAAAAAAAAAAAGCTTAATGCATTAAATTTTTTTTGCTCTTTACTAAACATGACAACAATAATTTTTAAATCAAACTTAGAAGATTAAAATCGGGTTTATCTTCTTCTAACTCTTTATTATAGCAAAATATTATCGAACGGGGTCTAAATATTACAATTTGACACAAAAACTTTTTTGTCATTGTCAATTAATTAGAATAATTTATTACTAATATGAACATAACTCAATTGATATAAGGCCGGAAGAAGTGTGATTCCTCTCCTTCACATATTTAATTTTTAAAAAAAAAACTTATTTATTAAGTCCCAATAATCCAAACCAAACCAACCCTACCCAAATGTTTCATGGGTAGAATTTATTATGTTTATAAGGGTTATTTGGATTGAATAAACTTAATCGTGTTGAGTCTAAAAAAATGTTTCAATCCATTCCAACCCAACCCACGAACACCCCTATAAATTAGTGGTGTTCAAAAAGTGGTCCAAACCAACAGATGAATCGAATCGGCTGGTTCGGTACTTTTTTTTTTTTTCAAAACATTACATGTCTCGGGTCAGTGACAGAGTGAACCGAAAATATTAGTTTGGTTCTCGGTTCAGTTAATTGAAAAATCATAAAAAACCAAACCGAATAGAATTATATATATATTGAGAATTCTGCAAAATTTCTGGATTTCAATCGGCTTTCCGATCATCTTCGACTCGCTGAACTTCATCAAGAATCGTCGTTATTCTGATCGTGATCGCGAAACCTTACCCGCAGAATTTTGTCATCGTCTTCGATTCTCAAAAACCCTAAGTAATGCATCCGAAAAATCAACACCGTCTTCAGATCTTCCTTCATTCTCCCGACCTCCAAATTCAATCCAAAATCGTAAACCTACCACAAACTCCGGCCCAAACCCTAGAGGATCTGAAATCCTCTCTTCTCCCTCAAACACTCAATTCACCGGTTGCGTCATCTTTCTACTTCACCCTCAATGGGAAACCCCTTCTCGATTCCACCACGATTCCCAGTTCTGTAATTCCCCCTCTCTCCACCTTAATCTTAAGAACCAGGGTCCTTGGGGGTGGTGGTGATGGCGGTGCAACAGGGGCCGAATCTCGTGACTGCTACCTTAATATGTACGCAGAGAAGAAACCCGATAAAGTCGACCCTAACGAGCAGAGGCTGTCCAAGTGGTTGAATTGCGCTCTTTCTAATGAGCCTTTGAGAGAACCTTGTGTGATCGATTGGCTTGGAAATGTCTTCAACAAGGAGTCGCTCGTGCAGGCTTTGCTAGAGAAGAAGCTGCCAAAAGGGTTCGGGCATATCAAAGGTTTGAAGGATATGATCAAGATTAATCTTTCTGTGATTCCTGGTACAGAATCGCGTGGGAATGCAATTTCAGAGCCGCGGTTTCAATGCCCGATTACTGGTCTTGAGTTCAATGGTAAGTACAAGTTTTTTGCGTTGAGAACTTGTGGACATGTTTTGAGTGCAAAGGCCTTGAAGGAGGTTAAATCCTCTTCCTGCCTTGTTTGTCATGCTGAGTTTAAGGACAGAGATAAGTTTGTGATCAATGGGAGTGAGGAGGAGGTAGAAGAAATGAGGGAGAGAATGGAGGAAGAGAAATCAAAATCGAAGGAGAAGAAGACAAAGAAATTGAGGAATGGGGAAGTGGGTATGAATGGAGATGTGGGTGTGGCTTTGGCAGCATCCCGTTTGTCTGGTAAAAAGCACGGCATTGAAGTTAAGGCTTTGGAGAAGGTTTCTGCTAAGCCTGAAAGGTATGAGCGGCCAGATGGTGTAGTTCAGGTAAAGGTTGAAGCAAGTAATGGTGCTGTAAAGCGTTTTAAAGCAGCAGATATGGTCCCTGCCAATGCTACCAAAGAAGTTTATGCTTCAATATTCACCTCATCTAGGAAGTCAGATTTCAAGGAAACATATTCTTGTAGATCTCTTCCACTCGGTCGAAACTGATTGGTGTTAAGAACTGCCTAGATGTTGTTTATGGTAATTCTTCTATTATCGTTTCTAATTAATGCAAGCTATTAGTTTACACTTACAGTCACCAACTGCTGTTACTCTGTTAAGCTGTTTTACATTTTTAGATCAGTTAATATTGATGAAAATCTTATGCTGATCAATCCATTAGCCTCTAGTAGTATAGTGTGTACAACATTTGAGTTCATGTTTGAGATTTTGAAAAAGAAACCCCTGTTGAAGTGTGCCTAATTTTCATATTTTGACCTTAGATAAAGATTATGTTGAGTGAAATTTTCTTAGTTGTGTGTGTATATATATATATATATATATATATATATATATCATCTGTGTCTGCTGAATATTATGTTCTGAAAATGATATCCCACTGGTTTTCTTATCTGATGGTTCTGGGCCTTCTTCAGAATGAATAATAAAAACATAATCAACCATAATTTAGTGTAGGAATATGTTGCTAAGACAATGGGCTCTTGGTATTTCTGTATTACTCCATGTAATAGTAAGATACTGCCCACTTAACTCAATCCATTAGTTTTGGTTTTAAATTGTACACAAGAGCCTTGTATGATTATATCTGAATCAATAGAGAAGCTGCCCTTATTTATATACTAAATTTCTTTTCCATTTCGAAGTTCTAAACCATATGGAACTCTGTTTGCATCCCAAACATTGCTTAATTGGGCTGATGGTTTCTACCTTATCAATCATTGATTCATTGCCTTGTCATCTGTCAACTCTCTTTGTTTCTATCTGTGATGGGTGGAAATTTGAATTCTTGGCTTAGATATCAGTTGAATGTGGATAAAGCAGAACGAGTTGATTGAAGAAACATGGCACTCAAAAAGAACCAAACTGGGATACTTTAAGATGAAAGTTAAGGGGAATGTGTTAATGTTTAATTTCAGGTTCAAGTGGAAATGGAATTTCTATAGGGGAAGGAGATGGGTCGGTCAAATTAACCTGTAATGGTTTGAATTGAAAAAAAATTAAGTGTAGCTCCTCAGTAATTAGGATCTTATTTTTTTGTCGATGTGAGTTTAGCTCCTTGGTAATTGATATATATTCTCTCTTTTGGAAGTTTGATTCTTTGTTTCCTTAATTTTTGTATTAAAAAATAGAAGCCTAAAAAATTTAGGGACAGTTACAAATATAGCAATCCGATTCAAAATATTAGCATATATAGCAATATTTTAAAAAAAATTGCAAATATAACAAAATCTACCATAAACTTTTATGGTCTAGGGTGTCTATGGACTTTGCTATATTTACCATATCTATCATATTATATTATTATTTAAAATGCACCCACTTAGGAATCTTGGCATTAAGATATACATGTCAAATTTGGGATAAAGATGACCATTTTTTGAAAAAGAAAAAATTAGCATATTTGGGATCTTGTAAATTCGAATATATTTTAAATAAAATGGATTGCATTTCAATTCTAGAATATTAATCATGAGGTTGACATTTTATATTTCATATTGCAATTTTCCCCACCATATTTGCCTTAATCTCCACCATCCTCTCATAGAAAATTGAGTGCTTCTACTTCTAACATATTTTTATTGGGCTTTTCTCCCACTTAAACATTTTATTTTCTTTTCTTTTCTCCCAAAATTAACTATTATAATAGGATTTATTAAAAATTAAATAATTAACAACAATTATTGTTGAATTATATACCAATCATAAATACTAGTGAGATTAACCAATAAAAAAGTTGAATTGATTTTTAGTATTTTAATATGGGTTTAAATCACTCTCATTTATTTACCAATCAAAACAATATTCATCCGATTAAGATACATGTCCTAAACTAAAATATTAGAGATTTAAAGTATCCCACGACATACTATTGATCTAAAAACGAAAAAAATGACTTCCATTATGTATACTATTACTTGTAAATATAGAACAAATTTATTTTGTCTCCCTCCACTCGTTATCTTTAGTTTCAAATAGCACCTTATACTTTTAAGTTTTTTGTTATTGTTTTTATTTTTCATTTAAGTCGATCGACTGATTAAATATCTAAGACTCTAAATCACAACTAAGTGCTAAAAAAAATTAATACATAAATTAACCTAAAAAGTTATATTGATGTCCAATATAAATTCTATGGTGTGACATTTTATTTTAATAATTTGAGAACTTGTCAAAGTTAGTGAAAAATATTGTTTTGACTTGAAAGTCTAAAATTGATTAAGATTGAATGCAATTTTAGAATACAACAAATAGTATCTATTTGGTGATCGATTTTGGTCTTCATCTGTAGATAGACGTTGTGGTCTCTGTTTTCTGCTTGTCTACTTTTTCTCTTGGATTTCTACCCTTATTCACAAGGACCATATTTATTTAACTCTAGTGGTCGAATGTCCCTTATTTTCTTTCAAAAAAAAAAAATTCTATTAATTTCTTTTATATAATTGTAAATATTGATAACTCAAATGTATTAGTCAAAGCGAGCATCTATTGGCATACAAATATGTTGGCAACCAAGAAGTTTATGGTTTGAACCCTACTTTTATAGTACTAAGAAAAATGAAAATTATTATAAACAGAAAAAAAATATCAAACTATTTACAAATATAGAAAAAATTCACTGTCTATTTGTAACCGCGATAGACTATCGCGGTCTATCACAGATAGACAGTAAAATTTTTCTATATTTGTAAATAGTTTTGCTCATTTTTCTATATTTGAAAGCAACTCTAAAAAAACTCAATGCATTAATATTTTATTGTTATTTACTAAAAATGACAACAATAACATTGACATTTGGTAAGTTCTAAATCAAACTTAAAAGGATAAAATTAGGTTTGTTTTCTTCTAATTTCTTTATTATAATTTTCATCTTTTTTTTTTTTTAACTCGACACTTAATTTCATAACTAAATTGTAAGAACTAAAAAAAATGATTAATGACAATCAAACCAGGTCTAAACATTACAATTTGACACATTAAAACAATTTTGTCCTTGTCAATTAATTACACTAATTTATTATCAATATAAACCTAATTCAACCAAGATAGAGCATGGATAATGTGATTCCTCTCGTCCCATATTAAAAAAATAAAGAAATAAAGAAATACAAATAAAAAATCATATGCGTTCAATTTAGAGACGTGGAATTGTGGGAATTGTTTATCATCAACCGACGAATATCTTAGTTCCGGACGTGCGGAAATATATAACAAATCCATACTTTAAAATATATTAAAAAAATGTATTATAAAAAAAAAAAATCAATTTCATCCTTTTTAACTTTTAAAAAATTTCAATTTTATAACCAATGCATTAAAATTTCTTAATGAAATTCTCACAAATAAAAAAGTTTAAATTAAGTAACATAAAACTAATGATATATTAAACACCCCATTTGTAACTATTTGTTTTTAGTTTTTGAAAATTAAACCTATAAATACTCACTCCACCTCTAAGTTATTTGGATTGTTATCTATTTCTTCATTATTTAAGCCAAATTTTGAAAACTAATCTTTTTTTTTAAAAAAAAAAAAACTTGTTTTTCTTTTTAAAATTTGACTAAAAATTCAACTCGTGTACTTAGGGATACCATTCTGAGAAATTGAGATAGATAACCAAGTTTAGCTCAACAAAAGTATTAGGGAGTGTTTGAGGCGCTGAGTTGGTTGATGTGTTATCTACTAAGCTATGTTTGGATTGGTTAGTAGAGTAACTCATGTATTTTATAAAGTAAAATGAGGTTCTATCTCAAAACTACATCCGAGCACTGAAAATTTTTAAAAATTGTCAAAGTGAACTTAGGTGAATGAGTATAATCTTCTAACTCAGAGGTTAAGGTTTGGGGATAATGAGACAAAGAAGAATAGTCAATTGTTTTTTTTTTTTTCCAATTAAATATTGTCATGGTTTGGTATTAAGGAAGGGTAGTGCATGGCAATGGTGGCAAATGGAAAATTGATAGAAGAAGAAGAAGAAGACTAATATATTTAATTGAATTTCATGTCAAGCACGTTCAAAGCGGTGCCCAACCCAACCATTCTCAGAAAACAAAGAAAAATTTGAGCAAGAACAACGCCTTTGATGAATTTGAACTGCTGATTGAACCAACCCAACATTTTTCTATTCAAAATTGCAATCATGGCGTATCTACAATTTGATTCCATTCCCCTTATGACATACGCTTATAAGTACCTGATTTTCTTCAAACCCTTCACCGGAAAATGGCGAGGAAACACACCCGATTGCAGAGAGTGAGATTTTCTCAATCCTCCGCTTGTTTTCAGGTCTGTTTCCGGCAGGTTCGAACCAGACCCACCGCCGATTCGATTCAGAATTTTCAGAGGGAGGAACTTTTAGGGTATGGGGCGGATGGGTATTGCACGGGAAGTGTGAAATCTGTGGCTCAGACTGGTAATAGAATTATGGTTGTGGTTGATTCTAGTTTTGAGGGTAAAGGAGCTCTTGAATGGGCTTTATCTCATGCTGTTCAGACTCAGGATTCTATTATTCTTCTTCACGTTTCCAGATCTTCAAAACAAGGTTAAAACTAGGTCTAATTTGTGTTGATTAGCTACTTTTTTTTTTTTTTTTTAATGGAACTTCTGATTTTCTGAAGGTATTGATGTTTTGCAGACGTTGTGTTTGATGAAATGCTTGACATGAAGGCTTATGAGCTTCTTCTGTCTTTGAAGAATATGTGTCAAATGAGAAAGCCAGGAGTATGTTTCTGTTATGCCTTCCAACTTTTATTTTCCATTTGAATCTTGAGATGAAGGGAAGATTGATTGCTAGATAACAATGAATAAGACAAAATCAAAATTTAGTGTAAGAATATGTTGTCATGTCTTTTATTTTCTTTTCCACATGAATCTAGAGATGAAGTGAAGAATGATTGACTGGTTAATAATGAGTAATACAGAATCAAAGTTTAGTGTAAGAATATGTTGTCCTGTCTTCCATTTTCTTTTCCACATGAATCTAGAGAAGAAGGGAAGTCTGACTGACAGTTTAATGACGAGTAATACAGAATCAAAATTTAGTGTAAGAATATCTGAATATGTTGTTAAGACAATGGGCTCTTGGCATTCTGTAGTACACCATGTAATAATAAGATATTGTCCATTCTAACTCAATCCTTAGTTTTGCTTTTAAATTGAACACAAGGGCCTTGTATGTTATATCTGAACCAATAGAGAAGCTGCTCTTATTTATATACTAAAGATCTTCTCCATTTCGAAGTTGTAGAACATATGGAACTCTGTTTGCATCCCAAACATAGCTTAATTGTGCTGCTGGTTTCTACCATATCAATCATTGCATTGTCATATTGTTAACTCTCTTTCTTTCTATGTGTGTGGGTGAAAATTTGAATTCTTGACTTAGATATCAGTTGAATGTGGATCATAAGCAGAATGAGTTGATTAACGAACCACGACACTTAAAAAGAACCCAACTGGGATACTTTACAACGGAAATTAAGCGGAATGTGTTACTGTTTAATTTCAGGTTCAAGTGGAGATGGAATTTCTACAGGGGAAGGAGATGGGTCGTGTGATTGTAGAAGAAGCAAAGAAACAACGAGTGTCTCTGTTGGTTCTTGGGCAAAGAAAACAATCTCCATTCTGGTCACTGATAAAGAAGTTCAGTACAAACAAGAGAAGGAATCATGGTGGGATTGTGGAGTATTGCATCCAAAACTCTTCATGCCTGACCATTGCGGTGAGAAGGAAAAGCAAGAAATTAGGAGGATATTTGATCACTACAAAAAGTCACAAGAATTTCTGGCTTTTGGCATGAATCTGTATGTTAGAACTTCTTTCAGCTGCCATTGTTGTTTTTGTAGAGAAAAACAGGATGGAAATGGTGAGGCTTCTGATATTATAAGTCTTATTTGGCCTTACTTTTTGCTTCTTTTATGATGATGGAGTGGCTGTATTACTCAAAAGTAGAAATCCCAAGAAAAGAAAATGATGTAAAAAATTTGTAAATTGATCTTTTTTTTCAATTTCATTGTTATTTGATCCAAGCTAGAAGATTATCATAGATTTGAGAGGGAGCCTTTGTTGTCTCTTTCTTATACATAGAGTATTTAGATTCAGTCTTTTTGGTAAAACATTGAATTAAAAAGTGAAAGCTTTTTGGTAAAACATTGAATTAAAAAGTGAAAACTAATTGAAAATGATACTTTATAAGAATCTTCCTCGATAGGATATGAATCTAAATTTAATGAACACAGTTCTTGTCTTGAACTCCCAAAGAAGATATACTATTACTTACGAAATTCTTCACTGCTTGTTTTTTGATTGAAGAATACAAGTCTCCCGTCATCTTGAGCATAGTTCAATTGGTGTTGAATACAAGTCAATACAAAGTTCTAAAGAATATAAGTCAATACAAAATGTAAATGAGATGTAAGGGAATGTCGAAGCCGTCAGATGCAACTGTAGCACCAAATCCCATCTCCAATCTTTCCGACAATCATCTCGACAAAGAGACCGATTCTTCCTCATATTCTTCATCTTCAAGTTCATATTCATGATCATCAAGAAACAGATAGAAGAATGATTTCTGGGACTCAGGTGGGATTGAGAATCAAGCAATGGAGGAATTATGTTGAATTAAGGCCGAGGAGACAACTAACGCAGTCAACAACTGCTTGAAGATTGCTGAGGACATGAGAGAAGATGCAACCAAAACCTTAGTTGCCTTGCATCAACAGGGTCAGCAAATCACTCGGACCCACGTGGTTACTATTGATAGACGGTGAATTTTTTTTTATATTTGTAAACAATTTTACTCATTTTTCTACATTTGAAAACAACCCTTAAAACAATTATCTTTTAATTTTATATTACTCATATCACTCAAATATAAAATTAAAATGTTAAAAATAAAATATAAACTTAAGAATTAGTGGATAGTTATATTTTTTTAAAAAAAAAATATATCATTTTGGTCCTTAGATTTTGAATTTAGTTTATATTTGGTCTCTATATTTCAAAATCTAACCTTTTAGTATCTGAGATTTCAATAATGCTCAATTTTAGTCCTTTAGATAACAATAAAGAGTATTATAAATATGATATATTAATAATGAATGAACTAATAAAAATTAATCATAATAAATAAATACTTGGGTTATATGTTCATAATAAAGGATCAAATTAAAATTAATCTCAATCAATAATTGTTTGATTATAGAAAATAATTATAAATAATCAATTATTATCATTGAAAAATGAATTTTTGTTAAATTAATATTAATTAATTAATTAACTATATACACAATGAAAAACAGAGATGGGAAAACCGCATTTTTGAAAGGAAAAGAAAACCATTGCCAATGGCAAATGAGTATGTATGAGAATAACTTATTTTTAGGCAAAGTGTTGAAAACCGTGAAACAAACATCATTTTTGCAGTATTAAAACGACTCTTTAGTGACTTAACGGAAGATTGACTAGGATGATGCTCAATTTTAGTCATCAATTTTAGTGACTTAATGGAAAATTGACCGATTAGATTTCAATAATGCTATAATATAAGATAACAAAAAATTGTGATATTATCTTTATTTATATATATGTTAGTTTATTATTTTACAAATAAAATGATTCAATATGTAATTTTTTTTAATTAAATTTAAGGGAAATTTTTCATAGATAAAAAAAAGTCAAACTATTTACATAAAATAGTAAAAAAAAAACACTGATAGATATTGATAGAATTCTATCAGCATTTATCAGTGATAGACTTCTATCAGCGTCTATCACAACTATCTAAAAATTTTGCTATTTTATGTAAATAGTTTCCCTTCTTTTTTTTAATTTTAAAAATTTCCCTAAATTTAATCTCGCTAAAAAAAGGAAAATAAAACTATATGATATAATAAGATAATAATTCAAAAAAAAAAAATAGTGAAATTATATTTTCTTAAAAAATAAAGAAAATGAATTTTTTTAAAAAAAATAATAAAAGAATCACAACAATTACCATTCCATTCATTGTGTGAATCATTCCAATTTTTAATAAGATTTTTTACTATAAGGAAAAAAAAACTTATTTTTCTAAATAATTTTGAAACCACCTTTTTCACCATTTTATTTTTTCATTTGTTTTTTTCAAGATTAGAACAAAGAAAGATAAACCAGAGAATTATTTTATTTACTAAAATTTGAGATATGATTTGTTACCTAACACTTGTTTCAATTTGAAGTTTTCAAAATTTACAACACTTTCTTCCGTCTCTTCTTATATCGTAGATACTCTCGTGTGGACAGACTTCAACACTTCAAGTCAATTGTTTCTACCTCCTGCTAGTCATACAATCACATTTTTTTAAAATAGCTTCATTTTTCCAATCTTCCTTATCAACACAACATAAGATGCGGACCACGCAGCCAACAGCGCCCCGTGCGACGCCAATACCACCACTTATGTCGCCCCGTTCGATGTTCTTTCTGTTTGCCCCGTTCGATGTTCTTTCTGTTTTGATTCTTATAATTTTTTTTTTGTCAAATCTTATGCGATTGGATGATTTCACTGCTTCACCAATATCGGTTGGATTTTAGAGAAAATTGAACTAGTGTAAAGAAAAGGGGTAATCGTAGTTCTATTATTGATATGTCTGTTGTGGGGTTTGGTATTAATGAACTAGCTATTTCAAGAGTTATCTCATAGATGAATTTGGTTCTTGGGATAAGTTTCACAGCTTTCTTTGCTTGCATAGATTAATTGCCACGATTCTTGTGGAAATATGGTGTCCTATTTAAGATGTATTTTCGTGACTATAGCTTATGAGTTTTTAGAACCCTTTTGATCTTCTTAGGCTGATTTGTGTGATCCATCCTTCTTTTTCATTGAATTTTTCACCAGGAACGTTATTTTTTACTGCATAGTGCTTGATTAATTGTCATGGTTCTTGTAGAAATATGTTGTCGTGTTTAAGTTGTATTTAGCTGAATTGATTTCATTATCACATCCTAAGGTTTAAAAGATATATATATATATTTCTTCTTCATCTTTTTCTTTTTTTTCTAATTACATAAAAATGTGATGAAAATTTCCATTTACTTGGACACTACATGTTACTTTTCTTTCGGATCATTTACGAATTACAGAACGCCTAAATGATATATTGATGGAAGAACTATGGTATAAATTGGAGATGTGTTCCAATCCACAAGATTATGGAACGCTTAAATGCTATTCATTGGAGAACTATATATGGTACACAATTTGTTTTTTCAAGATTCTTTTGCTAAATAAAACCAAGAAAATTAAACCCATTTTCGAGAGAATTATTTTTTAATTCTTTTGCTAAATAGAACCAAGAAAATTAAACCTAACTAAAATCAAGAAAATTAAACCAAGTTGTCCCCTATGTTGGTTGTATGTCAACAAGTTAAGTCAACATGTCTCAATTTTTTTTTTTTTTTTTTTTGTAACATTTCGAAATACAAATTAATGGCAAAAATGGCATAATGAGAAAGAGGGAGTAGCTCAAGCAATTAAGGACAAGCAAAGGAGTGGATCCAAACGAATTCGGGCCAGGCCTAGGCCGAGCCCATCTATTTGATTCGAGTAGATTTTGATTCGAATTAAAGTAATAATGTAAAAGTTCCCATAAACATTTTAACTATTTATTAGTTTTGTCCAAATTCATACATTTCAACTAAAATTGAGCTCAAACGTTAAACTTCTTCCAAAATTTTATCAATTCCATACTGTGTATATGTTCTAGCTTTATAATCCATATATTATATATACTTTATAATCAATTCAACGTAAACACATGTATTGTTTTCATCCTTTGTTACTGTCACAAAGTCGATTATATTTGCAAAAACCCTAATTCTAGGTGACTTTTAGAAGTCAAGTTGCCCCAATGTTGGTTGTATGTCAACAAGTTAAGTCAACATGTCTCAATTCTTTCTAACATTTGGACTAATTTTTTTTTTCAAATACAAATTTTTTACTATTTCTTCCTAATATATCTTATCATCATAATTTGCATCTTTCTTAAATTCAAGAGTTGATTTTTTAGTTAAATTCCAAATTCCAAAACTACTTTTTAAAAATTAAGGGTCTGTTTAGTTTGCAATTCGAATTATGTTTTATGTTTTTAGATTCACTAAGTTCAACAAATATGTGTTTGACAAACAACCCGAATTCTATTTCGAAAACGGTTTATGGATTCTGTGATTCAAATGGTGTAAGTTCTAAAAATAATATTTTTATGTTTTCATTGTATCCAAAATTTGAACTTTAAAATTTAAAATGCAGAATTATACTAAATAAAGATAAAACATTTAAAAATATAGTATGTCATGTTATAAACTCAATTCAATTTTTTTTAAATTAAAATATGCATTATGTAATTATTATAAATTACATTAAATTCTAAATAAGTTAGTTCATATGATTTTAAAATTTATAATTTAGTTCCTATAGTTTGATACAACTTCATATATTGCCCTTATGGCCGGTTAAATCCTCTTAAATTCTAATTATAAACTCTAATACCTAAATTTTAACTTTTTTTCATACTATAGGACAAAAATTTATCTCATAAATTATATAATATTACAAATAATAATTATACAATTTTTTAATATAAAACTATGTTCATAAATAAATTATAAATAATAGTTTATTGTCAACTGATATTTAGCGGGTAACTACAACTAGCAATTGTTCAAATTAGAATCTAATTTATGAATTATGATACTTTAACACATATCTGAAAACATGAAATACAACTATGTTTTCATTTAATTGATTGTTTTCAAATTTCTGTTTTTAGATTTTTTACCAAGCAGACCCTAAGTTGCTCACAATTTTTTCTATCATATATTTAACATTTAAGATCTTCATTAAAATTCAAAACTTAAAAAAAAATATGTGTATATATTTTAATTTTTTTCTCAGATCAATTCGATGCAACTCTTTTTTTAATGGAAAAAAAAGATAAATAATACAAAAAAAAGATATATTTTCCTATATTCATGATATTAAATTTTCATCTGACATTTTTCATCTTCTATAGGTTTGAAAATGCAGATGAAACTACATTTTCATTTTATTGTATAAATATCTAAAAAAAAAATCGAAATAAACAACAAAAATGATGTTAATTGATATGAATATAATTTTTAAGGTAATTGTTTTAAATGTCACAATTGTTAGAAAATATTTTTAAATATAACAAAATATCACTCTTTCTATTACTTTCGATCACGGATAGACAGTGACATTTGGTTATATCTATAAATAAGTAACAACAAAAGAGAACCCAACATACATAAAAGCAATCCACCATTGTCAAATGTTCATGGCTATCGTAGTCTATTCCAAAAATACGTAGCTATTGCAAATTTCATCTTTACATTCTTAGAAGAATCTTGAAACACATATGCTTGGATGCTTTAAAAAGAAAACTATACAAGTTTAAATTGCATGCGATAATATATATATATATATATATATATATATTTTATTAATTTTACAAAATTTATGAGTAAGTTTCAAAAATCATTCTCAACAATTCAATAAAATTTTCTTAAAATTGAAAACGAGGACTATGAATTTTCATTTTTCACCATAAAAAATCGAATAAATAAATAAGGTGCAAAAAGGTAAGTGATGAGCAGAGGATCGAACTCAGGATCTTTAAGAAGCTCGAATGGATGTTTGATCCACATCATTCTCGCCGGATTCGGAAGAGAATGAATGAGAAATGAGAGCTGCAAGGGAGAAGAAAACCTCAGTGCACCCCGCCCCATGATGCCGGAAATCGATGTAAAAGAATTAGAACGGTCAAATCGATCAAAGAATTCGAAGAAGACAATGATAGAGATGGAATTGACCAAAGAATTCGAAGAAGACAATGATAGAGATGGAATTAAAAGGCTTCGAAGTTGCAGCTATGGCAGGTAATGGCGGCATTGTTGAGGATGAACTCTGAACAACAAAAGGAAAGGAAAATGGCTATTGGGCTGGGCCCATTATTACTAACCTATTACAAAAGTTTTGGGCTTTTCAAATTTGTAAAGATATTCGGATGCTGTGATTTTACCAATTTCTCCTTCAAATGAAAATGGTTAAATTTCATTTTCGTCAAGTTTTGCTTAATTTTATTGTCGGTACTTTTAATAATTCCTATACTTTTAATTAAAGAAAAAAAAAAGTTTAAATACTATTTTGGTTCATGTACTTTTGATTTTAGTTCATTTTGATCATGTACTTTTAAAATGTTTATTCTAGTCCCTATACTTTCAAACTTTAGTTCATTTTGGTCCTTGTACTTTCAAAAGGTTCATTTTGGTCCTTGAACTTTCAACTTTAGTTCATTTTGGTCCTTGAACTTTTAAAAAGTGACCATTATGATATCTTAAAAATGAAGTAAAAATGAAAATGGAGGGACCAAAATGAACATTATGAAAGTATAGAGACCAAAATAAACTAAAGTTGAAAGTGTAGAGATCAAAATGAACATTTTAAAAGTATAAAGACCAAACTAAACCAGAACCAAAAGTTGAAACTGAGCGTCTATCTAATGGGTTGAATGCAAAATTGAAGATGAAGCTTCCCAAAACTTGAAGTATTGAGCATTTAGATGAGGTTTTTTCTTTGGTCATTGATTTGATTTCTTTTATTGTACATATAAACACTTAATAAATCAATCTAAACAAACAGTAAGAAAAAAAAAAAAAGCAGTTGAATTCCGACATGTACGAATAGAAACAGGGCCAAGTTAATCCCAGTTTGTACCCTTAACATCATACAGTTGTGGTCTGTATAGTTAAGGCTCTGAAAATTGAAAAATCACCCCCTCAAAGCTTAGTTGGAAAAGACTCATTATACATTTTTGCTTGTGGGGTTGTTTGGCTACAAGTTTTCCCTATCCTTTCCGAAGTTAAGCTGAGGAAAGTAGTTGGGTTTTTTGGGTGTAGGAGCTTGTCATTGCTTAGTTGGTTCAAGCTAGAGACAATTTTCCTCAAAAACCAAACAGGAACTTAAGCTAAGGTTAAATGTTGTGTCGGCGCAAGGCATGGTTTCACAGCAGCAATATATTTTTTCTCTTTTACTCCGTGGCTGATTAAAGTTGCCTTCCCTTTATATCTTTCACATTCCTTTGCCTTTCCTTTTTTTTATTAGTTACTTATCATTTTAATCTAGGAGAGTGTAATCTTTGTGTCCATGAAATTACCTTATAATTTCTCTATAGGTGGTCAGTCGGATTGGTGATGTTTGATGTTTTTCTCTATTATTTTAAGTGACTTGGAGCTTCTAGTCAGGAAAGACAGGTGGGTTCTTCTCGTTGGAACTTGTTACCTTGAGTTGTATTATGTTGTGTGAGCTTTTTTCTTGTGTGTTTGGTTGTTTTCTTTGTCCTTGTTTTTCAAGCTCTTTTGATTATTATGATTGTGTCTTGATCTCAGGCTGGGAGATTTCTTTTTCTTTATTGCAATTCAATACCCTTGAAAAAAAATTAATAACATATTTGAAAGTATAAACGGATTCAAATCCTCCCATTGGTATTTGAATTTTAAGGGGAAAAATCTAGCGTTTTGCCAAATTTTTTTTTTTTTTTCAAAATATATTCATGTAATTAAACTCAATAACAAATGCATCAAGTTGATTTGGATGTTTTATTGGGATGAAGCATCCATCTTATAAATTATTGGAAATTTTACCTTTTTGGTATGAGTTTTCCATTTCGAGATTTTGAAATGTACGTTTTTTAGTCTTTAGTTTTGAAAAATAAGTTTAAAATATTTTTTAGGAGACTTTTTAAAAATAGAAAAAATAAAGGAAACTATTTACACAAAATAGCAAAATTTTTAGATAGTTGTGATAGACGCTGATAGAAGTCTATCAGGGTCTATCGGTGATAGAAATAATAGAAGTCTATCACTGATAGATGCTGATAGAAGTCTATCAATGTTTTTTTGTTATTTTTTTTAAATAGTTTGATATTTTTTTCTATATGTGAAAATTCTCTTATTTTTTATGTTACTTTTCTTCTTTCTGGAAGTATTTTTTAAAAAAATTAATGTTAATGTGACATTTAGAATTAATAAAATAACTTCTCTCTCATCTTTCTCATTCTTTTTTGCTCGTGCAATACACCCAACCTAAGACGATCAATGAATGTCTAAGTCCATGGGCTTACGAACCACACATCATTGTTGCCACTGGCTAGATTCAACAAGCATGAGGAAACCTCAAACGTGCAGATCACCTGAAGCAATCACTGCACACACTCTCTCCTCTCGTGGGTTAGGTTGCGTCGATTTGGACATACAAACCCACACATCATCCTCCACGCTTGCATTTCTCAAGACTCAAGAGTGAGAAATGTATATTTTAAAACGTTGGAAATCAAATGAACATATTACTAAAAGTTCATGGACCAAAACTTAGTTGAGTTAAGTTTCTCTAAATTATTAAACCATGTCATCCTCCACGCTTGCATTTTTCAAGACTCAGGAGTGAGAAATGTATATTTTAAAACGTTGGAAATCAAATGAGCATATTACTAAAAGTTCATGGACCAAAACTTAGTTGAGTTAAGTTTCTCTAAATTATTAAACCATGTTAGGCATATAAAATATTAATAAAATTTAGTATTTAAAGTTATAATTATTTTTTATGTGAACCTGAGCCTACCTAGTTAAAATATATATCTATGATCCAAAGATTAAAAATATGAATCTCGTCTCATGCATAAAAAAAAAAATGGAAAGTTATAGTTATTTTTAGAAAATTTGTAATGGGTAGTACCATTAGGTTTGAGATTTGCATACGTAGCACATTTAGTAAATACTTGCAGAATATAACAATTTTTTTCCAGTCTTATTAATAATACTTTTATTTTTTCCAATTTTGCCCTTGTTTTAACTTCATGTTTGTGTGTGTGCTCCTTTTTCTTTTCTTCCTACATTTATTTTTTTGTTTTACTTTTTTTTTTTCTAATGCTAGTGACTTATAATCATTGTTATTCTTATAATAAAAATCTATCAGTGATAGTCATTGAATACCCATGACTATCACAAATAGAATTTTATATAAAAACACAAATTTTATTAATATGCAACTTCAAATTTACGTACTCAAAATTATACCAAATGTAATTTACAGCTAAAGTTAGACAAAGGTCCAACATAATTTGATTGAGATATTTTTAAATCAAAAAGTTGGAGAAGAAATAGTCTTCATTCTTTGAGATTGTCTTGTTTCTTTTAGAGCAACTTCCTTCTAGTATTTCTTTACATCTTGCATCCTTCAAGACTTTTCTTGTTGGTTTAGATCTTAGGTTGTTCATTATTGACATGAAACTTTAAGCCTGAATCTTTTAATTATCTTTTTAATCGCCTAAATGTTACAATGTAATTAAGTATTCAAATTGAGCTAAAAGTCTTAAAGTGATAAAAATCTATCATTAATTATCATTGATAGACTTCTATTATTTTGAATATAATTTTGTAATAATAGGAGCTTATAAAAAAATAGAAATCTATTAGTGATAGTCACTGATAGACTAGAAATCTATCAATGACTATCATTAATAGATTCTTATTATTACATAAAAGTGATAGCTATTGAGACGTAGAAAGACATAACAATTTGAAGTAAAAATGGAGTGGAAGTGGGTGATTGCTCTTTGGAGCGAAAAATGAATCGACAATAGAAGGAGATGACCGTTTGACATTAATTGAATCGAAGATGGATTTGTTGGGTTCTCCATTGTGGACTTTTTTAGTCTTTTTAAAGGGCAATATTTGGGTGCATCCCCTAGATGCACCTATTTCTATGCACCTCATTATAATCACTCATACCAAAAAATAGTTAAAATATTACAAAAAAAAAAAAAAAAAAAAACTTGCCACGTGTCGAAATGTGATTAGACAATTTAGTAGAATGTACAAGGATAGGTACTACCCGAATATAAATGACTAGGAAGATTTCGAACTAATTATCATTTATGCAACCAACATTTATTTTTATAAAGTTATCATTGCTTTTAGTAAATTATTTTTGTCTATATCTAAGAAACAATAATTAAAAATCTTTGCATTGTAAAGTACATTATGGCATGTCAACCATTAACCCAACTCCATCTTTCAATTTTGTATTTTTCTTCACCATTTCTCACAATGCTTAAATTGATGTATAATTGTTTTATACAAATACAATCACTTTTAATTATAATATAGGAGAATTTTAAAAAATAGAAAAATAAATTATAGAAGTTTATCAATGTCTATCGGTATTTTTTTTGCTATTTTTTTTTATAAATAATTTGATATTTTTTTCTATTTGTAAAAATTGCTCTATATATAATATATTATATTTAAGTCTAAAGGAAGAAAATTAAGTGAAAGTAATCTACCAAAAGACCTTATTTTATAACAAATCATGTAAACATTTCAATTTTATTACAAAGATCTATCTATAGAGAGGGAAGATCAAACCTAACCCAAGAAAAAGAAAGAAAAAAGAAAAAGAACCTTTTAACAGTTAGGAAGCTGAAAAATCCGTAGTGGGGGCGAGAGGAATCGTAAATTTTGATGTAATTTGGCAGAGTGGCAACGATGGGGTTGCAAAAAATTGCATTTTGAATGGTAATTAGCATTCAAGGTAGCCTCGCTGGCTCATCTGGCAACTACAAAACCGCAGCACATGCTCCCATGAGCTGTGCTTTTCCTTAGCCTATGCCCCATTCACACCACTTTTTCATCTTTGGGAGAAACCGTTTTGTGAATTTCTGAATTTGATTACTGCTAGCTCACACAGATCAGCCTTACTCTTATTAGTCTTAGCCTTTTAGGACTGATTCTGATTCTGGGTACTTATTCTTTGCCTTCTATTGGGTTTTTAGATTGAATTAAAAGGTGGGTATTTCTCAAGACTGAAGAGGGTGTATTGACTTGATCGAGATTAAGGGCCACAGTGGTTTTAGTGAGCAAAAGAATCGTTATGCTGGAAGTTATTGTGTTTTTTGATTGAATCTGGGAGATGGGTCGGTTTGGATTGTTGATTTCGTGTTGAATTGAGGGAAGTAATCGGTGAAAGATGAGGCGGCGGCCGGCTGACTTTCGCCGCCCGGTTCGACGGAGGTTTTCGCATTGGATCTGGGCGCTTTTTGGGCTTTTCACAATTGTAGGACTCGTTTTGTTTGTAGTTCACCATAATCAGAGCGAAGATCGTATCGAACAGCCCGTCCTGGTAATGCCTCCTTCTGTTCACTTACTCTTCTCTACATTTCGAGCTTCTTGATTTGGATTGAAACGATGTCTTCATACTTGTGCTTGGCTGAATCATTGTTTACTCTGCTGCTGTTACATCAATGATTCAATTGTTGTTGTTTTGATTTGAGGTTTCTGAGCTCAATATGATCTAATCAGTTCCCTTACATCTTAATCTTGTTATTGTTTATGCATGCCTTCATTGTCATTCCCTGAATGCTTCAATTAATTTTTCTTGCATAATTAGGAATGAGAACCTTGGATAATAATTAGGTTTGTATCAATGGCTATCATTATACTCTGCCAGTTCTGTTCTGTCTTCTATACATTTATGGATATCAATTTTGTAAAGCAATTTTCCTGGCAAAGAGTGTTTTATATGCCTTGATTAATATGTTGAGAAGTTTGGTTTCTATTGATTGTTTACTGCACATGAGTCTATTTTAAGTGGTCCTACTTTCCCAAAGGACCACAACTTTAGAGTTGCTAGGAAATAATTAGGAGACATTTTTGTTATTTACACTTGCTTAAACCTTGATTTGGATGTTACTCTGAACTGATGTGAGAATAAATGAGGTAATTGTCTGTTTAGACTCTTTAGCCAATGAGATGGAAGTGGTTGGCAATGGCAGTTTGAAGAGGATGTACAGGAAGTAAATTAAAGTTAAGCAATGTGGTCATGGCTTTAAATGCTCTGTTTTAAAAGGAGAGTAATAAAGAATGAGTAAGGGGTGAACCGCTATTTGTTTGAAGTAGAGTCAGTGTGGATAGACAGGAGATAGATTAAAGTTAAGCAAAATAGATCTCGGGGATGCATGGGATTTCTGTTGTTAAATTGTCGATATCTCGTTGGAGTAATTTGAAGAATAAGTTTTTATGGTTTTAGAATAATATGTTTAGAAAAGGGTGATGGGAGGTCTTCAGTTTCATGGTTTTGGAATGTTTGGTGGTAATCAGTAATCACTACAGTTGGTTGAACATCATTGCTTGAAAAAACATTAAAATAAAAGTTTAGATTGCTCTTAGAGGGCAATGTGAAATATCATATGATGTTTCTGGGTTGACTCTTAATTATAGTCACTTCTGAAACAATTTATCTATTCCATTTTCTGCCTGTTATTTAATGAGGTTAAATTTTCAAATAGTGTTCTTTTATGGTTGTAAAATCAATTTGCATTGCAATGGCTGCTGATCAAAGGATAACACATGAAGGGTTTAAGTTGTTGCAATGAATTATTGTCTGTGATAAATAGTTGCTTATCATTTTAGAGAATATATACTTCAAATTGGTTGAGACAACAATCGCTAGTAATCTCAAAGTTGAGCCTGAAGATGCGCAAAGGAAAAGGAACTCATAGTAATAAGAATAGAATATATATATTAGCAAATGCTGCGATTACCAGGTTCGATATTTATCTGTGACACCCTTAAAGAAGCTTCTATATCTCTGATGCACAGCATCTTGACACACCTAATTTCACCTTAGAAGCACAGGTATGGACATCAGCCATGATCCAGTGGATAGGGCAACACTTTATTTTCTAAAAAGATTAGGATTCGAACACATAAAAGCACGTATATTGATCTAGTGCGCTGGTTGTATATATCTCTTCATGTCCGTAATGATTATTAGGGGATGTTTGGGAGTGAGTTTTAAAACGGTTAAAACCATGCTGAATTATGTCTTTAGTCATTCAAAATAAATTTTGATGGTAGGAAAATTGTGTTTAAAAGTGTAAAACCAGACCTTAAATGAATTTTGAATGAAGACATGTTTTGAGTGATTGAAGGCATATTTCATAATTTCATGGACTTTGAAGTTTGAACATGGTCTGACTAACTTGGACCAATCTAGTAATCTTAGATATGAATGAATTGTGTATATCAATTGTCACTCCTCTTCATTGGAAGCCAATTCATTACAAACAATTGACTGGCAGCATGTTTTTCTATTGATAATTGGCTAATGAGGATTGTTCTAAGAATGTAGTTGCTGCTAGTGCCTCAGTCCTCTTTATAGCTTTTCCTTCTCTTTTTTTTTTTTCATCGCATATGATGGCCTGAATGTCAATGAGTTGATTTCTGACACGACCTCTCTTTCTCCAGGAGAGAAATTCAAGAATTGATCAAGTTGCTCATGACAGATTAAATTTCACTGAAGAAATATCGAGTGCTACATCATTTTCCCGGCAATTGGCGGAGCAAATCACACTTGCCAAAGCTTATGTAGTTATCGCCAAAGAGCATAGCAATCTTCACCTTGCTTGGGAGCTGAGCTCGAAAATCAGAAGTTCCCAGCTATTGCTCTCAAAAGCAGTGATGAGAGGGGAACCCATCACTCTGGAGGAAGCAGAGCCCATAATCAAAAGCCTGTCTTCTTTAATATTCAAGGCACAAGATGCTCATTATGATATTTCAACTACAATAATGACAATGAAGTCTCATATTCAAGCCCTTGAAGAACGGGCTAACGCTGCGACAGTACAAAGCACAGTGTTTGGGCAACTTGCAGCTGAAGCTCTTCCAAAGAGTCTTCACTGCCTAAATGTGAAACTCATAGCTGATTGGATGAAATATCCTTCCTTTCAAGAAATGGCAGATGAGAGGAAAAACTCCCAGCGCGTCGTGGATAATAATCTGTATCATTTTTGCATATTTTCAGATAATCTTTTGGCGACGTCTGTTGTTGTCAATTCCACTGTTTCGAATGCTGATCATCCAAAACAGTTGGTCTTCCACATTGTCACAAATGGAATCAACTATGGAGCTATGCAGACTTGGTTCCTTAGCAATGATTTTAAAGGATCCACAATAGAAGTCCAAAAGATTGAGGACTTTTCTTGGCTAAATGCCTCTTATGCTCCCGTTCTGAAACAAATGCTTGATCCAAACACACGAGCATATTATTTCGGAGGGCTTCAGGATTTGGCAGTTGATACAAAACTGCGAAACCCAAAGTATCTGTTGCTGTTGAACCATCTTCGGTTTTACATTCCAGAGATCTATCCACAGCTAGAGAAGGTAGTGTTTCTTGACGACGATGTCGTAGTCCAGAAAGACCTCACGCCACTATTTTCTCTTGATATGCATGGAAATGTGAACGGAGCAGTCGAAACCTGTCTTGAAGCATTTCATCGTTACTACAAGTACCTGAACTTCTCTAACTCAATCATAAGCTCAAAGTTTGATCCACAAGCGTGCGGATGGGCCTTCGGAATGAATGTTTTTGATCTAATTGCATGGAGGAAAGCAAACGTAACTGCTCGGTATCATTATTGGCAGGAACAAAATGCTGATGGTTTGCTTTGGAAGCCAGGAACTCTTCCTCCTGGTTTATTAACCTTCTATGGGCTAACGGAACCACTTGACCGAAGATGGCATGTGTTAGGATTGGGTTATGACCTGAACATCGACAACCGTTTGATCGAGAGTGCAGCTGTAATTCACTTCAATGGAAACATGAAGCCATGGTTGAAGCTGGGTATAACCAGGTACAAGCCTCTCTGGAAACGTTACATAAACCAAAGCCACCCTTATTTTCAAGATTGCATTACAAGTTAAAAACTGTACTACTAATTGATTGCAAGTCTCACTCACTCAATCAATCTCTTTGGCACTTTCAACACATTTCACCAATGCTTTCGTTGTAGATTCAAAAAGTAGACAATTTTGACTATGTTAGGAGGTTTTGTTTTCTCCACCCTAGTTTCTTGAGAAGAGAACCAAAAAAAAAAAAAGAGAGAATGATTTTTATACATTAGAGAAGTTAAAATGTAATGAGGAAAAATGGCCCTGGGAATCCATTTTTGGCTGGTGATAGCTTCTTTCTCCCATCAGCAAGCTGTAGATTTTTTTTTTTTTTTCTTCTTTTTACTCCCCTCATGATCTGCAAGTTATAGATTATTATTATTATTATTTACTTGTCAATTTCTTTAATAATTTGTTCGAACATTTTAGTTATGATGTAATTGAAATCAATTTATTGTTCATACATATGCTTATGTGCTTCAGCTGAATCAAATACAATGTGAGTTTAGGCTTTTGATCTTTTTTCTGAAATTATGTTGAATATAAACAAAAGATCAGACCACCATCCTTGAATGAACTTGTCCAAAATTCATGTTGTATAACAAAAAGATCTTCCAATGCACCCTTCAAAATCATGGCTTTGATGTTCCAGTTGGGATCTTATCTTGTTTTATTACATCAAGCTAGTAACATGAAAGCTAGATTTTTTTTTTTTTTTTTTTTTTTGTCAATGATCATGGTTAAAAATTTCTCGAGATCGTCTCTCTTTTGTGGGCAGCATGAGAATTGGTTGCCTGCATTCCATGACTCCCTTTAGGAGGTGCTATATCACAGAATTTCAATTTTAGTCTCTATATTTTCAATTGTTTAATTTTCATCTATGTACTTTTAATAAATTTTAAATTTAATCCCTACTCTTAGTTTATCGTTGATATTTTTTTTTTAATTTTATTGTTATCTATTAACATGTTTACTATAATTTACATGAAAATTGTTATCTTTATTTACCGAAATTGTTATCTTTATTTAATTAATTTCGGTAAAAATTAATTTTAAAGGACTAAGTTTAAGTTTTTTTTAAGATACAATGCAAAAACTAAATTGAAATTGAAATTGAAATTATGATGGTAAAATGTGTTGTAGGAAAAAGAGATTCCGTGATTTGTAGGATTACTTCAAGTATGAGCAACCTTCTTATTTTCAAGAACAATTTTTTTGACATTCTCAAAAGTGCTTTTAACTCAATTTGAAATTGATATTCTAATATTTGTTCCACCGACAAAGGGTTGCCTTAAAGTTAGCAAATTTGAATTTAGAAATATGAAGCAATCCAATCAAAACACTCGTAAACCGTATGAATATTAGGCACAAATCTCTAGCATTTTTTCTTTAGAATATGTTTATATATTATTTTAATTTCAAATTTTAATTTTTAGTATACTTACCACGAGAAATTTGCAATATGTAACTTTCTTTTTTAAGAAATAAATTTTGTGTCGCTTGGTATTTTACAACCTTGAAATTGATTATTAACAAGTTTTTCTTTTTCTTTTTCTTTCAAAAAAAAAAAAACAAAAGACATAAATAATTACCAAACATATTTTTGTTTCTAATTCACAAAAAACAGGAAACATGAATGTTATCAAACAGAGCTGAAATTTCCAAAAAAAAATGTTCAAAAACATGACATGAATGATTATCATTGGTTAAAAAACATTTTTTTTGTCCCTGAACTTTCATAAAAGCAACAATTAGTCCCTAAACTTTAGTTGGTAACAATTTAGTCCCTATATTTTTAAAATTTTTAATAATTTAGTCCCTAAATTTTAATAAGCAACGATTTAGTCTTTGTACTTCATACTTCATAACAATTTAGTCTTTATTGGAAAAAATATTGGTATGATTTAATGAAATTCCTTAACGTGTAAATTGATAAATTGATCGAGAATTAAATTTATTTATAAATTATAAAGATTAAATTCTTCCCAAATAAAAATTGACAAAAATTTTTACGATAAAGACTAAATCATTATCAATTATAACAAATTTAAAAGTAGAAAAACTAAGTTATTACCAACTACTACTAAATTGTTATTTTAAATTTAATGTAGACATGGAAAAGGTAATTTTTAACCATCATTGTTTCACAGCAAGTTGAATAAGGTTCTGAAGGAGGTTGTTGAAAGTTGAAACGCCAATCACAATTTACAAGGCAATGGCGCAGCGCTGACAAGCCTCAGTGTCGCCACTCGCCACCACCTTCTCTATAGGGCTATTTATCAGAATGGCAGCAAATTTAATGGGGACGACTTTTTTCTGTAATAATTCAAACACCAATTCAATTTTTATTTTAAATGAACCTTCATTTCATACCCTAAAAATAAAGACAAAGTATCTGTATCTCCATGAATATGAATTCCATATATGAACTTTAGAGATAATCTTCAAAAATAACCATTATTCTTTAATTAATTGTCAATGCTTCCTCCTTGAAGCAAAATACCTGTAAAGAAGATTAAGTAAGAAAACTAGTTCACCTGACGGAGGCAGATTATATCTCGTCTCCAGATTATAATTGCACCTATCCTGTTTAGAATTATGGGCAAAGATTTTCTTCTAATTCCTGACAAAAAGAAAAATCCATGAGAAGAGTATCGAGAACCTACCTTATGAATCTTAATTGAAAAATTAATATTATGCTTGTTTTATCTCAATTACCCTTTTATAATTGACTCCAGAAGCAAAACTAATTTTTTTCATCAAGAATTAAAACTTTTCAAACCTATCCTAAAAGAGAAACCACGTCCTTTTCTTGCAGTAGAAAGAGAGTATGAATCTCCAAGAACTTCCAAGTTTACCTGACATCAAAAAACAAGTTTAATCAAACAGTCTGAGTAGTTCACTCTCTGATTCATGCATTCATGCATTCAAGAAATTTACCTGCAATATGCTTTCTCTGCATCCAGAACACCCTGAGTGGATGAATAATTTAGTTAATTTCCACAGAACTAGCACGAGCAAAAAGGAATTAGGATCCATAAATTATAAGTTTGAACCTTGATAATTAAACTGGCTGCATCCTTGTGTAAAACCTCATTGTATTCGTGACAGGCCAGACTCTGGGAAAAAACAAGGAAAAAAAAAATCACTCTTGCATCTTAATCTTAACCTACACATTTTTTTTAAGAGAGGAACTGAAGCAGACTTGGACACAATTAGGGCAGCCGGTCTCTCCTAAGCAGCGGCAAGAGGTGAGAAGTTCAAAAGCAGCATTCAACAGCTCTATGAAAACGGGTTGAATCTGTTACATGTTCAGTTAAGCCCTTAGTATTAAAAACCAAAGAAGAAAAGAAATTGAACGAAGTTAGAAATCCTAGGATCTTGGATCTTCGAGCATTGACCCACACCTGACATACAGCATAAATGCAGCAGCTAAAATTTCACGCTGCTCACCTGCAGTGACATACCAGTTCCTCCAGGATGTTGATCATACAACAAAATTCTTTCTGGAAAATAGCGAGTATCATGAGGATTTGCACATTCAGGAGCCAAGTCTGACATGTTGCATATTATGCGTCTGTAAGAAACTACACAATGAGATGAGATTGAAAAACTACTAAACTTAAGTTATAGGATTAACAAAAGAGCAGATTACATTTGAAGGTTCTTTTTTTCTTTATAATTTCTTTGATTTGGTGAGAAACTCGCAAGAACAACTATCCAAAGCTCCAACTTGTATGTTTTAAGTTCATTTGAAACTCCAACTTTTAAGGAGACAAGTTAGAATTATGCTCAGTTGGAGCCAACATGTTTTAATTGAAGAGATTAAGTTGCGAAAAGAGTAAGAAAGTGAACACCAAGAAGAACATAGGAATTTGGCCAAATCAAAAGATCTCTCCTCAATAGCTATCCGTATCATTGTATATACTATTTTGTTTCTCCCAAACCATATATCCCATAGTAATGCTTTGATGGCATTCATCCGTATGATTCTTGCTTTTCCTCTCAAACTACATAAACCATGTCCACGTATCAGCTAGACCAAGTTGTTCTTCGCCAAGCAATTAATAACCACGAGCATGGAATCCAGTATTCCTTCATTACTGGAAGCCAAAAGTTGTACTAATAGATTTCTTTCTAAATGATAGCTCGGTTTTCCATGAGAATTTTTTTTGGAAGGTTAGATGTCTCATAGTCTCCCCTGGTTTCCTAGTCAAGGTGCACCAACGTAGCAGTTGTATATAAGAGCTCATTTTCTGCATCCTTTCAGCTGCATTGAGACTCTCTAATTAAGTTGACCAGCAGAAATATTTGGTCTTCATTGGCACCCAACCCTTCCAGTCACCTAAGATATTTTCTAACCTAAATACTTGCTCTCAGAGAAACTTTTCAACTTTCCAAAAAGTCTTGAAGCTATAGTCTTGAGGGAAAAAATCTACGGAATTCAACAATATACATATTCACTAAATCTCTGTTTGCCCATTTATTGTCTAATCCACATCCTTCTACCTCTCCTATCTTTACCCTGCGCTAGAAGACTAAACTCCCGAAGATAATCAAATTTTTGCTTGGTTGGTAATTTTAGGTAGGATAAATACCATGGATTTTGTCCAAATATCTTCTTCCGCGATTCCTTCAATGGTGCATGTTATGCATGCAGCGTAGGACCTTGATCTACAAAGGTGTCCGTGTCCCTACTCTACAGTTTCTGAACAGATTCTGTCTTGGGTACATTTTAAATTAGTAAGGGCCCCACCTAGAGGATGTAGGGAGATGGTCGAAGTAGTTAACCCCCTAACCCCCTTTTCTTACAGTCGCTATTACAACAACATGCTATATTTACATGTTCGGCAACACAAGGTCCAAAAGGGAAACCTTTAAAGAAGATTTTGAACATATTACAACCCAAGACTTACAATGGGACTACATTCAGAAGAGCATGTGAAGCAGCATGCAAGCCTGCACGAAAGTCAAAGTTTTTCCTTTTCACCTCTTGTTTTATTGATTGTGGTACTGGAATCCAGACTGCCTGCTTAGCTTTGCAAGGAAAAATAAAATGAGCAGGAATAAATGGGAGTTTAAAAAAAAATTATCACGAGGCCAATTGATTAAAGAATGAGTCGAGAGTATCCTGATTTTTCAACTATCACCTGAGAGTTGTACGAATATTTTGGAAGAGAGAGATCCACTGTGTCAAAAATTTGATTGCTTCCCTTCTGTATTCGATAGAAACCAAACCAAGTGGTGGTAACTCTGCATTCATTTGCTTGTGCAGTTGTCTTTGAGGGCGGAATATTTGGAGCTCTCCTTGGATAGGCCTAATTATCAACATGACACTAATTAAAATTGAGAATTACTGAACAACACTATAACAATGCTTTTTATGGGTTTAAATTCATATCACATTCTCCCTCTAAAATGCCAAAGGCACAACCCTTTGAAACAAACCAATTACAATTCTAATAGAGAGAAATACACACCAAAATCCAAATTTAAGAAGATACGATATCAAAAATGCAGATGTGAAACTTCAGAAAGATAGCAGTAAAAAAACGATAAGTCAATAAGTCAAACTTACCAAATTACCACCAATAACATGAATGTCAGTGTAATCGCGTGTTTTTGTGTAATATTTTAGATCAGCTTCTTCACAGAAAGCAAGCATAGTCGACAAATTCAAGCTTTTGACAAGATAAGTTCGCCCTTGATGCATATAAACAGCACCTTCATATACCTGAACCACAGCCGAAAACCTATATTGTTAGATTCATAGAGCGATCAAGCAGCCAATGAATAGAGATGAAATGGATTCAGCCTGATAGATTTTATTATTCTCTTTGAGTAAAAAATTAGAAAGGATTTTGTTTATTAACTGCATCAATGGTTTTATTACCAAAGCAGCAGTCACCTGAAAGAAAGCCTTGCTTTCCTCAATCTCTTCGAGAACTTCATTTCGACGCTGGTCTACAACTTTGTATCTCTCTGCTTCAATGGCTCGGATACTAACTGATCGAGAAGGCATTTTCTAGAAAATATTAAAAAAGGAAACATAAAATAGTTCAATTAACCACAGGTTTGTATCAAAATCTGATTTCTGGTGAGTAATATAAGCTTTACAAAATCCATCAACCAAAAGAACAGAGTTTGAATCAATTGAAAAAATATATACCTCTTGCCCAATATAGTTCCATATACTTTTGGATGAACCACATGATGGCTCAGGAATCAAATCTCCTCTATTTTTCAGAGATATTAGGGCAGTGTTTAAGCCAGGACCAAAAAAATTCTGATCATAAGCCACACATACTGGGTGTTCATATACAGCACATAACAAATGCTGTTCAAGAACCTACAAAAGCAGCATCAAGAAATATGAAGACTAAAACTTCACCGAAGCAGGGAGTGAGTACTGAGTACCAATTTGAAGCATTTCTATCAAATTTGGAACCTGTTGGTTTTCAGCATCAATATGGCAGCACTCAATTGGGCTCCCAAAAAGTTTTTCAGGGTGTTTCATGAAATATTGATCAAGAGGCCCTTCAAATGCAACATACACAGAAAGAGAAGTCTTTTCTCTCCTTCCTGCCCTGCCTGCTTGTTGCCACAAGCTTGAAAAGAACACAGCCAAAGGAGGAATATAAAGATTTGAAACCAAAAGAACCAAATTAAGGACAAAGTCAAAAGACCGAGGATAACAGAAGAGATTAAGGAACTTTACCTGGCAATACTGCCAGGAAAACCCAGATGCAGAGTTGCATCAATATGGCCTACATCAATACCCAATTCAAGGGCATTTGTCGCAGCAACACCGCAAAGGTTTCCCCCAAAAAAGTCACTCTCAATTCTCCTCCTATCCTGCTCGGTTTGTATTCCAACTCAGAAAATATGCACTTCATGAACAAGGTAAATTACAATAATAAGCATATCATGGGAGAAGCCAGCAAACCAAAATTTCTTACATCCTGGTTTCCATTCCACAATACGAACATAAATGTATAGAAATAAATAATTCTCAAGTTTCAACAATAGAAGGATATCTCATATACCTCAGCAGTGTATCCAGCACGATAGGCACACACAGACTGAACCAGATGGGGTGCTCTCTCCTTAAGAATTTCACGCCTATAACAATGCAAAAAGTATTTGCAAAATTGAGTTGGAACTATCTCTAAACAGCCAAGTGAAATTAAAGTAAGCACAAGTGATAAAATAAAATATTAAAACTAAAAATCCAGAATAGTACACAACAGGATAAAAATAGCAGTATCACCTACGTGTAGCATAAAACGAGTTCACAAAGTTTACGAGTTTTACAAAAAGCAATGCAGCGAAGTCCATGCTGAACCATTTCTGCAAAGAGCCTCGCAATGTCCATAATTGGGCTGAAAAGGCAAACAAGGTGTTAAATGATATAATAAAGAGATTGGTCTTCATCCACTGAAGTCAATAAATATGAAAAGTTGTTGCCTTGGATTTCTGAATGTAACGTTCTTTTTCGTACTCTGCAGAGAATCAATACCTCTCTGATAATTTTTCAAGGCCTGTACCAGAGAAGAAACAAGGGAAAATGAGAATAACTTTATCGTGAAAATTTATGTTGACAGACCTACAAAGAGCACCATAATAGGATTCCAGAGGATGAAAAGTTTTCTGGCAGACGGACTTCCATCGTTTTCAATCAGCTCTAAGCTTGACAGATTTCCAAGTTCCTGAAGCATTACAAAAAGGGCATATTTTGATTCATTTACATACTCAGAAACAATAAACTCGAAGATGATTTTGCATCGATAGAATATGACTGGGAAAACGAATAATCATTGCCAGTCATTAAAATTAAAAATGAGATTATGAGATGAGAGAAATTATAAGGTTAAGAGCACTTCTAAGACGCAACATTTATATTTGGCTACAATTTTGAAGCATTTAAGAAAGTCAGCAATTAGCAGTACCTCCAAAGAAGCAATTTGTAGGTGATTTTCTTTACATATCAAGTTCTTTTAGCTTAAGCCCTACATTCTTAATCTATCCTGGGATACTTCTTTCATTGAATACTCTTTATACACTCTCTTCTTACCAATCTCTCTCTAGATATTCAATAGATCCATACTATCCTTATTAATCTCTCTCATCATACACAATTTTTCTAACTAGCAAAAGAACTTGTAAAAGCACTCTCAGACACACCCTTGGTAAACGTAAACCTGGATTGAATCTTATCCATCATGTTAGCACTGTTTTGGACTCTCATTAATTATGTCATCATAAGACACTAAACTAAATTATATCAAAGAGAACAATTAAGAGTAGAAAGAACATACATGGCACTACTGAAGATGTTTCTATACATTTTCAAACGAGTTTCAAGACCAGTAGGCATCTAGATTAAGAGTACATGGTTTTAGCAATGGTCAGAACAATTACCATACAATGTTCGCGGGGATTTGCAGAGGTTGCTGTGCAGAATATAAAAGAAGGATCACTTCCATACACTGCATGATAAATCAGATTTTGTTTGATAACAAAATTAGAGTTGAATTTTATATGAAAAACTCCCTTAATTTTCATTTACACACTAGGTGGTAATCCACACCATGAGAGCATAGTCGGCGAAGTCTCCGTAGTATTAGTGCAGTATGGCATCCAAATGCTCCCTTATAAGTGTGAGCCTCATCAATGACTATAAACCTGAGTAAAAATAATCAACTGATAAAGTCTTGAGGTAAATGTGCACGATATTGACAATTTAATGTGCAAAAAAACCAGCATAATTAGCATGCACAATGCTGACAAGCAATGCCAACAAAAAGGAAATCAACTTAAATTGACATAAACATCAAGGCCAAAGTATTTAAAAAAGAAAAAAGGCAAAAGTCAGAGAGAGAATAATAAAATAGATGGATGTGGCATCATGGAGTGAACAGTGAATAACAGAGATGAATTGTAAAGTTTGATACAATACCGAAGATTTGATAATATTCTACTAAATTGTCTGTGGTGTGGCAGGATTGATACATGTAGCATATCCGGATTTGTGATTAGCTGTATAAAAACAGAAAATTTCTGTAGGAATTTGGTTTTTGGACCAACGTTCAGGGAAGGAAGGGGGGAGGTTGTTAAAAAAGACTTCATTAATTACCAGCCTAGCATTATCACGCAACAATATCCTGTCAGCCTGTGATGTATCCCCATCATAAACGCCAATGTTAAGGTTATGATTAAATCCTTTCATCATGACAAGCAAGCTTCTGAGTTGATCTTGAGCTAAGGCCTAAACATGAAAAAGATTTTCATTATTTAAATACAAAGACAAATTAGTATGGAGCAACCAATGCGATAATTGAACAGAGAACATACCTTAGTTGGAAATAAGTAAAGAGCACATGATGAGACATTTTGAGACATTGCTTCAAGAACTGGCAAGTTATAGCAAAGAGATTTTCCACTTGACGTCATTGTGGCAACAGCAACATGCTTTCCAGCTAGGGACGCTTCTATTGACCGTGCCTATCAATTTCGTATGGTAGAAATACATAAACAAGTATTTTTTTTATTAAAAAATGTATTCAACACAAAAGGAATTTATACGTAAGATACGTCATATCAACCCACAAGTGAGGCAAGGAGTTCACAGAAGTCTCATCATGACGATGTCAAATATCAACATAAAAAGTCATAATTTTCATAATCACAAAAGACTTGAAAAGAGTGCACCAAGACGAGCTCAAATATCTACTCATAGCATATTAAACGTGAAATAAGCATAACGTAAGCCTTGTTAAAATAAAAGCATAAAAAGTAATCATACCTGATGGCTGTACAATTTTGCTACTCCAATACATTTGAGTGCTGATACAACATTCTTTGAAAGTTCCTTTGGAATTTCCACATAATCAGCTTTCCTAGCCACAATATCTTCAACATGCACTATCTGTTTACAGAATTATACATATCATAGTTCTCAACTAACAACTAACAATCTACGGAAAAAACAATTTTTAAATACCAGTTCCACCCTGTAATTGAATGACCTGACTAACCCATTAGACAAAATCATTGACACACAACGACTAAACATTATCAATCAATTAAAGAAAATTTGAGCCCGTGTTTCGCAATTCACATCCTCAGCTACATACCTGGCCCTCAGATCCAACACCCTTTTCAAGATGTTCAACCATATTCTCAGGCAAGAGTTTTGAAGTGTCCTGTGGAACCGGTATTGTAATTAATAATACAAATCACGCTGTGAATTATTATAAACACAAAATTAGAGGTGGAACTTCTGGATTCATGAATTGCTTTATTAAATATGTTGATATAAACTTTGCTGGTCAAAAGTGCCTTGCCAGCAGACACACCAAGCACACTTTATAAGATAGCAAAAGTTTAAGAAATCACATCCCCTGAGGAGAAAAGTCAAGATCAAATCTCAAACATTTTTGGTCTTCTAGATCCTGCATTGGCAATTTGAAAAAAGAGATGCAAAGAACTCCAAAGCTACATATATACTGCTAAGGATGACTTCATACATGACATTGTATTCGGTCTGATTGAGAACTAGAAGAAGTTGTATCACTTTTTTTTGCTCGCTTTGCTTCACTTCCATCCACATCAGTCCCATTTGATGTGATTAAGGCTTCCAAAGAAAAAGGCACACACATCTCTTTTCTGCTTCCATGTTTAAGCTGCATTCCATTAATTCCATTTGTAGATAATTGGACAATTATTATAAAAATGATATACTGAATGGTACTAGCTGGATAAGAATCCCAAATAAATGCATAGATAAAATTCAAGACTGCAATGTAAGGCTTTTTTTTTATAAGAAACTTGTGACTAACATTCCAAAAAATGAAAACAGCCCAAGGGCCGGAGGGGAAGATAGAATCCCCGCCCAGCAAGAGCAACTGCTGGATTAATTGGGCCATTCTGGTCAGATAATAGACTCCTTTCCACTGATACATGATAAAAACAATACTTGAAAAGCCTTCTAAATTCTTAAGACCTATTATCATGACTCGGATAATTTATTCTTAAAATTTGGCACCATTTGTTTAGAAGCACATGTGGCATCCATGAAGGCCAGAGGAAAGCATGGATCCCTATCTTTCTTCATGCAATGATTATTGGCTAATTCTTGCTCGTATAATTTTTAGGAACCAAATTCAGGTCCCCTTATCATTATTGTTGTTGTTTATACTAGCAAATCCCTGTTCAAATAACTAATCATATACCCTCCTCCTGAGCTCATCTCAGCACTATATTAACCCCATCTTCACCTAGAAGGGACAGGAGAATTCCTAACTGGATATTGAAATTTGAGATTGGGAAACGCTGGTGCATAAAGAAGGGGCAGGAAAATTCCTAACTGGATATTGACATTGAGAACTGCTGGAGCGTAAAGAAAGGACACAAGGAAGGAGATCGATACCATCTAGGTAACCAGAAATCTTGAAGTATGATAAGTTCATTCAACGGTGTGAATTGAACTACTCATCACATAAAACTTCAACGGTGTGAATTGAAGCAAGGATGCTCTAAAGTGATTTTTTTCCCCAGTGAAAATATTTTATAATAATCCTATAAAAGAATTATAAGAAAAGCAAAGAGACAAGAAATAATTAAACATACCATATGGCACTTAATAGCCTCCCAAAGATAAAATTTAAAGGATCTGTCCCGTCTCTTCAGTGGAGTGACATCCGTTGGTGCTTTGAATGGTTTACATGATGTACAGCAACAATGTGAGGTAAATGAGAGCAAGTGTCCAATTGGGAACCGAATGCATCTCAATAAAGTAAAATTTCACCTTACCAGAATTATCAATGTCATCTTTCCATCGACCATTTTTTTCAGTCAAAGAAATAATAATGATAAGCTTATCAACATAGGTATCTTCCGATCTGCCATTTGCAAAATGTACTGCCTGGCACAAGCAGAGTTATACTAGTTAAAACTATAAGTTAGGTGAATTGATTGATAATGTAATCACGTGAGTTCTCAAGGAATCCATACACAATGGGATAAACTTAGACATTACAAATTAACAATTGCACATCACAAGTAATACATTTAGGTCGTAAAATGATAGCCAATCATTTCTTTGCAATTCCTTGTTATAATGACATAATGATCCCCATTAAACCTGGAAAACTTTCACGGAAATGGAATCAAGTACCTTGGGACATAGAAGAGAGAGATTCTGTATGTCCTCCATACAAAGCGTAATTCCACGTTTCTGCAGGTGCTCCACTGCTTGCTCCAATCGACTTACACTCATAATTTCCTCTTGTTGTTGAAGAAACATTGAAAAAACATTTAAGAAAGAAAATGCCTTCATTATCTTCTTCAACCAAACTGGACATAGACATGAAGAAGCACATGTGCTATTTGGAGCTCTTTTGTTACCACTTCGTGAATTAGCCTGTTTTGCTAACATACAATTCCCATTACGTGGGTCCGATAAACAATTCACCGACTCCAAAAACTTAATAAAGCTTTCACAGGTGCGTTCATTTGAAAACCCCTCAGAAGGAGACGATGAAAAATTCCTCAAAACGTCATCTAAATTCCCATTAAAGTCATCATAAGCAAAACCCATTTTTCCTTTAGCTTTCGAACTAAAAGAACTAGTACTACATGTCGCTATCGGTTCACCATCCACACCTCCGACTCCAGAACTCGTTCTCTCACGTTCAGGGACATTTTCCTCCCTCCCTTCAACAGAACAGCCATGTAAATACGATAAATCCTGCACCATATCGGACCACGCAGAATCGGCGAATTGAGAAATTGAGGTTCCGCTCGAAAAACTGGACCCTTGTTCATATTGATCGCGTAGCCGAGACTTGGAAGACTCCTTTTTATTAAATGGAATGAGAACTAGAAATTCGCCATGGTCAATGCGACACACACTAATTTGACTCTGCGGTTTCAATTTAGTACCCTGAAACGAAAATGCGAAGTATCATCGGTAAGAAAACAAAACAAGAAAAGGAAATACACGGATAGAGAGAGATAGAGATGTTGATTGCCTTGAAAAAAAGGTGGAAATTGGGGGAAATGGTTGCGGAGGGGAAAATCCGCCTGAGTAGAAGTTTGAGGTCCTCAATTGTCCTGTCGCCGGAGATGGAAACGGTCAAGGATTCTCCGGTTAGGGTTTTGATTCTGATTTCCCTCTCACTCTCCTCCATTGCTAGTCTCTCTCTGAAGCTTCTCCCCGAAGTCCGTTATGGCTGAGAATTTGGCGGGGAAATTGGTCGATTCGCTCACCTGCAACGTCGAGTTGGCGCAGAGCACTCGGCCTCATGGGCCATAGATTTTATTACTGTGCTTATCCATGAAAAGCCCAATTAATTAATTTTATCGCGGTTTAGGAAGTAGAATTTTTATATTTTATAAATATTTTAGCTCATTTTTTATATTTAAAAATAATTCTTATCTTTATAATATATATTTATATAATATAGTGAAAAAATAGATGTTCCGATTAACATTAAATATAAGAGAGAGGCTAAGGAGGGTACTAACCTCGAGGTTCAAGAATTAAAATGTCACGTTTGAAAATTGAGGAACTCTAATGGAACCAACCCAAAATTTAGAGCCTCTTTAACAAATTTTGAATACAATAAATTTAATGAAAATATAGTTTGTATTTCATGGTTTCAAATATGTATTGATAGCAAATTTGGAAATTGAGTTATAATTTAAATAACTGTTTAACATGTGTTTGATTCTATATTCATAAATCATAAAATTAGTTCTAATTGCCTACTAAATATTAGTCAACAATAAACTATTATTAAATTAATTTTTATCTTGAGAAAATTTGAATAATTATTATTTTGTGATATTATATAACTGATGATACATCGCATAATACTTATTCTAATTTTTAAAAAAAAATGAATTAAATTTTATAACATGACATTTTTGTCTTTATTATAATAATTGAATGTTATGTTATTTATGTTTATTATATAAATATTAGAATTGTTTTCAAATATAGAAAAATGAGTCAAACTATTTACAAATATAGAAAAAAATTTATTGTTTATCAGCGATAGATCGCGATAAAATTTTATCGTTTAAGCGATAGACAACAATAAAATTCTAACGCGGTCTATCGTTGATATATAGTGAAATTTTTCTATATTTGTAAATAGTTTGATACTTTTTATGTTCATAGTAGTTTCTCTAAATATTATTTAATTTATAAGATTTATTATTTAATGGTTAAAATAGTGAATATGTTTGAATGAGTATAAAAGAATTTTAATAAATTTATATTATATATACGAATAATTTAATAAATAATTATTTTCTTTAATTTGAAATTTTTGTGTAATTTTAGTTTAAATTTTAATTATACGTAGAACTAATCATAACAGTTAACTATACGATTAAAAAAATTTGTTAATTGATTTTTTTTAAACAAAATTAAATGATAAAAAAATTTATACGGAGAACTCGATTCCGACGAATAAAAAATTTAGTTAGGACGAAAAATAAAATGGGAAGCAAGAAAGTCATCTCCGACCGGTCCCGCCTGTGGACGTCTCTAGACCACAAGTGTTTTATTTTGTTTCTAAAATATTATATTGACGTTTATTAGAAGAATTCACTAATTTTAATTTTCTCCCGCCACGTTAGTTAGTCGCAGCTGAAAAACGAACCTTCTTCTACGTTAAATGAAAGTCTCAAATCAATCCAAAATTTTCAATTTTCAAGCTTCTTATGCTCCAAATTTCTAACCCTCTTCACCAATCTCTTTGACTTGGAAATTTTCTGGTTGCATACTTTCATCAAATTCGCTGATTTGTGGCTAAGAGTTAATCAAACAGTTCAGATTGTACTGGGTATCTTTTCGTTCTTCAAATTCATTGAATTTTCGAACAGAATTTTCCTCGACGTAATTACCAAGGAACTGATTTAGTTTTCCACTGATTTGAAAATTCTTCTGCCACTAAGATTTGCTATATAATCTTCCATTCACAGAACAATGCAATCTGCAATTGGTTTCGTACTGAAGCGACACAGCCATGGCCGCTTCCACCAAGATATTGTTGATTGCCATGGAGATTCTCGTAGCCGTTAGTTCAATCGAGGCGGTAAACCCTAATGTGACTCGGATCCAGTTCTACATGCACGATATCGTGAGTGGTCCGAACGCCACTGCGATTCAAGTCGCCGGCCGGCGGACGAACTACACTGGTTCGGATCCAATCGCCGCCATGTTTGGGTCTGTTTTCATGATGGATAACCCGCTCACGGTGACGCCGGAGTTGAACTCGACGTTGTTGGGGCGTGCTCAGGGGATTTATGCAATGTCGTCGCAGCAGAACGAGTTCAGCCTTTTGATGACGCTTACCTTCGCGATGACCGGCGGACCGTACAACGGCAGCTCGTTCAGCGTCGTTGGGCGGAATCCCATCATGAACGAAGTCCGGGAAATGCCAGTCGTCGGAGGGACGGGGATTTTCCGGCTGGTTCGTGGGTATTGCTTAGCCAGGACATTCTCTTTCAGGGAGATGGATGCTGTGATTGGCTACAACGTTACATTGATTCACGATCTCTACAACTACTCCGGTTGAAGATAATTGAGGATTCCGTATTTTCCAATGAGTTTCATAATATTTGTACTGAATAAATCTTCGTAGTCTAAGGCATGTACATTCATATTTCCAATTAGCAAGTGCATTCTATGAGCATCATTAACATACCATGAATTCATTATATTAAATGAAACTGTTTCTATATAGGGTTGTGCAGCAAATAGAGGTTTGGTCAATGGTGACCGTTTAAACTTTTATGGGCATTCAATGTGATTTAGCTGCCTGCCATTTATGTGTTTGAGTTATGTATCTGCTTTATAAGGCCCTGTAATTTTGCAGGCCAACTTTTACTGTGTCCCTTTTTATTCTTCCTGGAGATGGGGATGGAGATTGGATAATTTCATTTTTTACTGTTTTCTAGACTTTATGTTCCTGATGCTCTCCAAGTGTTTGCATATGCTTCTGCTCTGATATTGGCAAGGTCTTGTTTGGGATTTATCTGGTCTGAAAGACAGGTGATGGTCATTTGTTTACTTTATTTATGCAGATGAAAGAATTGTTGGGATGAGATCGTTTGATCTGTGGGTTTCTTAAGCTTTATGATTGTTTATATATTATATGTGTCTATAGTAATTTCAGTGTCACTTTCTCTCGCTCTTTTTGTCTTTGTTTGGGTGCTGAGAAAAGAAAAAAGGGGAAGAAACTTAGACCTTGGCTGTTTAATTTCTTGTGAAAATGACAGTTTTGATTTTGGTGATATTCTAGGCTGCTTATGGCATTCATTCAGGGGAGTTGATTCTTTCAAAACAATGTTAAGTAGAACGTCTGTTGTTTGTTTTCCATGTCATGTAATCAACTACGAGATGATTGATGTCTGATTGTTCCTATCTTTGCATGCAATATCTTCCTTTTAAGTGTTTAACAAATTCATTGACAGCTTCATTAGAATTGGAAGGATCAACCTTAGCAGAAACTACAGTTACCAATCAGGAAGTTTGGTGATTTGTTCATCATTAGAGAATAGATGAGGAACGAATTTTCTGATTTGGTAGTGGACAATCTGTGTAAAAGCCGAAGCATGGAGAAGAATAAATTGGAAGTTGATGATATTGAGTCGTTTAAGAGAAGAAATTATGTTGTACAAGAGAGTGATGATGGTCCTAGTGAATCAGAAGCAAGTGGAGATAGAATGAGTCCGTATTCCTCGAAGAGTTCAATGGACGATGAGTTGCCTGAGCTTGTTGTTTTCCTTCAAGAAACCAACTATGAATTTGTGAAAGACATTTGCATTGACGAAGCAGTAACTTCACGTGGAAAGTGCTTTGAGGAGAAGTGTGACACAGAAAATGGCCATGTCCCCTGCATGCTCAAACATAATACAGGAGAAAGTGACGATGAATCAACTGAAGAATCCGAGGACTTGGAGTCGTCAATTTCAAGTACTGAATCAACACAGACCCTTGAGAAAGACTTCTTTAACAAAGTTAATGAGAAACAAAAGGTTCATTCCGATGTAATAGATGAAATCCCTTCTGAAGTTCGCAGTAAGAAATCGGTGCCTAAATTATTTCTTGATAGAAAGGTGAGAGTATACTTAGCTTAGCATATTTCTCGATATCTTTTTTAACTTAAGACTTGTTTTGATTGTCTGCAAACTTTGTAGGTTACAGGTAAAAAGGCAGCAGCAGCTTCTACAAACTCTATTGCATTATCATTGACTAAGATACTTGATGAAAACAAACACAAAGGCAAAGCAGTTGCCAGAAGCCACATTGAACATGGCAGCATCTTTCGCAACCCCAGTTTATCACAAAGCACAATAGAGAGTGGTACCAGTGACTGGACAGCAGGTTGTGGTCGTTGTCATGAATGTGGAAGCACATCCATGGCTGAGGACTATACACCAGAAAACGAAACGGGATTATACAGTAGCCAATGTGGCTTTGTTTATCAGAAAGAAGATGGTTCCGCTGCAGCTGATCCTACTTTCAACTCAGTCAGAAGACCCTCATTGTCGTCTTATTTGGGCAGCGCATCACTTCGGTCGAATAACAGCACCAACAGCTCACATTCCTTTGCTTTTCCAATGTACTTTTGCTTCTCTTAACGTTGCCTCGTTCTACCTAATTGATTGTAAATTGAAACATATAGCTTATTGTCTTGGCTTGTTCTTGAATTCACAGTTTACCAACAGAATGGAATGGAAGTCCAGAAAGAATGGTGAAAGCTGATCCGTTGCAAACGCGAAGGCGGCAACTGTGGAGGCTATGTTTTCCCTGCTGTAATTTCTGAGCATCTTATTGCCCAACCTGTCAGTGCTCTTGATTGTTTTCACTCAGATTCATTATCATTTTGTATAAGATATGTAGAACTGCACTGAACCCAAAAATTCTTTTATAGCATCAAAAACTAACGTTCTGAATACATTATTTACATTTTGTCTCAGTTTTAGCCTCAGATATTAGCTTAGACTGTAAATACCAATCAAGAAAATAAGACATTTGGGACTTTTTAGGACTTGCTAAAAAACCACTTAACTCAAAAGTTGAGAAGGAAAGCTCCACTGGGAGGATATGCCCAGCTCAATGTTTAAAAAATTGAATCAAGGAGATCAAATTTCTAACTTCTAATATTCTAAATAATTTAAGCTTGAATCTTTTATTATAAAATTTTCAAGTATTATAGCAGTGCATAATTCATTCCATTTAAAGTTTCATACATAATTAAATGATATATAATTGTATTTGATGGACCTCATACCATTTTTAAATGTCACTGATGTTGGTAGATTATAAGTATGGAAATTTTTTCATAGTACTAGAAATTTCTTCTCTCTTAGTAAGTTAACATTGTCATAAAGTATTACCTACCAAATTCTAATATTTTCTCATTTCATATTAATAACCTACATGTTAGACCTCTTATTATCGTTGGTAGTATGGAGCCCACACATGAAGAGATTGTTAAGTAGTAAATTGAAAACATTAAACTCATAGGTCAATATATGATGCTTATTTAACCTATGGATAAACTCAAAGAAAAGTGGTCCTACTACACTTAAATCTTTAGATATTCCCAAGTAAGCTACAGTTACTTATGAAACTTTCTCCCACATTCTTAATCCCTCATTTCTCAAATTTGTCATCTCAATGGCTTCTGACTTTTGCACAGAATATAATGATATAGTTGAAATCAGGTCAAGAAGAAGAGATCATGGTAATAGCAAGATAAGATCCTCCTCAACTATAATCAGATTGCTGGAAGTTTCTAGAGCTCTACTGAGACAAATGGTTGAGTTGATAGATAGCTCAGTCCAATCCCAATCCAACTTGGGAGACTTCAACTCAATGGTGCCCACTTTTAGTGTATTAAGAGTCTTGAAACTGAGCATCTAATGATGCTCCATTCGACCATATAATATGCAGTGGAAACCACTGTTGGCCACACACACACAAAAAAAAACCATTAGCTTGGGAAAGCAAGTGCCAAATCTATCTGTTTAGGTAATACTTTCTTTTCATTCTTAGCTCACACCATCCATGTCTACTATTACATCCCCCCCCCCCCCCCCCCCACCACTATTACCACCATGTTTTGATTAAGTCTAAACAATGCAGGTGGCATGAGTTTTGCAGCGGTCAGAAGCATCGTCGAGCAGGCGAGGGGCGGGTGACGGTAAGGACCACCATAAGCCAGCACAATGTGCCAAGTCCTAATCGAAGGCACATCGTTTCGATGGATCACGATTGGGATCATGAATGTTCAATTCTTATGTGAGGCCTTTTAGAAGCAAGATGGGGGTGACAATGAAAATGACCTTTCACAAGTCACGTCTCACTTGATCATGCAGTCCAATTCTTCATCTCAGGACCATTGTAGCAGAGTACTTTGCAATCCAATTTCCATCCCCACAAGCAACCAACCACAGAGATGGAAGTGAGAGTTCTCAAACATTAACATTTTACTCGGTACAGTTTTAACTAATTTTGCTATGTCAACAAGCTGAAGCTCCCATATCGAAAAATAACGGCACGAAATTTGTCGACCGTTCGACACGGGAGAGAGAAAAGATTGAAACAAAAATGAGATGCTAGGACCACAGAAGGCATGTGAATATTTTAGTTAGCTGAGACAAAAGGGGGGTTTTGGTTAGCAATGTTAATCAAATAGGAAGTGACAGATGGGCCTTTGGGAAGAGAAGAAGAAAGGGCAAGGCTTATCAGACTTTTCATTATCAAATAAATGCAAAGCTTACATGTGAGCTGTGATGCTTCAATTCACAGCTCAAGGACCCATCTTTTTCAATTTTTTAATTACATTTCTTTTCCTTCCCTTTATGTTCAAAATTCAAAGGGGATTTTTTTTTTTTTTTTTTTTGGGTATTTTTATATTTTGAATGTTGAAATATGTGGAGCATTGGGAGAGGAAAGAAGAAAGGAAATTCCCTGTGAGCAGTACTATATGTTAGGCAGAGTTGACAGAACACATCTTCCATATGTACCACTAACACCACCTGCATGAAGTTTCCTCTTTCAATCGGTTATATTTCTGTATTATCTTTTTAAATTTTTTTTTTTATAATAAAACAAAATTTACAATATTATGGTACTCATACTTGATGGCCTTCAACCTTGAGAAGATACTATTTCTTTTTCTTTCTATATTTTTAAGAATATATTAATATTAATTCCGTGAACTGTTGATTAACATTGGCCTAACAAAATTAGCGCAACTTCTTCCTATGCGTATAATTATGGCACCACTATTCCATCACCTTACTACATAACTTAGAAGCATCTTGCATAGTACAATTATGTTTCAAACTTGTTATTCCAAATATAATTCAATTAACACAATGAATAGATTTTTGTTCATAAAAAGGAAAAAAAAGTCATTTTGAATCTTCCATCTCAAATATTCGACTAGTTATGATATACTTACAATGTCTACACTCTCGACCAAGAGATCATAGTTTGAGTCTTCGATCCGATATATTCAACCAGTTATGATACCTTTGTTCGAACTAAAGATTAAAAGCTCAGATTATCACTTTCACACGTTATACTCTAAAAAGAAATTTGAAATTATATCTATAAATTTTTCTTCGTTTTTTTTTTTAAATTTAAGAATATGTAGAAGCTAAAATTCAAACTGGTATATATTTTAATTGATTGAACTATACTCACGTTGATATTTGAATATTTCAAATGTCCTACATTATATTAAAGTTAAGGAGTATTTCAAATGTCCTACATTATACTAAAGTTAAGGAGAAGATTGGTACAAGTTAACGTAAAAATGATGACGAAATTGATAATAAAGTTTAAAAATATTAACCTCAACGTAGCTCAACTGACTTAAAATATCGTGTTCAAATAAATAAATACATAAAATATGAGGAGTTAAATGTAACCGACAATATAAGAATCGGAGACATTAATATAATTAAAAAAGAAAGTGTGGTGTATTAATTACCACAAGTCTTACTCACAGTAACAGCACAGTAAAACTGTTTCAATTAACGGGAAACGAAAAGACTTGACTCGGCCCACTCACACAAGTCCCAGACCAAAACCTCCATATTCTCGTCCTTTGTAAAGCAGATACGTGGCCCCCACGTCACCCAATATCTTCCACGTCATCCTCATCCTCACCAAATCCCCATAAATCCTCAGTACCATATCCCTACCCTCAACCCCCCCAAAGTCTGAAAGACAGGACAAACCGACCTCCTCTCACCCGTCACCTATCACCTAAACCCACGTGGCCCCTCCCCCTGTGGGCCCCACCTTACGTGGACTCATAATATCGCATGCTGACCCTGGGCCCCACCTTCGCCTTCAACCGACTTCGTACGTCACCCGTCACCCGTCCGTCTCCTTCTTAACTTAACTTAATTAATTATTACTCTTAATTAAACAACAATAAGCATTTGAATTTCCTTAATTAAAAAAAAAAAACATCATAAACGAAAAACAAATTTAATATACTATAGAGGAATTTACATATAGAAGAAGAAGAAAATGAAGAAGCTGCAGAGTCACATTTTCATAATTTTTTCCATTTTTTTTAATCTCTCTCTATCTCTCTTTTCTTTTTCTATTTCGAAATTTAGTTTTGATTTTTACTTTTCATTGAGAGATATTTCTTTAATTTTATACTAAAATTAGGAAAATTTTAAAATAATAATAAAAAAAAAAAAAAAAAAACGGAGGTGGTGGGGCTAAGAAAGTCCTGACTGTGATCTCGAGTGATTTACGGAAGGTACAGATTAGGCTGGTCTTGATCACTCCATTGATTATGACTCCAGTATGCTTGATCAACGGCGTTGGGGAGATCAAACAGAACTTGATGATCACCGTTTGATTGCCAATCCAACGGTCCAAATCCAATGTTGTTTGATCTGTTATTCTGAAGCCCTGATGGATCTACCTGAGCCGTCTGATTCATGTACCCTCCTCCACCGCCGTCTGTGATCTCCTGCATCTTCAGTTCATCGTTAACGTTCATCATTCTCTGCGGCGGCGGCCATTGATTCGCCGTTTGATTTTGAAACGGTTGATGATTATTCATCGTAAACGCCGTCACATCCGCCATGTTACCGAATCCAAACGCCAATGTCTCGTTAGATGATGTGATCAAGCTCGTGAAGCTTCCGATTTCCGAGAAAATTCCGCAGTCCGAAATCGCCGCCGCCGCCGTACCTTCGAAATTATGGTTTGTATTTGTAGTCGGACCAGAGAACAATTTCGTATCCTGTACGTTCAATAAAGTCGACGCCGAATTAGACGACGGAGCCGATACGGCCTCAGTCGCTGCCGCTGCCGCCGTAGTAGTTGTGGCGGTTAAGCTGGAACTCTCGCTACTGGAATGAGAAGTGGATTTGCGTTCACGAAGGGAAGAAGGTGGAGGAGGAGTCGCCGCCGCCGCCGCTACGTCTGAGTTGGACTTAGACTTAGAGGAGGAAGAGCGTTTGGTTTTCCGGCAGCCACCGCCGACGGGTACGTTACGGAGGACGCCACCTTTCGTCCAGTAACGCCGGCAGCTCTTGCAGAAGTGACGTGGCTGAGAGAGATTATAATTATTATAATAACAAAACTTCGTATTGAGAGAATCACACCTTGGACACTTCAAGGCCTGGTGATTTTGATGGTGGTGAAGATGTGGCCGTAGACGACGGTCTCCGCCGCCACCGCCGCCGAACAAGCGACTTCCTCCGGCGATCGAGTGTATGTCTTGCATTTCCAGAGCCAAAACTGAAAGAAATCGAAATTTTCCGGAAAATCTCAGTCACATTTGGGGGAAAAGGAAAACTGAGAAGGAATTTTAATTTCTTTTTTATAATATATAATTTTTTCTTTTTTCTTGGGAGTGTTCGATGGGCTTATGATGATAAAGAAATTTGGGGAAGTGTGTGATATAACAGAGGGAGTCTCTGAATCTCAGCTTCTAAACACTGACAAATATCCCCTGCACAGCTTCAAATGTCTAATATTTTTTTAGTAATATATCAATTTACTAATATGTCCCTCATTTCAATTTACCATATTACCCTTCATATGCAACCTGTACAAGGGAATCATGGGGTTTGGAGTAAAATTTATTCCCTACGCTATTTGAATTTGGCATCAAAAGCCTTCGTTTAGTATGCTTTACCAATTTAAGAGGTATGGAAATCTAGGTTTAGAATAGGGGGCTTAAATAGTGTGTTAATTTTACTTGTTTTCTTTTTTTTTTTTTTTATGATTCTTATTAAAAGTCAATTTGAATATATATATGTTAGAAAATAGATAGCTCGATTTCTTATTCATGTAAATTGAAACTTTTCCTCCTATAAATAAGTTGTAATTAGAAAGCTAAAATCACTTGAATAAAACTTGCTTTCAAATGTCATTTTAATGTGGTTGCTTCTAATAACCACATTAAAATGTTACTGTCTATTAATGATAAATGATAGTAGTTTATCAATGTCTATCACTAATAGACAGTGACATATTGCTATATTAGAAAATACTTTCAACAGTTTTGTCATTCAAAACAATTACCCTTCAAAATAAACCTTTTAAATTTTAGGCTTGAATATTATTATTTTGGTCTTTATACTAGCAGGTTTTATTCGTTTCTGTCTCTATAGTTTTAACTTTTGTCTATTGTTTTAATTTAGGTGTTGTCAAAATGTTCGTTTTAGTCCCCATAGTCTCCCTCATATTCACTCTCTCTCTCTGTTGATACCACTTGCTCTCTTTTAATAACTCTCTCTGTCACTAGCCACTATCGCAAGCAGCCAACACTATTGTTGTCTATTTTTTATTGTAGGTTTTGTGGATTTTTCTTGGAGATCATGAATATTCATTGAATTTAATATTACCCATAATACGTTGGATGTTAGATTCATAATTAGGAGGCGTTTGACTCCTTGTCCAACAAGTTTAAAATCCCTTTTGATTCGGTGTTTCAGTAAGTTTTTGGTAAATATTAAGGTTTCAAAATCCTTTTAGATGAGTTATAATTATCGGAATTTGGTTAACATTTATTATTGTACTTCTAAAAAACAATCATTTTGATCTCTTCATCATTTTCATATTGTTCTCATTTTTTAAATCAAAATTTAACATGATACATCATTCACTAAATTTCTAAAAGTGTACCAATAAATTTTTACAAATGAAGATCAAAACTATAACTATTTTAAATTATATAAACTAAAACATATATTTTTGAAAGTACAATTAATAAAGGTAAATGAAAATAAAAACTTTATATAAATATATTTTTGTTAAAATGAGCTTGTAAGTGATAAGTAATATGACCTTCGAGATCGGAAATTCGATCTACTAAATAAAATAGAATTTATATTTTTTTTCCCCATACATCCAATAGTATGGAAGGAATTTTAGCTTACACTATTTGCAAATAGAAGGTTTTGTGAGGGGTAAAAAGGGGAAGTGGTAGAGGGCTAGTTGGAGAGTAGAGGACCGTACGGTCAAAGGCAAGATCAAGCGATGGATGGACGACACGTGGACGGGCGACAGGAGTAGGTCCTTGTCGACCACACAATCGAGTTGTCGACTTGTCGGCCACACTAATTTATCTGCTAGGCTGAAATCACAAATGGACCACGCGCTGCCACGTTTCAACCATTCATTGGCTAACGAGAAAACATGATTATATAATTCTATGTGTACAGTATTATGGTGCGAGCGGAACCTTATCAAGATCAATAGTAATCAACATTCCATACATAAATTAAATCATATGCGTCCATATCATTTCAAAATTTTCACTATTAACATAAAGTTTTTGATATGTACATCTACTACTTTCCCAAACATTCTTAAAACTTATACATTCGTTACTCGATTATGTCCACAAATCTCAAGTTTACGGAGTTAAACGAAAGTTGGATCATCTCGAAATTATACGTTTTACTGATTTTACAAGGATTGAACGTTTATAAATCTAGATGTGTGATGCTTGTCTGGAGTCACTTTTGCTGATAAAAAATTTTAAAAGTTTATATACGTAACAAGTTGATGATTGTGACTATAGTTGGATTGATCCAAAATATATATGACATTTTTATTTTTAGTGACATGAATGTTGAGTAAGTTTCGTTACTAAAAACGTAAACGTCAACTTCAATTCAAATTTTAATATGTAATGGAGGTTTAAGTATTAATCTATTTTTTTAATGTAAATTGTGGCTTCGGTCGACTATTGTGGAGCCTGATTCTTTTCAGGTGATTCAAGTCTCTAAATGTGATGAGTTTTTAGTTTGAAATGAGATGGTAGATGTTAATAAATGGAGTTTCTGAATTTGATTCCGACCTTTTTCTATAGTGGGAGGATTGAAAGCATAATGATATTACATCGGTATGGCTCTCTCTTCAAATCTCCTAGATTTTGGTATTAACAAAATTTATTTTTAAAAAATAATTTAGTTAAAGACATTAGTAACCTTCCTTACAATAGAATTAGATTTGAATCTATACTTTCATCTAGTTAAACGACGTAGATGATAATTAATGAAAAAAATAGAAAAAATAAATTAAAAAGGTTAAAAGTGTAATTTAGTAAAAGTATAATGTCTTTTATTCTCTTTTCTAAATTCAACCATCACATTTTAGAAAATAAATTAATATTTTATCTACTAGTTACTATCAATGCATATAATGCATTGACAATAGTAAATCAAAATCTACATGGATTTGAATAATTAATAAATAATTAAATCATGATAATCATGGTGATTGAAATAATTAATAATAATAATCAGAGTGATTAGTGCACCCACGATCCATCACCTTCCTTCCTCGAACTTGAAATATATGCAATTAATGCGCCCACCATTCTCTAAGTGTCTTTTTGCCTAACTTATTAATTTACAATTTATCCACCAAATTTATTATAAATTTCACTTTAATTATATAATAATATTTAAAGGACCACAATTTTTTTTTTTTTTTTTTGTGGAGGTAATTAAAAGGACCACAATGTTTTATTATTTAGTGGGTTTCATTGTTCAAATCCTTAATATCTCCCTAATCAACTTTCCATGTGTTTGCATCAAATCACAAAATATTCTTTAATTAAATCATTTGGATTTTTAATACTTATCAATATTGTGGAAATATTATATTATAATATATTTAAGGGGTGATTTATTTGTCACCATAAACTTGTCACTTAATTAAACTTATCTTAGATATGTAACCTTAAAGTTTTAAAAATTTACCTATTCTTAACTTTATCATAAATTATCGCTTGAAATATAAAGTTTTCTCGTAAAAAGTGTAACTAGAGATAAATTTTTTTTTTGAAATTTATGAATTTTTAACGATTACTCCATGGTGAATTTTTGCATACGTCAAAGTTTTTTTTTTTTTTTTTTTTTTAGCAAAATTCTATTTTGTTGAAATTAAGAATTTTATGAAAGACTTCTACATTATTTTTGGGTTAAAATTAGGGTAAATTAGTAAAAAATGAATAGAAGGTAAAAAGTACAACATTAATACAACCACACAAGTTTAGATTAAATTATTGATTTTATTTTTCCTATATTTTAAAAATAATTCGGATCGCCTTTGTTGTATAGATATATTTTTTGGACTATTTTCAAATATAGAAAAATGAGCCAAACTATTTACAAATATATAAAATTTTTACTGTCTATCAACAATAGAATTCTATCGTTGGAGCGATAGACTTTAATATTTTTTTTGTTTATAGTAATTTTTTTAATTAAGCATTGGAGATAAATGTTTATATAGCCGTAGCAATGGAATAAAGATATTATATATATATATAACTAAAATACGATAAATTTCCATTCTAACTTTACTTAATATTCGAAGATGTGAGAATATTTTTAGAATAGATGCAAAATGCATTGTTGTATCATTTGTATGTCAATGTAATTGCAAATTCATTTTTAATTACTTTTAAATATATACTTTTAATACCTTTAACATTTTGATGATAAGATATGTTGAACTAGTACCACACACGTAATGATATTACGTTCTCTTCTTTTTGTATAACATACCTGTAAAATTTGATAACGTTTACAAATAGTAAAGTAGTACGATACTCCTATAATTTAATGCCACACAATTGCAATAGTGAAACAAGTTGGAATAGATCATTCAATTTATTATAAAGTTTGGTTGGATCCCAAATCTAGGGTTTGGGTTTCCTAAGTTTTCTTTTTATAGAACTCTTAATTGACTTATAATAATGGAAAAAGGAAGACAACTTGAATCCAAACAAACAATAAAAACAAACTATAACAAGTAATAAGAAAAATGAATTCTTACTTTATATGTTTCATATGTAGCTAATTTTTATTAGTTTAAAAATTACCGATCTTAATAAAATGAATCACCTGATATGAAAATTCTAGCAATTTGAAAATTATGAATCTTTTGTTGAATCTCTAATATCAAATTCTAAAACCCCCAAATCAATTGAATGTCAATCTAGAAAGAAAAATTAGATTTGTATTACCTTTTGACCGAAGACCATGAGATAAGGAGAACTAGTTCTTACTTCAAGTTTTAACAATCCACAATCAAGTTGATTAGACCTACCTGAATATTATTGGCATGCAACCGTTGCTCGAATTATAAATTGGTGATGAAGCTCTGTCATCCTTTAGAGGATTTTCATTCAGAAACCCTAAAAAAAAACAATAAAAAGAAAACTCCAAACTAATTTTGTACAACCCAATGGTCAGGCTTTAGATTGCCTCCCAAAATCCTAATGTGTGTCACATCATAAATTTTAGGGAAATTACTATAAACAGAAAAATATCAAATTATTTATAAATATATAAAAATTTTACTGTCTATTAGCGATAGACTGCAATAAAATTCTATCGTGGTCTATCGCTGATAGACAGTAAATTTTTCTATATTTGTAAATAGTTTTGCTCATTTTTCTATATTTGAAAACAACTCTAAATTTTATAAAATGACAAAAACACCATTATTTAATATGTATTAGAAAGGATAAAATTGAAAACAATGAACCTACATTTAAATTTTATATATATATATATATAATAACTTTGAGCTCTTGATGATTCATATCATCACATCTTAAAAACAGTAATTTTCTCCTATTTTGGTGTGCGCTATTGTTCTTCGGCCATTTAAGCAAACCTTTGTAAAAGGAAGAAAAATTCATGGACCGACCTATCATTTCCTACCCTAGAAGAACGACGAAGATCACTCCGTCTATAATTTTGCCACGTGTACTTATAAAAATGAAATGCATTTATGAAATAAATATTACAATAGTGATGTGTGACCCACAAAGAAAATGAAGAAATTGTGAGAAAGGAAATTAAATTAGGTGTTATATTTAGTGGGAAAGGAAAGAGTCAACAAGCATTAGGGTTTGTGACCTTTTGGGTGAAGGGAGTTGATATATGCATGCTTACACATCATAAAACAAAACAAAATAAATAAATAAATAAAATGTGTTTAATTATGATTGGATGTGAAATAAAACCCTAGTGCCCTACAAGTAACTGTAACCCTAGCTAGATGCTTTATTTATTTATTTATTTATTTATTATTATTATTATTAATTTAAAAAAAATTATTCCATAATTGAGTCCACTATTTGATCAAATTTGACAATAAATGTAATTATTGAACTACACTACACATTCATCATTTCTCCACTTGGATTCTATTATTTCACCTACACCAGCTTTTTTATGTTTATTTATTTATTATTATTTTTTATATTCATGAGTGTTCGAGCTAGTTTACGTGCATTTCGACAACTTATTTATATTTACCAGAGTGTCCTTCATTTGTTGTGTTTGAAAATTTAAGCTTTGACATGACCCGAAATTTAAAAAAAATAAAAATAAAAAATGATTATACTTATTTTATTATTTATCAAACTACCCTCTAATATTTCAAATTAATCTATAATATTTTTAATATATCCATATAACCAAAAAGTCAAATGTTATTCTAGTTCCCATCCAATATATATTGTCAAACTAAAAAATAAGTGTTATACCATAATGACAATACATTTTTTTTTATTCATCTCAATTTCAAATTTAGTTATATAAATTTTTATTATATTGATACAAGTGATAATATAATGACGAAGTATATTTATTTAAGAGTAAGGACAAAATATACCATTTAAAGAAAGTTACAAAAAGAAAAGAAAACCTAATTCTTAAACCGTGTTTATTATTATAGTAGCTTCGTGAACTTTAAATTTAGCATAGTTTGATGCCTTTAAAATTACAAAACTATTACGATTAAAATCTTAAGATTATAACGACATTACTTGAAAAAAAAAAGTTAAAAAGTATTTTTTTAAAAAAAAATATATCATATAATTTGAAAAGTAAAAGCAAGAAGATTTTGAATTTAGCTTATTTTTATTTTCAAATAGTGTTTGATCGATTAGTACATAAATTTGAGAATAACTTTTTAAAAAAATTGTGTTAGAAATTAGAATGGTAATTAGTGATAATTGAGATTTTTTTTATTTATTTATTATTTTTTTTTGAGAATATGCAGTCTAAAATTGAAGCCCTAGGGAATGGGGCCCACCGCACCTACTCACAGAAAATGTGTCCTTTGATTCTTCCATCTCTCTTCACCAAAATGTCTTTCAAAATTTAATTTCTTCTCACACCGCCCAAATACCCACCATTTTTTCTTTTTAAGAAAATTTAATAACTTATTTTCTCCATTTCTTACAATAATTTATATATTTATTAATTAATTCAATTTTAAATTTCAAAAATGACTTATTTTAGTTTTAAAAATTAGTTTGATTTTTTAAAATATTAGTAAAAAATAGACAACAAAATAATAAATTCAAAGGTGAAATGAATATTTATAGGCTTAAATTTTCAAAAACAAAAAAGCAAAAGCAAAATGGTTATCAAATGGGACATTAATTTTCACATGTGTAAGAGGTATAATCAAAATAATTGTTTTCAAATATAAAAAAATGAGTTAAACTATTTATAAATATAGAAAATTTTACTGTCTATCAACAATAGATCGCGATAAAATTCTATCGCTGACAGACAGCGATTTTTTTTTTTTTTTTTATATTTATAAATAATTTGATATTTTTTATGTTTATAGTAATTTAAAGCCTACAACTTTTATAGATAAAAGATTTATTAACATTCTACAAGTCGATATTTTGAATTTCTCCTAACGATTGTTTAAGTAACAAAAAGAGATATTTATTAGTAACGTGACAATAAAGTTTTGCATATTTTTACTTGAATTGTTATGAATAATTTGCTTATGTGTGTGATGTTAAAGAATAATTGTGAATTTTAATGGTTGATTCTCTTATATGGTTACTAATCTATGATATTTACAAGTTAATAATTTGTCATATATTGAATTTTTAAAGAATAAAGGTTACCTAGTCAAACTAGTCCTAAAATTTTGAAATTTTGAAATTTTAGATGATTTTAACAAGATTTTTTTTTTTAAAATTTTAAAGAAGGACAAAATAATTCAACTTTAATTACATTATTTTGTACAATTTATTTTTTCCACTTTAGGTGGGGTGAGGGTACACACAAGTATGGTGGAGCCGAGGCAGACCAAAAAATTACCAGGATAGTAAAGGTGAAAAAAACAGGGCTGTGAGTCACAGCCATTGCTTGATTTATTAGAGAGGGTAAAATCCAACCGTCTTGGTGGGACCGTCATTGTGGGTGACCGTAACAGTAGAGAAATCCAATCTGGGGAGTCTTTATCATCAGGAAATATTGCTGACGTCCCCCCCCACGTGTGATTATAATTTATATTCCCTAACTGATTTTCAAATTATTTCGTACAAAAATTTCCAAAATTCATTAATCTTATTTTCATAATGTTTGATTTAAATTATTGAGGAATATTACGATAAAATAATTTTGTGGATTCTAGACGTTGTTCCATATAAATTGGATTATAGTATGGAATAATTGGTTAGTAAAATCTAAATTAGATATCGATCATTTAAGAAATTAAAAATCAAGTGCATGTGATCAATATTAAACATCTTTTGCTTACATTCTACTAATTTTAAACATATACTATAAATAAATCGAGAATAATAAAATTTATATGTGTTAGGGGTAATTTTGAATTTAAGTAAACTCTGAAATGAAAAACATATAGTGTCAAAGGGTAAAATTGAGACAGGATGAGTCCAATACAGGCTAAACTCTGAATAAGGATTCGACTTTAAAAGTCTAATCGGAAATTCAACTAAACTAGTGGAAGGAGGTGATGAGGATAAATGACTCACCTCGTCTTTCGTATGGGGCCGAGGTGGGTCTATTCCTCCACAAGACAACTCTTTGCAAACCCTTGGTTTATTCTCCTTCTGGTTGGTATGATTCAGCCTTCACCAGTCCAATTGGAACACTGTAGGTTTATCTTTCTTATAAATACTTCATTATGTCTTTACGAAAAGTAAGTTCATCTTCCTCCTCTAGAAAATTTGTTGCATTTGATATGTTGGACTAACTTTGTAATGCCCCGAGTTTAGGAGGGGGACGTGAATGAATCAAGATCACATCTAAATGAAAAGAATCTTAAGCACATGAAAGTATATTTAAGAAAGGTTTATAAGAACTGAAAGTTACTATTTATACCAACAAGATGCACCTTTCTTTTCAGTGGCTTAATCACAATAACTCCACAATTATGAGAATTTTCCTTTCACTCTTAGAAGCATTCAAGACAGGTAAGGATGACGTAGTCGGGTCGCAGGGGATGCAGGGAATGTCGGGGCCATCAGTTGCCGAATCCAAATTCTGAATCCTCAGCCTGGGGCGTTACAAAGTTCAACATCAAAATGTTGTAGAAAGCACTACACTAGTACACAACTCTTTCTCTTTTACAAGTGACCTCATCTAGGTCACTTCATTCAGAGTTATCTTGTTTCAAATATCGCTTCGTTTTAGTCTTTTTTTTATTCTAGATTTTTCTATTTTCAAAATTACAAATTTACTGTTGCTAAACCCGTGATGGGTAAGTGTTATTTTCTTTTACTAAATTTTGTGATGAAGTTAAAATATTAATATTAGGTAAAAGAACAAATTTTTATTTAGTTTTTTATATGATTAGAAAGTGGTTATATAGATATACAATAGTAAAAGAAGAAGGAATTGAAATGACACTGATTTTTGGAAGTGTGAACACAACAGTTTGTTTGATAGAAACAAGTTCACATGCAAATGGGGTCCAATATTAGGCTTTTGCTCTCTTTCTCTCTCTACAAAAATTTCTAACCCTATTTCTCTCTCATCCTAATTAGCCCTACCCTCAACATGATAGCCTGTTCCTTTTTTGCCCCCCTCTAAAAATTCCATTAAAATAAATAATTTAATTTTTAGATTATTTGTGCAACTTAATTGTTTTAGTAGGTTATTTGTGTTCTAATTTCTTTTTAAGATTATTTAAATGTCCTTATAAAGTTAAGCATTATTACAATTCACAATTTGATGGAAAACAACTTTACAACTTTACTATTCAGAAGTTCTTTTCCCCTTTAAAACTCCCAAATAGTAATAGCATGGACTAGGTTTTTTGTCCATTTCTTTAAATATGTTTAATTTATTTGTTTTTGTAAATTGCTATAGTTCATGAACATATATACAAATTAGGTTGGAGCTCATTTTTAGTTATTGTATACTACCTTTCTAACTATTTTAAAAATTTTTACAGATGGAAAAAATGTCAAACTATTTATAGAAAATAGCAAAAAAAAAAAATACGAATAGACATTGATAGACTTCTATCAGCATCTATCGGTGATAGACTCCTACCATTTCTATCACTGATAGACCTTGATAGATTTCTATCAGCAACTATCATAACTATCTAAAAATTTTGCTATTTTGTGTAAATAGTTTCCTTATTTTTCTATTTTTAAAATTTTTCCATATATATATATATATATATTATGATTTTAATTTTATTTTTAATTCTTATATGGTTCGGTTACGCATTGTTAACCTAAATGTTCTAATATTTCTATTGTGGCTAATTAACTTAATCGTTCTGGTTTAGTATTGAATAAAAAAACTAAATAAAAATACACGAGATGTGTTAGGTAAATGAAAGGTAGTTTGTATAGACAAAATTTGTAAAGTTTAACCAAATCCTAGGGATAAGTTAATTATTTAACATTTTTTTATCTCTAACAATTTAAGGCATGTTTGTCTCCACTATTATGAGTTGTTAACTTCACTCCTTATTTGACCAAATGATACTTCACTCCTTATTTGACCAAATGATATTATTTTTTAACTCACTTGGGGCCCACAACTTAAAAATATTAATTTCATAACTTATTAAGTCCTTATGCTATAGACTTCACAGCTAAACAACTTCTTAAACTTAACAACTTTTGTCCGACTAAATAATTCTACTTACTGTCTCAAATGTTTGCCTTAGTCTTTAAAAACAAATGTCTCAAATCCGTCATGACTTATCAGGGCTTAGTTGAAAAAAAAAACATACACAATTAAGATTAATTGAGAGTAGATCCATGCACTCAATCATAAAATATAAATTTTGCCAGTTTGAACCTAACTTAACTAATCTGTGCATATATCATCTTACCTCACATGCTGTTGAACTAAAAAAGAAAAACGATAATAAAACATAAACTTTGACTGTCACACCTTTGAAAGTGTATGAAATCATCCGTCATCAAATAGATAAGATACGTAACCGAAATGTATAAGAACAAGAAATACATAACCATCTCGAACATAGTTCAAGTAGTTAGATACTTGTACTTTCTCTTACTTTTCTTTTCCTTTGAGTTCAACAATTGTAAGAATGAAAGATCGAACTATCAAACCTTTGTAATAGTAATCATGTTTCATTTACACTAAGCTATATTCGAGTTAGTTTTTGTACTTCCTCTTAGAGGTTATAGTAGTGACGTAATATTTATTATAAGGAAAAAGAAAAAGGAAAATGTTGGAAGGTATCACAATCAAGAAGATTGGGAAAAAGATATGGGTTTGGAAGGAAGAGGGTTGGTTGTGTTGTAATGGCTAATGGCTAATGGCTAATGGGTGTCGCTGTCTTAAGCCACCAACTATGGGCTCAGGCCCAGTCGGTTGGAATGGGGACACTGACATTTCCTTTTACTTGGGCCCACTTATCATGTGATTTTTGGGCCCACTCACTTTCTAAAATAATAATATTCCAAATAATATTTTATAATTCTAATTAATTACAACCAAATTAATTATGAAATTGTGTAATTTTTATTTTCGCTGACCTGGCTGTTCTTGTTTTCCAAGAGCCAAATGTCTAGTCTCTCAGATTTTATGGGTCGCTGTCTTCGAGTTAGGACAAAGCTTCTTCATTTTTAGGGTAATTTTCATTTTATTTTGCTTTTTTAGCACACTCATAATAATTCATTTTACATTTTTTTAAGAGTGATTTTGAATTATTAAGGAAAAAAAAAATTCTTTTTTCTTCCCAAATATATTTGGTCTCTAAGTTTTAAAATATTACATATTTAATCCTTAAGTTCAGAGTTTGGTTTCAATTGAGTCCTTAAGTTTCAAAATATTACAATTTTACTCTTGAAATTTGAGTGTTGCTTCAATTTGGTTCATAGATTTCAAACTTTTATATTTTTAATCTCGATTTTTCGTTAAAATCTAGGGACCAAATAGAAACTACATCCAAGATTTAACAACCAAAAAGATATATATTAAATAATTAGTGGAAGAATCATTTAAAGCTTCTAGATCATCGTCAAATGTCGTTATTTAAAAATATTTTTTTTTTATAATATGTAAAACAAGGGGATTGAACCTCAAACTTCGATGTTGATAATTTAATTTTATGATAGTTGAGTTATACTCATGTTGACATTTAAAAATAAAATTAAAATCACTCTAAAACATATTTTAATTCATTTTATTTTTATTTTCCACTTAAAAGTTATATTTTTAAGAAGTTGAAATAACTTTACTTATCAAGAATGCTTCTAAAATTCTATTTTTCAAATATTTTTTTTTCTTAGGATACTTTAGGAATGTCGAACTAATTTGGTAAACCTTAATTACAACAACATTCAATAATCACCTTTATAAATTAAGCGTAGGTTGAAAAATACAAAAGATAATAATCATCCTTTCAAATGTCAATAGTTTGATTCCCACAAATTATAACCGTTAGACGTTCAGTTCAATTGTTAAAGTTATGGAAATGAGTAGAGCCCGTTCGGATTGACTTTTTAAGTGTTTATAAACACCTTTTTTACGCTTAGAAAGTCAATCCAAACGGTCTCGCAATCAAAAAAATTTTCATTCTACACAAAAGAGTCCACGAGAGATGATGTCAAAACTGCAATAGAGTTGCCAACTTTATTTTCCTTTGTCGGTGAGAAACAAGAACACCTAACATTTACAGGCAACAAATTAAAAAGATTTTACCAACAAAAATATAAAATTAAAACTTTAATTAAATAATACTATTCATAATTGTTGAAGTTTTTATGTTGTGGTGCTTAATTTGACCTTCCTAATAACATAGAACCCAAATGAAATAATACTATTCACTAAAATAGTAAAGCAAAGCATCAATGAATACAACTTTTTTGCTTCCTTATTAATTGCCCTTTGACCCATAATTGTACTCTACAAGAAATTACCCCATCATTTAAGTTGATTCCAAAGATGCATTCAATAATTAATTGTGCTTTACATGGTAATTAGGACATAAATTAGACTTAATCCATTACAATTTCTTGGTCCCCTTATTTCCTTGCAACAAACTTTAATTAAAAATAAAATAAAATTTAATCATTTACCTTAATTCTCATTAATTGTTTCACAAAAATTTTGATTTCTTTTCAAACTCAATGGTTGAACTAATTACTTTCCAACATTAGACATCTATTCTTTAGTTTAACAAAATAATAATAGTAATAAAACATGTCCCAAGATATATATTTTCTATAAATGAGCTAATTAGAGGAGTTTTAAACTCGTATGAGAAATAAAAAGATATTAAATTTTATTTTTTAAAAAAATATTAAATTTCGAAGATGTTGGAATAGATGATAAAAATAAAAAACGTATACTTAAATTATGTCATATGTATTTGTTTTTGTTTTTGTTGAGTTCAACAATACGTGAACGTGAATATTTGAAATTCTGACTTTTTGGTCAATGATGTATTTCTTAACTAGTTAAGTTATAAAGAAATTTTTACAGATAGAAAAAATGTTAAACTATTTACAGAAAATAGCAAAAGAAATACTGATAAACATTGATAGACTTCTATGCATCTATCAATGATAGACTTCTATCATTTTTATTATTGATAGTCTATCACAACTATTTAAAAATTTTACTATTTTATGTAAATAATTTTCTTTATTTTTCTATTTTAAAATTTTTTTCTAAGTTATAATAATAAAAAAAGGGATCACTAAATTGGTTTTTTCCCAAGAAATTCAAATGCCAACCAAAATATTTGAAAATTCAAGAATAGGGGGGGAAAACATAAAAAAAAAAAAAAAAAAAAAATACAATATCAAAATGTGACCTGAAAATAAGAAATAATTGAACAAAATATTTTCCATTTAAATAGAATAATAAAAAAATGGGAATTTTTGTTGAAACAAAAATAAAAAAAGGAATTAAATCGGAGGGAAAATTGTACAAATACTGAACTACCAAAAAATGATATTCTTGAGAAATAAAATAAGGAAAAAAGTACTTAAATGGAGAAATTAGGGTTTCCGATAGATCCGGGAGCCCGGTTTGCAAAAATCCAAAATCTAAGCCGTCTCTTTTGGTTTTTTTTTTTTTTTAAAAAAAAAGGTCGGGTCGCTGTCTCGACCCACCCACAATCATATTTAGGATTAGTTTGAACCGATTTTCTAAGGGTATGTTTGAGAGTAATTTTAAAATCATCAAAATCACTTTTGTCATTTTTAAAATCACTAAAAAACAATTTAATTTTCAATTTTATATTTTTAAATGCAATTTTCAATCATCAAAATTAGTTTTGAAGGATTAAAAATATATTTCACGGTGATTTTGAAAATAACTAAAAACATTTTAGCCATTTTAAAATCACTCCCAAGACATACCTAAATATTTAAAAAAAAACTATTTTTAAGTATAAAAAATATTTTTAAACAACAAAAAGTAATTCTAAACATACTTTTATTTGGAGTTAAATTATTAAAAATAACACTAAATTTAAAACTGTATATAACATCATTAATAACTCAATTTCAATTATATTTTTATTAACATCATTACTTTCATTTATTTTAACTCAAAAAGATATCGTTTACATCATTTACAATGTTATTCACAAAATTATTTTATTCACACGTTAGATCTCACATTAATTAAAAACATGACATTATTAATAATATCACGTTACACTTCAATAAACACATCAACTGTTGTGCTAATTTACATTCATAATTTTAATGAAAAAACGTGCTAGGTATTTTTTTTAACAGTATTAAAACTTTAGGGTTAAAATGAAACTTCTCACGATTTAAAAGTATAATTGAAACTCACTCTATACCAATAATGTAACCTTTTATTTCTTCTTTTAACCAAAAATATATTGTTGTTTTATTATTTAGATATTTTGATATCTCTTTTATTTATAAATAAAATCATATTAAATTAGCTAGATTCTAGCTATATATATATATATATATATATATATATATATATATATATATAGGCGTTTATAACAAATACATGTTGAGATAATGACTTAATTTTAGGATTGAAAGTGAATATGAAAGCTTACTTAAAATATTAATTAAGCAAATCTAAAATATAATTTAATTCTTATGGTAATTATTTCTAGGGTAATTGCAATGGGTAGCATTTTAAGGGATAATAATTAAATTTATATTGATATTTAAAAAAAATTGCAAATATAACAAAGTCATGGTCTATTGCCGATAGACTTCTACTAGCAATATGGTCTATCACTGATAGACTCTTACCAGTGATATGGTCTACTGCTGATAGACTATATAAATTTTGCTATATTTGCAACAAAAATTGCATTGTATTATATCTTCTAATATTTTGGGTATGATAGTTGTATTTGCAACTGTTCCTTATTTCTGTTAATATACATCTTTTAATACAACAATTGTAGAGATGAAGATTGAATTTCTGACATTTAAAAAAAGAGTGCATGTCAATTAATACTTATCTAAACAAAATTATAAAGTTAAATTAACATTATTATTAAATAATAGTTAGATTGAAATATTTGGATGGCTATTAAAACAAACTTAATTTGTGTATATTAGGAGGTGCACATTAATTTAGAGATATGGACAAAAATGTAAAATGGATATCAATAATAATGCACAAAAAATTGTGAATATGTATATGTCTTTGTCTTCTTAATAGTGAGAAAATTTGGTCCCAAAGACAAAGAGGCCACTAAATGGGAAGGGCATGTGATTTTTTTTGTTGTTTTTTTAATTTAATTTTATTTATTTTATTATCTCTCTCTTCTTTAATTTCTTTCTCTTTGTTGTATTTATAATTCAAACTAACTAAACCCACTTCTTTTCTTTGTCATATTCCTTTTTTTTTTTTTTTTAAATTTCTTTTCATTTTAATTATGTCTTCTGATCTCCCCCACCCCACCCCTATTTTTCTAATTCATGGGTTTTTTTTTTAATTATTTTAAATATTGATTTTTTTTTTTAAATTTTATGTGTTTGTATTAAGTTTGAAAAATAAAAGATTTGGGATTTATCAAGTTTAATAATTAACTAAATTTGGGATTGCAAAATCCTCACTTTGAGAAGTTTCACACACTTTAAGCCTAAGGTGGTAAATATTTTTAAAGATGGTAAATAGTAGAGGGAAGTTCTATTATTGAAATAACTCGTTTATGGGTACTTATAATTTATGTGATTTAATTACATTAGGTATACAAATATAGCTTAGATGGGAGATTGTTAGATGTATTTTAAAATAAAAATATGTATGATTAAAATATGGGTTATGCATGTGGATTAGTATTTTGTCACATTAGGTTATTTTAATTGATTGGGTTCTATTATGTGATCTAATTAATTGAGGCCATAGATTCCTAATTGAGTATGGACTTAATTGATAGAAGTTTATTACTAGATTGATTAGGGTTTAATGGAAACCCTAATTGAACTAATATATAAAGAGACCTTAGGGCTATGAACCATCATGAGTTGGCTTAGTGGTGGTGAGAACATAAAAAAAATGCCAAAGGGTTAAGCTTAAACTTATAGAGAAGTGATAGGTCATAGATTGAAGTAGGGGAGAGAAATAAAATGTAAGAAGTGATAGAGGTGTAGATATACGGTAAGAACATTTAAATTTTTTTTTTTTTTTAAAGTAAGGGTACTAATGCAACTTTTGAAAGTTTATAGGTATTTATGCAACGATGTATTAACGATTTATGTTCATATATTAATAGTAAGGGTATGTTTGAACTTTTCTTTAAGTTTAAGGGTATTTTCGAAACTTTTGAAAGTTCAAGTATATTTTTGAAACAAAATACTAACAGTTTCCATCCAAAACTAACTGTAAGGGTGTTTTTTTTAACTCTTTTTTAAAGTTTAAGGGTATTTTTTAAACTTTTGAAAGTAGTATAGAGTTTAAGGCTATAATTTGATAAAATCATCATAAATTAAACGTTAGGTACTATTTACGAAGTTTTATCAAACTATATTAGTTAAACTCTAACTTTCTCCAAATCATGGAGACCAAATTTATAATTCTTGGTCTATCGAGGTTTATCGCAAATAGATAGTGAAACTTTGTTATATTATGAATATTTTTTGTTCATTTTTCTATATTGGAAAACAACTAAATTAGTAATGGATTTTTAAAAAGTTACTAAATTTTATTAGACCATTTTTAAAAAACAAAAGTCTAAATTACATTAAAACAAATTTTATTCATAAAAATTAATTATAGAATTTATTTTTATTATATAGAAAATTTATAATTTTTTTCAAACCTTTTACACTATTTTTGTTAAAGTATAACCAACTAGGGTTAGATACATATTCAAAATTTTTATAAAAAATTTATCAATATAATAAAATAATTAGAAATACACGTGCAATGCACGTATTAAAAAACTAATATTTTAAAATGCTTCTTTAAAAATTAAATAAATAAATTAGGACATATCCCCTATAAATAAAAGGTCTAAATTTAAATGAATTATAAAGGTTAATGGACACAATGGAATGAGTTGGAATCGCAATTATGGCAACTGATTTGTCTGTGGGAACCGAAAAAACTGAACTTTAAATATTTTATTTTATTAATAATTAATTGAAAGGTTAGTTTAAAAATTTTAAAAAGGAAAATATTAAATAGGGGAAATTACCGCAAAGGTCAAAAGAAGAATGAATGAGAACTTGAAAATGTAAGAGTAGAATGAAGGGGCAATTACGTAATTTGAAGGGAATTCAAAACGTCGCCGTCAGGTCAGCTTTGCATTGAATAAAATAAGAGTGAAGGCATCACATTGTGCACATGCAAGCCAAGCCTTTCCCACCCAATTCCCAACTTTGAGTCATTATTATTTTAGATATTTTTCTATTTTAGATATTAAATCAAATGTTTATCCATTTTTCCCTTTTCCATTTTATTACATTTTCTATAAATAATTTTATGGGTCTCTTTCATTTATTTAATTCTTCCTTATATGTTATATGATATCTCAATCTCACTTCTCCCTTTACCAAAATAAAAGTTTTGTTATTATTGTTTAATTTGAATGAGTCTATTTTTACATTTTATTTTATTTTTCAAAATAAATAAAGAAATTGGGTAAAAATTAATTCCATAGTAGAAGTAATAAAATACCTAATTTCCAACTCCAATAGGGACTGAATTAAGAAGATACAACAATTACAAAAAAAACTATATAGTTTTTGATTATTTAATACATACCTTCTTAAATTAAGAGTAATTTTCCCTCTAGATTTTATTATAAAACAACATAATATATCAATTTACCATTCTATACATATCACCTAGGACGTTCAAAATGCCTAATTACTAATTAATTTAAGAAACGTGTAAATTAATACAATTATTTATTTTAAAAAAACTGACGTGTGACCTCTTTTCATCTAATCTAAGATTTCAAATTTATTATATTATTATTAGAATAGAAAAAAAATCTGGGAAACATATTTTGGATATGTTGGCCTGGGCTGAAGTTAGCGAGATGAAAGGCTAGGCCCAAAAGAGTTTATGGGCCGAGATTGAGAAAAGAAAGAGTCCAAAATTTAGTCTATTTTAGGGAGGGGCCGCGCGAACGCAGGCCCCCACTAGAACAAATTATGACGTAGGCTCTGCCACGTGGGCAGACCTTAAGCTGGCACCCCTCCAGAGTGCAATGGAGGTCACCAGCGTAGGACATGAGCCTTATTGATCACCCATTGACCCCGTCCAGGTAAGTATGTTCTAAGGTTCACACTTGCTTCTTTTTTATACTTCCATTTCCACGCTTCTTTTCCTAATTCTTTCGATGTGGGATTTCAGTCACTCACTCAAACTCACCTCCTGCCTTAGCTCCTTCAAATCATTTAAAGCATAATGCACTTTTGGTTCGATTAGTATCTATTTAATTCCTAAAATTTTATGACCGTTAGTTGACTAACGAAAAAGTAATATAAATATGTTGAATTAACAAATTTTAGTGTAAGATACGTAATTTTAAAATAAGTAATAACTTCACGTTTTCTTTTTAAATGACTAGTGACAATTATCAATTACGTTCTTTTGAGGTATATAATGGTATGTAATTTATAAAAGTTGGAAGGCGTTTTCATCATCCCTCGTGATGTAATGTGTTCATAATGATATATGATCCAAAAAATGGCAAATATTAAAATCATTAAAACAATGTTATTAAACGAAAAAAAAAACATAAAAATTTAAAAGTTCATTTCAAACAAGTATTTAATTTCTAAACTAACCAAGTCATTCTTATTTCCAACTTTTCTTCATCTACAACCTAGAGATCATCGACTCGTATCAATGTCAACCAAAACTTCAAGACATGAATAGAATAAAATTCGTCATAACAGTGCAAAAATAGGTCCATCATTGACAACAACCATTTGATGAGTTTAGTTGCAAGTTCAATAGAAAATCCACTTTTCCTTCCATCTCAAGTGGTTTTCAACCCAAACTGGTTTTAATGTTCAAACTGAGAAAGAATGATACTCAAAACATACAGGAAGATTGCTAGTTTAACTCAATAGAAGTAAGTAGTAACACCAAAACGAAGAACACAAGTATCTCATCTTCATCTCATGGTTCTAAAAACACATTTTTCTTCAAAATAATGCCACCAAATTAACTGCCAAAAGGAGTTCTGGTGTATTCAGGCATGTAACCAACACAAAAGATGTTAGAGGTATATGTACATCCATGGCCTTTTCCTGCACAAGCAAAAGATAAACTGTAAAAGAGCGCCGGCGATTCTCTGCACATTTCGCTTTCTAAGCTTTCAGACAGCTTCTTCTTCTTCTTCTTCTTCTCTTCCTCCCCCTCCTCTTAACTGTTGGATTGCATTATACAACTTCCTCCGAGACCCGACAGAGAATACACCAATCTCTTTAAGATCTTCAATGGTCAGCAGTGGCAAAGCCTCCTCATCCACCTCGTGCATCTCAAACACACCAGCATACTTGCCAAATCCAACCTCCTCTAACCATCTACCAACAGCATTCATATCATCGTCTTCTAATCTCATCTTATCCTGCACATTGCTAGATTTACGTCGAGCCTTCTCACCAGTGAATTGTGCATTGTTGTTTAACTCACACTCTCGATGCGTTGGTTGATCAATGCCACATTCCTCTTTACTAGTGGTTGGTGTCTGGTGATCAGAGGAGTCACCAAAACCATTAGCAGAATTACCTGTCCCCTCACATTCTTTCTCATCCATCGAGCAGTCGTCCGAGCTATGTTTCGAGCTCCAACTACCAGCAAGAATGGCATAACCAATGTTTTTGCTGCGTCCCCGTCGCTTCTTATCTCTACATTTCCTAGTCACATCACTGAACTTCAGTCTGGATTTGGTCATATCAATTAACTCGGTTGAAGTTGGACATTCCATAGGGAGTTCTGAAGAATTGGGGTTATTTTTGTTCTCTTCACTCTGCTGCAACTCTGTTGAAATTTGTGGAGAGACACCCAACTCAGAAACTGTAAGCTTGGGAGATGATGGCTCCAATTCTCCAAAAACAATGGGGTTATCTTCATCACCCACAGTCTGAACGAAATCATGTTTCCACTCCTTATGAGCTAACTTTTCTCTTGAGTTATGAGAAAACCCACAGGCCCAAGCTGCAGATATGTCCCCAATTTCCCCTAGCCTAACATTTGGACGCCTTTGTCTCTTCGAACTCACCACATTCATAACCAACATGATTCCTAGAAACCAAAGAACAAAACTTACACAAAAAAAAACCCTAATTCAAAAAAGAACAAAAATTGAGTCTCAGTTCCACTTCGATTCACGCTACATTAGCTTCAGATAAATCACTCAGCATTCAAAAGGAACACACAGAAAGAAATCCCAACATCGCGAAATGGGTAATTTACAGCAAGAAACAGAATCAAACGAAACAATCCCAATATAATCCCAATCCGATAAGAAACGAAAATCCCAGAAATAGTTTCAATCGAAAGGAAAAATGGAAGAATCGAACCTTAAATCGGTGAGACCTTCCACCACAGAGTGAAAATTCGAGTGTGTTTCTTCAGTTCCAACACCAGGGATCCTGGATTTCTGTCCACGAGAACTGGTTGGATTGGATAATCAGGACTTGTCGCTGTACGGCAAATCGTACGAATTCGCTCCAAGGGACAAAAGAGAGGGAGAAATCAACGTTAAGATAAAGAAGAAAGATCCAATTCACAAGTGGGTTTTGCTAATTTTGCTCTTTCTCTCGGATTATAAGACGGATTCAAGAATGGGAAAAGAGGAAAAGATTGACGAAGACACTTGACATCGAAAGCTTTCAATTGGGTCAATGGGAAAGTATTGGGTACATGGTTGTGCAGGGGGGTGCGATGTAAGATCGGCGTGGCGAGATGTGATTAGAGAAATGGAAAGGTTGCAGAGAAAAATGGAAGAATGGTTAACAGAGGATGGTTTTTGGGGGGAGACAAGAGATTTTAAAGAGGAAACTGTGGGGAAAGGGTGGAATTGGAGAATAATTGGAAGAAAGAAGAAGGAAAGAAGGGGATTGTCGTGGAAGGTTCTTGAAACTCCCAATGGATAAGTATGAGGAACATTGGCTTTTTCAAAATTTCAAAACAAAAGTTACAGCACATAGATAAGGCTGAAAACACTTTGCCTTATATTACTTTTATTTATTTATTTATTTTAAGAACAAAGATTCCAAGTATAAATTTACTGTAGCTAACATACTTGCTCGGTTTTGACTAATAAATTTATCTTTAAAATTTTGGTTTATATATACACTTTAGTTTTATATTGACTTTGGTTCATTTTAGTTTTTATATTTTTAACTTTATTTTATTTTGGTCATTGAACTTTCAAAAATAATCATTTTGATACCTTAAAAATAGAGTCAAAATGAAAATGAAATGACCAAAATGGTCGCTTTTTTAAAATATAAGGACCAAATAGATATTATGAAGGTATAGAGACCAAAATGAACAAGAGTTGAAAGTATAGAAACCAAAATGAATGTTTTAAAATTAGAGGGGCTAAAATAAACCAAACTCAAAAGGATGAGGATTAAAGTGGTATTTAAATCTTAAATTTTTAATAGTGTCTAACTAGTTTTAAAATTTGACTGTTTTCAAATATTAAAAAAATAGTCAAATTATTTGTAAATAGTTTGATTTTTTTCTATTTATAATAATTTCCTTTTATAATTTTTATTTTGCGTTTAATATGTTTCTCATTTTTTTTTTTTTTTTTGGTATCAAATATTTTCCTGGGGAAAATTTTGATAGTTATTTGATCTGGTTAGATAAAAATGAAAATTTTATGTCTAATGTTTTTTTTAGTTGTGTTTGTTATATTTAACATTTTTTATAATGATTTTCGTCCTTCCTAAAATAACATTTGATTTTGTAGCTAAATTCTAAAAATACAAAAATAAATATTTAAAAATTATTTTCTTTTTAAGTTTTCAAAACTTGATTTAGATTTTAAAAACGTACCCATCAAAATAAATAAACTCTTGGGTAGAAATAATATTTATAAGTTTCGTTTTTAAAAACTAAAGAGTTATCAAGTGAATATTATGTTTTAAATATTGCCTATCAAGTGATCCGTTGAAATTTAAAATACTTTAAAGTTTAGGAACTACACCTACCGATAAACATAAATGTTCAAATCTTCTGCAATGTGCATTTAAAATTTTTTATTTTAAAATCACGATCAGATTTTAAATATTTTGCCTTGTTTTTAAAATACAAAAGTTGCTGTTGTATTTACAAATATGATAAATATTATTGTTGTTATTTTCTACATGTAAAAATTTCTCAAATTATTTTATGCAAAGTACCATTAGATTCGCGTGCATACTTTTAGACCACAACAATAATTCAAGAATTTTAATGAAAAATATGTTAAAATAATATTTTAGTTCTTATACTTTCACACTTGTACGATTGTAGTCTCGTATTTACAATAAATCTTATTTTAGATTTTATTGGTAGTTTTTTTAAAATAATTTTAGGGTAAATATCAATTTATACCCTTAAACTTTGGTGGTTATATCAATTTAAATCTTGAACAAAAAATTGTATCGATTTAAATCTTGAAATTTTGCAAGTGTATCAATTTACACCATTCATGTTACATTTGGGAAAATCTCATGTGATACATATAATTGTATCAATTAAACTTTTAAACTTTTATAAATGAATTAATATAGATTTTTAGTCAAAATTTCATTTGAGAATTGTCCATGCATTTACGTTTGATCATTCGTTTTGTAAAATCAACATTTGAAGAAGTCTACACACGCTTGACAATTAATGTATTTTCAAAGATAATTGTAATGAATGGTCTAAATTGACTGACTTATGAAAATCTAAAAGTTTAATTGACTCGAATTTTAAGTTTCACATGATATTGTTTGGACAAAACTTGGAAGATGGTATAAATTGATACACGTAGAAAAGTTAAGAGTTTAAATTGATACAATTATTAGTTCAGAGTCTTAATTGATACTCCCAAAATTTTAGGGGTATAAAAATTCATATTTTTTCTTTCTTTTATTACCTCGTATTTTTACTATAAATTTAAAAACATACTTGTTGACCGATAAATTTTGACTAGTCAAATTTTGTCACGTCATCACAATGACCCTCATTTTATTAAATTTAAGGGCCAATTAAAATTATTGTGTGCCCTTAAATTGAAATTTGGAGACAAACAAAAATGTCAGGTATCTTCAATCTTGTCATATCACAACAACATGTTTGATCAAATTCAACAGCGATTAAGTACATGATTGATTATTTGGTCGATAGCTCAATTTGGCACAAATTGTAAATTGGGTTGAGGTCAGAGTAAATTAAGTTGATTGAGCCCAATCCAATTCAAGTCCATGTGAAAATTTGGCAAACAAAGGATTGGCTTCAAGCCCAAATCTAAATGATGGGCCCAAACAATAACCAAACCCAAGTCCACAAAAGTTTTGTTGAAGACTCTATAAACATAGGTCGCATCTTTCATTTGGGAGAATATTTAAAAAAGCGAAGACAATAATCTCAAAAGCTTTAAGGGTGTTCGGAGCAGAACTCCACTCTTTGTTTGTCTAAGGAGTTTGTGGGCCCTACAACTAAGAAACATTATAGAGTTGACAACTCTACGCCCCTTAAAAAAATTAGATAAACTTATTTTGAGAGAGAAAGAATTATAGAATAAATATTAAAAATATACTAAACTCGCGTTTAAATTCAAGTTCATTACAAATATCATTTTTTTTTTGTTAAAAAATAATCAAATGGAATAATTTTGATAAATATTGACTCTTTGCACTATTTATTTATTTTCAATAATATTTGAGCAAGTTTCAAAATATAAAAGTTCAAAAAGAAAATTATTATTAAAAAAAAATTAAACTATTTACAAATATAGAAAATTTTTACTATCTATTAATAATAAACAACGATGGAATTTTATTATTCTATATGATTCAAGTAATAGAAATCTATCGATAATAATTTTTTTATATTTATAAATAATTTGACTCATTTTTCTATATTTAAAAATACTTTATTTCAAATTTTAAAACGTTTTAGGAAAGAGAAGAAAGAAAAAAACATCGAAGACGAATACGTGGAGCCTGGTAAAAAACGAAGAGCAGCGTAAAATTGTGTGCCGTCCCTCACCGGATTTTGTTCTCCCTCTATTCTATCATCCCGTCGACGACGAGAACGAAACCAAAGAAGCAGAGAGCGCGCGAAGTGTGAGATTCAACGTTCAGGTTTAGCCATGGATTTTTGGAACAAAGCTCGAAGTTTCGCCGAGGAAGCAGCCAAGCGTTCGCAGGAGCTCACTCTTGAAGCTGCAAGGCGTTCCCAAGAGCTCACGATCGGATCTTCTAGATTGTCCGATATCGTTTCCGAGACTGCTAAACGCTCCAAGGAATTCGCTACTGAGGCCTCGAAGCGAGCTGATCAAATCAAAGCGGAAGCTGTTAAGCGAGCCGATCTTATCAAGCACTTGGTCGAGGGGACTCCGCCATCTGGCGTCCTTGAGAAGAACGCTTCCGACGAAGAGGCGCGGGAGGAGGATTTGGAGAGGTTTGGGATAAACGAAGAGCTGAGGGACTTCGTCAAAGGCATCACTATGAGTACATTTCGGGATTTTCCACTCGAAGGTAATTGATTCGTTTTCTTGAATTCTCCGTCCCCTTGGTTGGTTTGCTTGAAAGATTGTGGATCATAGAACTAGGTAAACAGGGGAAGTTCAAATTGATGTAGTCCGCGATTATCAAGCATTTAAGCTCTAGAAGTGAAGATTGTTAAGCTTAACTGAGTTGGCGAATATCGAAGGTTAATTCTCAATATAGGGAGCCATTGAATTTGAAGAACTACCTTAATTGGCACGAACCACCCCAATTTATTCATTTCCCGAAAACAGAATCCTTAAGCTCCTTGCATCCACGTACTTAAATTGAGTCTTTACAATATCGATCCTTGCCGTGTTCTGGAATATTCGTAATGTAATAAGTTGAAGTGTGTTTAACAGGTTTAATATGGAGCTTTATGGTCAGTACCATTGTAATTATCTGAAGATAATGGGGAAATGACCATTCCATTTGAATAGAGTAAGAAAACCATCCATTAATTAAGTGCATAGCCTTATTTAAGCTAATATAAGTTGGCTGTTTGGTTTGACACTAGTTTGTTTAGAAATTTGGTTAGTGGAAGTATGTGTGAAGCAGGAATTGATATTGTTTCTCCAGATTTTGGCAACTTCAACCCCATTAAAATCTCATGTTCATGAAATTATATGCACTAGAATAGAAATATTTTGCATTGTTTAACTTTTAAAACTAAGCATCTAATTGAGATGTTGTTATGACCCCTTCCGGATGTTTAACTGTTTCCCTCTTTTTTTTCTTTCTTTTTAACGGTGGTAAATATAATATGTTTATTTCCCTCTCCCACCAAGACCTTATTTCTAAAACTGGTTCATTTCTCTTTGTGTAGATGATTCACAAATGTCCAATATCCCCACAGTCTCAAATATTAGTCAGGATCTAACTGAGTGGCAGGCGAAGCATGCAAGTCTTGTTCTTTCAACTGTCAAGGTACTATTAGTAATAAACTTGGCACCAGTGAAGATGAATGTAGCTTTCTCTACCAACTTTAGAGGAACATTGGTTTTAAAGTTCATTTATATTGTATATAAACCAAGAGATGTGCTTACATGCCATGTTACAATGTATATGCTTTTAACCTTCATTTTAATTTAATGTGGCAGGAAATTTCTAAGTTACGTTATGAATTATGTCCACGCATTATGAAAGAGAGAAAATTCTGGAGGATTTACTTTTTGTTGGTGAACAGACATATTGCACCGTAAGTTTAAGTCTTGAGTTCGAGCCTCGACTCTGGCTTTAAACTTTGAATGTTGATTGCAAAAATCATCCAGCTTCTAGATTTGTATTGCTTGTCAATTGATTAGAAGGAAAGTTAATAATCCATACTTGCTATTGGATTGAAGACTTAAAAACTTAGAATTTTGAGTAAATAGTTACTTCCTTTTCTAGATTGGATGCTGGGGTGGGTACACTTAGGTTGTTGTTATAAACTTACCTGGACTAAGTGCAAAATGGGACTATTTTGATTACTGAGCAGTAAAGAATTTTTTTTATTCTTGCATATGTTCTACCGAGGCTTTATTTTTTATTGAGCACAGACCAAATGGTCATCGGAATAGCAGCTTCCATCTTTTTATCAGTTTCAAATCCGAATGTTTCATTCTCCATCTTTCTTTTCTTTTCTTTTCTTTTTTCTTTGGGGATGAATTCTCTGTCTAGTGAATTTTACCTGTAGTATTTTACTGATCCACTGCAGAAAAACCTTCTACATGAGTGTCTGTGAAATATTTCTTTGACAACTTATTTTAGTTTTGCCCGACCACTTTGCTTTACTGAATTCCATAATGAATAAGTTGATGATAAACGAACGTGCAATGATGTCCTAATCTTCATGCCTTCATTTTCTTAAGGAATTTCATTAACGAAATGTCAAATTTTTCTTGTTCTATATTCTCTTACTTCTTCAGCTATGAGAAAAAGTACATGGAGGATGTCACGCTGAAATCAGATAAACAAGCTGAAGAGGGAAAGATGGAACCTGTTAAAGCAGAAATAACATCTACATCTCAGGAGAAGAAAAATGCTCCAACCTCCTCATCAAGTGACCAAGACTTGGACGTATTTCTTCTTGGAGATCTTGGAGACAGCGATGAAGGTCCAGGTATGGTGCCACAATTTATTGATGTCTGCTCTGTACGATTTCTAACAAAGAAAACAGGCCTCTAGAAAATCTTCAATGTTTAAACAAAGATCTGTTCCTCTGACTTTATTGATTTTGTCTATTCAAGATTGTTAATGATATTGATGACACTGTAACACATGAACTATGACAAATTGCTGTTGTCACGATGCTGTATTGGCATTTGGCATATATCTTTTTGAATCCTACTGAAGCTTTTTACGAGGCAGAACAGAAAACTGGTCGCATCTTTATCTAAAAGAAAAACACTATAAAATGTGATTGTTTTGCTTGAAAACAAGTGATTTGATGGAGCGGCTGTCATTTGTCACTTCCATGGCTTCAAACATTATTTGGTGCAATTATTAGCAATGTGCATAGCATATGCACAGTCCATTTATATGATTGCTGTTGATGTCGTTGAGGTTGGTGCCACTGATCTTCTTCCTGGTTTTTCAGATGATGGAGATGAGGCCTTTGATGATGATTTTGACAAAATGGTTGACACTTCGGTAAGTAGAATTTATCCTTTGCTTTACATCCCCATTTCCATGTTTGACTAATCTGTTGTGCTTAGGTCCCAACATTTTCATTGACGTCTCTTATGAATTTTATGTGGACATGATGCTGAGTTTTTGTGGTGAATTGGATTTAGGATCCCCTACTAGAGATTTCGACCATTGTGCGAATTTTGAGAAATGTTTTCTGACAGTTGTTGTGCTCCTCTTCTTGCCTTTTTCCACAATTGGAGTTTTAATTGGATTTAAGAGGTTTACTTTAGTTCCTATTCTAACTTTAGAACAAAATCCATTATCTGAACAATTTATTTGAAACAAAATTTTGTTTTCAGAAATTAATAACAGTTTTCTTAGAACCATCATGAGTTAGCCTGGGTTAATATAAATAATAAAGGGTTTAAAAGAATTGGTCAGACATGGTGACCTCGTGTCCAGGATTTAATATCCTACTAGTTACGTTGGTAACCAAATGGAGTTGGAGCAGGGTCAAGTGGTTGTCTCCAGGATGCATAAGCTAGTATGGACGGACTATTATGGATATAAAAAGACAAATGTTCTTTTTTTTTTTACCCAATAAAAAAAACCCTAATGAATACTCAAATATTTAGCTGCCTGTACCTCAGTTCCAACCTTGTAGACTTGGTTTCATGCGTCACTGTAATTTGCGAGTGCTGGAAATTAAAATCTGAAAATGTTCAGTTTGCTCTTCTTTTTATCAACCTATCGTGTACCTATTACTTGGTGTTGAATTTTGTCTTAAATCCATAGGATGATAAGAGAGAAATTGTAGATGACGGTATACTTATCTTCATATTGATTCATTGCTTTTATCCATTTGAAGTCCTCTTCTATGTTCCTGGTTGTGGGGGTCGGCTGATGTGAAATAAAAATCCAAGTCATATCCCTCCACTAGATGCCAAACTAGGGTTCTGTATTATTCAAAACAAAGTTACATTCCTAAAGCATCAATGACAGCCATACGCTAAACGCTCCTCGAAAAAACCATCAAACCCGATTGCTTCATTCTTTGATTCTCGATTATCTGATGTCTCAGACCCGACAGATTTTAAACACCTTATCCAAATAATACTAAATTCTTAGTTGCACAGCACTAAATTTCTTGCAAGTCAGTTTAAGTTAGAAAAAACATCTTTAGTCATTCATAAGCACTTTAAAAAAAAAAAAAATGCTAACACAGTCTAAATCAACTTTCTTTGTGCTGCTGCTGCACTTTTGGTGGTGGTGGAATTCAAAATCTGATTACATCTTGTGTGTGTTTATCGTGCACCTACTATTTCATAATGAAATTTGTCTTAAACCTACAGGATGACGAGAAAGACAAATTGTAGGAGACAGCAGCAGAAGTGTTTTCACATCGAATCATTGCTTCTCATCCATTTGAACTCGTCTTTTCCCATTCTTGGTGGCAGGGTTCGGTGGGCTAAATGATGATCCAATTAAAACCCATTTGAAGTCCTATCACTTCAATTGACCCAGCTTATGCATCTGAACCTGTACTGGATAGAAAGAGTTTCTTATTTATGTTCATTCTTTTTTCTCTCTCTTCTCCCTGAGGAAGGTTCCCATGTACAAAAAAACCTGTATTCTTGGGACTTCTATTAGGATTTATAATTAGTTTGTAATTAGTTTACTGTACTAATTACTTTTATTATGTGAGAGTTGTCATTTTTCTATATATTTCAAATTAATGAGAATTATCTGTGAGAGTTGTTATGTGGTATCAGAGCATGTGGTTCAGGAGGTTTTGTGTTCAAATCCATGCCATGTTATTTTCTCTCTAATTAATATTAATTTTAACTTGTTGGATTTTCGACATATTTCAAGCTCACAAGTGAGGAAAAGTGTTAGATGTTATAATCTTAAATTTACCTTCACTCATCAACTTAACTTTTAGGTTAATCGTTGATTTAACAACTTCAATGTCTATATACACTTTGGGTTGATTTTGTACACTCAACACTTTAACTATTAACATTTTTGTCCTTCGTAGCCATCTTAATTCCGCATTTTCAGGTTTTTGTATATTTTGGTCTATGAATTTTCATTTTTGTATCTAATTGATTATGCAACTTTCAAACTTGTGTCTATATAGCCCATAAACTTTAGAAATGTCTAATATGTTTCTAAACTTTTAATTTTATGTTTAATAGATTCTTGGTTTGTCTGTCTATTTGGTCCTTGAACTTATAATTTTGTGTCTAATAGATCTTTGTCATGTTCGATATTTTAAAATATTAATTGTTCTATTAGGCATAAAATTGAATTTTATGTTTGATGGAACTCTAAGACTTTCAACTTCATGTCTAAAGAAAAGTTGAATATGTTAAGAACCTAGTTGATAGAAAATAAAAAATTTAGGGATCTATTGAAAGTTCAGGGATTAAATAGATACGAACGTTAAATTTTAAGACTAAACTTTATTGATTTAACCTTAATATTTTTAGATAGTTCAATGATATTAGATTTCTAAAATTTTGAAATGAGATGATATATTTAGACAAATTTAAACTTTCCATTCATGTAGACAGAGAAGGAAAATCTATGGTAGAAAATTTTAGTTTGAAGCAGTCTCTGATATGATGTTTAATAATCATTACATATAAAAGTTCAAGCTCTTAAGTTAATAGGCTAAATCAATTTATGGAACCTTTTTTCCAATATATTCTTGACATTGTTATTTCTAATGATGTGTTGAAACTATAGGGTATTTGAACACAGATGCACTCGTATATGATACAATGCAATGCATCAGATTTATTCTAATCAACTTATCTCTTTACTAAGTAGGCGGTTCAAAACTCGATGACCCGAAAAATTTGATCAATCTATTCGAACTCATATGGTTTGGGTTGAGTTATCAACTCATTTGAGTTGGGTTGGGTTGGATTCAAATAAATGAAAGTTTTATGGGTTTGGTTGGTTCATGAGTTCACATCAAAATAATCTTTAACTAACTTGAACTAATTATTAATTTAGAAAGTATATTTTTTTTTGGGAAATTATTATAAATGTAAAAAAATATCAAACTATTTACAAATATAGAAAAATTTCACTATCTATCTGCGATAGACCGCGTTAGAAAATTTTCACTGTCTATCATTGAGCAATAGAAGTCTAGCACAGTTTATTATCCAGTGACAGACATCTATCGTGGTTCATGATAGATAGTGAAAATTTTCTATATTTGTCAATAGTTTGATATTTTTTTTCTATTTTTTTTTTGTAAACAAACATTTTTTACTTATGATATAATTTTATATAGTTATTATAATTTTACTTAATTTCATGGTTTTTTGGATTATTTATTCTTCAACAACTATTAAAAAAATATTTTTTTAGCACTTTGGAAAGAATATTTTCATAATATAGATTGAAATTAATTTGTTAATCTTAATTCAATAGGAAAAAGTAATTAAATATTTTTTTAAGCATATTAACATTTTACTTCTCTTCAAAACAAAAATTTTAATAATGACCTGAGTAGCCCAAATTCATGAACCCAAATGTTTCATTGGTGAGTTAGGTTAACTTCATTATTTAATAAGAATTGTTTGAATTGAAGAAACTTACAATCGGAACAATTAAGTTGGGTATAAAAAGTGATTAAACTCAATTCAATCCAACCAACAAACACTTCATTGAAATTTGGGAAGTTTTTAAAATTAGAATCCAAATTTCAACGTCGATTCAATCATAATTAAGTAGATAAGACACTAATTATCATTCTAAAGATCAATGATTCGATCATCGACCTATCAAAGCAAGCAAACATCTCATTACTTTTTGAAGTTGTGCTCAACTACAATACTCATTAAGAGAAAAAAAGAAAAGAAAAGAAATGTAGAACACTTACTCCTATTCAAGTGCACTATGGATTAATAATGATTATATTGGTAAATAGAGTACTCATGAGATTTAAAGATTCTAATTCAAGTGATTTAGAAAAACAGGTTGAATTATGAACATTACATATGTAATCAACATGCACTAAGAACATGGAAAGCCACTACTACTAGCATCACTTAATTTTAATACCATTTTCTTATAAGTATAAAATTAAATTAATTTAATAGTGGCCTCTCCCTTAATTTACATTTGGGTGGATTTTTGCCATAGTGTTAAAAGCACTTCTCTTTCAAAATTATTTTGTTTGAGAGTGACTTAAAAAGTACTTTTAAAGGGAAAAAAAGGGTCCAAATCACTCAAAGTTGGAAAAACAATTTTCAAATGGTAAAACTATGCATCAAAGTGATTTATTTGGTTTTTAATTTTTTGTTTGTGAAAAATTAAGCTTACAAAAATTATTTTTATTCGTAAGTTTCTATGTTTTGTTATTTACTTTGTACCATGTTTTCAAAAAAAACTAAAATAAACAGGCCACATTTGGTAACAATTTAAGCCATGTTTGGTAACCATATTGTTTTTTGTTTTTAGTTTTTGAAAATTAAGCCTATTTTCTCACATTTTCTTACAATGGTTTGGACATTTCTTGAGTATAAGTGTTGAATTCTTAACTAAATTCTAAAAACACAAACAAGTTTTTAAAAACTACATTTTTTATTTTTCAAAATTTGAAAACATGGGTAAACAATAGATAAGAAAACAAGATATTTAGGGGTGAGAGTGTTTGTAGGCTTAATTTTAAAAAACTAGAAATAAAAAACCGAATAGTTACCAAACGAAGCCTTAATTTTTTGTTTTCGAAAATCAAACGCATTTCCTCTTGCAATGAGTTTCATCTTTTTTAAGTAAAAGAGTTGAATTCTTAGCTAAATTTCAAAAACAAAAACAACTTTTTTTAGTTTTCAAAACTTGACATGAATTTTGAAAATATTGATAGAAAACATATAACAAAGTAGGAAATTTAAATGTGAAAGTGTATTTATAAACTTAATTTTCAAAAATAAAAAATCATAAACCGAAATAACTTTCTAAACGGTGCCCATTTTCAAAATTTTTGTTTTTATTTTTAGGATTAAGATAGATGAAAATCCATAATAGAAAAATTACAAGAAAACACATAAAATTAAAAAGGAAATTATTATTTAACATCAAAGTTATGAAGTATTAACCAATTGTTTTTCATATCACTTTAGAAATAATATTGATATATATATATATATATATATATATATATATATATTTTTTAGCAACTCCTTGGAAAGTAGGGTTGAAGTAAGGGTAGGTGAAAGATAAGGGTTGGTTCTAGAAGCCCAAATATTTATGGGACAACAAATAATGTCATCCAATCATTTTCTTCTATTGACTGCCCAATTCCTATGCCTATGCCATTGGATATGGACCATACAACCACTCAATTTTTTTCTTAAGCCCTAACACATTGTATTCATTATTCAATTTGTGACAACTTATCCACATATTTCCTACATAATTATATCCTCTATTTTAATATTTTTCTTTTAGGATATATCGAAGGAGAATTTTTAAGAATAGAAAAATAAGGAAAATTATTTACACAAAATAGCAAAATTTTTCGATAGTTGTGATAGACGCTGATAGAAGTCTATCAAAGTTTATCAAAGTCTATCAGTAACGAAAATGATAGCAGTGTATCAATGTCTATTAGTATTTTTTTTTTGCTATTTTCTATAAATAGTTTGACATTTTTTCTATCTATGAAAATTTTCCTATATTTGAAGGGTTGTTTTCAAATATAGAAAAATGAGTATATAAATAGTTTGCTATTTTTTCTGTTTAGAGTAATTTCTCTATATTGAATCCTTTTTTTAAGGACATTGTAAGAAATTCTCTCCCCTATTTTGTATTGCCCAATACATACAAATTCTTTTAGGAAAAATAATATCTTTTTCATCCCTAAATTTTGGATTTAATTTTTATTTGGTCCCTAAGTTTCTGAATGTTTTTCATTTTTAGTTATTAAGTTTTGAGTTTGATTTTAATTGAGTCTCTAGGTGTCAAAATGTTATACTTTTGGTTCTTAAGTTCTAAATTTTGTTTCAATTTGATCTTTAAGTTTCAAGATTTACACTTTTAACTTCAATTTTTTACTAAATACTCTCTTTCAATTTTGGTGTAAATATTTATTTATTTATTAATTTCAAATAATTATAAAGTGAAATTTAAAATTTTATTTTAATAGTGATGAAAAAAATAAGAAAACTTATTTAGTTACAATTTTTTTAAGTTAACTAATATACCTTAACACTAAAGACTGAAAATGAGTATCTAGTGAAAAATCGAGATTAAAAGTGTAAAACCTGAAATTTAGGGACCAAATTGAAATAAAATTCAAACCTCAAAGATAAAATTATAACATTTTAAAACCTAGAAATCAAATGGAAATTATACTCAAAACTTAGGGACGAAAAAAATATTTTTTTTTTCATTTTTTATGATTATTTAAAAATTATATATTATAAAAATCACATATATATTTTTTTTTAAAAAAAAAAAAAAACTATGCTTCAAGTGCATATAAAGTTGGGATATTCCTTCCATATAAATTTATTTAGATGTTAAGGTTGTTTTGCTTACATGATAATAAGTTTCCTCTTCAAGTTATTAATCTTTTTTTTTTTTTTCTAGAGATGATTTTGGCCATCTTTATTAATTGAAATATTAACATTAATTAAATTTTTATTTTTATTTGTATTTTTATGTCTTTTCAAACACTTGTAAATTTGGAATAGCCTCTCAAAGACTCAAGCTATGCCCACCATAGAGAAGATTTGTCTTTGCAACCTGTTTATTAATTCCTCCTTAAATAGTTGTTGAAGATGTGACATCTTCCTAAGATTATTATTATTAAGAAAATTTTTAAAAATAGAAATATAAGAAAAATTATTTACGCAAAATAGTAAAATTTTTAGATAATTGTAATAGACGTTGATGGAAGTCTATTAGGGTCTATCAGTAATAGAAATGATACAAGTCTATCACTAATAGATGCTGAGACAAGTCTATCAATGTCTATAATGTTTTTTTTGTTATTTTCTATAAATAGTTTGACATTTTTTTATATGTGAAAATTTCTCTTATTATTTATCATTAAAGATTTTATATTTTAGCAATTTTACCAAAGAAAATAAAAAAGGAAAACTTGGATATTTTTCACTCTTAGATGATTATAGTCGCCCATTTTTTATTTTTTTCGTAAGGGATGTCATATAATTCATATGGTCTACTTAAATTATAGGGCTGTTTTCAAATATATAAAAATAAGTCAAAACTATTTACAAATATAAAAAAATTTTACAGTCTATCCGTGATAGACCGCGATAGAATTCTATCGCTTTCTATCGCTCAAGTGATAGAATTTATTTGCTTAAATGATAGAAAGCAATCGCGGTCTATCATTGATAGACAGTGAAATTTTTCTATATTTGTAAATAGTTTGATTTTTTTCTGTTTATAATAATTTTCCTAAATTATAAATATTTGTCTTTAAATAAAAAATATATGTTTCACAATATAATGTGTTGATATATATGACGATAACTTATTAAATTATTATTGATTAATTTAAACAGAGCATAACATATAAATAGGTTGAAAATAAAATTTACTAAAATGGGTAAGTCATGCAAGTTTTTTCTTTTGAACATTAATTGGTGACCATCAGAATTATCTATAAATAATAAATATTGGATTTGAAAAAAGAAAAAAAAAAGAGTAAAAATTCCCACAAAAATTAAAATAATAATTTTATTTAAGCCACCATTTTAGAATAATGGTTTGTCAACTCATAGCCAGAAACTTGAAGGGTGGGTATTGTTGAAGATGTCAACCCCTCTTGGTTTATTATTTTATGAAATTATTGATAATTATTCACATAATGTCAATAATACCACTAATTATTTTTTTTCAACTTTATATTATATGAATTACGTCATACACTAAAAAAAAAAACTGTGTACCAAGTTTTATAAATTAAATTTTTTATAAATCGTATCAGATAAACATTGGCATAATAATAAACCATATGCCCAAGGGTTTATTATTATTATTATTATTATTATTATTATTATTATTATTATGGTGGTGGTTGAAAAAGTCATATATGGCAACATATCAAAATAAAATAAGAAACAATAATTTTTTTATAAAAATAATAATAAAAAGAAGAATTGGTAATTTTTAAACCATATAGTAATTGAATGTGTTTTTATTGATTGTTATTTTAGAAAACATAAAATTTATTTTGAAAATAAATCCCACCAAAAAAACAGTTTTCAAATAAAGAAAAATGAATCAAACTATTTATAAATATAGAAAAATTTTAATGTCTATCAAAATCTAATTATTTAAAAATCTCACCATTTAAGATTTTTAAAATGATAATGTAAATTAGAATTTTATGCCTATCAAAATTATATATTATTTTTTTAGCAGAAGATTTTGAAATGCGTAGAATTACTTATTTACATTATTATTTTAAAGATAATGTACTATATAATGTACATTATTATAAAAACCATGTACTATATATGGTTTTTTTTCCTAGGGAAGATCATACATGAAAAAAAAGTTTGTACTATATTATATGATCTAATTTATGTTAAAATAGCCTAAAAATTATATTAAAAATTTTATTTTAGTTTTTGTATTTTGAATTTCATTCAATTTTGGTTCCTATGTTTTCAAGTGTTTGATTTGAGTCTCTTTATTTTAATTGAATCTTAAAAATTATTCGATAGTTTTATTAATTTTTTTTTTTTAAAAAAGAAAATAGTATGCATCAACATTCTTTTTATAAATATTAAAAGTATATTCATATGGTAATTTTTATTGTATAAAAATTATTTTAATTATTTAATTAATTTCGGTAAAAATTAACTTTGAGTGATTAAATTTTATTGATCGAAAGTATTTGTACTAAATTTTAAGTTTACTAAAAGTACACAAATTAAAATTAGAAATTAAAAGGTACATAAATTAAAATGGAATGAACCTAAATTACGAAGACTACAATGATATTTTAATTTTTTTAATTTAAAAATTATTGTAACTTGAATGAATAACTATAAATAAAATAATCAATATTCAAGAGTAAATTCTAATTTTTTTTTTATAGTTATTTGAAAATATTTTATATATTTATTACAAGTCATTCTCTTAATTCTCTCACTAATCCACTTCAATTGGTCATCTGATTTAATTTACAATAAAGTTTACTATAAAATTTTAATTAATTCGAAATATAATAATGGGCATCACCTTGTTGACTTAACTGAAGTCTCTTCTTTTTATCGATGAGACTAAGATCATGCAAGTTATAGGGAATATTTCCTTTGCCTACATTCATCGTTCTCGCAATATTACGTCGCACACCCTTGCGAGAAAAGACTTTAAACGAGCGAGTTTCTTCTACACTATTGTCTCCTTACTTTTAGTAGTTTCCTCTATTAGTGTTTCGTTTGATGTAATATTTTTAATTTATATGTAAGTTTTTTTAAAATATATATATATACGCGCGTGCGTGCATCAAATCATGATTATTTAAGTAAATATATTTAATTATGTACATATAAGAAGAAAAATAAAAGAATAACTTCATCATTTCATCAAGAAATTTCAATTGGTATTGGTACTTGAATTTAATTTCTATCATATGATGCCTATTAGGAAATTTCCCACCTTCTAAGTGAGTTTCTTTCTGTGTGGGAGTTCATTTTTCAAAAATCAATAATTAATCAAATAAATATTTTAAAAAATGAAAATCACACATCCATTCAAATCAAAGTCTTCTCTAATATTATATTCCATTTGAAATGATCAAAGTCTAAAATTAAATTGATATGCCTTTTTTTTATTAAAAAAATAATAATAAAGGGAATTGTTATGGAGTTTGGTTAAAAAAATATTTTGGTATATAAATTTTTACCCGAGTAACAATTTAGTTCATAAACACTAGTTTGTAACAATTTATAAACACTTAGAAATGGAATCCAAACGAGTTCTTATATCAGCAGTTATGCTTTTTCTATCAATTAGAATATAGAAATTAAATCATCGACCTTTTAAAATAATATCAACAACATAGACCTAATATTATCTTCAAAAATGACTAGTGGAGAAAACCATTTTATTTTCTTTTTACTATTTTGATACCTAATGGATCTTACTTCAAATTTTTTTAAAAAAATATTAATTTAATTAAATACTCTCGAAATTCTTCAATGAGTTTAATTTTTCACTACATTCTTTCTCCACTCTCACGTAAACTTTCATCAAATTTGACATTCTTTCTCGTTAACTTTATGTCTATCTCTTCCATCCTATCTAAATTCATCCTCTCACTCTCAATTTTTTAATCTTTATCTTATTATCTTAGAAAGTGACTGATGGAGAGAATAATATTTAAATTATTTTGTCTAAATTCTTATTATATAATACGTAAATGGTCCTTACCTTTAAAATTTAGAAAATACGAACTAAATTAAATTAAATTAAATAGTTTCTTCACACCTTCAAAATTCACCCAATTTCGCTCTCTCATTTACTTTATGTCTATGTTATATTCATCTAAATTCATCCTCTCTCAACTTCTCATTATTTCTCTCTCCTTACCTCTTGACAATTTAATTTTTCTTTTTCTTGAGGAAATTGAGAAATTAATATATTTAATTATGAGAAATGTTGAAGGTAAACATATATAATAATAGGTAAAGAGTTATAATTTTACAAGTTTGATATAAGAAGTTTTATTTTCTAAAAGTTTATGAATTATTTTATTATAATTAATAATGAAATTACAATAGAGCTCTCCTAACTTTTATTTTTTATTTTTATTATTATTATTTTTTTTTACCATTTACAAAAAATTAGGTTTTATATCTCATTCTTAGTTTATACTTTTGTTCTTCGTACACCATTTTGCTTAACTACTTTTCATGTCATGTTCCTAATTATTTTTTATTTTTTTTTTAATTTCATACAATGTTTGATGAGACGTAGAAATAATTTAGCTTTGAAGTTGGTATATTACTATTTGAAGCTATACGTATATGTCTCAACTTCAGTAGTATTCTCTTTCAAAATTCTCTTTATTTATTTATTTTATAATAATAAGAACAAAGCTAATAATTTAAACGTTGACAAATAACAATAATATGAAAAATTAGAATATGAAAAACTTTGAGGTAAATTAGGTCTGTCAAATTATTTTTAAAGTATATAATTTAATTATATAATGAAATTTTAAAAGTTCTTAAAATTCAAAACTACAATAAATTTTCAAAGCAAAATGTAAATATGCATGGTAATTAATATTGCAAATGCATTCATAAAATTGGAAAATTAAAACAAAATGAAACTCTAGAATGCAAACAACTTGCATGTAACTTCTAAAAATTATAATCAATAATGCAATTCTAAACCGTGTGAAATCTCCCAAAACATGGCTCAAATGACATAAATTTGTATTATCAATTTCAAAGTTTGAAATTCAATCCTCTTACATCTACATTGTAAAAATAAGGCTAAATTATACAAAATGTCTTTAAACTTTATACTTTGTGTCAAAAATACTCCTGAATTTTCAAAAATTTCAAAAATGTGTACTTAAACTTTCGACAGTTCAAAAATATCCTTACTGTTAGTTTTGGATAAAAACTGTTATAATTTTATTTCAAAAATGCTCTTAAATTTTCAGAAGTTTCAAAAACACCCTTAAACTTAAAGCAAGATTAAAAAATACCTTACTGTTAATATATGAACATAAATCATTAATACCTCGTTGGAAAAATTAAATGACTCTAAAATTTAAACAAAAAAAAATATAAAAATACCTCAACCGTTAATATGGTGATCAATTTGTTTGAAGTTTTATCGAATTAGGAAAAACCAATTTTTAAAATAAATTATATATATAACCTCATTTTTTTAATATAGATACTTTCACTTTTCTCTTATTTTTCTTATTCTTACACCAAATTTTCTCACACCTCTCCAAATTTCTCTTAGTTTCATTTCTCTCTCCTTCCCTCCTCTCACTCTCAATAAAACTTTCACCAAATTTCCCTCTCTCATTAACTTTATGTCTCTTTTACATTCATCCAAAATTCATCCTCACTCTCAATTTCTCATTATTTCTCTTTCCTTAACTCTTGAGAACTTAATTTTTCTTTTTCTTGAGGAAATTGAGAAATTAATATTTAATTATGAAAAAAAAAAAAAAAAAGTTGAAAGTAAACCCATTAGAATATATATAATAGGTAAAGAGTTAGAGTTAGAATTGGACAACTTTAATGTAAGAAATTTTATTTTCTAGAAGTTTATGAATTATTTTATTATAATTAATAATAAAATTGCAATAAAGCTCTCTCCTAACTTTTTTTTTTTTTTTTTTTTTTTTTTTTTTTTTTTTTTACCATTGACAAAAAATTAGGTATTATATCTCATTCTTAGTTTTTTTTTTTTTTTTCATACACCATTTTGCTTAGCTACTTTAAAATTATTTTTGTTTGAATATTTGATTTACACCTTTCATATATCTTTTAACTTTTCTTTTCATGTCGTGTTCTTAATTCTTTTTAAGTTCATACAAAGTTAGAGTAGAAATACAAGCAATTTAGCTTTGAAGTTGGTATATTAATATGAAAAACTTTGAAGTAAATTAGGTCTGTCAAATTACTTTTAAAGTATATAATTATAATTTAATTAATAGTGAAATTTTAAAAGTTCTTAAAATTTAAAACCACAATAAATTTTCAAAACAAAATTTAAATATATGTGGAAATTAATACTGTAAATGCATTCATAAAATTGGAAGAAAAAAAAAAACTCTAGAATGCAAAAAACTTGCATGTAACTTCTAAGAATTATAATCAATAATGCAATTCTATAGGGTGTGGAATCTCCCAACATAAGCATAGTTCAAATGACATGAATTTATACTATCAATTTCGAAATCTGGGGTTCGATTCTCTTACCCCTACATTATAAAAATAATAAATTAACAATAATAATTAAGATTAAGCTTATAAACAGTCATTCCACCTCTAATTTACTGTTTTGTTATCTACGTTCTACTGATGTTTTAAAAAACCAAGACAAGTTTTTAAAACTTTAAAAAGTTGCTTTAATTTTTTCTTTTCTTTTGAATTTGACTAAGAATTCAACTTCTCTACTTAAAAAAGATGAAAATTGTTGTAAGAAATTGAAAGAAAAATAATCTTAGTTTTAAAAAATAAACAACCAAATAGTCAACAAACGGATCTAAATTTTCCACATGAATTGTAAAACAATGTTATTTGAGAAACCACATATCACTTTAGGGCTCGTTTAGATTATATATATTGTTTTATGGGTATGGATATTAAATATTTGGGATTTAAAATGTTTATGGATATATAGGATAATTAATATCTCGAAGTTAATTATATGTATTTGATTTACCAATTTCTTATATAGAAACCAAAATTAAATAATTACTTAATTAAATGTATGAGAATATTTAATGTAGGCGTAAATTAAATTTAACATTATTTAATATAATGTTATTTTTATTAATTATTTAATCACTTATAATAAAAAAAATAAATGAATACTTTTATATTAAACATTAATTAATTACTAAAAATAATTAAATATATATAAATTAAATGAAATATTAATAATTAATAATAATAAAATTTTATATTAAATAGTTAGATATGCTATATTAGTTCAAACATATTAAGTCTTAATAATATATTTATATTTAATACTTAATTAAAATTAATAATAATGAATAATTGAATTTATTAATTGATTATGCTATATTTTTACTGTTCATTTTTCATGTATAAAAATCTCACATGTATGGAGAGTATGAAAAAAAATCATGTTAGATGAGATTTAAAGTTATGACAAAACCTGTGAAACAAACACAGATCCTTAAAAATAATTTATTACATTTTAAGTATAAATAATCATAATATTCATTACATGCTCTTTTTTTTAGAAAAAAAAATAATTTCAATATAAGAGAATATATATCATCAATATAAGAATAAATTCAAATATTATTTATGCAAAAAATCTAGAGACTGATAAAATATTTTAAAGTTGGGGTTTAATTTGTAATATTTTTGTATTTAATAATCAGAATAAAATAAATAAGAAAGTTGATAAATAAAAAATAAATTAAAATGAATTATATATGCATAAAAAGTCAGATATAAAATGTCCATCATAAAACAAATAATTTGTGGGGGAAAAAATCAGACATCTTTCAATTTGTGAAATATATAATTGGTCCTACTCCAACACTTTACCCTCACAAACAGGCAAACCCTAACTATGGAGGGAGGGACAATGAGAGAGAAAAAGAATGAAAGGGAATTTTTAATTTGTGCTTATTTGATAAAGTTTATTAGACACTTTTAAAATTTAAATACTAATTAAATACAACAAATAGAAAAAAATGTCAAACTATTTACAGAAAATAATTTTGTTATTTTGTATAAATAGTTTTCCTTATTTTTCTATTTTTAAAAACTCCCATAAATTTAATAGACATTTTTTATAAGTTAAGAATCTATTAAACGTTTTTTAAAAGAAAGAAAGAAAAAAAATAATCTATTAGACGTTAATACGATAGTTCGAAGACTAAACTTTTAATCTTATCGAAATAAAGGAAAATTATCATTTAAAATTATGGATTCAGTAAGGCGTATCAATTTTTACTTTAAAAAAAGAATCTATTAGACGTCAATACGATAGTTCGGGCTTGGTCAAGAAGTTGCAACCGATACTTTAACGGAGGTTAACGGTGAAAGTTCCTTTAAAATAATGCCAGTTGTCACTCTTAGAGATGTCCACTTTCCCATGGAGACAGAGCCCCGTGAGGACCCGCCCCCGAACGAGGGGGAAATGGGAAAGGGAGTGGGAGAAAATTATGTGAAAGCTAAATGAAGACAAAAACGGCTTTTTTCTTATGTTTATTGTAGTAATTTAATGTTATGTTATATTATTTTAATTTTTTAAATATTATATTTAATTTTCAAGATTTATTATTTTATGAATGAATTAGTGTAAAAAAAAAAATGGTATGTTTGAATTTTAATAAATTTAGATTATATATGTGAATAATTTGATAGATAATTATTTCATTTAACTTGAAATTTTTTAATAATTTTTCTTTCAATTCTAATTCTAATTGTCCATGTAGAAATAATCATATAAAAGTTAACTATTTAATTTAAAATTTTTCATAATAGTAATTTATGTTAATTGATTTTTTTTAAAAGAAATCAAACAGGAAAAAATTTTACGCGGTGAATCCCAACCTCTATCCCTGTGGAAAATTTGACCAAAAAGGAGAATGAAATAGGAAACGGGAGAGTGGAGAAGCCAACTCCATCCCACCCTATTACGTGGACATCTCTAATCACTCCATGCAATCAAAACATGATTTATGGCCAAAATATGGTTGGTCAATCTTTCTCTTTTTTACATCATTCCCTAAATCCTTTTTAGAATATTATTTTTCATAATTCGGAAAATTCCATGTGATTCGTATTTCATTCATTGATGGCTAATTATTGTTTCTTAAGATTTATTTCTCTTTTTTTCTTTTTTAAGATATCTTAAAAGTTTGCTTCTTTTTGTTTGACAATGTTTGGTTTTTCTTTTATTTCTTTCTTCTTTTTAAATACATTTTTTCATTTATGGTCGGTTTGAAATGTAATTCATATTCTTTTTTGTTGTATCTAAATTTTCTTCATCAAATTAATTTATGTCTTATTTAATCACTATTTTATTTTTTTATTTAAAAATTATGTTTCTTTACTTATAACTTTTGTATTAATAGTTTCCACCTTTTTCAACTAATTATTTGAATTTTTAGCTAAATTCTACAATAAAAAAATAAATCAATAAATAGAATGAGTGTTTATAAATTTAATTTTTAAAAATAAAAAATTATATGGCTATCAAACATGTCATAATAGAATGAATTTATTTTGTAAACTACCTTTGAATTGTGTGATCTAAATACTATAAATTTCAAAAGCAATATTTTGTATGTTTTCTTTGTTTTTAAATTTGAAAATCTAAAAAGCAGCTATCCACCGAAAAAAAATAGTTTTAAATTTTATTAAAGACTTGTCAACTTTAAGATTTGTTTCAATTATGTTCTTAAACTTTAAAAAAGTTTCATTTTTTTTATCTTAAACTTTGAAACATGTTTTTAGAAAAATTCATTGGGAATTTTACCCACATAAAAAAAAAAAAAAAAAATATGAGATTGATGAGATGACTAGCGTGTAAAAATTTGAACATATGTATCATCATTTACAACATAATATAAATTAGCATGACAATTGATATGTAAAAGTTGATTATGTAAATGATTTTAAATATACATTATGAGATGACATAAATAATAACAATGATCTTAGTTTTCTATTAATTTGTAAACAATATTTGTATATGTAGTCCAAAATTTAGATGTTATTTGTCATGTCAACACTTTTAGTTTATTTTTAAAAAAATATCACATTCAAAATTCGATAGTAAAAATAGAACTCTTCAAAGACTGTTAACATAATTGTAAACATATTGTTTTTATTTTGTATTTTCTTAAAATAAAGTAGTTTGGGAACCAATTATATGATTTTGTTATGTGTTTTATAAGTACAGTTGGGAAATTACTAAAGCTTCGGTTGGTAATTATTTGGATTTTAGTTTTTGAAAATGAAGTATATTTTCTCCCAATTTCTTACAATAATTTTTGTCTTTCTTAAATAAAAGAGTAGAATTCTTAACTAAATTTCAAAAACAAAAATAATTTTTTGTTTCAGTTTTCATAGTTTTGCTTGATTTTTTAAAATAAAAAAGTAGATAACAGAACTAGAAAAGTAAAGGTGAAAGAGGTGTTATAGACTTTATGTTTAAAAACTAAAAACCACCGAGTTATAATCAAACAGAAGTCAAGTAAAATATTTTTAAAAAATATATATATATATATATATTATAAAGACATTTTTTTAAGAAAATTTTCACAGATAGAAAAAATGTCAAACCATTTACAGAAAATAGTAAAAAAAAAAACATTAAAAATATTAATAGGCAGACAGCATCTAATAGTGATAAATTTCTATCAGTGTCTATCACAATTATCTAGAAATTTGTTTATCTTTCTCTTCTACCATATTTTTCCATTTTTTCAATATTTTTTTTTCTCTCTTAAACTTTTCTTTTTCTCTAACTTGTCCTCTAAAATTTCTCCATAAATTCTCTCTCTGTCTAATAAATGTATCTCTAACTTTGCTCTTCAAAAAGTTTTTCTTTGTACACTTTTTCTCATTACATTTTTTTTTCTCATTTATATTTATTCCTCTGATATGTATTTTCCACCAAACTTTACGATAAAAACTAAAAACTAAAAATTGAAATGGTTATATTGAAATGAGCCTAACTCAACTGGTATCAAGTATGTACGATAACCTCGAAGTCAGAAGTTCAAAATTTAATCTACTAAAAAGTTGTATTATATTTTTCAAAATGTTGTATGTGTAATGACTTAATTTGACCTACAATTAAAAATGTATAGATTTATTTTATACGAAAATTAAATTTTATAGACTAGAAATTATAACATAATAGCTCAATGACTAAAATATTAATAAGTTTTCTTTAAGTTGATCAAGATTTAGATTTGAACATGTACAATTAAACATTTGAGGATGAAGATTTGAACTTCAAAGTCTCAGATCTTTTCCGTAAAAAAAATATATTTGTAAATCAATTGAGTTATAATCAAGTTAGCTTAACTTCATATCTCTAAAAGAGCTTATACTGAAGTTGCCATTATGTCTAATAGTTTAATCTTTTTAATTTGGCGGCGATTTATTTTTATTTTTTTTTCTTAATTGTAGACTTGGAAAAATTCAAGATTGTTAGAATATTACCAATTTTGATCCATTGATTTTAAATATGCAATTTTTAAAGCTTTTATAGACAAATACAAACATCTAAAATTTATCTAAAAAAGAAATAACATTTATAGATTTAAAAATAATTACTTCTAAAAGGTGAATATTAATAATATTAGTATGCTTTTCTGTAAGGAAAAATAAGGCATGGGGAATGTTTAAAAATATTAAATAAATAACCATATAACTTAAATTTGAAGGAAAGTAACTCTTTTTTTATAGGTAAGATGAGATGAGGCAGTTGATTATATTTCCAAAACTCACACCAAACAAAGAACAAAAAGGTAATATTAGTAATTTCCAAATGTGAAAATTTACAAAAATTTGTATATTTATTTTGTATTATATATTTTTAGTTTTAAGTTTTAACCGAATTACCGGCGGAACATTAGTAAAATATCGCGATATATTGTCGGCGAATCGACAAGGAGATTAAATGCACGCAAATCTAAGAGCGGGTACAGTCACCCCACATAACATACGGACCTCGATAACCCGCCGTAAAAAGCTGCCACGTGTATATAGGAGCCGTCTGATTTTTGACACGTCATGATAAGGTGTTTGATGACAGTGGGTCCATTTTTCTTGAGGTTTAGCTGGCTTGCATTTATTGGTCTGTTTATTTAACCATGGGTAAGCACGGAGTCCCAAAAACTCAACTCCCTCACCGTCACCCGCGGGTTAAACTTCTTGCGGTGTACGGCTTTTTTCTCTCTCTTTCTCTCTCCTCTGTGGAGTGCGAATACACTCGGCCACGACCCTCTTGCTTATCAAACTCATTATCTTTTCTTTTATTTTTTTTTTCTCTCTCTCTCTCTCTCTTTTTATATCTCTGTATTTTTGCGGTTGTGCTGTCGTACCTTGCCGGCGGAGAGTGGAGGAGCTCAGGCGGGGGGCGGCATTTTTGTCGGCGGAAGATCCAATACGATTTCTGGGTTTGAATTTAGCTTCCCAATTGGGGAGATCCCATTTGAGAGACTTTAATTGATCTGGGGATTGGAGTAGGAGTTGGGTGAATTTAGATGCGGTGGAGTCTTTGGAGAGTGAGGACTTTATTATTGTAATGTGTGAAGAGTTTTGAAGTTTGGGTTTGTTTTTTCTTCCAATTGGGGTGTTTTGAATTGATGAGATTGGTGGGTTTTTGTACTAGATGCATTTAGATTGAGACACTGGGATTAAATCAGGGACTTAATTTGGGTATTTTGGTTTCTGGGTGTTGGGAGATTTTGATCCGACATTGATTAAACTCGGGGGAAATTGGGACGAACTGCTTAGCGGTGGATCTTGGATTAGGAGGGGAAATTGTAGTTGTCCTTTTGTGTGTTTGTGTGTGTAAGATGCAACGGGGAGATCGAGATGTGCAGGATAGAGAGGAATAAGTGGATATTCAAGAGCTCAATGGTGATGGGATTGAAGGCAATGGGAGAGAGCAAAGTTGAGAAGCTGAAGAGTTCAATGGTGTCTCCAAGGTCGAAGATGAAGCTATGGATGATCCGTGCAATGACGTCTATTTTGCTTTGGACTTGCATCGTGCAGTTGACTGCCTTGGGAGAGACGTGGGGGCCAAGGGTTTTGAAGGGTTGGCCATCTTGTTTCACTCAAGAATCTGCATCTGTGGATGCGTTTGGTATCCCCAATAAACCTGTTCCAGTTCCCCCCAAGATAGTTCTTCCTCCTAAGAGTAAGTTCTTCTATGGTGGATCATGATTGTGTTTGCTGTATTTTAGGCCATTTTGTTGCGATTGGTCATTCAATGTTCAAAGACAATTCAATCCTCTCCATGTTTATACTTGTGTTGACTTATTTCTTTTCCTTCTCCTCATTCCTTCGGTATCTATATTTTGTTTTGTTATCTTCTTTCTGTGTTCTTGTTTTGGATAATCTTGTAGCATCTTCTTAATTTTCTTAACAGGTGTTATTGTTGATTAGTGTTTTGAATATCCATTCCCTCTTTCTCACAGGTTACTGGTTTCATATGCTGGGTTTTAATTCTGATTTTGTTCCTTTTTATGTAGGAATCTATAAGAACAATGGTTATCTGATGGTCTCATGTAATGGAGGACTCAATCAAATGAGAGCTGCAGTGAGTGGGAGAACATTTGTGCATTTTCTTTACTTGTGAATTGTGATATTGAGTATTTACTTTTTTTTCTATCACCTTGGTGACTTTTCCTTCCTGTTATATGCTTCACAGATTTGTGACATGGTTACAATTGCAAGATATTTGAATGTGACACTTATTGTACCTGAACTAGATAAAACTTCCTTTTGGGCTGACCCCAGGTTTGTTGATTAATCTTCTTAATAAGGGATTCTGCTATGCTTGCTAAGTTTCCATTTCTAGTTTAGCAGGAATACTAGTTTTGATCTCTTATCTCCTTGAATTTGGCCTATGAATCTATTCTGTACCCAACGAGCGTTTTTCTCGATGATGTTGCAGTGAGTTCCAGGACATATTTGATGTAGAACATTTTATTACATCATTGAGAGATGAAGTGCGTATACTGAAGGAGTTGCCTCCCAGGCTCAAGAAGAGAGTGGAACAGGGAAGGATTTATTCCATGCCACCAATTAGTTGGTCTGATATATCTTACTACCATAATCAGGTCAGTTTTCTCTCCCCCACCTGCTCCTGATATTTGATATCATATACCTTCGCTTCAAATTGAAATTGGTTCATCTTATATGATCTCTTTAGCTTTGCCTTTTAATAGAACCTGGTTTTGGAATTTAGTTTCAAGTTAGTGAGTATTGACTATTGTTTGTCTGTCCCCCCATTGTAGGTCCTTCCTCTTATTCAAAAACATAAAGTTGTGCATCTAAATAGAACTGATACTCGACTTGCCAACAATGGTCAACCGATGGAGATTCAGAAACTGCGATGCCGGGTGAACTTTAGTGCTCTGAGGTTCACTTCCCAGATTGAGGAGTTGGGAAGAAAAGTTATAAAGCTCCTAAGGCAGAATGGTCCTGTTCTAGTTCTTCATCTCCGATATGAAATGGACATGTTAGCATTTTCTGGGTGCACCCAAGGCTGCAATGATGAAGAGGTTGAAGAGTTGACAAGAATGAGGTTAGTCTTCTACTGAATAATGACCAACTATGACATTGGGCTATAAATGAAGATTTATTCTCACTTGTGCAAACTCATTATTCTATTGGTAGATATGCTTATCCCTGGTGGAAAGAAAAAGTAATTAATTCCGAGTTGAAAAGGAAAGATGGTTTGTGTCCATTAACACCTGAGGAAACTGCACTTACACTGAGGGCACTAGATATCGATCCCAATATCCAGATTTATATTGCTGCTGGGGAAATATATGGCGGCGACAGGAGAATGGCTGCTCTTGCAAAGGCTTTTCCAAAATTGGTCAGTAGATGTTGATATAATATAAATCTCTTTAGCTCTGGTATTTGATTTTTGTGTCATGAAGCCTTTTGGATTGTTGAAACAGGTAAGAAAGGAGACTTTGTTGGAACCTTCAGAACTTAGGTTCTTCCAGAATCATTCATCTCAGATGTCAGCATTAGATTATCTTGTTTCCTTGGAAAGTGATATATTTGTTCCTACGTATGACGGGAACATGGCTAAAGTTGTTGAAGGTCACCGCAGGTACGGTTTGTTAACCAGCTTCATTTATTAATTAGCTTGTTATAGCAACATAGTTCTACCATTTCTATTCATTCTGCTGCATTCTTGATGGTATCTTGCTTAAATTTTCAAACTCTCAGTTATATTTTGTTCATTTGAGTTGGTCTGAACTAACTAGCTGTTTACTTTTCATATTTTGTAGATATTTGGGGTTTAAGAAGACAATCTTATTGGACAGAAGGGTACTTGTTGATCTGATAGATCAGTACAACAGAGAATTGATTAACTGGGATGAATTCTCATCTGCAGTGAAAGAAGCTCATGGAGGTCGCTGGGGGAGCCCTACCAAGAGAATGGTCATCCCAGACAGGCCTAAAGAAGAAGATTATTTCTATTCTAACCCTGAAGAGTGTCTGCAATTTTCAAAGGAAGGGTTGAGTAGTACATGATTTACATAAATATGTGGTGTTTATGATTACATTTCCACCATTGCTCTCTCAGCTCTAGATTTTATTACCAAAGAGATATTTAAAATAGAGTTCCCCACTTGCATTCTGGAAACTATGAGAGGTCAACTTCAAAACAATCCTACAGAATCTGTGGAGTCAGCTGGAGAACATGTTTAATGTTAATGCCATATGCAATTCCTGTATAGAAGAAGAAGCAGAAGAAGAAGAAGCTAGCCTGCCATTTGGAGAAGAAGAGAGCAGGTGAAGTTAGAATGTACACAGAAGAAGACGCAAATACGAACGCGGTTTAGTGCAACTACAATTCATGGAGGGGAGGGTCAATCCCCAAATCTTTCTCTTTTTATTTTCTTTTTTTCCAATTTTTTTGTTTCTTTCTTTCTGATCAACCATCAATCATGTGATTTCAATATGTTATGTCATGATATACAACAAATTACAGTATATTTTCACAGTTCAACTTTTCTTCCTTCCTGTTGATGGCTTCAGTCTGTTAATGGAAATGGGCAAGAACAAGACATGTGAATTACTTCTTGATTGTTTATTTATGAGTGATAGAGAATGTTCTTGACTTGTTGGTAGCAAGCAAAATAAGGCTCAATTCTACCAAGTTAGGGGTCAATTTTCCTCAATGTTGAAGAAAAATCTTGGATGGGGGCTGTTGGATAGAATAAATAATGGGCTACCTCTTGATCATGTAGAGCAGCAACAAAGTGATTTCTTTATTAAACAAAGTGCTTTAGTTGGGAAGTGGTGCTGCATTTTGTTGATGAAAATTGAATTCTAAATGCTAGGAGTTGGTAAACAAAACAGGGTGTGGGAGCAGTTCCAAAATTCCTTATGTTCTCCAATTTTTATTTCTTATTGGTAGTGTTTTTTGAGGATGTTTTATTCTCAGAAAGTGACAGGAGGATGGAGGCTTTTATTGGTTAAAAAAATGGATGCTTTTTGATTGGTTGGTTATTGCCCCAATTAGTCTTCTTTAAAGAGTAGGCTTGGATTTTAGGGAAGTGGAAGAAGTCTTTATTCAAAGCCAAAAAAAACAGCCAATAGATTCTTTGTTCAGCTTCTTGATTTGGTAGAAGTAAAACAGAATTAGAGTGATGAACAAGAAAGGTGGCTTCATAATTAAACCAAACACTAATTTGGAATATATTCCTTCTTCTATTATTGTTAAATTTTGTCACTTTTACATTTGGGTTCTTCGTTGACTATGCCACCTTAATTTTCCATTCCTTTTAAATGCCAGTTGTTTATGGTAGAGAAAATTGGAATAAAAATATAGACAAATTTGAATTTGACATAAATGTGAAAATACTGGTACAATATAACTTTTTCTTCTTTTACAAAAAAAAAAAAAAAATTTTAATGGGATGGGAGAAATTAAATCTTGAACAAAGATCCTTGAGTCAATTGAACTTTACTAATCCTCAACAAATTAATTACTAAAAACTATTACAGTTAAGGAAAAGTTTATTGATTTAAATCAATAACTCTAGCAATTATCCATTCTAATTGGAGTAGACTGCAATCTAAACTGTAATAATGTATTGTTTTTTTTTAAGTTTAGGACATACATTAATAAAGTGTCAGTCCAAACATAACTCAGTGGATAAATACGTATATTACTATCTCAAAAGTCAATAGTTCAATCTATTTTATAATTATTGAGCTTAAAAAGGAGAGATATAGACAAATGCAATACATAAAAAGACATACCGCATGCCAGTTGAGCTATGCTCGTTTTGATCTTTCTTTATACACTAAAAGAGATCAATTCTCACTCTTACATTTATAATGATATAGACCTAATATCGTAAAAAACAAGTTGCCTGCAGAATGCGAGACATTAGTGGGACTTTATAGGAATGTACAAATGAAATGAAAGAAACATATTTGAAGGAGAAGGCTTTGGATTAAAAATGCAATTATAATTTACATAACTGGAAGACTTTAGATAAAGAAAAAGCGGCTTCTCAATATTAGGGTGGAAGCCTCAATTATAGTAATACAGAGAAGAATTTTAGATTAATGTTACATATAGCATTGTGTAGGGTAGGTAGGTATCCCCAGCAAAATGAATTAAACTAGAGATAAATTTTGGATAATTGTGTAGTTTTGAAACCAGTGGAAGACACATGGGAACCCCCAAAAAAGGAAGAGGAGCCCCCAAAAAAAATGAATAAAATTTATGAACGATCACGAAAAGACTGGAATTCTCACACTAGTTTTTTACTGTAGTCTTCAGCTTCTTTGTGGCTCTCTCAGAATCCTCTGTAGCTGAAACTCTAGCCTGCATCGTCCCCATGTTTACATCCTAGGAATAATGAAAACAATTTAGCTGAGTATATTGAAATAGAAAGGTAACAAGAACTACAAGATAAACCGTCTAAAGGCACTTGGAACCTTCCCTCTTGAGTATACTAACTCAAGCCCTGGATCACTCAACAATTACCCCCCTTTCGTCACTCACCCTCGGTCTATTTATAACAAGATATACTAGTTCCCTATCTAATTACTTTGATGCCCCCTTATTAATACCATACTAATATCCTTAACTAGATACTTGAATATTTGTTTTCTAGGCAAGAGATTATATGATTATATAATATTGAGAAACAGTAGAAATAAGATCAAGATAGCATCAGAATACCTTAACAATGGATGTTGGAGATATGGCTCGCCTAGTTGCTCGCTTACCGAGTTCTATTTGCACAGAGATTCTGGCTTGCGATAGATCCACACCAGAACTCTGTAATGCATGGGTGAGAGTATTTAATAACCTGCTAACCAAAGTCAAAATGTAATTGATTATTCAATCAGTTGTCGAACTGCTGGTTTATACTAAGAAGATCAATGGTCAAGATGATAGAAATTACAAAAGCTCACCCTTGAGAATATACACTAGAGATGTTAATTGTACCCCCTTCAATGGTCAAATCTTGTTCTTTCTGCATTTCACTTGCAACAGCAACATCGTTGTTGTAGCATCTGGCCTCACATGACCGGATTTCGGGGCGTAATGAGGGGTGATCAGTTTCAGATGACAATTGCTTTGGGGGTTGAGGCACTATACTTCCATCCCTTGTAGGTGCATAAAGTTTTGGCGGCATCGACATGGGAAACGGTACTGCATTATTTGTTCTTCCAGAATGGTGATCAATTGCTTTCAAGGTAGAAGCAGAACTTGTGTCAGAATCTACCGCATTATGTGAACTCCCAGGAACAATTGGAGATAACGGAGAATTTTTCTCGATGAATTTTGCTGCTAAAACTAGTGCAGGAACAGAACCATTATTTGTCCCTCGTGATTGATCGTTATAAACATCTGCACTCCGTTGATTGTTTCTCTGTGCAACCAAAAGGTGATATTTAGACATAAAACTTAGCTGTTTAAGGAAGCTTTGTTTACTAAACTGATTAGGGCCTTAATTACAAGCCACGTATAGATTCTTTTATAGACAAAATTGAATATATAAAACATGCTGATTCAAAATGCTAACTAGAGTAGGTAATCTTTCAGATTACAAATTGAACGCAAAAAAGCTAGAAGCATGTGATTACCAACGGCACCAGTTTTGCCATTTCATGATTCCATTCTTGGTATGAACCTTCGTACTTCTGGACCTTTTCCTGTAAGAATTGAATGTACTCCACCACCTGAAGAAAAAAATTGCAAAGCCCGTTATATATCAATAATATACAACATGGAAGAAATAAAGGGAATTAATAAGAAGTGTACCTCTAATAAGAAAGATGCTTTGTCCCTCTTTTGATCACTATGAGGAATGAGGCCTCTAAGCATCTGAAATCTGTATAATAGGCAGTAAAGATGTTATACAAGAAATACTTGGCACCGACCTCCAAGAGGAAGGCTACTTCTCTTTAGTATAGGAAACAGAAAAGTTCATTAGATGAATAAACAATACAAGGCTAGACAGAAGAAATACATAAACACTCTTATATTTCTTCCTATTTAGAACTCAAGTACACAGTTATACAACCTATTGAACAGATTGTGTTCAAGTAAGGTCATCTTATATTTGTTCCTATTGGCATTTGCTTAGGTATAATTATTACAAAAACCACTGTGAAGAGCACTTCGAGAGAAGTGTAGAAAAAAGAAGGGAAAAAAACTACATAACACTGTTCATTTCTTGTTCCAATAAAGATCATCCATAAAGTTATATCCCGCCAGAGCTCAAGACACATGAAATCAAACTACTTTGCCTCTTATACAGATGACACAGGAGTGTGAACTGTGTAAATTCTATCAATATATGATTTGGCATGAAGTAATGAAACTATATTTGTAGTCGTAAATTGAAATCCTATTACAAAAGACTAGTAGTTGGTAGTAAGTGCATAAAACCACGACGATTCGATAATTTTCCAAGAATTACACTCCTAATATGAGTGGTACAGCAACGTTTACCACAGGTTCAGCAAGCTACCGTCATATTATCGAATATATAAGCAAAGCAGATCAGGCAAAGGATAATCAGCAAAGAAGTTCCGTTTGACAGCAATAATTCACTGACAAACTAAAGAATTTTAAGTTGAATAATAGGAGAAACACTAGCCTGTCGTTTATCTTGCTTCTTCTTCGCTGCTCTGTTGCAGAGTGCTTTGATCTAGGAGTGTTGGCCTTTTGATCAGAGCTGTTTCCATCAACTTTAATCCTCAATCCTCCTACAAAAACATTTCGAAACGTTTTGTTATGAGGAGAAAGTTAGAAAAATTGTCGTCTGGTATGAGCATAACAAACAATACCTTTATTGGCGGTAGAGGTCTCTTTCTTGATGACAAAGTCTCCATCGTCGTCAAGTTCTTCGTCCTGAGAGGTACTCTTGGCGGACTTTAGCATCTCCATGAAGCTCGGGTTCTTGGTTCCTGTCGGCCTATCGAGATTTCCTTGGAATCAATATCACTACGAATTTCAGAATTGAACTGAAAAGGAGAAAGAGAGAGAGAAAGATAAAGACTGACTGAGAGGATGAGAGACAACTGAAGGTGTTGTGATGGTTGTTCGAAGACGATTGCGACGGCCGCTCCATGGACGCCGTCCATTGGCTCGTGCTCGCCCGAGGTTCTGTTCGCAGCCCGAAATTAAAAATCTTAAAAGAAAGTGGGGGACAAATAAAAATAACGAAAGAAACAGAAACCGTTGATTAATTTTATGGGCCCCTACGCTAAGCCCGATGCTTTAACCAGCCCACCTAAACTTTCACACTTTAGTGTCTATTTTCCTTTTTTTCTCTTTTTTTTTTCCCTCTTTTATTATAAATAAATCGCTGCCAGCTACTGTAATTAGGGGTGATATCATACTTTGCGTAAAATTTTATTTTTTATGAACAATTTCATAAATTTTTGCGTCAAAATTACTAATACATCTATATTTGTTTGCTTCTAATACTGCATTAAAAAAATGTAAAAGCTGATTGCAATTTTTCTTTTTAGGAATTAAGTTTTGTAAATAATTTTCAATTAAAATTCTAAAATATAATCAAAATTCACAATATACATATACCTAATAAGTTAAGTGGGAGCCAAAAGGCAAAAGTGACTTATGATTGCAATTTATTTAACAAATTAAGTTTAACTTTTTATATTTTAAATTAAAGTGTATTTTGACTGTAATTTTGTTTTGTCGTTATATTTCATTAGGTAAATGAAAAATAATAAAAATATGAAACTGTATTATTATCAGTAATAGAAATACAACCTACGCATCATTATTTACATTCCAAGATGAGATTAATTTTCTTATGAAATTCATTTTTAAACCAATACAAACTTTCACATCATTAGCCAAAAAAAAAAAAAAAAAAAACTATATAAATTTTAGAGAAATTTTCACATATAAAAAAAATGTCAAACTATTTAAAAAAAAAAAACAAGGATAGACATTGATAGACTTCTATCAGCATCTACAAATGATAGACTTCTATCATTTCTATTACTGATAGACCTTGATAGACTATCAAGGTCTATCACAACTATCTAAAATTTTTTATATTTTGTATAAATAATTTCCCATATTTTTCTATTTTTAAAAATTTTCCCTAAACTTTATTATCTACAACTATTTATTATTGTAAACTATATAAATTTTCACCCATTCTTCAACTATTTATTATTGTAAAACTTTAAATAACTATAGAATAATATTTAGTTTTTGCATGCGACAATGCAAATGAAGAAGGTTTTATAAGTTCATACCATGGGGTCTATCTCCCACAATATTCTCCTTCCCTGTCTTTCCCTTTTTGACTGCACATTCTTCCCAAAGAGTGAATCCACTTCCGGCCGCCGCAAAAGAACTGCTATTGGAGTTCTCATCATTTCTCTCGGTGCTGCTACTCGATCGAGCACCAGTGAAAATCGAACCTTCCGGCTTCGGCAAAACCACCCTCTGATCAAAATATGAAACGTGACTTATACTATATGTCCCGATCCCTCCGGGGAGAAGATGCTCGACTGAAGGCGGCAGCGCCGGTGGCGGTGGTCTCTCCACATCTGTCTCTTCCTTGGTACTGGCTTTCCCTATACGCTCTTGTGGTTGCAGGAAATCGTGTGTTTTAAGATAACTACCTGTTCCATCCGCAATTAAATTATTAAACCAAAACCAATCTGTCTCATTGCAAAGATTATTCACTGAAACACTGTAAATAAATAATAATAATAATAATAATAATACTTCCAACATGAAGTATAATTCAACTTGTATTATCAACTTTAAAGTTTGAGGTTGGATCTACTTACTCCACATATTGTTAAAAGAAAAAAACTGATTAGTTCCTATTGACTTTATTATGCATTATATTTTAAAATTTTAGTAAGACTCAAATTATCTATTAAATGTTGCCCATTTAGGATATAAATTCTCAAAGTTTTGCTTTCTAAATAATCGAAAAAATTTCATACCAATGAAGATAATTGTTTTCACTTACATATCATGGATCTCTCTTTTCTAACCAATAGAAAAAAACTTTATTTGTACCTAACAAATACAAAGAATGAAACTTCATAGTCCTATGAATTTTTTTACCATTCGGATATACGAGATCAAAGAAACGATAAAATTACTATAGATTAACCTCTAAAGGGTACTTGAGGCACCAACTTGAAGTGGGTGGAGTGGGCTATTATAGCCCGCAACATGTTTGGGAGACCAATTATAATAATTGATATTTCTAACTATTATAATTTACAATTAACTATAGTATTACTGTTTCAAATCATTTTTTATTACCGTATTTACTATTTGTTACAATGTCTAATATTTCGTACCTCAAATACTATAATAACCGCTAAGTATAATAACCAATTCAACCAATCGGTACATTGTGCGAGAATAATTTTTTAAGAAAGTCTCCTGGTACGCACTATTAAATTATTTTTTTACCCTAAAAAAATTTGTTCTTCTCTCTCTTTCTTTCATTTCCAAATTGTTCTAATATACCACATTAGAAAGTGAGTAAGAGATCTGGCCAATGTATTTTGGAAATAATTGTCCAATTCAATTCTCTCGTTAGAAAATGAAGAAAGAAGAAAACCAATTTTTAGCTGTAGTGTGAATAAATGGAAAAAAAGGAAGAGTTGGGGGTCATGTGAGATGTCAAATCAAAGGGATGTGGGCAAAGGGGTCCCCCGACGCCCCTACTCCCAATCTGAGATTGAGCGCTGGCTGCTAACCGCTGAGGCAACGCTTTTTTCTTTCTTTTTTTTTGAGATTTTCAGCAGCCTATGCGGTTAGCCCAGCCAGCCCCGCCCGAGACTACGCTTTTATAATGGCCCCAGATCCATGATTCAATGCGTGTCACGTGCATATACGTTTCTCGATTTTCTTCCCTTTTTCCCCCTCCTCTTAAATTATAAGCCCCAGCCTTCAACCCAAACATAAATATATATAAATTTAAATATCAAAATTAAAATTGAAAATTAATGAATACCTTGCGGGGATGATCTTGGATCTAACTGGGGACTTGAATGAGTGTACAGTGAGAGGAAGTCGTGTGTTGATTTTGTTCCTGTTCAACCACGTTCAAGATTTATATTCCGTTAAATCGAATTTTTTGAGTTTGAGGATTTTAAATTCTCATGGTTATTTGTCTCGATATTGTTGAAAAGTTGAATCAGATTATTTTCTGGTGGAAAACAAATACAGCTACAGAATCGAACTGGTAATTTTCGAGAGATGAATTTTGATTTATGAGGAAGATGAAGAGGTAAAAGTACCTTCGGCTCCAAACGGACGTGGTTGAGGAAGTTCCATCGGAATTATCGCCAATTTTGGAATTGATAGTCCACAACTGGTAGATGAATTATTCTCGCGGAATTTTGATCTGTATCGCTTCGGAAATGGTAGCAGTGGTTTAAGAAATTCAGCGCGAGATAGAGCGAGAAAATTCTGGAATTAATTCTTAGATCCACACCAGCATGGAAGCACCAATTAGCAAATTTCTGGAGTAAGTCTCCGGCTGCTGGAGATCTCCAAGACGAAACGTTCTCAGTCTCTTCACGACAAAGTTAGGTTTGATTTCTTCTTTAACTCGCATTAGGTACAGGCTTAGACGAAACGTTCTCAGTCTCTTCACGACAAAGTTAGGTTTGATTTCTTCTTTAACTCGCATTAGGTACAGGCTTTTAGCACAATTCCTGAATTCTGATCGTTTCTCGAGAAAATTTACTTCCGATCATCTAATTCCGGAGAAACTAATTCCTCTACCGAAGACGAATTCTCCACCACAACGAAATTCTGAAGATCTTTCAACTAAGATATACATAAGAAGAAGTTTAATTCCAGTATGAACAGTTAACGCGAGATAATTCGAATTGAAACAAAATTGAAATTCAGATGGTTTTTACCAGTTCAGATGCAGTTCTAACGCCGGAATTGCTTCAGGAAAACGATAATGGAGGTCGATTCTGCAACCTTATCTTCGGAAATGGCCGGATTTAATTAGAAGCTCGAAAACTCGGAAGATTTTAGAGAAAAAAAATGGCAAAAGAATTGGTAATTTCGATCTGAATTCTTTTATTGTTTCTGAAATTTGTTGTTTATGAGAGAGCAAACAGTGCGGCGGAAGACGAGGCTTGAGGTCGGAAGAAACTCCCTCTTTTCTCTATATAGTGACAGTCTGATCTTTTTATACACCCGGCGATTCTCCCTCTTTCCGAATTATAGGTAGTTGTTTTCCGTTTGGTTTTACGACGCCGTTTGACTTACGACGTTGCGGCGGCCCTGACGGCGTTACTGATAACAGTCCACCAATTCCCCATCCCGTTTGCTCGTGTCGTGTGTGTGTGGTTATGGTTCACGGAGACCCAATCAATTTCACGTTTTAATTCTTTTTTTGACAAATTTAATTCCACTTTTATAAATTAAAAAATAAATTACGGAATCCCTACTATATTTAAAAATGGGTTCAATTACTATTTTGGTCAATATTTTGAAATTTCTTTAATTTTAATTTACGCATTTTTAATGAATTTTAAATTTAGTTACTAGAATTTAATTAACTAAATAATAATAATAATTTCATGCTAGAAAAAATAATAGGTTAATATGTTACCAATTTTATATGGAAAATGTTATAGATAAAAACAAATGGAAACAAATCAATGATAAACCAGTAATCTTGACTAAATTTCATATTTATTAAAATTATATAAACTAAAATTAAACTTTTAAAATTAAGTAGGAAAAAAATTGAAACAATCTCTAGATTATAAGACCAAAATAGTACTTTCACTTAATTTTTTTTTTTTAAAAAAAAAAACGAGACCTCATTTGTAGGGAACACGCAATTGAAAACAATTGAGTTCTAATTTATACATTTGAAATCCATATATTTAAGAAATAATACATAGCTACTATAATAATAATAGTGCAGAGCATACAATTGATAATAATTTTTTTAAAAAAAATCACTGCCTACTTGTGGTGATTACAAAATAATAATAAGTCAATTTTCTTATCTATCTTATTTTATGATAATCGACAAATAGAGAGTGAGTGATGCAAGAACACGAACTTTCAATTATCAACTTAATTAAGTAATTAATTATCCAATTAACTCGATATTTATTTTAAAAAATAAAAGAAACATAGTATTTTCGTAAATGAATATATTTAATTTAAATTGGCTTCTAAGTTATAAATCCATCTCGTTAATGTAAATTTATTAAGCTGGATAATGATTGCTAAAGTTTGTGCACATAAAGGCAACACGTAACAGCTTGGCGTGACAATGTATTTAGCAACAAATATTAATTTTATAAAGTAATATAAGGTTCATATCCCTTTGCTATTAATATACTATCACTAATAAAATTGAACGAACATGGAGCCCACATAAACAAGCAGTAAACCACACATTATTTAATTATTATATTATTATATGCTTACTGTTTAATTAATTTAAACTATATTCACGCAACCGAATCTTCGAGCCACAGCTATGCCTCCTTAATTGATTATTTATTTTTATTTTTGTTAAATATAAATTAATTAAAAGTATAAAACATAATAATATTAGTGAAAAGTGATGGGTATAAGTTTTGTATGCTTTTTCTTGGACGGGAGCTGATCTGACCTGCCGCCAGAATTATCGATTTACCTTTTTTGTTTTTTCTTATGTCTTTTAATTATGAATTTCCAATTTTTTTACAATAAATTGTATTTTATCAAGAAGATTTGTTATGGATTAATGTTAGTTTTGGTTGGTCCATTGCGTTAAATTGCAAGTGCAGTCCTTTAAAATTTTAAAAAGCATTTAATAAGACTTTAAATTTTTTAATATGTCATAATATCTGCTTGAAGTCAAATGTTCAATTTTACCACCTCACATATCGTAAAAAGAAATAATAATAATTAAAATCAATTATACCAATTATGTCCCTAAAATGTTCACTTTTTTTTTTTGAGGGGGTCTAACGGACTATATATTGACATGTTCAACGGTTTTTTTAATGTACATGCATAGACACAATCTAAAGTCTAAGATTTCATTAAACAATGTCGAGGGTTGCCCAATGCAAGGCGCAAAGCTCACGGTCAGGCGAAGCCCAAGGAAAATTGAGAGGTAACGTGGAATCCTGTGTCCTAAGAGTGAAAAAGTTAAAACATCATATTCCAAGTCGACTAGACGAGCCGAAGGAAATATCCTAATTGGAAAATAACCAAGTTCAGTTCAATCTGGCGCTATACAATCTCATGGGTCGCAATCTTCCTGACATCGCTGATGTTAAACGTACCCACGTGCGGTGTCAGAGAAAGTGCATTATAAATAACCTCGTTCGGCAACCTTTAATGGGAAGAAGTTTGTAAACTCCAAATGATAACCCTAACCTTACTCTATGCACTTACTAAACTATAAATTTTGTGTACTAACTTAGGTATCAAAGCGTGGATAACTCAGCATCACACTAGTGCAACTAACTCTTTCGCGAGCCAGCTTAAAGAACGAGATCAGATTGAAGAAGTGGGCCAGAAAATACACCCACCAAAGGTTAAAAAAAATCCAAAAATTAATTTGAAACAAACTTCAGACATCAAAAGACTTAAAATGATTTTTTTTATTATATAATTGAAAGCAATCACATAGTTTAGGGTGATGTTTTTAAAATTTAATGGAGTTTAGAATTAACAAATGGTACGCAAAGTAAATATAAGTTTATTGTTTGTTATATGTTGTTGTTATAAAATATTATTTTTTATTTCGGAATTTAAAAAAATGGAAAAGGAAATTATGTAAAAAATGGGAAGGAGCGGTGAGTGAGTGGGGCAAGCTAGTTGAAGTTGACCTGCAGCTCACGTGCATAAAGAACCGCAGAAAACGACGACGTTCGTAAAAAGGAAACTGCGGATTAGCACAGCCGACCAAACCCCTGCAACTCTCTGCTAATGTCCTATCACCAATAATAATAATAATAAATTATTTTTCCTCAATATAAAAAATAAAAACTCACCCACACAATAAATAAATCCACCACCGATAAGAATTAATAGCCAGTAAAAAAATAAAAATAAAATAAGAAGCCAATGGATAAGTATATTTTTCCATGTCTAATGATTATTTATGCTTTTCTTTTTCCATCTTGGTCTACCAATATACGAATATTTCTATCAATTTTTTTTTATAAAATTTCTATTTCTACGGTGAAGTTTCTCCATTTTTTAAAAAATAAAAAAATAAAAAAAACTATTTATATAAAATAATAAATTTTTTAAGGTAGTTGCGATAAATGCAGATAAAAGTTTATCAGTGATAGAAATGATAGAAGTCTATTACTGATAAACGCGGATAGAAGTATTTTTTACTATTTTTTATAAATAGTTTGATATTTTTTATATTTGTGAACATTTTCTTAAAAAAATGGTTTCCATAGTCAAAATTTATTGCTAGTCTATTTAAAGGTTGGAGACTAAATTAAGAAGGATATTAAAATGTTGAATTTTCCAATGAAAACTTTTAAATGATAAAAAGTAAAAAAAAAAAAAAATCTATATATTCAAACATTATATACTAAAATATATATTTAGCAAATCAATTAATTAATTACTTTCTTTGCATTTTAATATTTCATTATACATTTTATTTGTCAAAAAAAAATGTTTTAATTGACGTGCAGTGATTAATGTCGAGTAATATAATATTAATATTTTATTTCACTTGAAAGCTTAAAACTCCTGCAATGTCTTTCCAGTCGATATTGATTTTCATCTGTTGAGTTTTTCTTTATATTTCAAACTCAAAAGTGATAGAGAATGTTGAATGGTTCGGCTACTACAAAGAGATAAGATATTCATGGTTTTTGTTAATATAATTCTTAAAACATTTCAATCAAGATTTGGAAAACTTTCTTCCTGGTCGGTTTTAATTTATACCCTAAATTGTCAAACGGTCCATTAAGTCCAGGTCATATATATTATTATGACATATATCAATTTATACCTTTAAATTTTTGAGTTGTATCAATTAAAATTTTGAGAACTAATAATTGTATCGCTTTAAACTGTTAACTTTCATATCAATTTACTCTCTCCTCCAAATTTCGTGTGAAACTCATAATTCGAGTCAATTAAACTTATAAATTATTATAAGTCAATCAATTTAAACTCTTAATTATGATTACCTTTAGAAACCATCAATGCATTAATTATCAAACAAGTGTAGATTTTTCTAAAGATTGGCTTTACAAAATGACTGACTAGAGTAAATGCATGAACGGTCTTCAAATCAAATTTTATCTAAAAATCTAGAGCTTAAGGGTTTAATGAGTAAAATTCTAAACGAAATGTCATGAAGGGTATAAATTGATAAACTGACAAAAATTTATTGATACACCTCTTAATTTAGGAATATAAATTAATATTTTTGTAACTTATTATTAGCCAAATTTTAATATTCACAACTAGAATTAAAAAATACGTACATATATAATTGAAATTTGTTAATATATAAGATATTGACTGAGATATTTTGTACTTAAAAGTTTGAGATGTCTTTTTTCCATTTATTATATTGAATATCTAGTGAGACTTGGTAGTTTTGTGGGTATTATTTAATATGGAGTTTTCTTTTTTCTTCCGACAATTAATATGGGAGTAATTTATATGCAGGGCTATCTATTGATTCAGGTTATTAATTACTGCAATCAAGCTAAATAATTTTAAAGTTAACGTACCATATTAATCTATTTAACTTAGAGTTTTCAAATGTTGTGGGTGTATTATTTTTAATAAATCTCAAATTTAACTTACCGAAGTAATAGTAATAATTTACCTGCAAAATTAGAAGAAACAATGATTGTTTTCAAATATAGAAAAATAGGTCAAACTATTTATAAATATAGACAAAATTCATTGTATCATAAATAGGACCGCGATAGACTTTTCTATCGCGGTCTTATTTCTGATACAATGAATATTTTCTATATTTGTAAATAATATGGTGTTTTCGCGTTTGTAGTAATTTTCTAATAAAACAAGTATACCAATATGTTTCTAAAATAAATAGTGAGAATACTAATATATATATATATATATATATATATATATATATATATATATATATATATAAAGGAAGAAATTTAAAAATTTAAAAATAGAAAAATAAGGAAAACTATTTACACAAAATAACAATTTTTAGATAGTTGTGATAACCTGATAGAAGTCTATTAGGATCTATCAGTGACAGACATGATAAAAGTCTATATATAAAGGAAGAAATTTAAAAATTTAAAAATAGAAAAATAAGGAAAACTATTTACACAAAATAACAAAATTTTTAGATAGTTGTGATAGACACTGATAGAAGTCTATTAGGATCTATCAGTGACAGACATGATAAAAGTCTATTACCGATAGATGCTGATAGAAGTCTATCAATGTCTATTAAATTATTATTATTTTTTTTGCTATTTTATATAAATAGTTTAACATTTTTTCTATATTTGAAATTTTTTCTAAAAGAAACAACAATAAATTAGTAATATAGACCTAATTTCATGTTTACTTAAACTACAAAATAAATTTGGTGATCTAAAAGCACAGTTATCAAAATAATATTTTAACTTAATTAATAAAAACAAAAGATTCATAAATGTTTTAATTTGTTTAAATACTTTATATCTCTAAAATTACAATATTATCCTTCTACCTTTGATAATGATTTCAAAACTATTGTCTAACGTATTTGAATGTAATTTTTATTTCATTTCCGATTTATATATAAAAGTATCATGTCGAGGACAAATAAAACTCTATAAACCTTCATAATAATCACTACAAGAATTAGGCATTTTGTCGACGCCACAAATCGTCGACGTAATTCGAAAAATACGTTTGCAAAACTTAATAACTTTATTTTTGGTATAAATCCTAATAACTTTATTTTTAATTTCACCCAAAATATATGGTTCATACTAAATGGAGACGTTTCTCGCTCATATACCCGTCATTTTTCTCCTACATAACTAATGTAAAAGTTATTTTGTATTTTTTATGGGTATAAATTATAATATGAAAAAAAGAAATTAAAACAATAAAAATAAAAGAGTTAAAAAATAAAGAAAAAGTCAATTGAGAGTCCCAAGGTAGCTATGGTGATAGGCCGCTAGCTACATGTACAAATGGTTCCAAAGTAATTAAAAAGATTCTCGTACAAAGAAACATCCACTCACACGGCTAGGTTCATGCACGAACCTTGTTCCCTCTTTGTATTTTTAAATTAAACAATCATATATGCAAATTAAGAAAATTATTAATTAAGGTCACATCATATATTATAATCTTAGTATCTCCATTTTCTTTTCTTCCTTCTTTCCTTTTTTTTAAACATTAATTAATTTAATCTTCATTATTTTTTGTGTGTTAAAAAATGCAAAAAAGTGTTTTTATAATGAAATTTCCTATAAAAGTATAAAATAAATATTCTAATTACTTCCGACAACTAAATACATGTTTTATAATCATTTCGAATATGACATACACTCAATTTTATTAATCATTTTAAAATCACTCTCAGTCTATATCCTAAAAAGTTACTTTCAATTAGATACAAACTCAGTATATATGTTGAGTTATGTTAAATCAAGATTGTGAGTATTTTTATGTTTCTGTTAATTTTTCAGTGCAAGCACAAAAAAAAGGATATTTTAGTCGTCGTATATAGCCTTTGAAAACAAATTCACATTATGTATTTTATTGAATAGGTTTTTCTTTTCGAATTAGATGAAAACTAAATTCGAACTAAATAGTTATAAAATTAGGTTCATGTAAATTTAATTACTCCCAATAGCTTGTGAACTTGGTTTATTGTTTAATTTTTTTCTCTCTCTATATATATTAACCTTTCTTATATAAATTTTAAAATATATTCATATAATTTAGGAAAATTAAAAAAAAAAAAAATAAAGGAAACTATTTAAACAAAATAGCAAAATTTTTAGATAGTTGTGATAGACGCTGATAGAGGTCTATTAAGATCTATTAATGATAAAAATGATAGAAGTCTGTCATTGATAGATGTTAATAAAAGTATATCAATGTCTATCAGTGTTTTTTTTTTACTATTTTATGTAAATAGTTTGATATTTTTCCTATATATGAAAATTTTAAGAAAAAATTAAACATTTAAAACTAAACACAATAAAATGAATATTAAAATACATTAAGTAAAATGCAATTTTAGGCAAAATTGAAAATATCAAAATTACAAATCACGTGGAGTTTAAAATAATGGTTTAATAAGCAAACAAGCTTAGAAGGAAGAGATGGCGGTCTCTTAAAACAGTACGATAAGAGCGGGGAAAGGTATTATCGGGAACCAGCAAAAGCGGCCGCGGAAATGGCGGGACTTTGATGAAGTGGATGAGGTGGCGGGAAATTAAAAATAATAAATACGAATTAAATAAGACCGATTAAATTAAATTAAATAGTATGGGTTTAATTAATTTAATGTTGAATATTTTTGGTAACAGAACAGAGTGTTTCCCCGTAACATAAACATTCTCTGGCGAAGGGAATCCGTTTAGGGATCCGTTAACAAATCATAAGCGCGTGACTGTCGCATAATATCCAATCAAACTTTGGATTACTTTAATTTAATTACAGCCTAATAGGTAAATTAATTTATAATTTTAATACCCACGACTCTCTTCATGTCAATGGACGCGTGGCAATTTTCCCGTTTAATCCGGAAGGTATCACGTGATTAAAAAAAATGTCTGCCCACCACATCCTCTCCCCTCCCCTTCTCCTTCATCACGTGGCCAACTCACCACACTACGTTGGCAGTACCCACTTTATTTTCTTTTAAGCGATGCTTTTTTTTTTTTCCAACAAAAATATTTTTAAAAATCGCGGATCGTTCATTGTATAGTAGATTAAGCGGCTGAAAATTCAAATTTTAAAAAATGAATTTTCTCTATTGTTTTTTAGTTATATATTGTCAAATATATACACAAATATAATATTGATATGATATGTTTATTAAATGAGAATGTTTTAAAATGAAAAAATAAGGAAAACTATTTACACTAAATAATAAAATTTTTAGATAGTTGTAATAGATGCTAATAAAAGTTTATCAAAATTTATCCGTGATAAAAATGCTAAAGGTTTATCAATGTCTATTAGTGGTTTTTTTTATTATTTTTCGGTAAATAATTTGACATTTTTTTTATCTGCGAAAATTTTATTTTATTAAAAGCATAACAAACAACGTTTTATTTCGAAAGTATTTTTTTAGCTATACTTACAAAATTAATCAAAACATTTTATTATTCTAAATAAGATTTAAATATTTTTTGGTACCTCTATTTTTAGCTGTATTATTTTTATTTCTTATACTTTCAAGTTTTTTTTCAATAATTCATTTATATCTAATTTTGTCTCCGAAAATATTATGTACGTAGATTTTTATGAGTAAAATAGTTATAAAGTGTGATGACTTTAATTTTCGACTTCAATGATAGAAATATGTGTTAATTATTGCTAAGTTAGATCCATCAAAACTATCGAATTACAATTTTTTCACATTTATAAAAATGTATAAATTGGTCCCTCAAATTTTAATAAAAAGATATTTTTTTCAAGACTGTGGAAGGTCTTGCCCCATTAAAAAAAAAACTAATAAGGCCTAAATAATACAATGATTATATAGCTCCTTGAATAAAACTATAAAAGTAGCCTAATTATTCCAACAAAAGAAAAATTATCTTTTAACATAAATAAGTAATTTAGTATATAATTTGATTTTTTGTTTTCGAAAAATGTGATTGATATCGCATAATTTGCTTACCTTGAATCCCATCATTGAATTATTACTATGTTTTTAAAAACAACAAGAATTATTGTTTTTTTTTTTTTAATTTTAAAAGTTTAGAATTTTGGATAAAAAAATAAACAACAAAACAAATAAATTTATAGGTAGGACCGTAGAAGCAACATTTATAAATTTAAAATAGTTTTTTTTGTTAAAAAAAATAAAAATCCAACAGCCAAGTGATTATTATCAAACTAAGCATTTATTGACCAGGTGTAAAAGTTAATTTATATTTATAGCAATCTATAAATAGGAAGAATTTATTTTAAAAGTAAGTGAAAAAAATGGATGGGTTATATATTTGATCTTCCCCTTTTGACATGTCATCTAATTAATGTGTAACATTGAAACACAAATAAAGATAATAGTATTAATTAACTATGGATTATTAATTAATCATATTATTAATATTAACAAAGATAGTAACATTATTAATATTAATGATATTATTATTAATAAATATAATTAATGCAGTCACACCCAATAACATGTAAAGTATATGGCAAAACAATGCATTGTTTGGTCATTGGACTAGGGGCTTTTATGATTAAATCAACATTTTGGTTAAAATACTATCTTGTCCCTATATTTTAAAGTTTGCTTAATTTTAGTCAACGTACTTTTAATTGTCGAGTTGAAGTCTATGTATCGTTAATAAATCTTAAATTTAGTCTCTAATATTTATTTGTTAATTTTTAAAAAAATTATTTTGATATCTATTAGTACTCTTGCTATAAAATTTAATAATATATTCACATATTGTATTTACTTGCATGAAAATATATATCTAATTTTACTAAAAATTAATTTTAATGGATTAAATTTAAAATTTATTAAAAATTACAAAGATTAAAAAAAATTACTATAAACATAAAAATATAAAACTATTTACAAATATAAAAAAAGTTCACTGTCTCTATCGTGATCTATCGTTGGTAGATAGTAAAAATTTTATACATTTATAAATAATATGACTCATTTTTCTATATTTAAAAACAACTCAATATTCATTGAACAAAATTCAAAACGGTTGACAAAAATAATATTTTAATCTAATTTTTTATGGGTGTTGAATGATATGTAATAAAGTTTGCCTTCATTCATCAACTTAAGTTTTTTGGTCAATTGGCGATTTAAGATGGTACGAGAGTAAGTTAGTTGAAGATATCCTAGGTTCAAACTTCAACCCGTACATCAATTAAGATTTTGGGTCAATTGGCGATTTAATAATAAGTTTGGGGAGGAATTTAATTAGAGGAAAAAGGAAGGGCATGTGAAGAGAAGAGAAGGCAATTGTCAGTGGCATAACGTGAGGGGACCCATTGGTTCCTAAGTTTATTTAGGCCCTAAGAATAGGAAAACGGATAGGGATAGGGGTATTAAGCGATGTCGTTTTAACTGCATGGTCACTGCACGTGATCCTCCCCAACCCTCTCACGTGCGCCCATCCTCTGCCCTTCATCTCCTCGCGTGCGGTGGGGACCTAAACCAAACTCCCCCTTTTCACGCCGTCATCTCCCCCGTTTGTATGGTGTTAACGGATTCCGTCACGTTCCCCAAACACGAATTCCTTTGCTCCCCTCAGTCCCTGTAATTTCAACAAGTTTATTAAAATTATTGGAAAAGGCCTCACAATATCAATCCTATTTTGTAATTTATTTTTCTTAGAGAAATTATGATAAACAGAAAAGATATCAAACTATTTATAAATATATAAAATTTGTAATGTCTATCGGTCTATCAATGATAAACAGTAAAATTTTTCTATATTTATAAATAGTTTCACTCAATTTTTTTATATTTGAAAATAACATTTTTTTAATATCATTTAGTTTTTGTATTTTGAATTTATTAAATTTTGGTATTTATCAATTATAATTTCAATAAATCTTAAAATTAATTCATAATTTTTAATATGTTGATTTGAAAAACGAAAAGTATTAATTTCTTTAGAATTTTTGATAATATATTTACCTACAAAATTTATTATTGCCATTTTAACAAAATTTTAATTTTATGAATATTACCTTTGAAGGACAAATTTAAAATTTAATAAAACACGTGTAATTTTAGCTTTTTCCTTTTATACTGTATCAAATACTTACAGATCTTCATATTATTCGTAAATATGAAAATTAATCTACCCTGTTAGTTTGAAGTTAATCTTTTTTTAAGTTTAAATTAATTCATTTTTTCGTCAAGAAAAACACAATGTGAACGTACTAATGAGTATAGTTGATTAACTTGTTAATTATTAAGTATCGTATTAATGATGTATTTCCTATTAAACACTATTAGAGATATATGTTGTATTCGTATTTATTGTATGGTGGCAAAAATCGTACATTAAGGTTGTATGGTTTATCTATTTACTTTTTTAAAGATTATTATTATCAGTAAAAATTATTTGAGATTCCATGTCATTTCATCCCTAAAGTTTTAAAACATATCATTTTAAGATAGGTTTAAAATGGTATTTGATTTTTTTTAATTATTATTTTAAATATTGATATGAAATTTTAAATTAGTAACAGAATATTAAATTTCCGTTGAAATTTCTATGGATATTTTCATGTTTGCATGGTTTTGATATCAACACGAGGGGTGAATCAATATTTTGATTATATCGTAGAAAAATTCACGGAACATAAAAAGTAAGCAACAAAATATTATTGATGTAAATAGAATATAAATAATAGACATTTCATCAATATTTTCATAAATATCCATCGACATTGACATTTTATCAATATTTCATTCGACGTTTCTCAAAATAAAAAAATCGATATTTCCATCGACATCTTAAACATCGATTTTATAGATTACACTTGAAAACAATATATTTGTTCTCTTGCCACGTTAACATTTACAAATTAAGGGACTAAAATTATATAAATTTAAATTTTAGAGACCAGCCGTACCTACTATTAAAAGTTTAGAGATTCTCGTTATTATCATGGTTAAAATATTATTTTAGTCACCATACTTTAGAGTTTGTTCAATTTTAGTCCATGCACTTTCAGTAAATCTTAAGTTTAGTTTCTCCAAGTTATTTTTTTATCGAAATTGAATAAATAATAATGATCATTTTCATGCAATAAAATATTATATAGTAATATATTTATAAAATTTTAGTAAAAAGGTTAAGATAATAAATAAAAAATTAACATCAAACCATAAACTAAATTTAAAATTTATTAATAGTACATGAATTAAAATTAGATACTTAAAAATCCTAAACTAAAGTTAAATGAAGTTCAAAATATGGAAAGTTTTCTCTTAAAAAGAGGGGAAAAAAGGGAAAAATTTATTCACAATATTGAGGTTTTCTTATTTAATTTTGAAAATCCTTTCGTGTAGTAATCGGCAATCATAGCTATTTGTCACCATACCGTTAAATCTACGCTTTATCATTTCCTTTATTAGTAATCATCTCTACCTCACCCCCACTGTGTTCTTTTAATTTTTAGTTATACGTATGATTGATGCGAAAAATTTACACACAGGTCTCGAACACTCTTTTAACTCATTCATTTAGTATAGATGCGTTGCTGAAGTCGATCGTCTCAAGAGTACTCACACCGATGAATGCCAAGTTGGGTACACTTTGATTTTTAAGTTAATACGCGAAGTAGAATATATACTTCAGTTAAGGGGAGTGAATTACTTACTCTTTGAGATCGTTGATACAAGACTATTTATACTGCTTAAGAATTTTGTGTAATTTTGGTGGTGTCAAAATGGGCGTGGCCTTCGAAGTTGTAAAGAGTTAGCGTCGAGCTCAGCTCGGTCATTTTTCATTTGGTGAAACTCCACGAGCCTGGCTAATTGACCCGAAACTCGAGAGTTTGACTCATCCTTTTGAAATGTACAACCATGTTAACTATCGAAAAATCAAGCTATAAGAATGTTACGAAAAATCAGATGTAATTGTAAAAATGAGGAGGTAATAAACAAGTATAAAATAGTTACTCTTGAGAAATAATTTTGATAATTACTCACAAATATCCAGTAATTTTTTAATAAACCTTTTTAGCTCAACAATTGTAAGACTAACACATCAAACACAGTTTATATGCCTGTAATGACTCATTTATTATCTCCTTTTTACCTATATTTTTAAAAATCAAACTCATTTTTAAAATGACTGTTTTTAAGTATAGAAAAATGAGCAAAACTATTTATAAGTATAAACAAAGTTTATTGTCTATCATCATAGAAATTTTATTGCGGTCTATCAATAATAGACAGTGAAAGTTTTCTATATTTATAAATAATTTGATATTTTTTGTGTTTATAATGTTTTTTTTAAAAAAAATTAAACAAAATTAATTTTTATTATTAAAATTTGACAAATAATCCAAAAACATTTTTTTTTAAGAATTGTGAAAATTTTAGAGAGGAGCTTGGGAATAAACAAAATAAAATGCAATTCTTTTAAGAGACGAGGGTTGAAAATATAATCATTTCATTCATTATCTGATATTTTAGAAGAGGAAAATTATATAAAATTTAGTTAAATTGGGTCAATAAAAAAAATGGATATTTTAACGAATAGAAAAAAATAAAACTAATTACACATAAAAAAAGTGAGAAATACAAAAACATAGAGTACACTTTTTTCTAGGTGTGTAATTACTTTTATTTTTTTTTCTATACACAATCATTTTGTTAAAAAAAACGATAAAATTAAAAAGTAAGCCTGAAAATGGAAAGTGGTATTTAGATTTAGATTGTACTAAAGATAAAATTATAATTGGAAAAAGAAAAAAGAAAAAGAAAAAGAAAAAGAAAAAGGGAGAGGGAAGTCAGGAAAATAATAGTACGGGGGAAGGCACGTGCCGGGCATGCGAGGGGGGAGGGGCGGTGGGATATCTGAATCTCTCCATCTCCCTTTCTCGTGACGGCGTCACGTGGGGAGAAATCTGCCAGGTAGGACCCACAAATTTCCCTACCCGGTCCCACCAAAAAAGGAGATGAGATTAGATGGTGGAAAAAGTAATTTTCTAATTTACTTAATTAAGCTATATATATATATAGATATATTTAAAAGAAAACAAAAAAAAGAAAAAAGAAAAAAAAGGTAGTGGAAGGGCTGGGAGCATGTGCTCGCTTTTCCATAGTGACCTGTCGTGTATGGGTCATTTTTTGAGATCTCTCACAAAGTTTTCTGATGACGTGTTCCTTCTCACGTGCTTTGCCACGTGATCCTTTTTTTTTTTTTGGCTCGCTGGACCTCACATTCTTCTCTTCTCCCTGTTGTTGTTCCTTTTTTTCCATACCCTAAATTATTAAAATTATCCTCATTTTATATTCTTTAAAAAACAATCTTATTAAATTTTAGGCAAATATCAATTTATACCACAAACTTTAAAAATCATATAAACTAAAACACTAGCTAATAATTTATCAATTCAAACTTTGAATTTTCGTAAGTGTCTCGACTTACACTCTCATCCAAATCTTGTTCGATAAATATTGTGTAAAATTTATTATTTTAGTAAATTAAATTTGTAATTTTTCATAAACCAATCAATTTAAACTCTTCGTTGTAATTGCTTTGAAAACTATTCATTCATTAATTTTTAAATGTGTGGAGATTTCTTAAAATGTCGATTTTACAAAATATACGCTATAGTAAATGTATAAATGATTTATTAATGAAATTATGATTGAGAGTCTAAATTTATTTACTCTCGAGAATTTAAGGAGTTTGATTGATACAATTATAGATTTTCCTAAACGGAACGTAATTGAGAGTGTAAATTTATATACTTACAAAAGTTTATGGTTTAAATTGACATAACCCCTAAAGTTTAAGAGTATAAATCAATATTTTCCCTAATTTTTAAAATTACAATATTACTTTTGTCCAATCATAAAAGTTTCGAAACTATTTTTAAAAATAAAAATTGAAACTTAAACAATATGATAATCTAAAATCTCGTTTTAAATCGCGATTGCTTGGTCTCACTTAATTTTCATTTGAACAATTTAAAGGATTTATATGCTTATTGTAGTTTTGAACGTTTATAAAATATCAAAAGTAGTTTTTTTTTTTTTTTTTTTTTTTTTTTTTTTTGTTTGAGAAAAAATATTTATATTATTCTTTATTAACAAATAGAAAGTTCATATTTATTTTTGTATAATTTAAACTTTTCAATATTTTGTGTTTTTGTATTGATTTATTGGAAATTCACTTATTGGGCCTTCAAATTCTTCTTCAAAAGTCAAGCTGCTCGTTGGGCCTGTAAATTTCGAGTCCATCGTGTGTTTTTAAATTATTATTATATTTTTTTTTCTAACTCAAAAAGGTTGGGTTTAGACCTCTTATATTTTGGTAGGAAATAAACGTTTTAATTGGTTGAGCTATGTATATATATAAACTAATACTCTTTCTAATACATATTAGTTTAATGATGTAACAAATTAAGGTATTATACTAAATCAATAACTAAAGAAGGGAAGTTCATATTAAAAATCACAACTTCTATATTAAAAAAGGAGGATAAAAAAACTTTTTATTACAACCTAGAAGTGGCTATTTATAGCCGTACAAGAAAATAAGAAAATCAACTAATTAATTATAGAATGATATTTAAACACTGACTAATCTAAATTAACAATTAAACAAATACTAACTTAAATATACTAATTATCTAATTTAGGGCCCGTTTGAATTAACTTTCTAAGTGTTTATAAACACGTTTTTTATACTTGTAAACATTTATTTAAATACTTAGAAAGTTGATCCAAACAAGCTATTATTCTTCTCACTGTTTAATATATAAAATTTAAAAAAACCTAGTGCCAAAGTCAAACCCCTCAATTTAGTTTTTTTTTTTAAGTTTTATCGGTTTAAATTTTAAACTTAGTCCATAAATGCGGTTTGTGTTAAATAGATCCCTAAACAATTAAATTTTAAATACCAAGTCATTACATAGTAAAAGTTATACTTAATTTTGAAGAGATTTTTATGAAATTGTTATCGATTCCAAAATATAGAGACTAAATTATTACTGACTAAAATTTAAGAAGTAAATTGTTATTTCTATGAAAGTTTAAGGACCAAAAATATTTAAAAAGAAAAAAATTATTTTAATCAGAAAATTATTGACGGCGATTATTAACGTAGTGGGCACAAAACTCATATTGGGCCATCGATGGAGTAGGCCCATATTCCACTGGGCTTAGACGGTTAGTTGCTCTAAAAGCCCACTAGACATAAAGGGAAAGGCCCATTACCATTGGACTGTATCAAACCTAATTCTCCCGGGCGGTTCCCGCGAAGTCTGAAATATGTTCCTCAAATTTCCCGCCAAAGAAGAAAATAAAAAAACAAAAATAAATACAGATAGAAAACTATCGACCAAAAAGCTTTCACTTCCATTTTTCGCTGCTCCAGTGAACAGCCGCAAGATACTCAACCGAAAGTAATTCACTGTTAGCTGCTATGAAAATCCGGTCGGTGAAGCTCCGAGAAGCCCACAAAGCCGCCAGCAATGGCAAACCTTCCTTCTGCTCCGTCCTCTGGGATCAACAAGCCTACCATATTGTCACTGCTTCCTCTTCCGAATCCGCCATATCCATCCACGATTCTCTTCTTCCTTCCACTACTCCGAAAATCATTCACCATCATCGTGAAGGGGTCACTGCGCTGGCTCTTAGCCCTAATTCTACGTGTCTCGCTTCTGGATCCATGGATCGATCCGTCAAGCTCTACAAGTTTCCCGGTAATTTCTTTGGCATTCGCTTATGCACGAACTGTATCACGATTCTTTAGGTTTTTCTTTTGGATATTTTAGTTTTACTGCGAACTGCTTGAATTAATTTTGACATATGAATCATAATTATCAGATTTGTCGAAATCTTGACTGGCTGCCTCATTTTCTTTTGAGTTTGTTTACTTCCCCTAGAAATGTATATTAGGGGTCGGTTTATTAACTTTATGATTCTTTGGAAATTTTCTTCCCGTTAATTTTATAAGGTAAATGATTTTCAGGTGGAGAATTTGAGACCAATATCACAAGATTTACTCTGCCAATACGCATCCTTGGGTTTAATAAATCCGGAAGCCTCTTGGCAGCTGCTGGAGACGATGACGGTATTAAGCTAATCAACACCGTCGATGGTTCAATTGCGAGAGTTTTGAAAGGACATAAAGGAGCCGTTACTGGGCTGGCGTTTGACCCCAATAGTGAATACTTGGCATCTGTGGATTCAATTGGAACTGTAATTTTATGGGAACTTCAATCTGGAAGTATAATACATAACCTCAAAGGCATAGCTCCACACACAGGTTCGGACCCTTCCCTTATGAATGTTTTAAGCTGGAGCCCTGATGGAGAGACGTTAGCAGTCCCAGGTTTAAGAAATGATGTTGTGATGTATGATAGAGATACTGCTGAAAAACTGTTTTCATTGAGGGGAGATCACACTCAGCCGATTTGTTTCCTGTCATGGTCACCAAATGGCAAATACATGGCTACTTCTTCCTTGGATAGGCAAATTCTGATATGGGATGTTGATCAGAAGCTGGATATTGATAGACAAAAATTTGATGAAAGAATATGTTGCATGGCTTGGAAGCCAATTGGCAATGCCTTGGCTGTTATTGATGTCATGGGTAAGTATGGGGTATGGGAATCGGTTGTTCCATCCTCTATGAAACCTCCAACTGAAGATATCCCGAAATTGCAATCAAGGAATAGCAATGGCTTGCTCTTGTTTGATGAAGAGGATGAGGAGCCTAGTGCACATGGCAATTCGAGTGACCTTGGAGAAGATAGCCATTTTGAATCTGAAATTCCAACTCGAAAAAGGTTGCGTAAACATTCAACAAATGAAGAAATCTTGGATGAGGCCGACAGCGAAGATTTTAGCTTGCTCCCAAAGTTGGACTCCCATAAAAAATCACATCGAGTTAAAAGGGATAAGCCAGATAATATTGATGAGGCAGCTGCAGGCAGTGCAATATATAGTAGATTGAAACAACAAGAAGCATTTCAACCAGGAGCAACTCCCTTGCAGCCAGGAAAGAAGCGCTTTCTGTGTTACAATATGCTTGGAAGTATAACAACTTTCGAACATGATGGGTACTCCCACATAGAGGTAATGCTGAGCCTTCAACTTAAACCTATTAGGTTTCTGCCATGTTGTCACTTGCTCTCGTTCATGGAATATGTGCTATAACACTTGGTAGAAATCATATTCATGGGTGACATGAAACAATTTTTATCTGTGTTCTAAATGACTGGTGCCATCCCTTTTCAGATAGATTTTCATGACACTGGGAGTGGCCCACGAGTTCCTTCAATGAACGACCATTTTGGTTTTACGATGGCTGCACTGGATGAGAATGGTAGTGTCTTTGCAAACCCTTGTAAGGGCGAGAAGATTATGAGCACTCTAATGTATCGCCCGTTTGGTAGCTGGGCAAATAACAGTGAGGTTAGAATGTTTTCAATTATAGTCTACAAGTGTCTCGGCTTCATACTAATAATGCAACTTTTGTATTCTTATATATACCTTTGCATATGCCATGACTTCAAAACTATGCTGACTCGGATGTCTACTGTAAAAAATCAGTGGTCTATGAGATTTGATGGAGAAGAAGTTAAGGTTGTCGCAATTGGTAGCAGATGGGTGGCTGCATTTACTAGCCTTAATTATCTTCGCATCTTCACAGATGGTGGTTTACAGGTATGTTGGGTACATTTCTTAACTAGTTGCATATTTGCAACCTATGCACCTTTTTTCACCACAAATCTAAATACTAGTTCTTAGTGATTCTGATTGCAGCAAACAATACTGAACCAGGAGAGATGATTTTGATTGCAGCAAACAATTTTCTTGACTTGGATGTGCATTTATTTGTTAGCTTTATGAAGCTAGGTACTGAGTTAAATGCCTACTGTTTCCTTGACTATGAGTTATAAAGAACTATAAAATCCTAATAAAACCATTGATTTCCTCCTGAATATTATTGAACAAAAAAGTCTAGCCAAATTCAGGAATGATGATGATATTCTTGATAATTCAAATAGTAATTTTGCTGAGTGACTTCATTGCAGAAACATATTCTTTCCCTTGATGGGCCAGTGGTGACTGCATCTGGCTTCAAGGATGAACTTGCATTTGTGACTCATTCTTCAACCTGTCTCCCCTCAAATGACCAGGTTTATACTCAATTATGCTTTCCTCTAATTTGAGCACTTGATTTATGGAATCTATGTATGGATGTCTGATGTCAGTATTTAAAAATTTCTATTGGACATCTGGAAATTCATTATTGGTTTGAGTGAGCGTAGTTTTAGCACCATTTTGAAGCAGCATGGCTATAGTCAGTAAAAGTTTATAATGGTGGAATTTATAATCTGGAAGATGTAATTTCTAACGTGAACTTCATTCTAAATATGCAGATGCTAGAGTTCAGAACATTAAACATCTCTAATGGAACACAGCTCTTGAGAGGACGTTTGCCATTAACTCCAGGCTCACATCTCACATGGTTCGGATTTAGTGAAGAAGGAAAATTGAGTTCATTTGATTCCAAGGTACATTAGCTCTGCTGTCAAGTAATTTTTTTAATATACTTCAGTTGGTTATTGCGAACTATGGATCTTATTTTCCTATACATATTATAGGGCGTACTCAGAGTGTTTACAAGTCAATATGGTGGCAGTTGGGTACCATTATTCAGGTTGATCTACAGCCTAAAATTTTCTCTGTATATCCTTTACAAGTAAAAATGACCTCCTACCTTTTTGCCATCCTTTTGAAATTACGATTTGTTGTACAGTGCCAATAAAGAAAGAAAGTCGGATGAAAACTATTGGGTGGCTGGGTTGAACGCTAACAAGTTGTTCTGTGTGATATGCAAAAATCCTGACTCATACCCACAGGTAATACAGATAACTTCACCCTCCGAAACTCATTTACCTTGTATTAATTGCTGAGTCTAATTTCTTTCTGCCTCAGGTGACACCTAAACCTGTTCTTACTCTGCTAAACCTTTCGTTTCCTCTTGCTCTCTCTGACCTGGGCTCAGAAGCACTTGAGAATGAGTTTATGATGAATGATATGCATCTCAAACAGGTCAGCCATTACTTTCCTCTTGTCCCAATCTTCTAGCTTTTAGCTCTCTATGGCTACTCAAGATTATCATTTCCGTCAACGTCAATTATCGTGGAAGTTCTCAGCAATAGGAACATTTGATAATTAATATATTCTTTCATTTTTCTTTCTAATATACGCCTCCTTTCATATGCTTTCACTGTCTAAGTAATGAGAATGTACGCCACAGATCCATGGCAGAATGGAGGAAATGGCATTACTTGGATTGTATGACACGGAACTGGATGATGAGGCATTCAGTATTGAAGCTGCTCAAGACAGATGCATCTTAAGGCTCATTGCTTCCTGCTGCAACGGTTGGGATTTGCAACTTACTTTGACGTCTAGATAGTTTGCATTTCATCTTTCCGATAGGGCTTTTGCCTTTGACAAGGATTAAAACTAACGATCTGAGATTTCATCTAACTGGGCATTGGTGATTTTTTTTCCAGGTGATAAGCTTGTCAGGGCTACCGAACTTGTAAAACTTTTGTCGCTAGAGAAATCAGTTAAGGGTGCAATTAAGCTAGTTACTGCTTTGAAACTTCCTAACTTGGCCGAACGTTTCAATGCTATACTAGAGGTAGGACAAACTTCTAGAAACGGCCTTAAATCTTTTAATCTTAGCAATGGAGTCTCGTTTTTATATACATATGTGTTTGCTTATCATCAACTTTTATTCTTTTTCTAATATCAGGAAAGATTGCTTAATGAAACCAAAGGGACTGTGGAAACCACCCTTTCAAGACAAAACTGCAATGGATCTGTCTTACCTAATGTTGCAACCAGCAATATACTAAATTCTGCAATAAAAGCCAAAACTTCAGAAGTTACTCGCCCTTCCTCACCTAAAGGCCCAATACTCTTTGCACCTTTGTTTACGAAGAAACTCAAGTCTGAAGGAGCGAAGTTCAATTCTGGAAAAACAGAAGATAAGCAAACTTCAGGGGTAAATGAGACAACAAAAATGCAGAACACCAAGGGAACAGAAAATAGTGGTGATACAAATGTAGGAGATGCGAAGAAAGCAGTGTCATTGAGTAAGGTAGAGTCCAACATTGAAACCAACCAACATTTCAAGTCATCTAATAATCAGAAGGTGAAGCCAGGAGCTGTAAATCAAGTTCCATGTAATCGCCCCTCGAATCCGTTCTTGAAGTCATCAATCAAGTAAGCAGTTTGTCTCTAAACTAGAGCATCATTCACATTATATATAGAGTTCGTTAGATGGGGCTATATTGTTCAATTTGGAGCTGGTTGATCTTAAACCACAGCATTGTTGTTGCTTTTTTGATACTTGAATTTGTTGTTTAGAATCTGTAGGAAGATTATTACAGTGTAAATTATGAGTTGGTAGGAAAGAAATAGATCCTTGTGTAATTATATTAATTTGTCTGATCTGCAATTTTTTGATTGTAATGAATTTGCAAGCAATGAGAATGTACAGTTCTATTATAGCTCAGACTAAATTTACAATTCTATTTAGGGGTGAGTTTTATATCATTTAACAGTGAGCAATACAATCCAGAAAACTGAATTGACCGGTTGAAACCGATTGAACTAAAGTCGCTCGGTCCTAAAAAAGCTGGGACTCCCATTCGACCAACCATACAAAAATTCTCTTTTATAAGATTAGTTTTATATTATTTTAAATATTAAAAAATAAAAAGTAAATGGAAAATTGCTATTTATAACTCAAAAAGTTTTTGATGGAACAAAAGTATTTTTTATTTTATTTTATTTTATTTTTATTTTAGTGGTGAGACTTGTAGGGTAAAAAGTCATAAATACCTCCAATTTATTTTTCATTTTATCTTCTTCCATTTGCCTTTTTTTAGAGAAGTGGTTCATATTTTCCATTTAATTTTTTTTTGTTTTTCTGAACGCCCGTTCAACTCCCAAACGGTTCAGATTTTACGCACAAGTACCTTGAATTTCTACAAAGGTACTTTGTCTAGAGTCCATTTCTACGACTTTTCTACAATATTCTCTTATTTGTGTAATTTTTGGTAAAAACCTATCATATGTGATGTGATTTCTGGAAAAAGACCCACAAGAACTCTTTGATTTTTGAAAAGGATTAGCATTTTGAAACGAATTGCTTAGGTTAGGGTTTTTGAATACTTCTTGGTAAAAAATCGATGAAAATGGAAAGTAAGTGAAAAATGGAATCCTTACATGAAAAATGGGAACTGTAAGTGAAAAATGACAGAATCCTTTTTCCCGTAAGGTCTCAATCAAGAGTTTACGGGAAAAATTACTGCATGCCCAAATTTCATGGTAAGTCTAAATTTGGGCATGCTGTCATTTTTCCCGTAAGGTCTCAACCAAGAGCTTACGGAAAAAATGACAGAATGTCCAAATTTCATGGTAAGTCCAAACCTACCATGAAATTTGGGCATCTTGTCATTGTTCCCGTAAGGTCTCGACCAAGAGCTAACGGGAAAAATGACAGAATGTCCAAATTTCATGGTAGGTTTATTTCATGACAAGTCCAAACCTACCATGAAATTTGGGCTTATGTCATTTTTTATATATGTAGGTATATAGTATGGATCCCCTCGTTCATATTATTGTATGATTGTAACGACTCGAGTTTAGGAGGGGGACATGAATGAATTGAGATCACATCCGAATGAGAAGGATCTTGAGGACATGAAAGCATGGTTAAGAAAGACTTAAAAGAATGGAAAGTTATTACCTATACCAATAAGGTGCACCTTCCTTTTCGGTGGCTCAATCATAAGAAGTCCACAGTTAAGCGTGCATAGTTGTGTCTTAATTTATATAGTTACCAATAATCCTTAACATATGATACAGACAATGAATGTAGTTACCCGATGTTGGTAGCTAGTGCGGAGGAGGTGGCTTATATGGAGCGTTCATTATGGGCACCTGAGGCACGTGCACTGTCACCTGATTCAATGGCCGTCAGATTACCAAACCTTCTATTGGACAATGCTGAGCGACATGGGAATGGCCGTGTCCACGAGGAGCCCATTTAGGAGAATGTCCATGAAAGGGCCCTCGCTCGGAGAATGTCCATGAAAGGGCCCTCGCTAGGAGAATGTCCATGACGAGGGCCTCTTTGATGACGAGGATGATGGTTAGACAAACGATCATGATGTGGAGGGTTGTGATGAGATCGTATGTGAAGGTCACATGAGCAGCCTCAACTAGATCGATGAGCTGAGACGAATTGAAACCGGGATGAGGTCGGAGTTCGCCACTGTCAGGTCAGAGTTTGCTGATGTCAAACGAGACTTGTCAGCAATAATGAGATATCTTAGGGAACTCACGAAGGTATAATCTTCTTTATATTAAAGTACGTTTCGTCTGTATTAAAATATTGTTTACGTTCGCGTTCGCTAACATCTTATTCATTCATTCACGTGTTGCAGGATAAATATGTTCAGCAAGAGATGTTTGGTGGATCTCGGGATGGTGAAGGCGACGATGGAAGTGACGACATGACATCTGACATCGATACCTCAAGCAGTCACCACAACATCCCTCCCATGTCCGGTTCTTCCGTACCATGTAGGGGTGTAGGAACTCCTGGGCAGACTTCGGGTCACGTCCATCATGAGCAGGGGTGACGAGACGGTTGGGTACACAAGGACTGACATTGGTCTAGTGGAGGAGCAAGTCATTTTTGACGTGGGGGCTGTTCCAGAAGTTGAGAGTAGTCCAGTGGAGGATTAGGGGTTTTTTGTTGTCGGGGTTGTTCTAGCGGCTGACAGTTCTCTAGTGATGGACCAAGGATTATCTGACTCGAGAGCTATTCCAGAGGCTGACAGTGGTCCACTGACTGATCAGAGGGTGGAAGTTGGTCCGGTCGTTGCCATTCATGCAGTGCGGTTGTACAGATCATTGACGATGACAGAGACGACCTCATAAAGACCACTCGTATGCAACCACTAACTTTGTACTCAACGATCGCTTGAAAAAAAGATTAGTTATCGCGCTTAAATATTTTCAGAAATCGCTGATCTTCTTTTAAGCGATCACTATACATATCATTTATTCTCGAGGACGATGGGCTCGTGGCTGTCTGCAAGTCTATCTATTATGTTCTATATTGTGACATCTCGTACACCTATGGACTTTACTCTCCTCTCCCGTAGAAGGTATTTATTTTTTCCCCTTGTAGTAGAAGATGCAAAATATTCTTGTAATGCATGGAGATTATTACATGGCCATCGTAGGATTCTACATATGCAACTACGAGTACAGAGGTAGGGGTGAGCGGCAGTAGCAACGTGACTGAAGGCACTTAAGGAGACGGGAAATTTGCCCAAGAACATCGTGCCCGTGGTACTTTATAATTAGGTAAATCTAATTTGATTATTTTATTAGATGAACGAGTCAATGAGACTTAAAAACTAAAAAAAATTATAGGAGAGTGGTACAAATTATAAATATTAATTTTTACATAATATTTAAAAGATTTCCGCTGAAAAAAAGGTTCGGCCGAAAAAGTTTTTAGATTTTGGGTCATTTTGAGCAATTTCCTAACAGTTGCCATGTGAATTAATCTTGATAATTTTTTTTTAAGGAAAAACTAATCTTGGTAGTTGCCATTCCACTCTTCTTTTTCTATGTAGCAAAAGGCAATGTAATATTAGGGGAACAAACAGTTTATTACCTACTATTTGCTTCGAATTTCATTCTTTATATTAAAATTTTGTATTTTTTTTATAGCTTAAAATTTTATATTCTAATCTCAAATGTGTCTTTTTTTTTTTTTTTTTTTTTTTTTTTAATATATGTAGTAGAAAAATTGAATCTCTAACTTTAAGGTTGGTAATACAATCACTATGTCAGTTGAACTATACAACTATACTCATTTTATCAATCTTAAATATTAGTTGATTATAAGTTAAATTGCAACTTTGATCCAAAGTTAAAATTTAATCCTTATTTGATAGAACCCTAAAAAATAGTCCCTATGGCATTTTTTAGAGTTTTGGACTAAATTTCTAATTATAAACCATACCAAAAGTTTACAATTTAACCTTGACTATAACCGTCCCTCAATTTTCATGGATGTAACGATTGTCCATGAACTTTAGTTTATAACAATTTATTCTTTATACTTCTAAATTTATTTTGTCCTTATACTTTATAATTTTTAACAATTTAATCCTTAAAAATAATATTAAAATCGAATGATATTTATACACTATATTGATAAATTGATTAAAGATTAAATTATTTATAAATTAATAAATAAAGACGGAGTCATTACATAATCACATTTAACAATAAGTTTGATTAGGCTTTTATGATTGAAAAAAAATTGTTACAAACTTAAAAGTAGGAATTAAATAGTTACAATTTTAAAAGTATAGCGATTGAATTGCTACCTAATAAAGCTCAAGGATTCAAAAATTAAAAATGTAGAAACTAAAATAGTTTCAAATTAAAATTCAAAGACTAAATCATTATATTGATATTTAACCAAATATTCAACCTTTGACCTCTTTTAAGAGCATAGATTATCAAATGAGACATTCAAATTTTCATTTCGGGAGTTAATAGAATATACCTTAATCAAAATTTGGCTACAATTAATTTTTCACCACTTTTTGATAATTTTATATAAATCAAATGTTAAATTTGCTGCTCCTAACGGCTAATATATATAACATACTGCCAAGAAAGGCAACTGCAAAGCATTATGAATGTTTGTTTGAGTTAAAATCAGGATTAAAAATAAATTAAAAATGCGAATACTTGTTATAGCTAAAAAGTGTTTAAAATAATTTAAGGCAAATTGCAACTATCACAACTACAAAAATCATCCCTGAAGTATGGTGGTAGTTGCAATTATACCCTCAAATTTCAATTGGAAAAATCGAGTTCTCAACTTATACAATATTAAAACTGAACCCTCAAACTTACATAATTGTAGAAATTGTAATAATTTTATAAGTTTAAAGATTCAATTTTTATCATTTGAGGTCCAATTTCTAGAATTATTGTAAGTTTGAGGGTCCAATTTCAACGCTTAAATAAGTTTAAGAGCTCAAATTTTATCATGAAAAGTTTGCCGGTGTAATTGCAACTACCACCATAATTCAGGGATAGACTTTTGCAATTTACCCAAAAATCATCTGCACTGAGCTACACCAAGTCCCACCCCCAGGCCTTCATCTTCTTCATTCCTAAACATATCATCCACTCTTCTTCACAGGATGCTTCCCATTTGAGATGGCACTGTGGCTTTCCATGGCGGATGTTGAACAGCAGCTTCTGTGATCTTCAAAGCCCTGCAAAGGATCTGCAAAAGACCTTGTACAAGGCCACCTGTAACACAGATTCATACAGAATTTAGCTCAGGATGATCATCACAACCACAATCAACAAATATATATGAAAGCCAGTTCTCGATTATACTTGCTCGACTTTATAATCTCGTCGTCGCTTGTTGTGTTCTCTTCAAAGATGTTTCCTGCAAAAATGGTAGATATTTCCATATGCAGGAATGGGAGGCATCAATAATTGTTTTTCTAAATGAATTCAACTGTTTTTGCTCACAAATATTGGAAAAAAGAAAATAAAAAACAAGATATGATCTCTAGAAATAACAATCGCTAGTTCTATTTTCAATTAACACACTTCTAAAACGCTATTGTTTTGAACTGATTACAGCCCATTTAAACTGACCTGGTGTAGTTTCTGTTCATATCAGCTCAATAAATGTTATGAAATTGTAAGAACAAGAAAAGAGGATAGAACTTAAAATAAATTATGTCCCATCTGATAACCATTTGGTTTTTTGTTTTTTTATTTTTAAAATTAAGTTTATTTCCCCTCAATCTCTTACAATAGTATTCACCTTTCTTAAGTAAAAGAGTTGAATTCGTAGCCAAATTCTAAAAACAAAAACAAACTTTTAAAAACCACATTTTTTTTAGTTTTCAAAACTAGGCTTGGTTTTTGAAAACATCGGTAGAAAATAGATAATAAACCAAAAAGTTTAAATGTGAAATGGGTGTTTATAGGCTTAATTTTCAAAAATTAAAATCTAAAAACTAAAAACTAAATAGTTACCAAATAAAACCTTAATAAATGACATGACAAAGCTAATCATTTACAGACATAAATTTATAAAGAAGCAATGAGAAATATATACCAATTATACCTACCTCCATAGAGGTTTTTCTTTGAAAAGTATTTGGCCATTAGGCGTTGAGCGTAGTCAGCTTCATATTTCTTGTACTTCTCAATGGAATTGAAATTATCAAAATCTCTGGAAAGAATAAAGAACATAGCACGACACTGAGCCACTATCATTATCTGAAGGAGAACAAATTCTCGTTAATTTAGTTCTTGTAGTCAAAAGGGTCCAAAGCAGACTATTGGCATGCAGTCAATATACAGATAGTTGGGAAGCGAGCAAATCAGAGTTTCTAAACAAGGCAGTACACAAATAATTGTCTCTGCAAGAGAAGGCCAGGTACGCGAAGTCTCTCCAGAGATTAGAGAGACTGGAAGCCATGAGTTGCTCCCAATGCCACCGGTTATCGAAAAAAAGAAAGAAAGAGACATTCACCACTCAATTGTCTCCTCCACATATTTCTTGTACTTCTCAATGGAATTGAAATTATCAAAATCTCTGGAAAGAATAAAGAACATAGCACGACACTGAGCCACTATCATTATCTGAAGGAGAACAAATTCTCGTTAATTTAGTTCTTGTAGTCAAAAGGGTCCAAAGCAGACTATTGGCATGCAGTCAATATACAGATAGTTGGGAAGCGAGCAAATCAGAGTTTCTAAACAAGGCAGTACACAAATAATTGTCTCTGCAAGAGAAGGCCAGGTACGCGAAGTCTCTCCAGAGATTAGAGAGACTGGAAGCCATGAGTTGCTCCCAATGCCACCGGTTATCGAAAAAAAGAAAGAAAGAGACATTCACCACTCAATTGTCTTCTCCACATATTTCACTAAATCAAGAAGTATAAATGAATAACAAATGGTAATACAATAAGCCATCTACATACGGGAGCTGACAAAGAGAAAGGTAGTAAATTCAATCACGTAGCAGAGGATGTAACTAAGTTTTCATGAGAGTGAGAAATGAAAAAAAGATGAAAAGAACAAGATTATACAACTTCCATCGGTTGTTCTTCTTGTTCATATCTTGAGTTCAGAGGTTTAGAAAGGTAATTAGATGGTTTCGGTTCAGTCGAGTATTAATAAACTAGATAGCAAGTACTGACTGTTATGAGTTTAAACCTTCACATTTCATGGATGAGCAAAAGAAATTCCCAATCAGAACTAATCTGACAACGATGTCTCACACACTTGAATATCTGACTAATCACAACTTATTTTTTGGAGTAATCTATTTTGTCCCTATGAATGAGATTCAATATCTTATTTGGAAAAAAAGGAAAGTTAGTGACCAAATATCTATCGCATTTTCCCATCCCACCATTCTCAAGAACTAGCACTACAAATTGAAAATGAAAAAGAAGAAAAAAATCTCTAAGGTTCCATTTGTAGTAATTTTATATCCTTACGCTTGAGAATAATCGAATCTTTCGAATTTTGTCTTCCATTGATGATATCCATCAACATTAGTTCTGACTAAAACTAGAGATAATGCAAGCAAAGAACTAGGGTTTTCTTTTTCCCTTCTAACACATCTCTTTTTTCATACAACGGATTAAAATTTTTGAGTTTTAGATAAATGAATATGAAGCTTGACACTTTCTCGATGACGAACTCGTTTCATCTTCTTCACTTCGGAAAAAAAAAAAGCAGAGTACAGAGTATAAAACTTCATGTTCAATTTCGATTCGCAGAGAAAATTAGAGGAAAGAAACGTACATAATCAATAAATTTCCCCTATCGAATATTCAAACAAATCAGAGGGAAAACCATCCAAAAGATCGCAAAGTGAAAGGAACTGCAGTAGAAACTGTTAGAGATATTGAAACAGTACCAATTTCAACTTCAAATCAAACACAGAGAGGAAGAAAAAGAAAAGGGCATACTCAAATTGATCCGACAAATCGGGTTTCTTCTCCTCGGCATTAAAAAGTCCGTCATTATTGGTTGCAGCCTCGGCCTTCGAAGACATTGAAACCCAAGAAGAATCAACACAAGCACCAGAAAAACAACGAGAAAGAGAATAAAGAAGAAAACATACCAAGTGTTTGCGAGGGGAAGGTTGGGTAGCAGAATTCTGTGAATGAGACGCCGACGGAGGAGAGGCCGGAGCTGACGCAGATGACGGCATGCCGCTCTTCAAATCACTATTCTATCTTCAAGATTTTCCGAACGGCGAACGATATCGGCAAAGAGACGACGAAACTTCGAATTGTGAAAGAAACAAATAACAGTGCTACAAAATTTTCTCGCCAAACCTAATAAAGGTTTAAATGAATAAATTTTAAAAAAATTAAAAAGAAAAGAAAGACTTTTTTCATTGTCTTCTCCCAATATGGATAGGGTATAAGTTTCCTTTCAGTAACTGAGGAACCCATTGATAAAAATATGATCTTGAAATTATTTTTTGTTAGTCTATGATTTTAAGTAAATTTAAGTTAAACTCAATTTTCAATTTAATAACATCTTAAAGAAAACAACTTTTTCGAGGCCATTTTGCAATTTACCCCATTTCCTTTTCTGGGTACTGGTCTGAGAATCTTGAAGAAAAATTAAGGAATAGTTTCATGATCTTCCTCTACCAGCAATCTCCACATGAACAAAGCCCATTTTTGAAGTGATGAAAACGCTTGTTGTCTCTAATAATTATTTCTCTTTTAGCAGCTTTACTTATAAACTTTGCTGCATTGTGACAGTCTCTACAAATTCTTAGATTCTTGGAGATTCTTAGTGTAGTGCCTTCTTTAGTCTTTAAGAAGCCAAAAGAAATTGCAAGCTTCTCACTATGCCCCTTCAATATCTTAATCTTTTCCACCTCTTCCAATTCATGAAGAACACAACTAGAATCAGGTGTATAACCAATTTCCACAATCTGTTTCTCCAATCTGTTCCACATTTTTCGAATCTCGTCTGAACTTGAATTCGAGTTTTCGCCTGCTATAAAACTATAGATTTTACCTCTAAATTCAATCCAACTGCAGCCAGCAGCTTTCTGAAGGCTGAGATCCTTCATTTTCTGTCTCACCATTCGCACATGATCCCATTTCCCTGCTGTTGCATACAAGTTAGAGAGCAAAACATAGCTGTCAGCTTTGTTTGCTGCTTCCAGTGCTAACAATTTCTTAGCAAATTTCTCACCCATTTCTAGATCACCATAAATTCTACTAGAACTGAGCAATGAGCACCAGATTTTAGCATCTGGTTCTTCAGGCATCTCATTTATGAGGTTGAATGCTTCGTTTAGACGACCTGTTCTACCGAGCATGTCGATCACACAGGCATAGTGCTCGAGTTCTGGCTCTAATTTGTACAAACTTTGCATTTGAGCAAGATAATATAGCCCCTCTGACACCAATCCAGCATGACAACATGCCTGAAGAACTCCTAGAAAAGTAAACCTATCAGGCTGCTTACCTGATCTTAGCATCTCCTCAAATAGCTCCACGGCCTTGTTACCTTGTCCATGAACACCAAATCCTGTGATCATGACGTTCCATGAAGCCACTTCTTTCTCGTTTAACCCGTTAAATATTCGTCGAGATTGTCCCAAACAGCCGCTTTTGGCATACATGTCCATGAGCGAACAAGCAACAAAATTGTCTTCTATAAGACAGTTTTTCAAGACAAAGCAATGAACTTCTTTTCCAAGACCAAGAGCTGATAGCTGTGAACAAGCCCCAAGAATACTCACCATGGCAATCTCGTCAGGTTCGAGTCCTTCAGAAAGCATTTGACAAAACAGAGAAAGTGCTTCATTTGGAAGTTCGTTTTGAGAATAACCAGAAAGCATTGCATTCCAACACACTAAGTTTTTGTCTCCCATCCTCTCAAAGTAAGTTCTGGCAGAGGAAGGTTTAGAGCAATGGAAATAAAGTGATAGCAATGAGACAGCAATAAATGAATCTATCTCTAACCCATTCCTTAGCACAAATCCATGAATCTCTTTGCCATATTGTAGATGTCCCAAACGGGCACAAGCCAATAGTATGCTAATGATGCTGAAATAGTCGGGAAGGATGCCCGAACGCGTCATCTGAAAATAAAAATCTAAAGCTTTTCTTGGATCACCATTTTGGGCATATCCACCTATGATTGCATTCCATGAGCTAACTGACTTAGTTTTCATTTCAGAGAACACATGCTCAGCAAAAATCAATGATCCACACTTCGCATAGGCTGCTATAAATGCATTATTTATCAATTCGTCGTATTGAAACGAATATCTGAGTGAATATCCATGAAGTGCCCTCAAACTCAACAGTTCAGTTTCTTCCAAACAAGCAGGTAACAAATTCAAAATGGTGACCTCATTTACTTCCATCATTTCTTCTTCCATCCACATCTTTCTCAACAGTTCGAATGTTTCATATATGAATCCTTCCCTAGAATATGCACCAATCATGGAATTCCAAGAAACTAAATTTTTGTTCTCAATCTTACGAAATAAAATCACTGCTTGAGATAAGCAACCGCATTTTGAATACATGTCAACCAAAGCATTACACACCATTAGTTCATGAACAAGCCCCAGTTTCACTGCCATCCCATGAATTACCATTCCCATATCTACATCTCCTTCTCCTGAACACACAGGCAACAGAGTTACCATTGTAGCAACATCCGGAATCAAGCCATCACCACCCTCTAAAAGACTCCTAAAAGCACTATAAGCTTCCAGCCAAAATCCATTCTCAGAAAACCCACAAATCAACGAATTCCAAGAGATCAAGTTTCGTTCAGGCATTTTGTCAAACACCTTGATGGCTTCGTCTACAAACCCATATTTGCCATACAGCGAAATCATCGCATTACCCACAAACAAATCCATGATCAACCCCATTTTCACCGCCATCCCATGAACCGATTGCCCCAAATGAACATCACACTTCCCAGTACAAGCCTTAATCAAGCAAGGCAATGTAAAATTATCAGGTTGAAATTCAGTTACCGATATCAACTCAATGAAAGTGTGAACCGCCTCGTCGTATAGTTCATTTCTAACATACGCACTAACAAGTGCATTCCATTGAAACAAATTCTTGTTCTGCAAACGATCGAAGACCAATCGAGCATCCGACGGATATCCACAAATGGAGTACATAGTGATGAGACGGGTATTGAGAACAAAGTCGCCGCTGAACTGAGAGGAGACGCACAACATTTCATCAAGTTTCCGGCCAATTTCGACGTCTTTATGCTGCCCACATTTCTGCAACAACACACCCATGGCTTCTTTTCTCTGCACCAAATCATAAGCAGCATTGTTCTTCCAGGCTTTCTGAAGAAAATCGAGAGCTCCATTGAGATCATCCGCTTCACAGAGCTTGCAAATTTCTTCGAGCAGTGAGAGGTGAGAAACCGGGTTGATGGATTGGGATTGATGGGTTTGAGTTTGAGCAGAGACAGAGAAGGATGATTTTGGAGTCGAAGTTGAAGGAAGGGAATTTTTTAAAATTGATGTGGTAGTTGGAGTTGGTTTATATATTGTTAGAGGGCGGTGGCGGCAGGAGAACGGCGGCGCCACCGCAGCCATTAAAGAGAGCTCCTTGATGTTAGCAAGTGATGGAAATTGTAACATGTTTTTTAGTTTTTCTTATGCAGACATGTGAGTGTACAATAATTGAGTTCAATTGAGTTCAAAATTCCCTCTTTTCTCTGTTTGAATGGGATTGAATTTTTGTGATGATGATTCAAATTATACGATTGAAATATCGTTTGATCCAGATTTTGAAAATAAGGATATATAACATTTTGTTCACTTCACTCCTTTGCACTCTTCTTTCCTTCTCATATTCACATTAAACTAATAAATATAATAGTGCTTTCATACATACGCTAGGGCTCTTCCTCTCCACTTCCTGATTTAGGGTTTAGGGTTGTGTGAGATGTATCAACAAAACTCTCAAATTAATAAGGATCGTGTGAGTTGAGTAGTGTGCTCTCTCACTTGTGCTTGTGTTCGTGTTCGCCGCTTTGAAGGAAAAAAGTATTGACAAGTGGTTTTTAACATCAACAAAAAATTATTCTTCATTGTTTTCACAACATGTATCAAACGACATTTTGAACGTAAAATTTGGGTCATCCATATAAAAATTTTCATTTGAATAGCTTCTAACTATTTTTTATAATGATTTTGTTAGTTTTTATTTTAGAAATCTATATTTATTTCTTCTCAATTTTTTTTACTATAAATTCTAAAAACAAAACTACTCTTTTTAATTTTTGTTGGCTTGATATTTTAAAAATATTTGTAGAAAACTGATAATAAAGAAACTTTCTTAGTCTGAAAATTTATGTTTTTACCAATTAAATTATATTTTTATCCATTTAGTAACCATTTGATTTTTAATTTTAAAAGATTGTACTTGTTTTCTTATAATTTTTTAATCATGATTTATATTTTTCTTAAATAAATATTTAAATCCTTAACTAAATTTTAAAACACAAAAATAAGTTTAAAAAACTACTTTTAAAAAAAAAACTTGATTTAAATTTTAAAAAACAAAATAAAAAGAATCTAGATGTGAAATACTACATAAATTTAATTCTCAAAAATAAAAAAATAAAATGGTTATCAACCAAAATTTTCAACTTTAAATTGTTACCATTATTAATTTGAGGTTTTTGTTGATACATCTCAAAATGTAATAATATAAATTAATTTTTTTACCAAAAAAAGTGGTAAAAAGGAAAAGAAAAACCATGACCAAGAGATTTGAAAAGATCCGAATTTATCAATCAATGACATTATTATCTATACATTTTCTTGTTCAATTAGGACATCCTATGTCTTAAGTTCCAAATGATGGGAAATGAATGTGCTTGAAAAATTCAAATGGCTTTTAATGACGCCCCAAAAGAGGTTATTAGAGGGAACTGAAATAATCTTTTATCAAACTAAGTATGGGGTTGCCATAAGAAAATCCCTCCATTCTCTGCAGCATAATCCCTTCCATACGAGCTTGAACTCCTTCTGCCAAAGCAAGGTCTTGCAGCAGATCTTTCATTGTCCTATCAACTCCAATAATTGTACTCCCGACTCCGCTTAATATCTCCGGTAGTGTTGGCGACGGTCTCGATAATTCCACAAGATTAACCTTTACCATAATATAAAAAACACACACTAATCAGTTCCTACAGCAGAAATGAAATATCTACTTGACTTTGATACTGTAAGTTCAAGAGTTTGTTTGGAATGATCTTTTATGAGTTTATAAATACTTTTTTTTTTCCAAACTGTTATGAAATCGACAAATAAAGAAGGCGAGAAAAACGTAAACAATAAAGATCTATACAGAGATTTACGTAGTTCACTAATAATGTGTTAGCTACGTCTACGGAAAGGGAGAGAGACCAGTTTTATTAACGGAGAGGCATATCAAATAATACAGATTACAGAGTAGGGTTAGAGAGTTTATATATAACGCACCCCTTTAAACCCTAACGAGACCCTGTACTTGGTCATTCGAAGCACCAAATAACCAATTCAAGGCATTCCAACACGAACTTTAAAACATTTCTTTAAGCACTTGGAAAGTTACTCTTCCAAACAAACCCTAGATTCTAATTAGGAAAGAAACGAGCAGTCCGAAAATTTATTTAGAAATATAAACCTGGCTGTCTTGAGGAATGTTGGCTTTCAGTTTTGCTATTGCAACAGCCCGAGAAAAGCCACCAATAGCATCCACTAAACCACGGGATGCTGCATCTTTACCAGTCCAAACCCTTCCTTGAGCAACTTTCTCCATCTCATCCACCTACCCACGGTAGATATTAAGACATTAAAATGACAATTCATAGAAATAAGAAAAGAAAAAGGAAAGAAAGAAAGAAATCCTTGATGACCAACATACAGTCATGGATCTGGAAAAGGCTGCTTTGTCCCGAAATTGCCTGTACGCATTTTGTGCAGACTTGGCAAACAGTTCTGCTTCGTCCGGTCTGATCAGAAACTGGTAACCTTTATTGATAGGAAGATGCACTAATGATGAAAAATAAAACAACTTAATCTAATTCTAATCTGTATCAGAAGTTGAGACCTTTTTATTATTAGTGAAAAAAGGATGCAAGATGTAACTGAAGTAGCACAGAGAGTGAATCATGATATTTTATCCTTCTGTGAAAATAAGGCAGTTTAGCTACACCCTATTTCTGTGCAAGTGTACATTAGAGGGTGTTTGGGCAAGGAGTAGAGTTGTGAAGTCTGAGAGTTGTCAACTCTTAGGACCCATAGTGTAAGGAATTAATAAGGGTCAAGGGATAAAATTGATGTTTTTTAGTTGTGCAGCTCACGAACTCCTTGGACCAAATAAGAAGTAGAGTTCACAACTCCCTACTTCTCAACTCTTTGGTCCAAACACCTCCTAAGGCTCACGAACTCCTTGGACCAAATAAGGAGTAGAGTTCACAACTCCGTACTTCTCAACTCTTTGGCCCAAACACCTCCTAAAGCGTATTTGGTGAAATGAGTGAATCCTAAAGCCAGGATGCTTGTTTTGATGGTTGCCTGAAAGTGACTATGAATTCACGTTGAAATTCATGTCAATTTCAACTGTGTTCAAGCATCATTTATTTATGGTATTTCATGTTCGTTTAATTTCCTGGAGCAATAATTAATGTGGTTGAACCCAACGAATCTTAGTGTTACAGAGTCTCAATGGATTTTCTACCCACTACACCTGTCGGTCATGTCTACCTCGTTTGTCAATTAATATGATATACCACATGCTATTTGCTCTAAGTCTATTGGTTTTGTAAAGGCTAAGAAATACTTTACCTGAAAGGTCGTTGTTCAGCCGCAAGAAGCTCAGCAAATCTTCCCCTCGATATGATTTCCTTGTTAAAGCCAATCTTTTCATATAGTTTCCCCAAGTTAAACTTCCCTAAAGCCAAAAAAAATTCATCAACACCAAGGTCCACGATAACACAAACAGATTTTGCAGGAGGATGTACAACTACAAACTATGCTGCTTCTAATATATATTGAAATCTTCTCTCTCTCTCTCTCTCTCTCTCTCTTCAAGTTTAGCAATTTGATCATATCCAAGAACTTGGTCCAGGTTTTTTCTCTGGGTTATGCTCGTTCATTTACCGGGGATGTGCAACAAGTTGAAGCTCCGTGTTACTTCATCTTTGCAATAAGTCATTGTTGGGTACTGGAGACGATACTGATATGGGATTGAGAAAATACCCTGTTAATTGCTAACCAAGATGCAATCAAGAACTTAGATGGAACCCCAACAGGTCTAAGGCTAGATAGGCAAGCCCCCGCTAACCTAGGCAGCCATGGTGTTTTTGTTCTTTGTCCTTGCTCTTGCAAGTTGGGCCATAAATCTTTAAAGTTGCTTCCAGATAGGAAGTTTTGTGGCATATTTTACCTCGGGAAAAAAGTTTCAAAGGCTTTAGGTTATTCCTAGACTTGGGTTCTCTCCGTTTGGAGAAATTTTAAAAGAACTTATCTAAATCCTTTTTCTACAGCAGTTTTACAAAAGAATTATAAAACAAAACAAAACAAAAACAAAAAACTTAAACGAGGGGATAAAAACTGACAATGAGCTACAGAAAAGAGAACTTTATCTGCCAGTTAACAGCTTCAATTATTTCTTCCAATTGCATATTAAATGGGTTCCAAGCATCATACATTTCAACATATTCTTTCTTCGCTGCAGATATTTATAGTTTACCTGTGACAACTCCAATAGAACCAGTTAGGGTTAGATCTTCTGCAACAATTGTCCCAGCTGCCATTGCCATATAGTATCCTCCACTGGCTGCCACATCAGCCATGGATGCAACAACAGGCTTTGATGCAGCAAGAAGTCTGATTTCTCTCCACATCCTGTGTGCCATAGAGTCAATCAACACAAAATATACCCATTCTCAGAGTCGAGAGTAGAAATGATATCCATCAACTTGTATGCTACAACAAACATAGCATCAATCAACTTACAATAGAAATATTCTCAGAATGGAAATGAAAATCATTAACCCAGAGCATATTGATTCCATTTGCAAGGCACAGTGCCAGTATGGACGTAATTTTAATTCTAATGATTTCACAAATATGGTCTATTTGGAATGAAAATAATAGGCAGGTGCTCTTAGATAAGTCCTCTTCCAGAGATTCTTTTTTTTTTTTTTTTTTTTTTTTGTGAAAATGTACAGTTTACCACCTCTACGTGGAGTGGTCTACATAATTCTTTTTGTAATACACGACGTTATCTCATTCTTGTAGATTGGAGGGCTTTTTTTGTCAAACCCTCGGCTTAGACTTAGGGACCTATCATCCTTAAGACCTTTAGGCTGTGTTCTCAAATGAATAGTATATTTTGACTTGTTTCTCATTGAAAAAGAAAAATTGCTAACGATATCACAAAATAAATGCTAAGGCACACAAACATAATCAAAGGCCTTTTCTGGATATGAAAATTAACTATCGACCAGTTCTTGTTCCTCATTTTTTGGATTTCGCTTTTGGTTGTATTTGGGTGTCTCCCATCATTGGGTTTATCCTCTGTAATCTTTGGATATTTCATTCATCAATGAAGTGTTTCTTATCCAAAAAAAAAAAAACTATCAACCAGTTTTAAATAATGAAGAACAATGCTAGTTGAGAAGAACCAACGTATCTAAATGTTAACACTGAATGGTGAATTAGAAGTTCTCATCTACCGTCTTAGCTCATATAATTTCAACAACCAACACAATTTCCAATACATGCAATCTGACCCAAAATATGAGAGGTTTTCTGAAGTAATCATTCATATAAACAAGAAAGCGTCTACCAGGTGGCAGGCGCATAAATCTAAACTATGATAGTTTAGAGAGTGTTTCTGGGGAGGTCTTAGGAGGATGCATGTAATCCATTTTTAGTGTCTGAAATTCATTGATAACTCAGATAAGCATCCTTGACAAAGATATCTCGCGTAATCCATTTTTCATTACTTGATAGTTGATATCTACACGTACATTAATATAGAGGATATGGTAGCGGCACTTTTCATTGCTCAAGACTAATAAACCTTATTCATCAACTCTATTTTCGTTTGTAACTCATTTCTGTAAATAGGGTGAGGAAAAAACTCTTTGGATATTAAAAGGAAAATTTGTTTAGGTTTCTTTGGTTGAAGGAGGGGATAGTTTCAAGACAAGTAAGTTTACCTGAAGCCTGATGGGAATGAATGAAAAGTGATAAATGAACAAAAAATTGATATTTTTGTTCAAAACTAATTGTGATTAGTTGAATGTGAAGGTATGATGCCATCAGAAATAGATTCTTGAGGTATCACATAAAGAATGACATTTGCTGGTATGCTAGCACTTACAAATCAGAAGCAAGAGCATCACCTCCAGGACTGTCAATTCTGATGATGGCAGCCTTGAACCTTTTCGACTCTAAGCACAAACAAAGAGAGGGTTGAACAAAAGAAATGCATAATAAGCAATCTTGCGTTCACTAAAGTTTTTAATGAATCAGAGTGATGTGCCCGTGAGATAAAAGTGGTATTGTGTGGTTCTTGGCATCTTGCAAGTTCACGAGCACATTTTGCAAGGAATCATCTTAAACTAATAAACTATATATCTGTATGTCTCCATCTCTCTCTGTGTTCACATGGTATGAGCTTGATCATCATAATGAGATAAATAAAAGAAGATGGCATCATAGCGATATACTATTCAACGATATTTAAATGTCAAGTTTACCTCTAACACTCCGAATCTTCTCGATGAATTGCTCCCCAATAATACCAGAACTAGGAACACTTAAAGGACTTTTTACACGGGTAATGCTTCCTCCAGCTCTAATCACAGCTATTTGGTCTCCACCTCCTGATAAACCAACGGTCCATTGCCTAACTCTAGAGTACTTCCTGTGGTAAGGGACATAAATGGGAATAACATTAGTATGCAATTGGGGAACAAATTACAGGTCCATGAATTAAATAATCAGTTATAATTATAATCAAACTAAAGTGCCTGCTTTTATTACCCAAATAGTACATATGAGCAAAACGAAATGGCTGAATAATGAGTGCTGGAAATAAAATTTAAAGCTCAAAGATGCAATGGATGGAGCAAGCAAATGGAAACTTTCCATTTTACACAGATATACGGATGATAGAATTATGCAAACATTTGATTGAATTTTTTTTTTTTTTCCAGCGTCAAACATTTGATTGAATTTAATTATACTTTCATTGAAAGAATTAAAAGCAAGGTAGAAGCGCAAGAAACACCCTCTCCAAACAAAGGGCAAAATTACAATACTCCATGGGTACCAATACAACTACGTCAAAAGTGGTAATTCGTCATTTATCCCTAAAAATAATTGAGAACACGGCACCCCAAAAATAATGACAAGAAGTGCAATATTTTGAAGTTGAAGGAGCTTTTTTTTTTTTTTGGGGTGGGGGCTTCTCTAGCAACAAAAAAGCAATAATTATAACAGTCAGCTGAAAGGTGCCAACAATATAAAATTGACCCTAAGGCATGGCAAGAATTTTTGAAAAATTTCCCCCGTCACATCTGAAAAGGCTGAGCCTTTTCTGTGACTACAAAACCTCTTTCTATATGGAGGCACAAAAGTACAATGCAATCGTTGAAATCTATCACAGGAAGGGTCAAACTCATGTAAGTTTGTCTGCAACTGCAAGTATGAAGAATGAAGGTCTTCAATAGAAAGGAGTTGGGGGGGATAGTGTGATTAATTAATTTATCACAGCAATTTTTTAGAATAACAAACATAAGTTTTTTTTAAAATGAAAATTACGAAAAGTACAGGAAGTACAAAGAGAGAGGGAAGAACAATGTACGAGACTGCAAGAAAACCCAATAGAGACCGAAATAAATAATGTGATAGAAGATCTCCAAATTTGATAACCTGTAATCAACCATGGGAACCTTTTTGTCCTTTGGCAGACCAAGTCTTTCACTTAGCATGGAGAGAACCTGTGAATTACAAATGACAAAACCCATAATCTTTAAAGTGAAAAACACAAATTAAACACAAGTGACCACCCTTGGAGTTCTGTTCTCATAAATTTTGCAATTTCCATTCTTTTCTTATCGTTCCGATTAGAGTAATTGTTTGAAGCTTCTTTAGCTTTTAGTATTTTCACTTTTTGTTCATCTCCATTGAAACTTGTTACCCTCCAAATAATTTTTCTTCCGTAACATACATAAAAAACTTTGCTACCCCCTAACTCAAACTCCCAAAATAAAATGCATCTACAAATATTTATTTCAAGCCCAGACATCTCAATCAATAGGATGAGTGCATTGAGTACCTCGTCCTCATACTGTATGTTGGTGATCCAGCCATCTTCTTTTAGTCTTTCAATTTGGTACACACCTTCATTAATAAAGCTTTCAACATCATCCTTTTTCTTTCCTATCAAAGAAAAGAATAAATGTTTGGAATTAGTTGTTTTTATAAGATTGAAACTAGTTAATAGAAAAGAGCTATAAGTTTCATGTTGACTGAAGTACCTTTTATTGAAGAAATTTTATCCAGCCAGTTGCCATAGATGTTATCAAGCAATGTCGTCAACATTTCACAATTTTCTTCTGATATATTTCTCCGTGCTAGTTGATCACCAGCACTTTTATATTTACCTATCCTTTCCACTTGTGGTTCAATACCTACTTTATCAAAAATACCTGAAAAGAAAACACCTCGTTCAACCTCTTAAAACAAAAGTCTTAGCAAGAAATAAAGCAGAGGAAAGAAGTCAACTTACCTCTGAGAAATGAAGCTTGAACAGTCAATCCAAACAAAGAAACATAAGCACTTGGAGGGGCATATATCTCCTCACATGCACATGCCAGGTAGTATTCTTTCTCTTGACATGTAGGAATATAGGCAACAATAAATTTACCTGAAAGCCAGTACATATTGAATTTGATAATTTCATCCAAATCGAAAATATACACAAATATGTTAAAAAAGTTGGAACTTAGGTTTTCCGAAAATGTTTGACCATCGTATTGGTAAATTTCCACCACCATAGACATAGGATTAACTTGTTCATATCCTCTCGTATTTCCATCCTCTATTTACTATAATCTATTGCAGGTTAAAATCCAAATGTGTCATTTTATATATTATGGTAATTCTATGCTACTCTCTCTGAATTATAACCATACAACAAATGGTGGTAAGATAAGATAGAAGATAAAAACAAAAGAAGACGGGGTATAGGTACATGCAGCACAGTACCCGCGAGAAATTCGCTAAACTATTTGCAGAAATCTGCCCAATCGATCACATTAATTAAAGTTGCCATAAAGGTTGACTACTGTCTTACAACCGTATAAGCTCAATGCAGATGGCTCTCCTAAAAATTTGCATTGTATGCAGAGATTCACTTGGGATGCTTAGTAGAGTAGCATTACCTGATTTCTTGAAATTCAGGATATGCCTTCGAATTTCTTCAACTTTACCCCACCCACAATTTAGAGCCTCAATTTGCAAATAGATCCCAGAAATACGAGGATCATATGCAGCTTTGACAAAGTTCTCGCAGATTTGAGGTAGAGAAAGCCCTGAAGAGAAACGGCTCTTTAGCTGATCAGATATCTGAACATGAGAAATACAGAGCAATCACAACTCCAAAATTTGACAAACATTGAAAAAATGCTATTTATGAACAACGATGTAGCCGGAGCAAGTTGTTAGACATTTTTAACTAAATATCATCAACAAAATTGCATTTAGCAAGGAAATTAGAACGAAAACACTATTTCCAGCTGCAAAGCATGAATAGCGGCCAACATCCATTTTATTCGAGAAATACGGAAGTATTTTCACAGCTAAATTGCTTGTAGTGTGACATTAGAACTAAAACACTGTTTCCAGCTGCGAATCATGAATAGCGACAAACATCCATATTATTCGAGCAATATTAAAGTATTTCCATAGCTAATTGCTTATAGTGTGACATTAAAACGAAAACATTGTTTCCAGATGCGAAGCATGAATAGAGATCAACATTTATTTTCTTCCAGCAAATTGTAGTGTTTCGGTAGCTAATTACTTCTGGAGGGAGTGGAACATAAAAACGAAAATAATTTTGCCAGCAGTAACCAACGTTCATATTCTTCCAGCAAATTGAGCAGTAGGAACATGAAGATCAAACGAATAATCCACTCACACAAGTAATTCGTTTACGAATTAAAGAGCTGAGCAAGAAATTAAACTAAGAAACAGAACCTGCCCTCGCAATTTCATAGTCAAGACGCTGCCCTTGCGGACGCGCTCCCAAGGAAAGGCCACCAGCATCTTAAGCTTCACCAAAAAGCTCCTCCACGGGCCAAACTTCTGGAACTCAAATTCTCCGCTTGGATAATCCTCATCGCGAGTCCTGACGCCCTCGCTACTCATCGGAGCCTCGTTTGAAGCGTCTGTTTCTTCTTTTTCAACGCGTTTGGTCTCTGATGCAGAGTCGTCGAATGCGCGAACAGAGAAGCAACGGCGTGAAGCTGAAGAAGAGGAGAGAGCGAGAGCGAAGCGGCATTGTAAGGAAGAAGAAGAAGAAGAAGAAGAAGAAGAGAGGAGTGGAAGTGGTTTGGAGAGTATGAATGAGAGGGTTCCGCGATTGAGGGAAGAAACGAGATGAGGAGCTTGAAGATGGAGAAGCAGCTTCGCCATTTCTCTTGACAAAGCCAACCGATTTTTTTCCACTCTCTGCTTATCAAACGCCTCAACGAAAGCATGATTTTTTTTATTTTTTATTTTAATTTCCGAAAAGAATATTGTGGGGGTGGACGGTTGAATTGTTGGTTAATTTATGTCCTCATTTTAAATTACAATTTTAGAATTGATTCATTTGTTTTTTTTATTATTGTTAAATTATAAATTTGGAAAGTTAAATTTTAGTTCCTATAGTTTTAAAATTAATATTCAATTCCTATGGTCGGATAAAAATACATAAAAAAAAAATACATAAATAGTTTATATGATTTGATAAAATCTACATAAATATGATTAAAGATAAATTTTTCTCTCCAAACCATATGAACTAAATTTGCAATTTAACTTTTTTTAACAGGTTTGCTATATGACAATTTTATTATATTGATTTTATTTTAACACAACTGGCATGAACTTGTAATATCAATAAATAGGTTTGAGGTTCGATCTCTCACCTCATATATTAAAAAAAAAAAAAAGAGAGAGATGAAGGTAATTTGAAAATCAAATATTTTTATTTTAATATTTAATCTTTTTAAATACTAATTTCTTAAATTGCATATTAAAATATCGTTTTGAACTCTATATTTTAAAGTTTGTTCAATTTCAACCACTTTGCTTTCAATAAATCTTAAATTTAGTCCTTTAAAATTAATTTTTACATAAATTTGGTAAATAAAAGCAATATTTTTCAATGAAGGAAATACGATACGTAGACATGTTTTTAAAGTTTACCGTAAAAAGTATAATAGTTAACAAAAAGTGTTTCTTTAAAAAAAAAAATCAACTATAAATTCGTAGTGGAGACTAAATTTAAAATTTATTGAAAATATAGAAGTTGAAATTTAATAACTTTAAAGTATATAGATCAAAATGTGCCCTAAAGTATAATATAAGTTAGTCTAAAATATATTTTTTATCTTAAAATTACAAAATTATTTATATATTTTGGAATTTTTTTTAAAACAATGTTATTTTAATAAATAATGACAAAAATAGGGTAGGAGTAAAAGTATTTTAAAAAAATAGGTGGAGAAATCGTAGACGGGGTCCATGATTTCATAAAATTAGCCAACATGGCACACAAATAGGGTTTTAATCACTTATCTATACGGACTTATTAGTGTTATTTACTTATCTATATGAAAAAATTAGTCCCACATGGCAAGCAAATTTGAGTTATAACTTATTAGTTACATATAGATAAGTAATTTCTATAAAGAAAATACCATATAAATAAAATAATAGGGTCTTAATCACACACGCGCATGCACAAGCATCTCAAACTTATTTTCAATATTTACATAAGAATGACCTTGAAATGGTAAAATGGTGTTTGGGACATTGAATTGATTATTAGAGTTGGTGGATTACAATATTTTGTGTTTGAGGTAGAGACTATTTTAGTATATGTTATACTAGTCTGTGTTTGGGCTGCAAACTATTTTTATTTGTGTAAGAAATAGTAAATATCATAGCAAAGAAAAAAAAAAAGAGGAGAAGTGAAGAATAGTAAATACTGTAGCAAAATGGTTTTGAAATAATATTTACTATACTTAATTATAGGTTATAAATAGTTGTAAACACCATTAGCCCCAAACATAGAATGTGTTATAATAACTCACTCTACCAACTTCAATGCCCATAATTATAAATACCTGGAATTATTGACGTTCGTCATTTTTAGATAATCATGTTTGTTATGTAGCAATATTTTTTAAGATATCTAGGAATCCTTGGATAATTGTGTGTTGTTTTCTATGATTTTTACTTGGAAATGTCTAAAATTTACATAATGTTCTAAGAATACCCTTATGACTATTCGTTAATTTAATATAATTTGAACTTATATGACAAAGTTGTTTTATTAATATATATTGATTTAAGATATTTTTTTATAAATATATATAATGTTATTTTTCTCAACAAAATAAACGTTAGTAATGTATTAAATCTACCTAATATTATTTCTATCAACAAAATAATCTATACTAATTTAAGATTTTTTATAAAATAAATATTAATTTGAATATCTTTCTTAAAAAAATAAAAAATAACTACAATGTAACTAAGGAGGGTGAAATACGTAGTTGACAATATTTATTTTAGTTATAAAATAAAAATAAAGAAGAATGATATCTATATATATGAAAAAAAAAAAGTAAAAAAAAAATGTCCTCAACATAGAAATCCAAAAAACCCATGTTTCCGGAGGGCATCCAAAAATCTTGAGATATTAGGATGTCCAGATATCTTACATCACTACAAAAGAAACATGGTAATCTAAATATCTATTCTATGGGAATCTTGAATTTCTACGAAACAAACAATCCGTGAGAGTTTTTGTAGTTTAACTAGAAAAATGATAAAAGTTTGGGCAAAATGCACTTTTAGTCCCCGAAATTTGAACCTTTAGTCCTCGAGGTTTGGAAAATACTTCTAAATGGTCCCTGAGTTAATTTGACCGTTAGTTAATTAACGGAAAAGTGACGTGGCATGTTGAGTGGGTAAATTTTAAATGAAGTGTCATTTGTACTATTTTTTTAATTTTCTATATTATGTGGATTTTTTTTTCTCTTTCCTTTGTCTCTCTCTTCTCTTCCCTTTCCCCTTCCCCTCTCCCCTTCATGGAATCCCCTTAGTTTCTCTACTCCCTTAGTTTCTCTACTCCCTTCTTGTTTCTCTCTCTCCTCCGAGTATGGTGGAAAAAAAAATACCATATCTGTTTTTACTCTCCTCCATGTCTGCGTAAAAAAAATCATATCTGTTTTCACTCACTCCTAAAATAGCAAGCACAAATCCAACTAAACTCCAAATATATCTCCAAAAATCCTAAAAAAAAAACTTTAAAAATTGGAGTGATAATTGATAGGAGCATCTCCATTTTAAGCTTTAGGTCAAACTTTCTAATTGTCTAAAATTATAATTTAACCACATAATTATATCTCACCACCAAGAGTTTAAGCAAAATGATAGTGAAAAAATGAGGATAGGTAGAGTAATCTCTGGCAACTAAGAACTGAACACCGTTGCCACCAGTTCAGATTTGATTTTGAAAACATCCTAAAGTCTACACCATTTTATGAATTAATTTTTCATTTTATGAATTAATTTTCTTTTTTTGGAGATTTTTGGAGATATATTTGGAGATTTAATTGAATTTGTGTTTGCTATTTGGATTTGCTATTTTAGGAATGAGTGAAAGCAGGTGAATTTTTTTTTCACAGAGCCATGGAGGGGAGTGAAAACAGATATGAAAGGAGGAGAGAAATTAAGGAGATTCCATGGAGGGGAGAGAGAAAGAGAAGGGAGGAAAAAAACAATCCACCTATAGAAAATTAAAAAAAATAGTACTAATGGCCACCTCATTTAAAATTTGTCTACCCAATACGCCATTTCACTTTTCCGTTAGTCAACTAACGGTCAAATTAACTCGATGACCGAAGCATTTTCCAAACCTTAGGGTCTAAGGTGTTCATTTTGAAACTTTAGTGACCAAATAGACATTAAGCCCAAACTTCGGGTATTTTGCCCTAAAAGTTTTATTGGAGAGTAAAATTTGAGAAGGTAAATATGTAATTAAGAAAATATCATGGGGCAAATTTCGTATATAATCTATAATCAAAGGGTATATGTGGTAACAAGGGACTTCTGCAGTTACGCCCAATACAGGGAACGAGATCGCAAGAAGGATGTTTTGGGGTTTTTTTTTCTATGGGCCGGCCTGCAAGATGTTTATACTTAAAAAAGCCCATCATTTTAGACATGTTTTCAATACAATTTGGGCCCGGGTTCTTCATATTTCGTTCTATGATAATTTGTTACAGAAATTGTCTCGATATTTTTAAAAAGATAATTGTAATGAGTAGTAATTTTAGGGATAATAATCAAGTGTATAGCAATATTTAAAAAAAATTATAAATACAGCAAAGTCTATCATTTATAATTTTTAAAAAATATTGATATATATGCTAATACCTTGAATCTGATTATTATATTTACAATTGTCTATTTTTTAAAATGTCTCAAATAACTTTACCGGTTATCAAAATAATTTTTTTACAATTAGTTTTTATTATTAGATTGAAATCTTTGAATATTTTTATTATATATTTGTACTTGAAATTGGCAGGTTTTGTAAAATTTCGATTCATGTAGTCGATCGATTTGTAAAATTCAAACTCAAATTTAAAAAAAAGGAAGGTTTTTATTTAAAAATAGAATGGTTTTTTTTTCATATTAAATCTGTCAAAATAAGGAAATGTTTTTGCCTTTCCAACATTTTTAACATTTTCGTAATATTAGGTTCTATTTTAGCACATTTACGAAGAAAACTCTAATTTTTAATTAGTTAAAATGTCATTTTGATTATTTTGATTTCATTCAATTTTAGTCTATGTAGTGTTAATTATCTAAATATATTTTTTTACTTTCTATAAATATTAAATTTAGTCTTTCAAAATTAATTTTTAGAAAAAATTACCATTTATATATTTGAGTTTAAACAATAGGTATATTTGGTCCATAAAATTTTAAAATGCATCATTTTACTCCTCGAATTTTTATGAATTAGTTGGAAAAGTTATAGAGTGTTTTTATTATTATTTTAAATAAGTAGGTGACATTTAAAATTATATATATATAATTTTTTTTTCTCTTTCTTCCTCCATTTTTTTTAACTTATTCTTAAAAGTTTGAAGACTAAAAGTGTTACGTTTTGAAATTTTAGAAACCAAACATACTTGTTGCTGAATATATATATATATATATATATATATATATATATATATATATATTGTCTACATTGGTTAATAAACATAAGAAATTATTTATGAATTGTTTTCAATTATAGAAAAATCTGTCAAACTGTAAATAGTTTGATATTTTTTCTATTTATAATAATTTTTCTTTTTCTATCCTATAAAGTACTATATGAGATTAAAAATGAAAACCAAAACCATGAACGGGCAATATAAAAATGTGATAAACATGTAACATAGCTTATCCACTATTATAAAATCCAACCAACCTTACCTAATTAAAGTATCAAAGTTTGACTTTATTCCAATCTTTTAAGTAGGTAGGGTAAGAATAGATAGTTAAAAAGTCAGCTCATAGAAAATAATTTTATGAGACAACAAATTACGAGTCATTTATTCAATTTCACCTACATCATTCAACATGAATTAAGTATGTCGAGAATAACTTGCCCGTGAAAAATCAGGGATAAAAGCATACTTACTAGTACTCGACGTAATTAGACTATATACTTACGATAATTTTAACTACACATTACGTATTTAAAAAAAATGGAGGAGGGAGGGTTAATGTAGGAAATGAGACCTTGTTTATTTCAAATATATGATAATCAAATAATAAGATTTTCGTTATCGTCATCGGTATCTACTAAAATGTAGAGGTGAAATCAACGGGTGAGACCTGCCACTAATTTGACAATCCTTACTTCACTAAACGGGTAATCTCATTCTTCTCATAAACCCTTATCAATCTCGTTCTCATTCCTTATTCAATGGACCCTACCATTTCATCAATAATTACTTTACATCATTATATTCTCTCCTTCATCTACAAGAGAGACACACAATATTTTATTAATTATTTTACATTTTTGTTTTTTCTTATTTTCAATATGGATAAAATTCCTAATCCCTACGATAAAGAAAAAAAAAGAGATTAAAATTTACTTTTCGTCCCTAGACTTTCATGAAAAGTAATAATTTAAGCCTCAACTTTATTTTGTGACAATGTAGTTCATTTTCTTCTAAATTTATAATAATTTAGTCCTTGTACTTTACAATTTGTGGCGATTTAGTCTCATCGTGAAAAATACTATTAGTTTAATCAAATTTCTTACCTATGTAGTTAATAAACTGATTAAGGGCAACATTAATTAATAAATTATAAAGAGTAAGTCATTACATAATAAAAAGGGGGAATTTTTAAAAATAGAAAAATAAGGGACACTACTTATACAAAATAGCAAAAATTTTAGATAGTTGTGATAGACTCTGATAGACATACGCTGATAGAAGTCTATCAATGATAGAAATGATAGAAATCTGTTACTAATAGATGCTGATAGAAGTCATCAATGTTTATCAATATTTTTTTTGTTATTTTCTGTAAATAGTTTAACATTTTTTTTATCTGTGAAAATTTTTCAATAAAAAATAACAATTAAAGTTTTATGAGATTTTTCTCAATAGAGACAAGAACGTTATATATTTGAAAATAAAGAGACTAAATTGTTGCACATCAAAATTCAAAGACTAAACTACAAAAAAATCGAAAGTACAAGAACTAAATCGTTACAAACCAAAGTTTATAGACTGAACTGTTACTTTCTACGAAAGTTCAAGAACTAGGAGTAATTATTAATTTTTTTTAATTACATAAAATTATTTTATAAAACAAAGATTTTATTTTTAATTGTTAAGTAATATATTAAGACAAAACATGTTGATTTAAAAAAAATAATAAAAATTTTGAGTTGATATTATGGAAATTGAATTGAAAAGTGGGAAGAGTATTATTGGAGTGAAAGATACAAGTGAGGAGGCACATCTAAGGAAAAAGAACAGTTGTAGGGGTACGGGGAAACATTACTCTTCATATTGGCCCCCTTTTCTGTAGAATTGTCAATATCTTTCCCAAATTATTCATTTTCTTTTTCTTTTAATTTCTTTTTTCAAATCTCTTTTTAAAATAAATAATAATAATAATAATAATAATAATAAATCTCTCTCTTCCCACGTGCGCACCAAGCTTTTTCTCTGTCTCCAAACATGTCCTTTTTTAATACATCTCTCCCATATAATAACCCTCTCTCATACATTCTTACATGATAATTGATATATGGTCTATTATTATTATTTTTTTTTTGTAAATTACCTTTTTAGCCTTTAAATTTTAAAAAATACACGTGTTTTGATTCTCGACTTTTCAAAATGTAACATTCTACTTCTCAAGGTTTTACAAATATGTGTTTTTGGTTTTAAAGTTCTGTTTGGTAATCATTTGGTTTTTTGTGTTTCGTTTATGAAAATTAAGTCTACAAACACCTTTCACACCCCTAAATGTCTTGTTTTCTTATCTGGTATTTATTTATATTTTCAAAAATCAAGTCAAATTTTGAAAACTAAAAAAAATAGTTTTTAAAACCTTGTTTTAGTATCTATCACTGATGGATGATAGTAGTCTATCAGTGTCTATCCATGTGTATCACTGATAAATAGTAACATTTTACTATATTTATAAGACAGTAACATTTTACACCCCTAAATAACTTGCTTTCTTATCTGCAATTTACCCATGTTTTAAAAAGTCAAGCTAAATTTTGAAAAAAAAAAAGTTTTTAAAAACTTGTTTTTAATATATATTAGTGATGGATGATAATAGTCTATCAGTGTCTATCAATATGTATCACTAATAAACGGTAAAATTTTACTATATTTATAAATATTTTAGTTTATTTTGTTGTTTTTTAAAACAATAAAAAAATAAAAAGGGTCATGAACCATGAGATTCATATTTTCTTGAAAATGTTAAGGTGTCTGCATTTTGTTTTTCATGTCATGCAATGGAATTTTTTTTACATGCTTTTATTTATTTATTTATAGTTTAACATGATTTAGTGCTTGGAAGAAAAAAACATGGTTTTAGAGTTGAATCCCATGATTTATAAATGTTTTTATTTCACGTGTTTTTGTTAAACTCTAAAAGCAACTTATAAGTTATAACTCGTTTTTTTTTTTTTGGGTTAAAATATAATATTTGGTCTAAATATTACATTTTAGACTTTATATTTTAAAATATTTAATTTTAGTCTTTACACTTTTAATAAATTTTAAAATTAGTTCTTATTTGTGGTTTGAAGGTAATTTTTATTAAAATTGGTTAAACAACAATAATAACTTCATCAATACAAAAAAAAACACGATGTGAATATACTTCTAAATTTATAAAGAAAAAAACTAATATAGAGATCTAAAAAAAAAAAAATACTTAGGTGCATTATGCAATCTATCTAAGTGTTCAATCACAAGTTGTCACGTGGTAAACTTTTATTTTTCTAACAAAAGATTTATTTTCCCTGTGTGATTGAAGAGAAAATTTCTAGTACAACCGAAGTATCATACTCCTTCATAAATATTATTGGACTTCACATTAATGTCAGTGAGTCCCGCTTAATTTTAAAAAACATGTTGATGTGGCACACAATAAATGAAGGGAGTATGGGAAATTTTTCATACTTCCATAGTACTATAAATTTTTCCGTAATTGAAAAGGATATATATAGATGTATGCACCTAAGTATTACTTTAAAACAAAAAACAAAAAAAAAAGTTATCAATAAGGGAGACTTACTTTTAAGATTTATTAAAAAGTTAACACTAAATATAAGGGAGACTTACTTTTAAGATTTATTGAAAAGTTAACAATAAATATAATGACAAAAATGATATTTTAACCTTTATTTTTTTTCCAATATTTTGATAAATGAGATAATAATAAGAATTTTTTTTTACATATATAAAAAAATGTCAAACTATTTATAAAAAATAGTAAAAAAAAATAAAGATACATATTGATAGACTTCTATTACCATCTATCAGTGATAAATTTCTATCATTTCTATCACTGATAGAACTTGATAGACTTCTACCGCGTCTATCACAACTATCTAAAAATTCCTTATTTTTCTATTTTTAAAAATTCTTCTAATAATAAAAGTGGGTATGTCTATTAATAATTAAGTCATATGGATCTCCATAGTTACTTTTAAACCATAAAGGTCGAATTTGCCATCGCATTCAACCACGAGGGATTGTCTTACACTTTTTCTTACCTATATTCCAATAAATTCCCTTATTTCAATTTCCTTTTTTGAATCAACGAAGACAAATGGCTTTTTGTTGAAAATAATTATATTTTTCATATTTGATAGAAAGAGAGCAAAGGAGAAAAATGCTAAATCTTTCTAATGAAAAAAAAAAAAAAAAAAAAAAAAAAAGGAAAATTGGACACTTTTGAGTCCTTAGATGTCAGAGATTGATATCCAATTTGGCCATAAGAAACAATCCAATTTTTTTTTGTCTACGATGTCACTTCAATTCAACTACTTTTAATTTTCAGCATAAAAGAATATAAAAGAGAAATTTAGACAAAAGCCCATATGGACCAATTTGCAAAAAGAAAAAAAAATGGGAAAAAATTAATTTATATTCCTAAACTTTTGAGGTTGTATGAATTCAAACCCTAATCTTTTGTTAGTGTATCAATTTACACTCTCCATTACGTTCAACTTTTAATTATATCGACGAAACTCCTAAACTTTCACTAATGAATCAATTTAAACTTTTAGCTTTGAGAATCGTCCATTCATTTACTCTAATTGTCCATTTTGTAAAACGACATTTGAAGAAATCTATACACATTTGAGAATTAATGTATGGATGATTTTCAAAGGTAATTGTACGAAGAATCTAAATGGATTGACTTATGAAAAATTAAGAGCTTAATTGGCTAAAATTATAAGTTTCACACGATATTGGTCGAACGGAGTCTGAAAGATGATGTAAATTGATACACTTACAAAAGTTTAAGATTTAAATTGATACAACTCTCAAAGTTTAGGGGTATAAATTGATATTTACCCGGAAAAAACGTTTTATGTTCTTTAGAAGTTGTCCTACTCCAACCATATGTGACTAAATAGCTCAAAAACAGTGCATTTACACAAAAAGTATAGGGAAAAAAATTCCCAAAAGGAAATGAATGTGTTCAGTTTCCTTTCTGGTTCAGTGAGATTCAAGAATTGACCCAAAAGCAAATACACTTTGCTCTTTTTGAGGCAAAGTTTTGACATTGTTTTTTTCAGTACAATATAAACCTCATCTGACCATTGTATAGTTTATTTGTCTTGATTCTTATATTTAGTTTCTTCTTACAGAAAGAAAGAAAGAAAAAAAGCACCATAAAAACTATATGTAGAGGAAAACATAGTAAACTAAACTGATTGTACCAAAATATTGTCTTGTAAATGAAACAGCTCATATTTCCCAAGTGTTCATTTTTTTTTCAGCCTACAACAAAGCATAAATGAAATACCCAAAAAAGAAGAAGAAGAAGAAGAAAAAACTAGCTTGGCTAGTTTCATTTACCCATCAAGATGTTCTTTCTTACCTTAGAACTGCTTTGAACTGAACTCTTAGGCTTTTGTCCCACTTTGACATCTTTTCTATCAGCTCTTTGCTTCTTCTTTTCCATTAATGGCTTCTTGGTTTTTGTTTCTAAGCAAAACTTTACCTCACCATGGGGATTTTTCATCCCTTTAAATTGATGTTGTTGTTGTTGTTGATGATGATGACTTGGGCCTGAAGAAGCATCAGAAGCCATGGAATCATCACTGTCATCTTGGTTATTTGCTGCATAATAATAGCCTTTATGTTCTTCATCTTCATCATCAGAAGCTGCATCACTTGAATCATTAGCAGGAGATCCAATATACATAGTCCAACCAGATTCACTGCTGTGACATTCTTCTGAAACTCCAAAAATTTGGGAAGGTTCCATAACTAGGAACAAGCAATTTGAGGAGTTTAAGGTAAAAAAAGAACAAGAACAAGAACAAGAACAAGAAGAAGAATCAATAACAGAATTGGGGAAAGTTATTGAATGGGGAAGCTGAATTTAGACACCTGAAGAAACCATTCATGCCATTTTGCTACCTCTCTGATCCAAACAGGCTTAACTAATAATATGAAAGCTACAAAACCCAAATTTTTTTTTTGAGAGAGAAAACAAGTTCTTAGTGGGTAGATAGATAAAAACCCTCACTGCACCACCTGGAAATCTAAAGGCAAATAAATTCTCTGACTTTCAGTGAGCAGAAGACAGCTAGAAGGTGTCAATGAAAGAGAAATATTTGTTATTGCAAAAGGTATATACATACTAATTTGAAAGGACATGGGGTTGGTTCATTTGGTCATTTGGGTTTCTTAAGAGAAGACGGCAATAATCATCTTAACTCTTCTCTGAATTCTGTCATAATTAGAAAAGGGTAGCTTTAAATGCAGAGAGATGAATTAGCTCAGCCTTACAAAACTAGAGAGAATATAAGACTTATGTTCTTAAATAGGATGGAAATGGACCTCTTCATAAACCTTCAAATTCTCTTTTTTCTTTTTTTAAAAAAAGAGAAGGCTTTTCTTTTCTTTTCTTTCTTTTGTTCTTCCATTTTTCACCCTCAGGGGAAAAAAATGCCATAAAAACAACTCAGAGTTAGGTTTCCAGAGTAAACAACCTGAGAAAAATTTGTCACATACAAAAAAGAAAAAAGAAAAAAGAAAAAGGAAAATCTGTCTGCTTTTTTTTTTTTTCCTGTCTTCTTTCTATTTGCAGGTTTAGGTCCTCAGAAAGCAGGATTGTGACTCATGTTTCAGGTTGATGAAGGTGGCTGTTTGTTTGTTTGTTTGTTTTTTTCTTTTTGTTCAATACAACTCAATTATTTGGTTCCATAAAAATGGCTGTGCCTTATCCCAATTGGCAATCCAGCTCCTTGGAAAATGTCATTTCTATTTTCAAGGACTGATTAAAATCATATATATAGAAATAAGAAAAAAAAAGAAAAAAAAAAAACAACAGCAATAACAACAGTGCACTAGAATTTAAACTTTTAATGAAATGAACTGTAAAGGAAGCAAATGTCCTTTTGCTATTGTTGCTATTTTCCTTCTGAAACAGAGTTGATAAGTGAAATAACTTTGATCAGACAGACAACTCCCAGAATTTACTTCAGCATTCACTCTTGAAATGACCATTTTTTTTTCCCTTTTCTTTTTCATTCTTTCCTTTCTCTGTCCTTCCATGTGAAAAGAATGTAAAAAGAATCAATAAAGATGAACAAATGGGTTTCATTATCTTATGTTATATGTATCAGAGAAAGAAAAAACAAACAAAATTGGTTGCTTTTCAACATTAAACCAGCAAAAACAAGTCAAGTGTTGCATTCAAGGGGTTGGGCAACAAAGATAGGTAGAATGGTCCATTTTGAAGTTTTGGAGTTTAGAGAAAAGAATAGCTGGTTTTTTGTTGCATGTAGTTGTACATAATTTGGCAGAGATAATTGACTACTCCTATTAATGGGGACCTCATTGATAGGAAGGGCAGGAACAAAATGAAGTTAAGAGTTCAAATATCCAGATGGTTTGGCCATCCCTTGCCCCCCACACTTGTAAACATGGCTTAGTTGTTCCCCACTCTCTTCCCCTTTCACCATGACTTGTTATGCAGACTCACTAGACAGTGTTTGGCCCATCTATTATTCTTGCTGTTTGTCCTTTTTTGCACCTTCCCCCTTCACATACCGGATTCGCTCCACTCTTTAGTCTCCACTTGAGAGGATTGAAGATATGGTTTTGTAATCAAGAAAATGTCGTCAAAGTCAGGCGATGCTATTCGAAGAGGCCACCGCAATGTAGTTGATAGTTTTGCATAGTTGAAGGTACAAAAGTATCATGCACTGAATTTACTCCACTCTTTAGCCTCCACGTGAAAGGATTAAAGAAATGGTTTTGTAATCAAGAAAATGTCGTCAAAGTCAGGATAAACTATTCGAAGAAAGCCACCACAATGTAGCTGATAGTTTTGCATGTTGAATGTACAAGTATCACATTCACTCCACTATTTAGCCTCCATGTGAGAGAATTGAAGATATGGTTTTATAATCAAGACAATATTATCAAAGTTAAAGAGAAATTATTCGAGGAGGTCACCATAACATAGCTAATAGTTTCGCATTATTGAATATATGAGAGAGAAACTAGAAAAGTATCACACACTAAATTCACTCCACTCTTTAGCCTCCACATGAGAAGATTGAAGATATATGGTTTTGTAATCAAGACAATGTTATCAAAGTCAAGAGAAACTATTTGAAGAGGCCACCACAATATAGCTGACAGTTTTGAACTATTGAAACTTTCAAGGTGTGAAAGAGAAACTATAAAAGTATCACACATTGAATTCACTCCACTCTTTAGCCTCCACGTGAGAGGATTGAAGAAATGGTTTTGTAATTAAGAAAATGTTATCAAAGTCAGGATGGACTATTCGAGGAGGCCGTCACAATGTAGCTGACAGATTTGCACTGTTTAATGTACGATAGAGATACTGTAAAAGTATCTCAAATTTGTATTAATTGATTATTAGGTGACATACCATTATTAAGTGACAATCATATTGTGACAACCTTATTGAATAATTTTTCCAACATTTGTTTCCCGTTTAAAAAAAAATACTAAAATATGGCTCAAAGTTCACGTGAGATAAGGAAAAAAAGAATGAGATCTTAAGTCATTTATTATTTTATTTGGTCTTTGGAACACATCCTTTTTGACTTAAGGTTCAGGGATGACTCATACAATGCCTTTTTGCAGCTGTGTTTTCAACAAGTTGATGTAATCTTTGTTCATTTCACCATATCATATCCTGTGTTTGACCAATATCTACCTTTTCATATCATGATAAATGTGCAATAAAACTAGCATTTTCAGTACACAATATGTCTGCAATCAAGCCAATATTTAATGGCTAAACTAGACATTATGTTTTGTTCATACATAAAATAAAGGAAAATTATTATAAACAGAAAAAATATCAAACTCTTTACAATTATTGAAAAATTTCACTGTCTATCAACGATAGAAAAGGCGATAGACTTCTATCGTCGTCTATCGCTAAACCGATAGAATCAACCCTATAATAAAACTAGGTTTTTCATAATCCAACTACTTAGATTTGAAGTAACAAAGGCTTTTCTTTCTTTTCTTTTCTTTTTTTTTTTTTACTTTTATCTTTTTGTGTGAGTATATAGAAAGGAGGGGAAACAAACAGTGTACCTGAGAAGGCCCATTTTTAGTATTTTGTTAAGGAATATACAAACAGTGGTTTTATAATAATAAGGTAGCACCACATGCAAATTGGAAGTTTCTGCCCTTAATGGATGCAGTTGAAGAAGTGAAAAAGACAATACAAAGTTGTCCAAATCTTTAGATATTCATTATTCTAATGTTCTTTTTAGACCAATTGGTTACTTTTTAAAAGCTCATGGCCAACAATTGTATCTTTAACTTTGATCTTATGTCTCTCTAAATATGTCTGTTCTGTCATTTTTTCACCAAACTAGCTCACAATTCTAAGTAGTCCCCTACCCCCCCCACCCCCACCCATGTGTTTGCTTAGAGAGATAATCCCATTTTCTAGTGGCTACTTAATTTATTTATTCTAAAGGCTTTGGATTATTCAACCAAGGCATGTACAACAATAAACCTAAATTCCAACCTGTCCTTTTATGCTCATAGATTTCCCTATTCACATCTCTACAAGTTTATATCATGATAAGGTTAATAGCTAATTCCATAAATGATATCATCAATAAAATTCCATGAAGTTGATCGTCTTTATGAATAAAACAATACAAATATATCATATAGATGGTCATGGGTGGTACCGTCGTCACCTAGGAGAAAATCGGGGATTCCCCTAAAGACGTGTCGATGTTTGCGTCGCTCCTTCATTTGACTTCGTACATATTATTCCCCCTGAGGCAGTTGGGCAGTATTAAGAATTTATCTTGTTGTTATGCAATTGGAGTTATAGTATTGGTGGTGTCTTGCTTTGATGCAGCAGGTTACCTAATTTTCAAGAGAACTGCCTATTTTCTTTCCTCAAAAATAACTGCTAACATTGTATCCTTCTGTCAGTAGGTGTAGAAATTTGTAGAGGTTTACAAAGAAAAGCAACCACTCCACAATCTATCATATTTTTTTAAATGCAAAAGTAAACAACTTGAATCCTCACCCTGTTTTATACCTTGCCTAATTCAATGAACATTCAACCTCCAAACAATCAAAGTCAAAGAGTTCAAAAACATGAAACAAAATTTTCAGAACCAACCTCAACAAGGTCATCCTTTATTTTCTTCTATCAATAATTGTTCTTTTAGTTGTAGCTACTTTTGCAAGAGATGATGCTAAAATAGAAAGGAAAATCCACTAAAGTAAAGAATTATTCATGTCAGATGATTTGATTTCCATAAAAAGTAATAAGTAACTTTTCAATTTTCATCTCTACTTTTTCTTGTTCTCTATAGTTTCCTTTGAAGGGGAAAACAAAAGGAAAGATCATAAATTATTGTAGGAAAGTTTGTTCTGAATTTATTGTCTGTAGCATAATTTTATAGATACTGGACCAGGTCCTTATCCAGTTGCCCCACCTATGTGTGATCCAATGCAACATGGTCAGTCTCAGCCATACCCTCCAATTGTACCTTCTCAAGGGGAAACCAAGTCTCAAACTGTACCTCCTTCAAGTGAAACCAAGTCTAGAGGTGATGGGTTTTGCAGAGGATTGTAAGTTCTCTCTCTATTTCTCCCCTACCCACCCCCCCAACAATTATGCTATGGTTTGAGTTTTCTCTGTTGTGAAATAGTTGTGCTGGCTTGTGTTGCTACTGCTGCCTAGATATCTGCTTCTAGGGATGGAGGGACCTTGGAAAGGGCACTATGCCCCTGCACTTCTAGTTTCTCTGACACAAGTTATCTTCTATAAACATGTAGCATGTTTCTCTGTAAACTACAGTTACTATCTGATTTCAGGTTCTGTATATGAAATTTTCTATGCCCTATGTTGTTTTGTAAAATATCCCAATCAATTTTCGAGTAAGAGAGATGAACTAATCCTAAAGAAGATCACTGTTTATTTAATCAGAAGTAGCTTAGTTCCACAAAACTGAATAAAATTTCACCTAGTAAGAGCTCGGTTCCTAGATCAAACAGTTGAAAACTTAACTCCTTTATGATACTATTTTCTCATACATTTCTCTAAGAATTTCACTCTAAATTAACAAACAGTTTCTACTCTCTTTTCTTCAACGCTCGTCGACTAGCTAATTCGCAACAAAAGAGACAGGCTTTGCCATGTACCTGGGATGATCATCCCCAGCCATGATTACAGCTATACTTGGAGTAGTATCAAACTGCTCGCTTCCTTTGTTCTTGCTTGCTTTCTCTTTGTCCTCGTTGATGGGAGAATTTTGCATTTGGTGAGAGCAAGCCAGGATAAAAAGAACAGCAGAAGTGATTCCGAAAACAATGGCAATGCCTCCAAAGATATATGGGATGGGAGAGTTCCATTGCAAAAACTCTTTCCATATAACTGTCATCTCTCCCTTGCTTTGTTCATAAAAAAATGGGATTCACCTCAATTTATACCCAAGTATCCAACTAAGCAATAAATTGATAATGATGCTAGAAGATAATTTTTTTTTTAATCTTAAACATTGATCAGAATTTCGTTAGGTTCGAAGAGAATTTTTAACAGAAACTAACATCTATGAATACTGTATTTTCACTTCTTATTTACCTTAAATTCAACAATATTCTTTAAAGTTGTGCAATTGAAAAGCATATCTAAATTTGCAAATCGTTATTTGAAACATCTATTTACTATTTATCTGAATGCCAAAGTGTAAACTAACAAGAGAAGTATGCAGTGGCTGTCTAATAGTTTTCTGTCTGTGAAAAATAACATTCAGAACCTTTCCAAGGGCACGGGGGCGGCTGGGAAGTGGAGAATTAATCCCTGATTTGATTCCTATATGTGCAGTAGCTTTGAAGATCAGTCAAATCAATACTATCAAAAGAAATCATCCCCCTTTTCTTTAGAACGCAAATTCTTTGCAACATGCAATCAATATGGAAGGAAATAAAGCAAAACATAAAGTATATTTTACCCACTTGATCTTGTTGCAGTACAGTGAAAATTCTGAGGAATTGATGCTTTCTTTCATGTGTAATATTCGATACATGAAGCTTTTGATCAAATATGTTCTCCTTGAAGAACGCACCCGAAGTCCTCAATAGAGACCTGTACATCAACAATCCATTAAAGACAAATTCCAGTATATGGGACCTCAGCTTTCCATAGGCGGCTATCATGTAACCATGATGCCTGAATGGTGGAACCACAAATGAACCACAAATGACCTGTCACCAAATTTCATGTGATGCAACGTTGAAGAAAGAATAATTGCTAAAGAACTGAATAATATATCAAGGAAATTCATTCAATTTACATTCATACAATATCATAATTTAATGATAGGGAACATTATTAAGCTCAGGAAACTCTTGAAGACAAATATATGCTTCTAGAAACATAAATTATGTGGGTAGCACAATGGTGCATTTTCTACAACTATAATCAAGAAGATGAGAATAATCTGTAGTTGTATAAATTACAAAAATTTTAGAACTATATGATTTCCCATGGATAGTCCAAGAACATTGAACAATTGCCAAAACTATGACGACTAACTGTATAACATTGGAATAGGAACTGCTCCTGCTTTATTTCCACAGCAAGTAATGCCAGGTATGTCAGCCATGAAAAGCCAGGTAGCTCAATGTAATATAACTCCAAATGAGAATAAGAATCCGATGTTTGCCTCATTTTCATTATGTCTCAGTTAGAGAACTTTGAGATAAGCTTGTCAACATGTATTACAATATCATCGATGCGGGGACGGACTGCAGCCTGTGGCTGAAGCATCCACTTCACAAACTGATGTAGAGCATCGGGATATGGAGGAGTTGGTCCAGCCGGCCACTTGATCTGTACATTTACGATTGCTAACTGTAAGCTTCCTCCAGATTCCCCAAGCGCATATTCAAATGGAGATACCCCATACCTATTGATATACAGATGAACGGCCATGAGCGATGAAAAATTTTGGTTATAACTTGTTGAACATTTTCACAGAAGTCACCATCTATATCTAAAAATAAAGAAATTGGAGAGGAAGTTTGACAGGGAATCATGGCAGAAAAATTACAACTCATTCTCAAGAAATAATAATAATCTAAGGAACTTATATCCATGATTTACAGTCTTCTCAGTTGACCCAACTACCATCTCCAATTTTATTCTAGCATAGATAACAGAGAGAGAGAGAAAAAAAAGGAGCAAAATTAGGATGGGTAGACATAGAGAACACAGGAATTCTAGCATTCCAGCATGCATAGGAGGTATTTACATAAGTTGTGGCACGTGCATACAATTCCAAAATCAGTAAAATGATCAAAATTTTAGGGCAAAAAATTGGTGCTCACATTATTGCATACAGCGTGCATCCTAAGGACCAAATATCAGTTCTTTCGTCAACATCTGCATGGCTTGCACAATCCCACAACTCAGGAGCCCGGAAAGGAGCAGAACAGTGTTCAGATGCCCATTCCTACACAGCAAATTATGATAAGTATCAGCTCACGTACGTTTTTTCTAACTTTAGAGTGAAGTGCAAAAAGGTTCCCATTTATCCTCAATGTTTAATGTGGCAGCAGTGCAAAACGATATGGTCGAACTGTAGTGGACTCGAAGGAAGAACAGCGATAGAGGTAACCTGTAACTGCACTGCTTCTGAGCGACAGCCAATTTGCCTCCTTGCAGGCCGGGCACTTCCAAAATCCATCAATATAGCAAGAGGAGGCTGGCCCTTTCTACGAGTTATGAGAACATTACCAGGCTTGATGTCATTGTGTGCATATGGGGGATCAAAACTGTGAATGTGCTTGAGACTCGCACATAGCTGTGTTCAATTAATTCGATCAGTAAGAGAACGGGATTATCAAAGCCAAAATCACTTTGGGTTTAAAGAAGGGGGAAGAAGAATAAAACCAATGGAAAATTGAAATAGATTAGGACCGTTCAAAATATCCAGCACCATCACAAGAATAACATTCCGGAATGAATTAATGCAACAAAGACAACCCCTAAAGAAGTTAAATGAGATGAGAAATTATTTGAAGAAGAATTCCATCAGAAGTTCCAAACTCCTAATTACCTGTCGAAATATTTGCAAAACATCTGATGTTGAGAAGAACTCCTTTTTTGTTTTCATGGTTTTTGCATTGTCCAATAACGTTCCATCCAAATGTACTGGAAATAGTAGGTATGCTTCATGGTTCCAAGATCGTTCTTGGGTAGGCTGACCATTGATACAAAAACGGTAAATATTCAATGAACAGTTGGTTTACTTTTTCAACATATATAAAGTTATACTGAGAGTAAGAAATAAAATAGCAGAGATAACCAAAAATAGTGTATATTGCCATGGCCAGATGCCACCTGACATATAAGAAATGGAGATAAAACCATTAACCCAAATTTTACTAAAAACGTTAGAAGTGTACACCAAGGATAAATTTCATTTTCAAGCCAATAAATGCGTTCGAATCAACAATTATTCCAAGCAGTATTTGCAATTTGTGCAAGAAATTTGGAATTGTACGTTCATATGCATGTTGCTTCAAGGGGAGAATAAAGAGAGGTAAGGTTGATCACATGAAACTGGGTGAAAATAAGGATGTCCATTGAACATCTTGGAAACAATTTTTACAGCTTCTCTCATAATAATAATAATAATAATAATAATAATAATAAATATATATATATATATACATATATATATATAGTTTTATTAGTTCGTAGGCCTTGACCATCACCTTAGTAGCTATTATAGCATGATCAAGAAGAGGAAGTAGATTGGGATGACTAAACAGAGATGAAACACGAATCTCCTCTTTCACCAATTCCAGTTGTTCATTATTCTGAATGAGCACCTTTTTCAATGCATATGTACCATCATCTGTGCAAATAAAGCAACAAAATTTGGTTTTAGTTGGTTGACTAGCCATGAAATTGAAAATGCATTTCATTAGAATGGCACTGTGAAACAAAATTTTCCACATTAACACTTCTATCCAGGAAGAACCAAATCTTTAAATCTTGGTCCAAAAAGGAGCCAATATAAAATCTTTGGTCCGTTATTTCTAACTTCTAAGATGGGGGTAAAAACTAAAAATGAAGATGCGGTTATCTACCAATTAATGATGAAGAGATCGCAGATAAATGAAACATCCACATCCAGAACAAGCGAGAGAGCAAGTGAATAGTCATTATAAATACATGTATAAAAACATATATTTCTTGGTAGGCATGGGTATCCGTAAGATTAAGTATATTAAAACATCACTGATCCACTACAGATACCAAAGTTAAGAAACTATCTAAGAACTAACATATAACATGGTACTGAGAGCAACTGACTGGCCAACCCGACCATAGCTTGGAAGATAAGGCGCAAAGAAGAGAGAGAGAGAGAGAGAGAGAGAGCAGCGAACCCCATTTTCTTAGTCAAAAGTCAGTAGCCACTGCATCAAATTCAATACGAAAACGAAGACACGTGCTTGCACAATTGAATCTAGCAGAGGGCAGAGCAGTCTATAACTCTATGAAGGTTAAACAAAATTGAAACTCGAACCACAACTTAAGCTTTACATTTACAATTTGAAACTTAAATCAATGAGTGGCATGAACAACTTCGTTTTCAAAATTATTAGGCATCATCATAAGGAAATCTTCATCGCACATTCACATCAGCCGGAAAACTACCGAAAGCGCCGTGCTAATATCATACTAGATTAAGAAAAACAATTGACGTAGATTCAGATTCAAACGCAAATCGGGCAGATCATGAAACCAGATAACCAAATTATTTCGCTCGGAATCAACCAATCAATGTCGATGCAAGATCAAGAACTTCGTAAAGTTCGTAAACAGTCAACACAACAAAAAAACAAGAAGAAAATTAGCGAAATGTATGCGCGTGAAAGGGAAAGAAAGTTGAAACCAGAAAGATGAGTGGAGTCCTTGAATTTCTTGCGCAAACCAGTGCAAACAGCGTCTGAAGATGAATCAGCGAGCACCTCCTTGACGAGGAAGACATAAGCAAAGCCACCTTCACCGAGCTGCCTAACGATCCTGAATCTGTTCTCATTGATCCACACATCTCCACCGCTATTCACAGCATCGTAGAAAGCATTCAATCCAGAGAATGTGCAGCCCATCTCTTGTTCAATCTGAATGCATACAGATCTCACCACGAATTTCAGCCTCTGAATCGAGAAATGTCAAAATCAGATTCCCGAAGTGAGATCTGAAACTCCTGAATTCATGAGAAACGAAGTTTTGTGATTTGAGCTGAATTTCATATCTGGGTTAGCTTGAATGCTAATTTATTATTTTATATATTAAAGAAGAAACAGTTACAAATTAACTATATTAACGTATTTACTATATATATATTTACATATTTATGTATTATGTATTGTTTTCACAATATTATTTGTTAAAAAACTAATTTAACAATTTTTTTTTGCAAAAAAAATTATATAATTTTATAATTAACATTCACTTATTCTCTCAAAATATATATATATATATATATTAGACATTTATTTGAGCATTAATACGTGACCATTCACTTTGAATTGTATTGATGGTTGTTAAATTCAATAAAAAAATAATAATTAAGTCATGCTATTAAAAAATTTTAAAAGCATTCTAAAACTGTCTTTATTAATTTGATATCAATTTTAAAAAAAAATATTTTATTAAAAATTAATTTTGAGTGATTAAAAATATGCTTCAAAGTTTAAAATCACTCCCAAATTAAGACATAATAATAAAAGTTCAATTTTCTTATGTTGAACTAAAAAAATTCCAGATGTCATAATAGTCATATCATCAACATTATTATTATTTTGTGAGGATCCTAATGTCAGTATTATAAGAAAATCAACACAATTTCCTTCATGATATAAAGTTGTATGACCCAATCCATTAAAGTAAACAATTATTCCTTCTAAAAAAAATGTAAATAATTATTCAAAAAATTAAATTAAACAAGGAAAATTCACTTAGCAGAAAAGAAAAAAAATTGTCCTTTACCGACAGTTTTTTTTTTTTTTTTTTTGGTTAAGATAATTGTAATAAATATTACTTATTGAATAACCAAAGTACCGTTTCATTCATTAAATTTAGTGAGTGTGGCCCATTCCATTAAATTAAACGAAGAAACATCACTTACTGAAAAAAAAATTGAACAAAAGATCATTCGTTACTGACAGTTTTGTTTTTTTTAAAAAAGAACTATAATTATCCAATAACCAAATGAAAATACTACTATGTGTTTTGCTTTGAAGAAAACTTTTATTACGTGATTCAAATAATAAAAATTATTATTAAAAAAGATCTTTATATTGTCAATACATCTAAATTTTGAAAATTTGAATTTAAAATTTTAGAAAGTATAGATGTTAGTACAATTGGAATAAGAAAATTCTAACCTTGTATGTCAATCGAGTTGTGTTAGATTTGACTTTTTGAAGTATAATTACATAGTTACATATATCAAAGAAGTAAAATAAAAACTACAATAAATATACCATTTTATGTCATAAAGAGATTTAATTTGTCTTAAAATAAAGAAAAATTGTTATAAATTGAAAAAACATCAAACTGTTTACATATATATAAAAATTTCACTGTCTATCAACAATAAACTGCAATAGTCTATCACCAGTAAAAAAAATTGTATTTGTAAATATTTTAGTTCATTTTTTTATATTTGAAAACAATCATTTTTTTAGTACAACTTAATATATATTTTATTATAAATTATATAATTATTGAAAATTATAATGATACAAAATCTATTTTTTTTAGACATCTGTGAGTATCCAAGCCAACTTATGCGCACCTCGACTAATCTCACGAGACAACATGCCTAACCCTACAACATTTGAGTGTCAAAAAAACTAGTAGAAAATTTCCTAGGTAGGTGGCCACCATGAATTGAACTCATGACCACTTAGCTAATTATTGTATAATGATACAAAATCTATAACATAAATATTTTCATAGATTAATTAAAATTAGTTTGAATCAATTAAAATTTAACCTAATATTTAGTTGATAACTACAACAAAATATGACAGTAATTATTTAAATTGAGATTCAATTTTAAAAACATAAAATACAAACTAGATTTTACATTAAATTGATTCTTTCTCAAATGTCTATCGGGCCATCATCATTTATTACACACAACTACCAGAAGTGACTTCCTTTTTTGTCAATTTTATTTCTAGATCCAATTATCAAATAACCAAAAATCCAATCATCAAATCTTTAAATAGTTTTTCTATGGCGTAAACTATAACAAAATATGGTAAAGTGAGCTTAGCTCAACGATAATTGACATGACCTTTCCTAGAGGTCGAAAGTTCAATCCACTCCCCAGCCAATGTTGTACTTAAAAACAAAAACAAAATATTTGAAAGTCACATGCAACAATAAAACGTTTAAACCAAATCAAATCAAACATAGAAGTCTAAAAAAATAAATGTAACAATGCATGTAGAATGATAATTCAATAAGATCAAAACACAGGCAAATATTTTACCAGTATACATTTTACATCTCTAGCTCCCCTTCCCCCTCCTCAAGCTGCTGGATTAAAGAGGAAAATCAGCATACTTCCGTTCATTATTTCCAATACTACAAATTTAAGTGATTGCCCATCCATTGCAAGAACATGTACCTGTTATTCCTCTCACCGTTCATGCCAGCATTTGTTGATTCAAATCGAATGGTTCATCTTATTTTGCCAATCAGACTTGTTTTGGAGGTGTAGAGGTTATTGCTGGTTGTTGTTGAGTAATGCAGTGTATATTTCCACCTCCCAAAACGATCTCTCTAGCACCTTCAACTCCAACTATCTGAAATAATCAGACATTGCAAAGAACTAGTTAGAAAGTGGAAATGTCTCAGACATGTACAGTATTCAAAATACCAACACGCCATTTTACGACTTTCGTAATTAAATGGTAAAGGGCAGAGAGATTGATGCTAAATTTATGATTGCAATTATAGTCTATGGATGTTATAAACAATACTCTGTCGAGAAACCCTCTGCTTAAAAATGCCCCGTTGATTTGCCCATCACACAAGTAGATCTACATAAGGTGATATGGAACAATTCTTGTTGGCCTGGTTAGGCCATTTTATTTGCAGCAGTGACCTCTCTTTTATCAGTTATCACTAACCACAGTCCACAAGTACAAGGTGACATTCGAACTTTATAGTTAATTTAAAAATTATGTAGCATATAGTATGATAAGATTACTCAGTGTGGGTTAAGAGTATTTATCTGTCCAGAAAATATTAAGATACTCAAGCATGGACAAAATGAAATTTCAAGAATTGATCCATCTACATGTTACTATGGCAAATGTATGATAATTTGAATGCATTATATATTACTTCATGATTTGGAAATGCTCCAGCTAGGACGCGGACAGCTTCATCATCCCACTTCTGATCCCCAAATTGAGGTGCAATAATTGCTCCATTAGCAATGTAGAAGTTTACATAAGAGGCAGCCAGTCTCAGACCAGGAGGTCTTGGCTTAGCATCACCATCCTGTAACTCAAGGAGGAAAAAAATCATTAAGACGATGGAGATCGAGCCCCTTGTGAGTTGTGGGTACACTTCTCACTCTTACATAATTAAAAGATTTGAACTTCTAAATCCATGCCATTTACTTACATTGAAGCTATATCATAGACATGGAAATCCTGACAAGAAGATAATTGAGAAAATCAAGAAAGGAAATAAAATGAAACAAATGCTGTAAAAGATATTGCATTCATGTCGTTCCCCTAATATCATTAGAAAATAAAATAAATGTAACAAAAAGAGGGAACGAGTACAAGGGTTACCTTAAAGCTCTGAATTGGACGAAAACATACATGCAAAAATAACCCCTTTTTTTGTACGGATGTACAATGAGAAACTGAAGGACATTGATTTTTTACCTGAACAATTCCTGCAGCCTCTTCATCTGTCAAATAAAGTGGTCCTGGCACATGGAGTTTTATTATTTCCAATTTCCTACCCTTGGCGTCAGTAACTTCTGAGAGAACAGAATATGCCTCCATGGACCGTTCATACTGAGGATCTGTTTGATCATCAGTCCAAGATAACAGAACCACTCCAGGCTTTGCAAAACAACATATATTATCGATATGACCATTTGTATCATCATCGCCTGTTAACATTTGAAGTAAATACTTTCAAAATTCTTTACCCTTTTAAGAAAGTAAGAACTCACAAATTAAGCAACTAAATAGATAAATAAACAGGCACATCACTCCAAAAGAACAAATAAATTTTTTTTTTTAAATAGAACCAAAACTTTTTATTGATGAAATGAAAAGAGTCTAATGGTCGAATTACAATGATACATAAGATCAAAATGTAACATGGATCAGTAGGCGCACCCGGCTATCTCAACTAGGTTAACACAACCCTAGTGCCCTCATCACATCCCAAAATAGAGAAATATAATCAAGAGAAATACAAACAAGATCCTCAACATAAGTCTCTTAAGCGAGTTACATAATTAAGATGGAATTATAAAGGCATTCCAATTTAAGCATATATCCTGAATGGAGTAGTCCTTGAAGGCCTTGGATAGAGAACACCATGCAGAGGCTAAGAGACGAATGACTCCATAACGATCTGACCAAAAGAACAAATAAAACTCCAAGCTAACCCTCACTTACCGGGGGAAAAAAACTAAAATAGACCATGAAGTTGAAAATGAACTTAAAGTAGAGATCTTATATAATAATAATATTTGTTAAAACTATAGATCCAAGTCTATAACAAAATTCAGATCAAGTACCGTATAGTCCACGAGGCAGCCAAATGATCTTCTTCACCCCAAGATAGGCCTTCAGTATATCCTCTATCTGACCCTTTGACAGATGTGGATTTCTGTTTTTATTCAAGAGACACTCCTCTGTGGTAAGACAAGTCCCTAGAGAACAAAGAAAAAAAGATGTTGTATTCGCTAAATTTAACATTATGCAGTTATCAATGAGCTACAAGTATCTCCATCTCTCTCGTAGTGCAGTATGCACGGGATAGGAAAGCAGGGAAGGTAGGTTGTACCATACCATACACATTATTCCATATCCTAATGAAGGAGTGATCTCAATTGAGCAATTGTATGTTGGTTCTATATTTGTAACAAAGAGGACCGAAATAAATTTGACATGATATTGTGTTGTGTCTAATTTGAAGACTGGTTCTCTACTAAGGTGTGAAGTCTTCTGTGAGACCCCCAATTCGATATACGTATTATGGGAAAGGCAAGAAGGGTATTTCAATGTAAGAAAAGGATAACGGGACGAGAATGGGAAACGGTTAGAAGTGGGGACTGCCAGGGGACCTCGAGGCAGGGTTTAAGAAAGGGGTTTGTGAATGAGGTAGGGCATTGAGGAATTTGTGAATTCTGAAGCTGATGGCTGAAGAAGGAGGAGGGAACTCCAGCTCTCTCGAATTGTGCTGGGCTTGTTCTTATTTTCTATATTTCTTCTTCTACTTTGTTCTTAGTTCATATTGTGACTTAAGCATCTTGATCTTTTGATGTATTCTGTCATATTTCTCCTTGTTGATAAATAAGATAACCCAAACAGAAGACAACCATCTCTGTTTGGTTTGGCTGGGCTCTAGTTAGGTCTTTATTAAGGGTGGGAACCTAACACATTCCTTGCTTAGTGGATGAAATTAGGTCATAAGATTTGCTCAAATGGGAGAGAGAGAAAATGACGACCGTGAACCAACTAGAAGGTATTGTTACCTTCTCCATCTACATGGATGGATCCACCTTCAAGAACAATTGTGTTCAAAAACCTAGGAAGCCTCTCAATATCCAGGATCTGCGCAAAATCATAAAGGAGGTCAAAGAAAAAATAATTTGGAAGGATGAAGGGGGAATCGGAGAGAAGAGTACACACTAACCTTCCTTGCAACTAGAAGGTCAAGACTCCAATCAGCGTAACAACCATCCTCAACACCTACAAAGCCAAGGCCAAGAGATATTCCATTTCAAGAAAGCAACAAGAATGGCAGTTAAAGAACACTCATACGATGGAAATTTCACAACAGGTACTGCCACTCTAAGAGAATGTGACTTCCTAAATGACTCCTCATGATGAGTTATTACTCCAGGTAAAACTGACAATTATCTAAGCCCTACAGAAAAGTGATTCAAGGCAACATCACTTTGATTACCCACAGCAGGAATAAACACTAAGATAGAAGCATTCTATAACTTTAATCATAGTAATAAGAGATTTACATATCTACAACCTTACCTCCCCAACTATTGAAGTTCCAATCGATTCCTGCAACAGACTCCACTGCTGTACCAGAATTTGACATTTTTTTCCTTACAACAAACTACAGATGGAAATTGTTAGGGAAAGACTATGCAATAACGAATTGTTGGCGATTAGAAAGCTCCCTGAGGTTGATCCAAAAATCAGGAAAAAGGAAGAAACCTACCGTGGACCCAGTATCGCGGAACCAGCAGTCATTCATTCCAAGCTCAACAACCCTAATATTTGCTGGTAGCTGACTGCGAGCATTCTCCCACTGGGATATAACAAATGTAAATTTTCAAACACTTGAAGGAAGAGACAGAAGTACGTGGTAAAGAGTAGATAGATTGCATCTTCTTTTTCTGCAAATACCTGGGAAGCACTAGCACAGACAGTCACACATTCGAACTTTGAGATTGCAGATGCCACCTTAGCAAATACTCGTTGTCCATGGATTGCATTGTCCCTCCAATTATCAGGCCGTTCCTGTAATTCAGAGTAAAACTTCAATGCCAAAGAAAGAGAAACAAAAAAGAAGAAGAAGAATAACGAAACTATGCATAGTAATGACGCTCAACAATCGTTCAGAGTTGATATTAACCACCAACTACAAGCATGCAGCAACAGAACTCCAAAAAGATCGGGAAAAACCCCAATCATTACATACCTATCAACACAAACAGAACGGCAGCGAAATCGAAAACCGAAGCTCGAAAGAAACAGAGAACCAGGGAGGAACACACAGAAACAATGAGAAGGAAATCAATAGAGCGATGCAATGAACTTACAGGCCAACCCATCCAACATTGGGAGTGGGGTTCCCACTCAGCGGGCATGTGAAAATCAAGAAGAGACGGATTGGGTTCCAAATCCATGGCGGCAATATGCTCCTTCTACCTCCTCTGGCTTCCGATTCCGACGATTGCGATTACGGGAATTGTGAGGGGTCAAAATTTAGCAGCTGAGACGAGAAAAGGCATGCACGGTCAGCACGGATGTGACCAGTGGACTGAGAGAGAGAGAGAGAGAGAGAGAGAGCAGAGTGGTAAGTATGAACTCTTTGATATTCAGATTTTTATATAATTGTAATTACATTAATAGATAGGTAAATATGAACTCTTTTATATAATTGTTTAATATAACCTTATGCATCTCAAAATAATAATAATTATTAATAATTATTATTATTATAATAAATAATGTCTCTCTCCACTTTTTAACTTGGGTAAAAAATGTCCTTGAATTTTCAAACTTTTTTAAAATATCTTTAAATTTTAAAAAACAGTTGTTTTGTAATTACAGATGTCTGACATTCTTAGATAATCATATTTGTTTTGTAGAAATGTTTTTGAAACTATATGAAAATAACTGTTTTGTAGGATTTCTATATGGAAATGTTTTAGATTTATATCATGTTCCAAAAATGCCTTACTCGTCAATTTATAATTAATTTAATATAAGTTCAACTTATATAACATATTTGTTTCTTTATTTGAAATTCTTTTTAAATTAATTTTGTTTTATTGTTTTATTTGTTATTTTTTTCAACAAAGTAATATAGATTAATTTAAGATTTTTTTATTAAATAGATATTAATTTATATTTAAATTTCAATATCTTTCTGTCTGAAAAAAAATAAAACCAACTAAAGAAAGAAAAATATATTTTATTTTAATTATAAATAAAAATAAAGAAAAGTGATATTTATACATATGAAAAGGGAATGGTTAAAAAGGTAAAAAAAATGATGCCCTCAACATGGGAATCAAAAAAATCCACGTTTCAAAAGGACATTCAAAACTCTCCATATGTCATCCGTAAGGGCATCCTAGGATACCCGATAATCTTTAGATGCCCAGACATCTTACATTACTACAAAACAAACCTACAATTCAGATGCACCCTCTATGGAATATTGGATTCCCACAAAACAAACACCCCTCACTGTTTTGTTTCCAAAATACTCTTAAAATTTCAAAAGTTTCGAAAATACCCCTAAACTTAAAGAAAAATTCAAAAATACTTTTACGGTTAATATATCAATAAAAATCGTTCACGTTACAAAAGTACGTCTAAACTTTTAAAGGTTGCATTGGTACCTCTACCTTTTAAAAAAATAAAATAAGTTTTTTTTTTAAAAAAAAAAAAAAAAGAAGAAGAAGAAGAAGAAGAAAGAAATAAGCTCTTACGGTTTATCTACACCTCATCACCTCTCTCTCACTTACTTCAAATTTCAATATTTTGACCTACCACTTCTTTATGTTCTCTGATTTTTATCTCCTTTTATTCTTTAGGACTTCAGTGTTTTAACAAAGTTGTATGTTAATAGTTAAGTGTGTTTATATCCAAATATGCTCTTTTTGTATTTTGCTATTTATCATTTTTGTAAGTTTTAAGGGGATATTTTAATTTTAGAATTTTATGAGATTTTATATAATTTTATGATTTAACATAGTAATGGTTTATATTTTGTTGTGATGAAATTGTTGAAAGAATTGGAAAAATGGGAGAAAAATGAGAGTAGTTATATGGAAAGAAATATATAGCCAAAGCGAGCATAACTCAGTCGGTATATGAACGTGTTGGTGATCGAGAAGAATGTGATTTGAATTCACCTACCCTTATTGTACTAAAAAATAAGAATATATATAATTTGTAAGCATTTTAAATTTTTTGTTTTCTTATTTTGTAAAGCTAAGAGTAGTAATGCAACTTTTGACAGTGCAATGATGTTTTTAAAACAATATTAACAGTTTGTATTCGTACAATAAAAGTACTGATATTTTTAAAGTTTGTCAAGTTTGATGGTATTTTTAAAAAATTTTGAAAGTTCAAGAGTAATTTGTAAACAAAACATTGATGTTTTCCATAAAAAACTAGCGGTAAAGATATTTTTGAACTTTTTTTTTTTTTAATTTTAAGGGTATTTTATAAACATTTAAAAGTTCAAGGGTATTTTTTTGACACGAAGTACAAAGTTTACGGATATTTTATATACTTTAGTCCAAAAAATATAAAATAATATATTTAAAGAAATATGTAAGAAGAATTTATCATGAGACAAACTACGATTAAACAATTATTGTAAAAAAAATTATGATGGGACAATTTGGTCGGATGGACAAAGATGAATATAGCTTGGAATACAAAGTATTTTCCAAACTTATAATACAATTCTCATGCTATTATTTCTGTCCTAATAAATAAAATAAGAAAAAAGATTGTACTAAAAAAAATACTTTGGTATGAAACAATTAGGAGTTATTTTCCAACATAGCAAAATGAGCAAATTTGTTTAAAAATATAGCAAAATGTCAATGTCTATAAAAAACGTATTTTTCTAATATTTTGAAAACAAATTATAAATAAATCAAATAAACCAAACTAGCAATTTAATAGTACTATTTAGGGTGATTGCTTACGTGATTTTCCAAAAAGCAGCGTTTGTAGTCCAACGGTTAGGATAATGGCCTTCCTAGCAATAGCCCCGGGTTCGACTCCCGGCAAACGCATGATTATTATTATTTTTTTTATTTTTAAAGAAAAAAAAATTAATTTTGATCTTATGTATCAAATTTAACGGGTTAGACTGCAAATCAACCTTAAATCCGCATGTTTGGTCCAATGAACAACTAACAAACATAAATTTGATCCTTATTTTAGTTTTGAAACATTAATAAATAAGGATAATATTGTTATTTCATTAAAACATATTGGTACATTTAAAAGAAAATTCAATAATTGTTTTTTCTTATAAAAAAAAAAAAAAACTAGATTTATTGACTTAGCGGTCATCTATTGGTCTTGGCAAGCTTGCTTCTTTTTATTTGTTTTTATTTTAAAGGAAAAAAAATAAAAGAAAATAAAGCATTAAATAAAGCCTGCCAATGGTTGTAGGTCTTAAGAAAACAGTCACATCACATTATTGTGTTTAGATAAAATATATTTTTAGTCCCTCAAGTTTGAAGTTAATGTCTATTTGGTCTATAGAGTTTCAAAACATACATTTTAGTCTATTAAGTTTACAAAATAATTTTAAATGGTCTCCGACTTAACTTTAAACTAACAAAATGTTTACTGGACTATCAAGTGTTGACGTAGATGAGATGACAAGATACTTTATTTAACTACGTAGCAATTTTATTGATTTGTTGTTTTAGATTATTTTAATATATTTTTAACCATTTTAATTTATTAGTTTAATTTTTAAAAATTAAAATTTCAAATGATTTTTCAATCAACCCAATAGATTTTGACACGTAGTTACATGAAGTAACCTTGTTATCTCATTCATATCATTACTTAACGGTCCAGTCAACATTTCGTTAATTTAAAGTTAAGTCATAAACTATTTATAATTATTTTGTAAATTTAGGGGACTAAATTATATATTTTTAAAATTGGGAGATTAAATAGACAACTCCAAACCGGATGAACCAGAAATGTATTGGACTATTTTCAAATATAGAAAGATGAGTCAAACTATTTACAAATATCGAAAAATTTTACCGTCTATCACTGATAGATCGCGATAGAATTCTATCGCTTTCTATCGCTCTGACGATAGAATTTATTTGCTTGAGCGATAGAAAGCGATAGAATTCTATCGCAGTCTATCACTGATAGACAGTGAAATTTTTTTATATTTATAAATAGCTTGATATTTTTCCTCTTTATAATAATTTCCCAAATGTATTTTACTCTTGTTCTTTTTTCATATTTATTTATGTAGTTTTTTTTTTTTTTTGGTATTATATGTACTGGTAAATTAGTAATGGGTTTTTTTTCTTTTTTTTTTTTTTAGAACAAGTAATGGATACGTGTTAGGCACGTAGAAAGTTGATGTTTTAATTTAAACTTTTAAAGTATAGACATAACATTTAATTTGATATAAACTTTTACGTATGTAATAAATAAATAACATTTTATACTAAACAAAATAAATAAATAGCATTTAAACTTAATTTTTAATATCGCACACTTTTTAAAGTAGTAAAATATATTATTATAATAACTCTCCATTATAATCGATCCTATATTTCTCCATCTGCTTTATTTTAAAAAAATTATGTTTCGTATGTCTAATTTTTTTCTCTATAAGATTTGCTATTTTTTTCTTTCCATTCTTTGGTTATTCTCGTAACATTTTTCTTAAATATACTATCTATCTAGATGCTTTCATGATATTTTTAAATAGTCATAATTACGTAGAACTAAAAAAGTTATTTTAAATAATGTAACAAGAATGAGTCATTATATAATACCATCACAAAGTTTTAATACTTCAGAACAAAATGTACATGTTATAATTATTAATTAACGAACAATTAAGTAAAAATGAAGCCAAACATCAAAAGAAAAGAGGTCGATAAAAACAACATGAAAAAAATGCAAAAATGAATCAATCACCCCAAGTGATTTGGTTTGTATTTTTTATATAGACAATTTCAAATGGATGCACTAATTTAATGCTTAACTACATTCGCTCAAACAAGCACGTCCCATCATTAATTGTACATATTAGACTTAAAATACACTCATATTCGAATTGTCGTTTCACCAAAGCTTAAAAGACACTTACATTCAAACAGTCGCGTCCCATCGACAAATGCCTCGTGTGAGACACAACAATAATTTTTGGGGGGCACGCGTATTTGCCCTACACGTGAAACTTTGTATTACAAATTAAAAAAAGATAGTGTGTATTTAACGTGTAATGAATATATATGATATAGTTTTATTTTAGGTTAAAATACGACCTTAGTGATTGCACTTTCGATTATCCAATTTTAATCATTGTGCTTTTGATAAATCTTAAATTTAGTCCATACTACTGTTAGTTTTTTTTTTAAAACCTTTTATTATCTATTAATCTTTTCAGAACATTTGGAAACACATTCACATGTTATTTTCTTGCATGAAAATTATTATTATTATTGAACCAATCTCGATAAAAAATTACATTGAGTGATTAAATTTAAGTTTCATTGAAAATATATGGACTAAAATTTAACATTTGAAAGTATGAGGACTAAAATTGAACATACTCCACAATAAAGGGACCAAAATAATTTAAAATAAAAGGATCAAAACAATATTTTAAACTATAAGAGTTAGATAATGTAAGAATATTTATTTTAATGTTTTGATATTATCATATATTTCATAAAAATAATTCTATATAGTCTAAAGCATATATTCTTTAAAATTAGGGATGTTTTCAAATATAAAATAATGAACCAAAATATTTAAGATAGATAGTGAAATATTTTTATATTTATAAATAGTTTAATATTTTTCCATTTATAATAATTTTCTTCAAAATGATACATAGAATAAAGCAAAATTTTGTGTTAGTAATTAAATATGTCTTTTTTTATTATTTATTTATAAAGAAAGAATAGATATACTTTTCAAGTATATTGAATAAATACGTTAATATTTGGGAAATTTTCACAGATAGAAAAAATGTCAAATTATTTACAGAAAATAGCAAAAAAAAAAAAAAAAAAAACATTGATCGATATTGATAGACTTCTATTAGCATCTATGAGTGATAGACTTCTATCGTTTCTATCACTGATAAATCCTGATAGACTTCTATCAACGTCTATTATAACTATCTAAAAATTTTGTTATTTTGTGTAAATAGGTTCTTTTATTTTTTTATTTTTAAAAGTTTTATTTAATATTTTGGTAGTGTAGCTAAATTCTGAGCGTCTATTACAACTATCTAAAAATTTTGTTATTTTGTGTAAATAAGTTATTTTATTTTTTTATTTTTAAAAGTTTTATTTAATATTTTGGTAGTGTAGCTAAATTCTGAGCGTCTATTACAACTATCTAAAAATTTTGTTATTTTATGTAAATAGTTTATCTTATTTTTTTTATTTTTAAAAGTTTCTCTTAATATTTTGGTAGTGTAGGCTAAAGTTAGCTTATCATTCTTCGCACAACCCCTAATTGGCATCGACTCTTTAGAGAAGTTTGATTATTTTTATTTTTATTTTTTTACGACAGATATTATAGGCAAGTTAACTTTTCACATGTATGTTTGATGATAGGCCCACACGAAGCGTCCAAACTGTTGATCGTTATAGCCTTTTTCATTTGATTCCATTCATTTTCCAACCTTCTTGATCATTCTCTTGCTGTCATTTTATTCCACCATCTTCTTCTGAGTGGCAATCTCCCTTTTCAAATTTCCAACGATTGTGAAAGTTGGGTAATGTTTCTCTCTTCCTTCCTTCGATTTTTTACCTGCACTTGGCAATTGCAACGGCATCTCACACATGGGGCTAAAGCAAAAAACCCCCTCTCCCACAAAGAGAGGGGAAAAGTCTGTGCGAATCACTCGCAGCAATGCATTCAATTCGTTTGTAACTTTCTCCACCTGTCTTCCTTTTGTCCAGTCGATCGCGGTGATATTACGCTTTCTCAATCTTATCCTAGTACCCTCTTCAATTTGCTTTAATTTGTTTGTTTCTTTTTAACCACCAAGTTCGATTTGATGTTCCTGGTCCTTTTGAGGAGACCCATTAGCTTAGAGAATCGGACCACATGTCCTCTCACTCAGACGCCCCACCATTCATGTTCATGAAAAAGGAACACCCATTTACGAAAAGGGGAAAACCCCACTTGAAAACATCCAAAAGTTAGTGGGATTTTCAGAAACCAGGCAGGAGCTACAGAAATTCAAGAGCGCTAACTATTATTACTGAGAATAGTTCTTGTTCTTTCTTCCATAAGGTTTGTTTGCTGTTTTGTTTCTGTTTTATGGGTTAAATTTGTGCTAATCACTGTATGATGTGTTGTTTATTTATGTTGAATTTTGTGTTCTGGGTATGTGTAGAATTTCAGGGTTTGTGTTGTATCTTTATGTGTCAAATTTTGTACTCTTTACACTCTTTGTTCAGAAAGATGCTTTCTGTAACGCTTTAGCTTTGGCCTATGGGCTCCTTGACACTGTCTTTATGTTGCACAATAATGGTTTTTGTTTTGTATATCAATTCTTGGTCAAAATGGAGGTTTTGTTGTATTTAGCTCTATCTTACGCGCTTCTCTCTTTGCAGCAAACAGAAAAAAACTTCTAAATGGCTCAAGATACGTCTCCTAGCATTGAATCACCTCGGAGGCGTTCTGGCCTCTTGCGAGATCAAGTTCAGTTAGTTAAGAAAAAGGACTCGAATCGATATGAGATCCTTCCAATTCAAGATCCTCTTTCATTTGAGAAAGGTTTCTTCATTGTTATACGTGCGTGCCAGTTATTGTCTCAAAAGAATGATGGGATAATTCTAGTAGGAGTGGCAGGACCCTCTGGAGCTGGGAAGACTGTATTTACTGAGAAGGTGCTTAACTTTATACCCAGCATTGCTGTTATCACGATGGATAACTACAATGATTCCAGTCGTATCATTGATGGCAACTTTGATGGTATTATTTCATTCTACTAACCATTCATTATCTCAATTTTGGTAAAAATTTTAACAGTATGAGAGCGCTAAATATTATACCTATGGCTTACAACTCTGTGACACCGGTCTGGAGTCCTCCAGTCTGAATACTTTCACAAGCTTTGATGATTGCTTTGTTTTTCTGTTCTCTAAAGTGAGGTGGCAGGGAAACTTGTAATTTTCCATTGCCATCTACAAAATCATGGAGCCACAAGCTTCTCGTAAGTTTTTTAGCCTGCATCTAATATTTTTCCTCTTAGGGCAGTCATGGCTATGCATATATATGGACATTATCTATTACCTTGAAGAATGAAATTTGGAGTTTAGCGTAATGGACATGCTATAAACAACTTTCATTCCTAGTTATAATTTATGGTAGTCCTTAAAGTATGCTCTTTTTGCGTTCCTTTTAGCAAGTGTGCTTGTCAATAATTTCTTGCAACTCAAGTCACTGGAAATCTCTAATAAGCCCTTTTTTCACCAGACCCACGCCTAACAGATTATGATACATTGCTGGAAAATATTAATGGTTTGAGAGAAGGAAAACCTGTCCAGGTTCCTATTTACGATTTCAAGACTAGCAGTCGCGTGGGTTACAGGTAATGTGTCAATTTAGGTTCTGTTTTATTTAGCATTTCTGCAGTTCAGAACTGTATTGCTTGAAATTTACTCGGTCACTATGTCATACCATGAATAGTTGGGTCTAGCAGTCAGATTGGACGTGAAGAAAAAAGGGTGGTTTAGAGGCTTAACTTCTTGTGTCTTGCATTAATCTATTTAAAGTTTTAGCTTCTCTCTCAACATTTACAAATCTAGATATTACCTTTTCTCAACTTCAACGATGTTTAATATTGAAGTTTGCACATTATCGAGGAACTCCGTCTTACAACTCTGTGCCCCAAAAACATACTTCCTAATTTCAACATATTAATTCAAGGCTTCAAAACTTAACTCAGTGCTCCAAACACTCTCTTAGGGTCTATTTTACAAGAACATTTGTTTATCTATTACCATTTACCCTTCTTACGTTTAATGGCTACTAACAGGACTCTTGAAGTTCCCGAGTCACGAATAGTCATTATTGAGGGCATCTATGCTTTAAGTGAAAGATTACGTCCATTGCTAGATCTTCGTGTATCAGTGACCGGTGGTGTTCATTTTGACTTAGTGAAACGGGTACTACGTGATATTCAGCGAGCTGGCCAAGAGCCAGAAGAAATAATACATCAAGTTTCTGAAACGGTGTGTTCTTTTTATTAGCTGTATTTCTCAAATGTTGATTCTATCACCAATCATGTGCAATAAAATTGTCGTTGGTGGTTCATATAATTTTTTTTTGGATGCAGGTTTATCCAATGTATAAAGCTTTTATTGAGCCAGATCTTCAGACTGCCCATATAAGAATTATTAACAAATTCAATCCCTTTTCTGGTTTCCAGAATCCTAATTACATTCTTAAGGTTTAAGTGGTTCACTGCTTCAACTTTACTCGTTTTTCTCTAACGTATATGACTTTTACTCTACATGAGTTGGGTTCATTTTCTGGTTACAGTCAACTAAAGCAGTACCTGTGGATCAAATTAAGGCTGTTATATCTGAAAATCACGAGGAGTCTACTGAGGAAACTTATGACATTTATCTTCTACCTCCTGGTGAAGATCCTGAAGCGTGTCAATCGTATCTGAGGATGAGAAATAGGGATGGCAAATACAATCTAATGTTTGAGGTCATATTAACTAAAGCTATATAGCTGAGTTCCTTCAAGCTATATTTGTCTGTATTCCATGCGTGTTTATGCAGGTCTTAGTCTAGATGCACATGCCACAGTAGATTTTTTAGTCCATTTTTTTCTTGTTTTTATTTGTCTCTGCTTCTGATTATTTGATCAGTTATATGAACTTCCATGTAGAGTAATTATAGAGTTGAGGAAGGTTGCATTGCATATCAGTCCTTTTATGATTTTCATTTTGTGTTAATGAGGTACAGCTACTTATATGGACATATCTTAACTTTTTCCCCCTTTTCTTCAGGAGTGGGTTACAGATATTCCATTCATAATATCACCTAGAATAACTTTCGAAGTTAGTGTGCGCCTTCTTGGAGGGCTTATGGCGCTTGGATACACAATTGCAACTATTCTTAAAAGAAGCAGCCACATATTCTCTGATGATAGGGTGTGTATAAAGATTGATTGGTTGGAGCAACTTAACCGAAAATACATTCAGGTACATCGTGTACTCATTATCCATGCTGCTTTAGAGAGTATTTTCTTCTTGATGAAAGGACATTGACTTTCTTCAAATTTTCATGCAACAACTCTACTTCTTTCCGTTCTGTATAAAGTCCTCTCATCCTGCGTTTAGATCATCTGTGTGGGAGGAGGAGGAGGGGGGGTTCTTCCAGTTTGATGAAAGGAAAAGAAGGAAAAAAGGAAGGGAAAAAAAAACGCATGGCTTTCTTTCTACATTAGTTACATTGTGAAGGGATTCCACATTAGTTATATAGGTTTCATGAGCTTTTTTATCTTTCTTTTTCTTTTATTAAGGAATTAGGCAGTATGTCTTAATCCTTGTCCTACTTTCTGCTGATTCTTCTATTTATAAGAAGTCCTATTTCCCACCTGAGACGAAAGATAGAAATTAGGTCGTTGCCCTTGGACGATTTGAGTATGATCTTTAAAAGATGGCTTTGGTATACGTTTCTTTTAACATGGAATTTGAGAGAGACACCTACATTACCATTTTTCTTTTAAAAAATAATATATATTTTTTAAAGAAAAAAAGACTGAACTATGGAGGAAAATGTTTTTTCCTTTTTCATTAGTAGATTAATAATATAGGAACTTTTAGTTATGACATATATTGGCATGGGTCAATTTTTTACCCTCCAAATATACAATTTTAGTTGGTTAGTTTTTTTCCCCAATAATTAAACGAGTGGCTAGCATGATTATCTGTCATTAGCCACATTTTTTCAGTCACCTGAGTATGATGGTTCCATCACGATATCAGAATTTTGTTTAGAAACTATAGCGTTTTAAATTGAGCAGGTTCATATCATTATACAACTAACTTGCTGAACGTTGGATGAAGGTGCAAGGAAAAGATCGGGTGCATGTTAAATGTGTTGCTGAGCAGTTGGGTTTGGATGGTTCCTATATCCCTCGAACTTATATTGAACAGATACAGCTAGAGAAGCTTGTTAATGATGTTATGGTAAGATATTTGCAATGCAAGGCAACAGATTAAGCAGATTGTTATCCGAGTAAGTCTGATGGGATCATTTGTAGGCCTTGCCAGATGATTTAAAAACCAAGCTCAGCATAGACGACGAGTCACTTTCGAGTCCAAAGGAAGCACTTTCCCGAGCTTCTGCAGATAGGAGAAATAAGTACCTTAACCGGTATCATCCTACTTTTGTAACTGTTGGATATACTTCTTATTAGAAAATTAGAAGAATTTGAAACCAACATTGAGATAGACAAAAAGATTTAATAAAGTAAAGTTGGTTGAAAACAATCTCTGTTTGATCAATGGGTATAATCGCTATGTAATTATATTGGTGCAGCATTGAAAATGAAGATTTTTACTTGTTCATCTAGGTACTTATGGGATGGTACTTGAAGTGCTTTGCTTAGTTTACATACTTGTGGATCCTTATTTATATTTGATATCATTGCCAGCGGCTTATCACAATCATTTTCAAATCGGAGGGACAAGACCTTGTCAAAGCTTACAAAGCTTGCTGTTAATAATAGGAGATTTGATGTGAGGGCTCCAGATTCCCCTGCAGTAGTCTCTAACCAGGTAAATGTTTTTCTGCATCAAGATAATCTTATTCGTGTGGCTTATATACTTCCTTTATTCTATTCACCCGTAAAGAAGACGGAGATAGGATAGCAGAGGAAGATAATGAATCTTATTAACCGTCGAAATATAACTTCTCCATCGGTCTAAGGCTTTTGAGTACTTAATAGGTGGAATCTAAAAGCTACTAACAACTCTATTTTTTTAAGCATTGAGGCTTAAAAGTGAACAAAATCCCACCATTGTGAAAATCTGGAAAGACATGTTGTCTTAACAACGAATTGAATGCCATTTCATAATTCATTTCTAGACATGGTGACAAAGAACTTCGAACGAATCAAATGGTTCAATATCCATCAGAGTGCAATTTGATCACCCATAAATAAAGGTTGAACATGTTGGTTGAAGCTTTTGATTCGAATGGTAAAGGCAGTCCTTAGCTGAATATTTTGATCGATCTTGAAATCTTCCAGGGAGCTATTACTCAACTTTCAGAACAGATTTCTACTCTCAGTGAGAGAATGGATGAGTTCACAACTCGTATTGAAGAGCTGAACTCCAAGATCTGTACTAGAAAAATTTCTGCTAGCCAGCAGAACTTGGTTTCACAATCTGATGCGTGCAACAACGGCTCCGGAGCAACTTCAATTTTCATATCTGGCTTGAGTAACGGTGCCTTAACCGGATCGCTACTGCCTCATTCTTCGTCATCCTCCCAATTGGCCAAGGAATCTCCCTTGCTGGAAGAGGTATTTTGCTGAACATCACTTATTTTCTTCTTTGGTTTTAATATTCAAACTGAGGAAGTTTGATTTCTGTGTTTTCCATTCACACTTCTCTAGATACAAAACATAGCACGGGCACAGCGTCAAATTATTCTCCAAGTCGACAATTTGAGCAACCTTCTCCGGGAGCACTCGAGCGAGAGGAGTCGCCGGGGAAAAGCTGACGACGAAGGGAGGTGGAGGATTACTGATCTTGAATCCATCAGCACCCCACTTTTGCTAACACTTGCAGTTGGTAGTTTAGGTTTACTTTTGTTCAAGAGCTTGAATTCTCAGAAATAATTCAATATGATCAACACCAGTTGGTTTGAAAATGGTGGCAAATTCTGTTATGTGACAACTTTTGTTTCAATACAGAAATTAAATCTTCAGCTATGACAGTAGGTATTATGTTTGGTGTTGTAAATGATCAGTAAATAATGTCAGAAATATACTCTCAACCTTCTTTGCCATGTTCCTTTTTATCGAAATTCTCAAATTTAAAAATTTCAGAAGCCTCTTTCATGAACTGCAATTCAGTTTCATTTCATGAGAATATATATACATATATATTGAAGTTAAGGAAGTAGCATTTATAAAGATTATTTTGCAAAATCAAATTATTTTTAAATGAGACCTTAAAAGTTTCATTTTGGTTTTTTGTAATTCGACTAATAATTTGAATCTTTTACCTTGGATATGAAAGATAAAAATTATGGTTAGTGAAATTTTATATTAAATGGGTACAAGTTTATATAAATTAGGAGTACAACAAACAACCGACATATTGGGTTGGATCAATAAAAAATCAATCAAGACCAAATCAAATCCGGTATATATATACCCTTAAAATTACACTCTAAAATTAGGTAACTTTTAGTCTTTTAAGAAACAAAATCAATTAATATGGAGCATACATGTTTGTTATTTGGAAAAGTGACATAAAAAAAATGTCTAAATTCAATAAAAAAAACAGAAATAGACCCAATTTTAATTTGAAAATAGTAAAAAATGACCCATTCAAAACAAGAGTGGAAATTAAAAAAAAAATCGAAAGAAAAAAATGTAAAAAATCGAGAATTAAACCGATAATAAATCGAACCAAATAAAAATTAATCTTTTGGTTTTATTCTTTAGTGAACATTGGTTTGGATCCTTCCTTGTAAAACTGATTGGTTTGGTTTGATTATTAGTGGTCTCGAAAAACGACAAAATCGAACCCACTACCAACTTTAATATAATAAATACATTGATACAATACTCAAATAAAAGTAATAAAATTACGATTTCGTGTCTTGCATTATATTTATTTATTTAATATAAAAACTGAAAGTACGAATTTATTGATATATAATTTATATTAAATTTTTTAAAATAAAATATAATTGAATAAATTAAGAAAATACATACATCAATATACCTAGAAAAATACAACTTAAAATAAAGTTTTTTTTTTCTAAAATTGAGTTAAATTTGTTTATATGAAATTATTTTTTAAAAAATAATTTATCAATTTTTTTTTTTTTTTTTTAAAAATCAGCACCAAATTTGGGGAAACAATAGTTTGGAATTTAAGAATAAACATAAATTTCAAAAACAAAAAACTATAAACAAAATCGTTACCAAACACATTTCATATTCATTATAACCTAATTAAAAGTATATATCATTTAAATATTATCTGATTCATTACATTTTGAAAAATTTTCATAGATTGAAAAAATGTCAAAATAGACATTGATAGACTTCTATAAGCATCTATCATGTTAGATTTCTATCATTTCTATCACTGATAGACCCTGATAAACTTCTATCAGTCTCTATCACAACTATTTAAAAGTTTTGATATTCTGTATAAATAGTTTCCCTTATTTTTCCTATTTTTAAAACTTCTCTTTACTTTTTTCTATTTTACATTTATTATTTAAATTAAATTAAAAATATATTCATTTTATAATTTATGTTATAAAGATTGTTAATCATGTGCATCGTGATCTCTAATTAGTAAAATAAAACACATAGTATTACAAATATATTAAATTATGTGTAAATTAGATGCCCATGATTAGTGTCTATTGCCATGTGTCATCCATATAGTTACCCATATATTATTCATGTGTATCAAGATAACACACCATTAGTGCATGTAGTCCACCTCCTACTTGACAAATTGCCTATAAATAAGTGGCATTTGGTGGGTTTTAAGATAACACACACATTGGTTGGAAATGCAAGAAGTTTGGAAATAGTGGAGAATTTTGGAGAAGTTTTTTTATTTAAGTTCTTTTATATTTTTATTATTTTATATATATATATATTATTATTATATTATATTTCTCCAATATTTGTATTGTTGTGGTGCCCGTTTTTCTCCTCGTTTTTACAACACGTTATCAGCACGAGCTCTTGTCGTTTTCTTCGCTGAAGGTAAGTGCTAGAGGTAGGTCGGTTTTATGTTTATTATAATTAAATATTATTTTGTATGTCTAGTATATATTAAATTTATAATATAAATATAATGTTTTTGTGATAGTGTTACCATGACAAATCTTACAAAATTAGAATTCGCAGTCCTTGACATTAATGGCAATAATTATTTGTCATGGGTACTCGATGCTGAAATTCACCTGGATGCTATGAACTTGGGAGAAACAGTTAAAGAAGAAAATACGACATCCAGTTAGGAGAAGGCAAAAGCTATGATTTTCCTTCGTCATCATCTCCACGAGGGATTAAAAATGGAATATTTAACAATAAAAGATCCTCGTATCTTGTGGAAGAATTTGAAAGAGAGATATGATCACCAGAAAGCGGTTATTTTGCCTAAAGCTCGTTATGAATGGATGCATTTGAGGCTCAAAGATTTCAAATCAGTAAGTGATTACAACTCCCGCATTATTTAAGATCAATTCAAAATTGTTGTTATGCGGAGAGAAAATTACTGATGCAGATATGTTAGAGAAGATATTTTCAACTTTTCATGTCTCGAATATGCTCCTGCAGCAGCAATATCGAGAGAAAGGTTTTAAAAAATATTCTGAATTAATTTCATGTCTTCTCGTGGCTGAACAAAATAACGAGTTATTGATGAAGAACCACGAATCTCGACCAACCGGAGCAACACCATTCCCTGAAGCGAATGCTGTGAATTTTAATCGTGGACGAGGTCGAGGTCGTGGTCGAGGTCATGACCGTGGCAGAGGAAGAAATAATTATTATTTTCGTGGTGGTCGTTCTAGTCATCCAAATTTCAAAAGAACCACACGAAATGATGATCATAAAGGAAAAGCTCCACAAGATAAGAATTCAAGAGGTGATGAACATATATACTTCCGATGCGGAATGACTGGGCATTAGTCACGTGTTTGTCGTACATCGAAACACCTGGTTGATCTTTATCAAGCATCTTTGAAGGAAAAAGGGAAGAATGTGGAAGCAAATTTTGCATACCATAATGATATATTTGACCCATCCCATATGACAAATTTGGATGTGGCAGACTTCCTTGAATCTCCTGAAGAGAAGATTGGCACAATTGATGGAACGTCAAGTGTTTCTTTTGATTTTGAAAATATTTAGAATTAATGTTGTTTGTTTTTCTATCTTTTATGTTTCCTTTAGCTAAGGTTAAATTTCATATTTCAAGCTTTCCCTCTTATTGTAATTATTTTTGTTTAAATGAAGAATCATGGACAGTTTTCATATGTTGAGTGACTCAAAAATGAAGAATGAAGATATATGTCTGGCAGACTGTGCAACTACACATACAATACTTAAGAGTAGAAAATATTTTTCCAAACTAACAATGCTGGAAGCAAAAGTCAATATAATATCAGGTTCTGCAAACCTAATTGAAGGATTTGGAAAAACAAATATTATTTTACCTAGAGGAACAAAATTTACAATTGACAATGCATTGTTCTCTAGTCAATCAAAAAAAAAATCTACTAAGTTTTAAAGATATACGTTGCAATGGTTATCATAGTGAGACAGATAGAAAGAATGAGATAGAATATCTTTACATTATATCTACTGTCTCATATGAAAAACGTATACTGGAAAAGTTGTCTGCTTTATCTTCTGGATTATATTATACTCATATACGAGTAATCGAAACATATGCAACAATGAACCTGAAGTTCATGAATCCAGATATATTTGCTATTTGGCACGACAGATTAGGTCATCCAAGATCTATAATGATGAGAAGAATTATTGAGAATTCACATGGACATCCATTGAAGAGCCAGAAGATTTTTCAATCTAATGAATTGTCGTGTGATGCTTGCTCTCAAGGCAAATTAATAATTAGACCATCACCAGCTAAAGTGGGGACTGAATCCCCTACATTTTTGGAACGAATTCATGGTGATATATGTGGACCTATTAACCCACCTAGTGGACCATTTAAATATTTTATGGTATTACTAGACGCATCCAGTAGATGGTCGCACGTATGCTTATTATCAAGTCGAAACCTTGCATTTGCAAGATTACTTGCTCAGATAATTAAGTTAAGAGCACAATTTCCTGATTATTCAATTAAGACCATTCGTCTTGATAATGCTGGTGAATTTACATCCCAAGCTTTTGATAATTATTGTATGTCAATTGGGATAAATGTTGAACATCTTGTAGCTCATGTTCATACACAAAATGGTTTAGCAGAATCATTTATAAAACGTTTGCAATTAATTGCTAGACCATTGCTTATGAGAGCTAAACTACCTACATTTGTATGGGGTCATGCTATTTTGCATGCAGCGTCACTTGTACGCATTAGACCAGTAGCTTATCATAAGTACTCGCCATTACAATTAGCTTATGGTCAAGAGCCAAATATTTCCCATCTAAGAATTTTTGGATGTGCAGTATATGTTCCAATTGCTCCACCACAACGTACTAAGATGGGTCCTCAAAGGAGGTTAGGAATACATGTTGGATATGATTCTCCATCAATTATTAAATATCTTGAACCCCTGACGGGTGATGCAAGATTTGCTGATTGTCATTTTAATGAGACAAATTTTCCAACATTAGGGGGAGGAATTAAGAAGTTGGAAAAAGAAATTACATGGGATGCATCTTTATTGTTTCATTTAGATCCTCGTACAGATGAGTGTGAACTTGAAGTTCAGAAAATAATTCATTTGCAAAATATAGCAAATCAGTTACCATATGCATTTATAGATGCAAAGAAAGTAACTAAATCACATATACTAGCGGTAAATGTCCCATAAAAAATTGATATCCCAACGCAACAAGTTGTCACTAATGAGTCTGAAACACGCCAGAAGCGTGGTAGACCAGCAGGTTCTAAAGATAAAAATCCCTGAAAAAGAAAAATAGTCAATAGCCAAAAAGACTTGGTTGAGAATGTAAACACTCATGAAGAAATCCTTGACATGACTAGTGAAGAAGGTGAAATACCTAAAGATAATAATGAAATTTCAATAAACTATGTCATGACAGGAAAATGATGGAACCGAACTATTATAGTTATTGACAACATTTTTGCATATAATGTTGCTCTTGATATTATATCTGAAAATGAAGATTCTGAACCAAAATCTGTTGAAGAATGTCGACATAGAAAAGATTGGCTTAAGTGGAAAGAAGCAATTGAAGCAGAATTAAACTCACTTTCAAAACGTCAGGTTTTTGGACCAGTAGTCCAAACACCAGAAGATGTCAAACCTGTGGGATACAAATGGGTATTTGTGAGAAAAAGAAATGAAAAAAATGAGGTCGTAAGATATAAAGCAAGACTAGTTGCACAAGGATTTTCACAAAGACCTGGTATTGATTATAAGGAGACATATTCTCCAGTGGTGGATGCAATTACACTAAGATTTTTAATTGGTCTAACTGTATATGAAAATCTAGATATGCATCTTATGGATGTAGTCACGACATACTTATATGGATCTCTTGATAATGATATTTATATGAGAATCCCAGAAGGATTTAAAATATCTGAAGTATATAAATCAAGTTCCCGAGAATTATATTCAATAAAGTTACAGAGATCATTATATGGATTAAAACAATCCGGGCGAATGTGTTATAATCGTCTGAGTGGATATTTGTTGAAAGAAGGATATCAAAATAATCCAATATGTCCGTGTGTTTTTATAAAGAAATCACAGTCAGGATTTGCTATTATAACTGTATATGTTGACGACTTAAATATTATTGGAACTCCTGAAGAGCTTTCAAAGGCAATAGAATATCTTAAGAAAGAATTTGAGATGAAAGATCTTGGAAAAACAAAATTTTGCCTTGGCTTGCAAATTGAGCATTTAGCAAATGAGATATTTGTTCATCAGTCAACTTATACAGGAAAATTTTTGAAAAGATTCTATATGGATAAAGCACATCCATTAAACATTCTAATGGAATTTCGTTCACTAGATGTAAAGAAATACATATTTCGACCTCGAGATAATAATGAAGAACTTCTTGGTCTTGAAGTACCATATCTTAGTGCAATTGGTGCACTTATGTATCTTGCTAATAATACAAGACCAGATATTGCGTTTTCGGTAAATTTATTAGCTAGGTATAGTTCTTCTCCAACAAAAAGACATTGGAATGGAATTAAACATATATTTCGTTATCTCCGAGGAACGATCGACATGAGTTTGTTTTATTCAAATAAATCGAATTTTGATTTAGTTGGTTATGCAGATTCTGGATATTTATCTGATCCACACAAAGCGAGATCTCAAACAGGTTATCTATTCACATGTGGAGGAACTGCTATATCATGGCGACTAGTGAAACAAACTATAACGGCTACTTCCTCAAATCATGCCGAAATTCTTGCAATTCACGAGGCTAGCAGAGAATGTGTATGGCTAAGATCAATGTCTCAACACATTCGTGAAACATGTGACTTGTTTTCTAGTAAAAGTCTTCCGACAATATTATACGAAGACAACACAACATGTATAGCCCAAATCAAAGGAGGATATATTAAAGGAGATAGAACAAAGCATATTTCATCTAAGCTTTTCTATACTCATGATCTTGAAGAAAATGACGACATCAATGTACAACAAATTTGTTCGAAGGATAACTTGGCGGACTTATTTACAAAATCATTACCAACCACAATTTTTGAAAAATTGGTACACGACATTGGAATGCGGCGACTCAAAGATCTTAAGTAAGGTTTCAATGAGGGGAGCAAAATGTTGTATTTTATAAAAGTATAAATTATATGAAATATGTACTCTTTTTCCTTCACTAGGATTTTTTCCCATTGAGTTTTTTCCTAGTAAGGTTTTTTAATGAGACATAATTCATATATTTATATAACGGGCATCTAAGGGGGAGTATTACAAATATATTAAATTATGTGTAAATTAGATGCCCATGATTAGTGTCTATTGCCATGTGTCATCCATATAGTTACCCATATATTATTCATGTGTATCAAGATAACACACCATTAGTGCATGTAGTCCACCTCCTACTTGACAAATTGCCTATAAATAAGTGGCATTTGGTGGGTTTTAAGATAACACACACATTGGTTGGAAATGCAAGAAGTTGGGAAATAGTGGAGAATTTTGGAGAAGTTCTTTTATTTAAGTTATTTTATATTTTTATTATTTTATATATATATTATTATTATATTATATTTCTCCAATATTTGTATTGTTGTGGTGCCCGTTTTTCTCCTCGTTTTTACAACACATAGTACATTTTTTAAAAATAATAACCAAGACAACTACAAATCAACAATTATGGAAAATATAACCTTTTATTTTTATTTTTAATTTTCAAATCTTAATTACCAAAACTCTACTATTCTAAATAGTAATTTAAAATATGACATGGAGTTCAAATGGCTTCGCCATTGATAAAGTTTATATTTTTTAAGCTCCATGACATTTTTTAAAATATAGGCTTCAAATAGTCTATTATTGTACTTAATCTTTTTTTTTCTTTATTTTCCAATACAACCTTAAAGTTGGAGAAATTATTATAAAAAATATATATATATATATATATATATATCAAACTACTTATAAATATAGAAAAATTTCAATTTAACAATGATAGATCGCTCATAGATAGTAAAATTTTTCTATATATATAAATAGTTTGCCTCATTTTTTTTTATATTTGAAAACGATCCTAAAAGTTGCTATATGGTCAAGCCATCCAATACCCCATATAAACAAAACACAAATCAAGAGCTCTTTCCACAATTTTCTTTTTCGTTCAATTGGTTTAAAAACATGGTTTTCATAAATAGATAAAAAAAATAATAATAATGAAATGACTGTCAAAATGCTAAATTTGATATAGTTGTTTATGTATAGAAAATTCAAAGTTATTATTAAAAATAAAAACTTAGTGTTGGTTTGGTATGAGTTAAGAATTTTTTTTTTCAAAAAATCACTTTCATTTAAACACTTTTCATAAAAGTCTCTCAAAATAAAAATACACATGTATTTGACAACTTTTCTTATAAATGAATTTATTTACAAGTTTGTCTAATTTGTTATATACTAAAAGTATTTTTATTAATGTTAATTAATAAAATAATTTTTTGGTGGTGACTAGAGTTGGCTAGAAGTGGTGGCAGGAGTTTCTCATACAAATTAAGAAGAGATTACCCATTAAACACTCCAAATTCATTTTTCTAAGAGTTGCTTTCAAGTCTTTATCATAGACCAACCAACTTATTTTATAAACTCATTTTCTTAAATTTTATATTAAGTGATTGCCAAATATTTGAAAAATTTTCAAAATGATTTTTTTTTAATTTTACTTTATTTAAGTTAATCACTTGAAAATGTAATCCAGACACACTCTTAGTCCATCAAAACCGCCTTCTCACACCCATTTCTTAGTAGTAGTTAACTTACATTTTTTTAACGAGCGGTCGGGGTGACGAGTGAAATAGTGAGAAGTAAGGAATTATGAAGTCTAGAAGATTTGTAAACTCTCGTGGCCCACCGTGAAAGAAATTGATAAAATTTAAAATTGATGATTTTTAGTAGTTTGAGCCACCAACTCCTTAGACTAGATAAGGAGTGAAGTTCAATACTCCTGCTTTCCAATTTTGAAGGCCAAATACGCTCTTTTAGTCAAGTCTTATCAAGCTATGATGAATAAAAATAGAGTCAAACAAAAAATAAAATTGGCTAAGATTTTACAATCTTTTTTTCGACTAACCAATGTTATAATGAGAAATATAGATAAAAAAAATCTAAATAAATATAAAATATAAATAAGACTAAACTTACAGCTCAATTGCTAATTTTTTTAACTACTCCAATTTCTAAAATGGGTTAATGTGTCTTAACTTAATTAATGAGACTAAATTCACGTATTCAAAACACATAATAACGGTCACTATCATGAATGGTGCATCTATTTCGTATCGTTGTTATTTAAATTTCTAGTCAAATTCTAAAAACAAATACACGTTTCTTAAAATTTTTATGGTTGAAAGTAGTGTTTATAAGATTAATTTTAAAAGTAAAAAAACTAAATAGTTATGAAATGAAACCTTGAAAACTTTTTCTTTTCTTTTATAATTTGACTAAAAATTTAAAATTTAAATTAAAAACTAAGTAAAAAAAATTCACGACTCATTTTATTAACCATTTATTGTTTTGGTTTTTATTTTTTTAAAACTAAATCTATAAATACTATTTTCATATTTTCGGAAGCAATTATTTTTCAGTCGAATGATGTTTATTTTGGATTATATTTTGGTTTAATTTGGATTAAACCGAATTAAATGGATTTATTAATTGAAGTTAATTTTTTTTTTTGGAGTATTTTGAGTTTTGAAATACAATTTAAATAAATTAGATTTGGAGTGGATTAAAAATCCAAAATTGTCGAGACAATTCTTATATTTGTGATTTTTGAATTAAAAAAAAAAATTAGTTAGAACTTAGAGAAATTTGAAAAAAAACAAATTAAAGGAAAGAAAAAGCAAAAAGAAAAGAGGAAGCCCTATCCTCCATCTTCTTCCTCTTCCCCTTGTAGCCGCCGACCACCCCGTTCTCTTCTGCTCAGTCTTCTTCTTCGGCGACACTCCAGCGGCCACAAGCGTAAGGTAGCGACGACTGAGCCCACACCCACGCAAACGCCCAGCTCTGATTTTACTGCTGTCCTTCAGAAAAGTCAACCATGCCGACCGTAAGCGTCGGAAGAGATCTTCTATTTGCTGCCATTGGAAGAACTTATTGTGAGCTTGCAGTTTTCCATATGTCACGTTATTCAATCATGCATTCTGTTCATTTTTAATTTTTTTTCTGTTTCATTTTCATTTATCAGCGCAGGAAGAGTTTGAAGAGCTGTGCTTTAGTTTTGGAATTGAGCTTGATGACGTTGTAAGTACCTTGCGTTGCTGGCGTTATCAGCTCACCGTTATTTTTGTTCGCTTAATCGATTACAACCATGATTTGGATGGTAATTTTCTTTTTCACTTTGGCTTGTTGTCTGTATAGACGACAGAGAAGGCGATCATTAGGAAAGAGAAGCATTTGGAAGAAGAAGCGGATGAAGATGAAGAAGTCATCTACAAGATTGAAGTCCCCGCAAACAGGTACATTTCTTCGTAATTTGCTGTTATTTGCAACCAAGATTCAATTTTGAGATTGCTTTTAGGCATAATTATATGGTTATTCTTGTTTTGTAAGTTTGTAACACATAGGATTGATCTTCTTTTCTTCAAAGATGTTATCTATTTTTAAATTTGCCTGCATTGGGTTCTTTTTAAGTTTTTAATTTTTTCCCAAAAAATAAAAGACCGTTGTGAATATCATTGGAGATTATAAAACTATTTTAACGGTGCAATTGTAGGCATCTGGGACATAACTGGTAAATATACTTTATTGTTTTGTAGATACGATTTGCTCTGTCTTGAAGGGCTTGCTCAAGCACTGCGCATTTTTAATAAGCAGGAGGAGACACCCAGATATACATTAGCCAATATCAGCAAAGAATCAATGCATAAAATGCATGTACAACCGGAGGTATGATTTCCATTTGAATATGTAATTTATAATATTACAAATGATTTCAACTTATTTCTATCGTTCTGAAACTTTCAATTTGACAGACTTCCTTGATCCGTCCTTACATTGTTTGTGCTGTTTTGAGAGACATGACTTTTGATGAAGCAATTTATACTAGTTTCATTGATCTGCAAGAGAAACTTCATCAGAACATATGTCGGTGAGTTTAGATCGTAGTTATAGATATCATGTGCAGTGTGACCTTCGCCTATTTCGTGCATTGTTCTGATTTCCTACCAGTCTCACTGTACATGTAAAAGCTACAGACTCACAACTTATAAGTTGGATTGTTTTATCTTAGCGATTCTAAAAGGATATAGGATATGGAGTCCAAGTATGTAGCAATGAAGTAATTGTGTGATCAAGTCATAGCTATTTTTGGGTGGATGAGCAATTCTTTTGTTGATTATATTGTTTTTGCTAGGTCTGATTTTTAGATTGTACTTTTTATTCTTCCTTTATTCTTGTTTTATTTTATTTGCACTGTAAGTATTCTCTCAATAATTTTGTTTACTTTGTTTTAGACGGAGAAGTCTTGTTGCCATTGGAACTCACGACCTGGATACACTTGAAGGCCCTTTCACCTATGAGGTGGGCTTTCCTTGTGCTCATGTTTTTGGGAGAATATATATTCTGTTTCTAGCAGTGAGTCTAGTTGAATGTGCTGTGTAGCATTATATCGATGGCCAAAAGAAATTGTTTGTGTCTATTTACAACAGATCCCAGTTTCTGTAACATATCTGGAAAATTAATCTGCGAAGCGGTTTATCCTCAAAGTGTTTGTTGTGGGACAAAAAATAAAAAACTAATAAAGGCTGTTGCTGTAGTGCAATACTATAGATTATGCTCTCCTTATCTCTCTTTTGTTAAATTCTGGTGGATACTTATTTGTTTCAGTGAATATAGTTCCTAATGGTGCCATTCTCGCTTTCATCTCACTTTTCAGGCTTTGCCACCAACAGCTATAAACTTTGTGCCACTGAAACAGGTAAAATCTATAATCCCCCCAGAACAAGTTTTTCCTTCTTTTTATCGGTTATGATGTTCTTGGATGTGAAGGTGAACTGATTCTTCTTGCTTCCTTTCCCCCCTACTGGGTGCCTCCCACCTCTTTTGAAGATCTTACTTGATTGAAATGAATAGCATCTATTTTCTGAACCTTTTTAGACTGAAATAGCCTTAGCTGAAATGATTTCTTCTTTGTTAGTAGAGCTCTCCTTCGACGATTTCATTATGGGTGTTAGGAGAATGAGATATACTCTACCTCTTCAACCTTTGACCTGTTTTAGAATATAGTATTGTATTGTTGTTTTGAATGGACTTTTCTCATCTTGTATATATGATGCAGACGAAGAATTTCAGAGCTGATGAGCTAATGGAGTTCTATAAAGTAAGTGCCTTAATAAAAAATATATATGTTCTTTCTGATATTGAGTCCTTCAGAGTAGATGTGTTGGTGTGAACCTGACTTTGAACTCAATTATTGGAGAATTCTTGTCTTATTTTTTTGAATCATAATCATTACAATCCGGGGACCCCTATTTAAAGGCTACAAACCAGCCTCTGATACTTAACTAAGACAAGCCTTAAAACAGTAACAAGTTAAGTAATAACTTTCGGTAAAAGTACAACTAAGGAAAACTTAAAGCAGAACAATATTAAATGTTCAAAACAGAACAATATCAAACTAAGATGCTGAAACAGAAAACTAACAGAAAAATAAGCCACAAACTACATCGTGTATGTTTATTAGATTTCCTGTTTTTGAAATTGACGTCGATATATTTTGATTCATGTTTTTCATGCTTGTTTGCAGTCAGATTTGAAGCTGAGGAAGTACTTGCCCATAATAGAAAAATCACCTGTATATCCCATTTTGTATGACCGCAACAGGTATACTACCACTACGTTTTCTTGTGTTTGAACTAGTTATATATATTCTAGAACTTAATTGGTTGGGTTTACTTGTTCTTACAGAAAAGACGTGCATTTTATAGTTTTCCATTTGTAGTTAATTCTCTTTCTTTTGTTGATAAATGTTATAGTTTCAAGTTATTTTTACATCTATTTATTTTGGGCCTTTCGGAGTAAGTAAGCAATTTCCCATGGTTATTATATTTTCTTATTACTACATAAACGGCATCAAATGATCCTTTCTAGAACATCATTGTGACACAAGAACCAATAGAGGTTCTCATTTCTTATTTTTTGTTTCCCATTTCTCTGCATTGTATGCAAAACTGTAATTGGTGATTTTAATAATAAATTGTTGCCGATGCCTATGTTGTGTGGACTTGCTTCTTTAATCAGTTTGGCTTTAATGTGGCTAGATAGCATGGTTGTAAGGAAATGATCGAGGAGTCCCTTACCCTTCCTTTAGGGAGTAACGAAAGTTTTTATGGCAAGCGGGGGTGTGTGCAATCTTGTGAGGTCTTTGGGGAGAGAAGAACGGGGAAAGAGCTTAATCCTTTTGACGTTTGGTCCCTTGCTAGTTCCACGTTTACTTGTGGGCTTTGGTTACTAAGGGTTTTTCTTTCTTCTTCTTTTTTTTTTTTTTTGGTAATTATTCTGTTGGTTTTATTTTACTTGATTGGAGACCCTTCTGGTAGGATGTCTTCATCTTTTTGTGGGTTTTTTTAATAAGTTTTTTTATGCCATTTTTCTCGATGAAAGCTTGGTTATTCATTAAAGAAAATAAATTGTTTACGATGTGTTAGGGTTCGACTATGATGGTTTTGCAAGTCAAAAACTCATAAAAATTTCCAAAATTTTTTGATGAAAAGGAATTGTCTAATTTTTTTTTTTAATTGAGAACTGTTCTAAAATAAAAACTATCATGTTTTGAAACAAGTTGAGCTCCTTGCTTGCAGAACTGTTTTGTCTTTGCCACCAATTATCAATGGTGCACATTCAGCTATTACTTTGAAGACCAAGAACGTGTTTATTGAATGCACCGCGACTGATCTGACAAAGGCAAATATCGTCTTGAATACTATGGTAAGAAATTTTTATGTTGTGGAAGAATTTATTTCGGGATGTAAAGTAATCTCTAATTATTGGATTTTTTTCTTTTAATCTTCTTAGGTAACTATGTTTTCAAGGCTGTGCAAAAAGAAGTTTGAAATTGAACCAGTTGAAGTGATATATCCGGATGGCAGGTCATGTATTTATCCAGAAATATCTCTCTACAATATGGAAGTTTCTGTGTCTTATATCAATAAATGTGTTGGAGTCTCATTGGAGGCAGAAGAGGTAGTTGCATAAGTTTTTTAACGTATCATGTATACATCTTCTGTCAGTTACTTCTAAATTTTCGTTGAGAAAGATTACTGCTGTTATTTACTTCAGTTCCAATATCATCATATAGAAGTTTTTCAAATTTCATTTTTAGCCATACAGCTGGCTTAACTCTGCTTCAGTAACGTCTTATATCAGAATGGGGACTTATGTAAGAATCAATTTATGATCACTTTGCAACTATGTTTCCTCTAGGCTTGTGTTTATCATATATATATATATTGTGCTGAAGTTTTCCTCTAGGCTCGAGTTTATCATTTTACTTTGGCTTGGTGCAAATGCAAAGCAAACTATAAAATCTTATAAGATAATGTTAGGTTGTTCAACGTGATCATGATGGTTCAATGTTCTTGTTTTTTTTTACCCAAAGAACAAAAAAATAAATTTCAACTACAGCATGTCTTCAATTGAAAGTTAATGTACGTTCCAGTTCTAAGCACTTGCAAAATGAGGGGAATTGATAATTAGGTATGTAGGTTCAATGGAATGAATATGGTGTGGCTTGTGATATTTTACAATTTTCCAGGTTATCAGTTTGTTAAATAGGATGCAATTGCACGCTGAACAGTCAGTATCTGGTGACAAGTCTAGTATAACTATATCTGTGCCCCCAACAAGGAGTGATGTGCTTCACCCATGTGATGTTATGGAGGTAAAAATAGTAAATAGGAGATAATCTTGTGAATACATGTGTATACATACTTTCTATGCACCTTGCTAATATTTTTTGAATCTTTGATCATGCAAATTTGTTCTTTACTAGGATGTTGCTATTGCTTATGGGTATAATAACATCCCAAAGAGTAAACCAGCATCTTTGCAGCCTATACCATTAAATGAGTTCAGTGAACTTATTAGATTAGAGGTACATATTAGTAATCATTGTTTTTCCTGTATGCTTTGTATGTAACTTTTCTTGCTTATCATTTTGTTACATTCACTTGTTTCTGTTTAGCTTGGAATGAATGGGTTCTCTGAGGTAGTTGCATGGATCCTATGTTCTTATGCAGAGAACTTCACCATGTTAAAGCGTGAAGATGATAAATCTACTGCTGTTATCATTGATAATCCCCGTTCAACCGATTTTCAGGTTTGTAATCCCCATCTGGTTTTTTGATCAACTTAGGAAACCGATCTAAATATGACACATGCTAGAAATTACTTGAATTATGTACGCTTTCACAAACATTTGAAATGAGGATCACCCATAACATTTGAAATAATGTATACTTTCACAAACATTTGGTAATTATATAAAGTTTTGCACTTTCTCAACATTGCCAGGTTGCACGAACCAGTCTTATGCCTGGTGTTTTGAAAAGTGTTGGCCATAATAAGGATAGCCCAAAGCCCATAAAGGTATATGTTTCAATTTTCTTTTGACCATTCATTTTTTTTACAACATTAAGGTGCAAATCTTTGGTAACTGTGGTCGTTTGTGACAAAAATATTGGTACAGACGTGGGATTGATACACATGCATGTTTAAGCGTATACATATTCTGAAGTTTACAAGTGGCAATTGTACTAAGTTAAGAGTGAAATTTACATGATAGTTATTGCATTTTAATGTTGCCTGTGGATTGCTGTCCTGCTATGGACGCAATAGTAGGTCCAGTTGCTACAAAACATTCTTATTCTCCATTGTTCTTGGGTCAGAATCATATTCAATTGTCATGGTGAGGCGAGTTGTGACTGTTATGTTGGTTTAACCTCTAAATGACAACGAGGACCTGAAAGAGTAGGAACGTTTTACATTTTTGGATTTCCCAGTCGAGAAGGTCACTTCTTGGAGAAGAAAAGATAAAAAGTTTGAACAGTTCTTTTTATTAGGTCTTTAGAGCTGAAGCTGAATTACTTGATAAAATGGGTCTCTTTGTCTTCATTATTACCATATGTTCTATTCATTGGCTATTGATTTCTGAAGTATGCTGGTAAGTGGTAGAAATTTTATCTAGGTTCTTAGGAAGAGGAGGTTTGGCTTTTCCTTGTTTGTGTGCTTCTTGTACTCATTTGTACTTTTATGCTTATTAAGTCTATTTTCTGAAGAAAAGGAGGGGTTGAGAGTTTCCCCAGTTGGATAGGCATTCTTTAATGTCTCGGGAAGATTTCTATATGTAGTCCATTTTTACAATTATTCATATTTTGTATGTTATCTTATGAGGATTTGTTCCATGCTATCATTCAAGGTGTAGGTAGGCTAGCGACGCACTCATGGATATTTAAAAAACAATGATGTTATCTGTTTTAGCTATTCTCCGACTATATTTTTTGAAGGCTTGTTTGTAATAAAGTTAACTTTAAAGAAGCTTAGAAAGTTCAATTGTCTGTCAACTTGTTTGTTCTAGATATTTGAAGCTTAGAAAGTTAAATGGTCTGTCAACTTTTTTGTTCTAGATATTTGAACTTGGTGATGTAATATTGCTGGATGATACAAAAGATGTTGGCGCAAGAAATGATTGTCATCTTGCTGCTCTATATTGCGGTGCCACTTCTGGATTTGAAGTAAGAATCTAAGTAGAAGTGGATTATTTTTTAAATTTACTATTATTTACTGTTGTTATCTAACATCTAGACATGTATTATTTTATGTCTGTGCAAAAAAGTTGAATATATTATAAAACGAATAGAACGTTGCAAGAATGATTAATTAAGTAAAAAAAGTAGAGAAATTTTGATGAATTAGACTGAGTTACAGTTTTTGATGATATATAATTTCTAGAAAAAATAATGTAAGAATCCCTTATCTTTTAAAGTTAGCGTTGGATGAGAGTTTCCCTTTTTGTATGCTCGAATATATTGCATTTTCTATGTCATACACAATACTGTTTTCTAAAGAAGCAAATTGTTCTTATAAACCTTCTTCTTTTCTTTTGTATTATGTGTCTTTTTCTTCTTCTGTGGCCATCTTTTTCCTGTATTTTTAAGCACTTTATTCTTTTTGATTTTTCAGTTGATTCATGGTTTGGTCGACCGAATTATGGAAGCTGCAGGAGCTCCATTTGTTTCAGTTGGCGATGAAACTGGTTATTACATAAAATGTTCAGATGTAAGTGGATTATTATGAGCATATGCTTTATTTCACGGTAGGTTACAAATGGGAAACTTAGAATTGACTCTGTTTCTTGGCCTGGATTTTGTTTATATGTCATGCAGAACCCGGAATTTCTTACTGGTAGACAAGCTCACATCATTTATAAAGGAAAGAAAATTGGCACGTTCGGCATTGTTCATCCCGAGGTATCGACACCTCTTGGGAATTAATCTTTAAACCCCAAGACCATGATATACATAATACATATCTTGCTTGCTTGTGTAACATATAGTTGGTATTTGTATGGTACCATACTACTAATGATATATCTCTCGTTTGACCTCAGGTTTTGGATAACTTTGACATTCCCGATCCATGTTCCTTCCTCGAACTTTGCATCCAGAGCCTTTTATAGTATTCATTCCATGGTTGATGAGACGAGTAAGTTCCTCGCGCTTCATTTTTATTTTTCAAGTTGTCCTTTTGTTTTCTTATTCAATTTAATGGAGATTATGTAACAAGAATGTGGGTGGGGCTTTGGATAAATAAAAAAATTTGGAGTTCATGGTGTTTACTGTTTATCTTTGAACTGGTAGATTGAAAAGCCTTTTTCATAAACTTTCTATCAATACCTTCCTCTGGGGTCTCGTTCCCTCCAGTGGAAGTTATCTATTTCTCATGTTGAAAACAACATCGAATCATTCTTATAAAGTTTGTTACGACAGATGAACTAAACTATGTTATCTTTTGCTTTATTTTACTGGTACTCCCCAAAATTAATGGCATATTTGAGAGTGATTCTAGAATGATTAATATCTATAATCAACCATAAAATGTCTTCAATCATTCAAAATCAATTTTAATGGTATGAAAAATGTATTTAAAAGTGTAGAATTAAACATTGAATTGATTTGAGTAATTAAAAGTATGTTTTGAAGTGATTTTAAAATGTAATAAAATTGATTTTAAACCTTTTAAAATTACTCCCAAACATGCTTTAGAACTATGAAATTACTTTTGGTTTCTCGCTGAAGTGGGTATGTTTTTTTGGTTGCAGCTAAGTCTATCATGATTCTCCTCCAAACACCATATGCGTCCCGTGTTTCAAAAACTCGAAGGCCCTTTCGTTTCTACTTTTAAGCCCTCATCTAAAGAACTACACTTGAAAACTTTGGCAATTTGTGGTGCAATTGTATGCCAAACCATCAGTTCAACCACTGCACTCCATGAAAGTTTAACATTTATTGGCATGATTTCACCCAGACTAATTTTTGGTATTTAGTATACAATAGTTCATATTTCTTCAGTTTTTTTTTTCACCCAATCGTTGGTGTTATATAGTTTAGAGTTATGGTGTCGTGATTGGGCCAATTAGTAAACAATTTGGATTTTTAAAGGCTTAATTCACTTGTGATCTTCTTGTAAGAGTTAGTTAAGTGGGTTTCTTATGGAAATATGTTTTTTTTTCAACTTTAATTTCAGTATAGATCTTGAAGTCACTATCTTGCAGCTCTCTATAAAACTTATTTCATTGCCTAACTTGCTGTTATTTTGAATTTCATATGTACATTTTCATCCTATATAGTTTCAATACATCTTGCAATCTATTTGCAGCTCGTGTAGCTTTACATGTGTGTTTTCAGAGTGAGGTTAAAGTTATTCACTTTGGATTGCATTATTATTACCTAATCTGGAATGTCGAAGTTCGACTTAACTTTCAAATTTTTATTAATGAATAAACGTTTGTCTCTTCGAAAAGGATATCATTTTGAAGGTGAAATAGCCTAGAAGTTTATTTAGATACCATCCAACAAGAAAACTCAAAGAAATATAAAAAATATAAAGATGGTAATATATTGCAATATTAAGAGAAGTTATAATCTGAAATATCGAGGTCTCGATTTTACGGAAATATCTTTAATGCAAATTGATTTTATGAAAATTTTGGGAAACTTTATGGAAATTGATGAAAATTAGTTAATGAAACTATGATTGTAACTAAATTAGACTATAATTGATCATTTTTAATCATTATTTCTATAAAGTAAAACCATATTTAGATATATATTCTAAAATATTTGTGTAAAAAAGAAATGGAAAAATAATTACAAAATTAAAGAATATGAAATATTTGCATATAAAATAATTGTAAATTGTTTATTATAAAATAAAATGGATACAAAAATGAAAAATTATAACATTAAACTAACATAATATAACATAATAAGGATGGAAAAACTATAACATTAAAATAAAAGGGATATAAAAAGCATAACATTAAACATAACACAACATAATGAAAAAGAAAGAAGAAAAAGAAAACTCTAGAAATAGATAGAGTTTGAGAGAAAATGGGAGGAATATTAAAGAAATCACATCAATTCAAGTTTGAAGTTAAATGATGTGAAAATCTAATAGAAAAGATTTGAATGAAAATATATTTCGAAATCTCAAAATTTCGATGGAAATTTTAAACTATGGTTATAATATATCAAAAACTTCAAAGTCTCATAATAGAATTTTTTACTTGAATGATCTAATACTTTCTAAGAATATATCAAAAACTAATTGAGTGGACTATTTCTCTTTCAAAGTCTCGTAATAGAAACTTTTACTTAAATAATATAATACTCTCTAAGGTCTCTAACGAGTAACATCTTCTAGTTATTATCCATATTAATAATTCCAAATTACATACTCTATGTTTACACTAAATTTGTTTTTTTTTAAAAAATATTATTAATATTGCTGGGTCTCACATCATTCTTTACGAATGTTGATTTAGTGATAAGTTGATGAAAATAGTACCTATACCTATTATAATTTATCTTTACCAGCCAAAATGAACACAACTCAATTAACATAAGTCATGTATTATTAACCTCGAAGTTATAGGTCCGATACTCCAACCCCACATACAACCCATAAAAAACAAAAGAAACTAAATATTTGCAAACTATACAATTAATTATGAGATATGAAATGAAACACTTGAGGATGCCACTCATTGAAGCAGCTCCTATGATATGCTGCTTTAGGATTTGGTGGCTTGCCTTGCTGCTGCTGATTCTTCAATGGAGCTGAACTTTTCTCAGCCTCTTTTACAATGGCATGAAACTCCATTGGCCCACCACATGGAACTCTAGTAATTCTCAGTGGGTGTAATCCACTTATCCTCTTCTTGTCATCAATCTCTGTAGCCATTCTGTCTGGAATTATGAATGATATCCCAAATTTGATCTTAGGCAGAGTTCTTTTGATACAAACCTCCATTTTTTGCTTTGAGGTTTTTTCAAGCTTCTTTGTGAGGCCAAGTTTTTGCCTTATTGACAGGTTCTTGACTTCAAACCGCTTCGCTATCGTTCGAGCTCGGTCCCTCTTCGTCTTTGTGTGTTTGTTTCTTGTTTTGGCCATGGTTGGGGTGAAGATTTGGACGGCAAAAAATGGAAATTTTCAAGAAGGGAAATCAAGGTTGCTTTTGAATTCTCAAAGAAAATGAGAATGAGTAGAGTGAATTGAAATCCCATTATAAAGCTTACTGGAGAAGCCTAAGAAGCGTATGAAATAAGCATCTCTTGAAGGCTCAGACTTAATTATTATTCCCACGTTGAGTTAAGTGTTTCTTCATAAGTCTAATAATTTGTTTTCCATACATTTTTCTATTTGATTGGAGCTGACCCCACCAAGTTGAAACTCCAGTTTTTAATTTGATGGATCCAAGTTTCACTTTCCTTATATGTTGATAGGTCAATCTTCATTTTGTACTCGGATTCTTGTCTTCAAGGGGGTCATCGCTGTTGTTGTCTTGCATCAGTTCAATCTTGGATTGGATCTTGGTCATAATCTTCAAAATTATGAAATTCTTGGCATTGATTAGTTAAAGGAAAATAATATGATTTTATTCATATAGGCTGAAGCCTTTTATAGAGAAACTAATACACAAAGACACACGACCAACTCTACAAACCTAACAATAAACGACTATTTTTAAAATTAAACACATTTACTCATAGTTGGGGTCGGGGACTTGGGCCGGGTCTGGGCCTTGATTGGTAAATGGGAAAAAAATCTTTACTCCCTCCCCCATTTCCCGTGTATTCGGGGATCCTAACTACAAGCAAATCTCCAAAAGCTTTTAATACATGAGTAAGTTTGAGTAAGTTTTCTCAAACTTGGCTCAATGAATGCATATCTAACTCAGATATGCAAGAAGGGATACATGATTCGTCTCATTTCCTTTCTACTTAGCACAAACATTCTAATGCATGAATCTTTCTTAATATATGCACAATTTTCATTTTACTTAGCTCCCTTATCTGCATTCATTAAGTTCAAGTAGATGATTACCCATCTATAAAAAGAAGCTAATCGAGTTTAGACTCCTTGCTTTTAATCTTTAAAAGACCTATTATTGTGTTAGTTCAGTTGCAATGGCTAAACTTCGGCCAAACACTGAAGCCATCAAATATTAGTTTGAGCCAGTTTGGATTGACTAGAGAAAAAATTGTTTTTCAATTAAGTTATTTTTATTTAAACTCTTTTGATAAAAAAATATTTAAAATACACTTTGAAAAACTATTTTGAGTGGTTGTTAAACACTTTCATTTTTTTTTCAAAATAATTTATTTTTAAAATTAAACACTTGAAAAGACTCTTCATTTGTGATGAAAGTTTTCAAAAAGAGACTAAATCGTTATAAATTGTAAAGTACAAGTACTAAATTGTTGCGATTAATTTATTACATATTCAAAAGTATAAAAAGGTAAAATCTAGAAACTAAATTGAAACCAAACTAAAAAAGAATTAACTTTTTAAAATCGGAAGGTTAAATAAGAATTAGACTCAAAATTTAGGGACCAAAAAGGTAATGAGAGAAGCTTCAAAAGTCTAATGTGAACCATCATAATTTATAGGATTGAGCCAACACCTACTGAAGGCCCATCTGCAAACTCTCTAAGAAGATTGCTAAGGATGGTCATCAATCCAAATGATATATTATACAAATTTGGTTTAAAATATCTCACAACAGCTAAATCAAGTTAAGACATTGAAGAACTCATAGTGACAAGTTTCACACCAAGCATCATATACAGTAAGGTTGATGGCATAGTGAAATGATTTCAAAGGGTCTTCAAATCAGCTAAAAATTCTTGAATATCATCCAGCTTAGCATTAAAGAAACCTGCAGGACAGCAACAAGCATCAACCAGCATGTGAGATGATACTCAACTTCCAGAAAGCTAAAACCAGCTTGATTGATAATAAAGTAGCTTGAAAATCCTACCATTGTGATGGTGAGAAATGTCTCCGTTTGTATGAACCTTCTCTATTTTAGTGAGCTTGGTTTCCTCCAACCTCCTTTTCTTCAGCTTTCCTATTTTCGTTCGCAGCTCCGATGCAATGTTTATCATTTCTGCAAGAAAATCATGAACAGCTTTTACCTGCCAACCGTTGAAGTTTGATAGAAAAAATGACTTTCATTGAGAAAAAAAATGAAAGAATACAAAGAAGAAGTCTGCAAAACCCTATCCAGAGGATAATTAAAAAGTCTTCAAAACTGAAGCTCAAAGAAAAACATAGAACCTCACCAAGGACCAAACATCACCATCACCATAGTCCCTCTCCACACTTCTGAACATTCTGTTATTCCTCTCCCCCTAAATATCCCACAAAATAGCACAAACCCCAACTAACCAGCCAACTGCTAAAGTTTCAGTACAATGAATTTTAATACTAGTGAATAAATTTTGTCCAAGTGGCCTTCAAAATGAAAATAGCAAGAGAAATTGCCTTATTCACATACTGAAGTTCCTCTTTTATGGAATGAACAGCAGAAAATGGGACTATTAGAGTTTAGGGTAATATACAAATTGCCTAAATGAAATGATTTTGCAGGTGTTCAAGTATCATTTGGAACTATTAGAATTTGTGTCACCATGAGATATGCAGGCCAGGACGATTAGTTGGAGAGAAGGTTAGTGTTTACAGAAACTTTAATCTACCAAGCTGACTACGACAATATAGGTTCATTATAAGAAAAAACAGCTTCATATATTATTTGTATATTTCATTTCGAGTATGCCTTCTTCAGTATACTAGTAGAGTAGGGCGCATGTAAACCCAGGAGTGCAGGAAGAAAAAAATGATTTTAAGCACAACTTAATTACCCTGGAACATCTCATTCACAGAATTTTGCTCATATAATTGTAATGCTTCGTTCAAATGATTGATTTGGGAGTTACTGGAAGCAGTTTGCCTTTCCAAAGCTTGTAGTTCTTGGCTCAATACAATATTCTCTTTTCTGGCCTGAAAAAATACATTTCCTCATGAAATATAATATACATAAACACAAGAAGTAATTAACATACGACACACTCAATACCTCAGAGAGCTTATTCCTCAAAAAATCTAACTCTGTATCCAGATCCACGTCATAGTCATGACTTATTGAAGTGACACCAGGTGATTCATCCTAAGACAACTTAAAGAAAATATTTAGATCTGAATCAGAAATATGTTTATTGCATTAGAAAGAAGAAAAAGTAGTAAGAGAATACATAGACTCAATTAACCATAACTCAAAGTTCACAAACAAGATGTGGCAACCATTGATAATTTATCAACTTGACAATAAGATATCGCAGATTCCATTGAGATGCCAGTGCAACAGACAGAAATTGCTCAACCCCGAGTAACTAACTATATTGGTGCAAAATGAAAAGAGTCGAACTGGACCTCACATAGGTTAGACTTCAAAAATAATTGAAAAAGAAAAGCTATGATGCACCAATGACAGAGATTTTCTAAAAAATGCTGCAGACGTTAGCTTACATTCTTTTTAGAGCTACAAAGAATCTTTTACAATCATGACCATATTTCTAGTGACAGTGGAACCACGTTGAGTTATAGCAAACAAAATGAGGAAGATCTGAGGTCAGAAAATATGGAAACTCGAAACTGCATCTAAAACAATACAATGAATATATCTTGTAAAAAACTTGAATCTTGATGATGCACATTTCTCCAAAATTTCAAAATTTGTTCGCCCCAGAACCAAAATTTGGGGAAGCTCTCTAATCAGTACACAAAAAGTGGGAAACTCGCAAAATCAACAAGCAGCCATTTTAAATGCTCAATTATTAATCACTTGTGAAATGATTCGGACGTAAAGGGCCACTAATTCAGTTGCAAAAACAACACTAAAAAAGCAACTTCACATAACAAAGCACAGACAAGGTTTCAATTATTTGTTGATATGTCATTTGACATGGGTTTGTAGACATCTCTGGTATCTATTATAAACACGTAAAAAACATAAGAAAATGTCTTCTATAAATCTCAATAAGATCTATAACTTATTTGAAAGTAAAAACAACTTAATTATTAATTTTAAATACTTTTTTTATAAATTTATTGAGTTACACAAATATTTGTCGATATTGATATTCAATTGATAAACTATAACTTGAAATTTCGATATTGATATCGACTTTGATATTTTAATCCTTGGGCACCGGAGCCTTATCACAAAAAGAGTAGAAGAAAAACCTACATTTGAGGGTAAAGAAAAACCTTCAGGAACTGAAAAACAATGATTGAGACAGTACTTCTCCCACATGGCCAACCGCTTATCCAGACCCAATTGGACCAAGGTTCGGACCCGCGATATTCCCTACAGGAACGAGGCAAATAAACAATTTTGTCCAAAGAAAATCGGAACAGTTCAAATGAATTACTTAAGAGTACAAACTTAAAAAGTCGGAAATTAACCGCTGATAAGAAAATGTCAAATAATATAATACAAATTAAACCTTACCAGGGTAAGATCCTGGGATCTATCGGAGCCCTCGGTCTTCAAGGCGGCCGATGCTTGTCTGAAGGGAAAAAGAATTGACAAGAATCAATAAAATTAACCGAACAAAATTGGAAACCTAAGTTGAAGAGATGGAAATAGAGAGAGCAATACGATTGATAGAAATCAAAAGCGTCATCAACCAAATCGTCGACAATATTGAGAGCTTCATTAATGAAGAGCTGTGGATTCAGATTCAGTGAATCGAATACTGCTTCGCCTTTACTTCCTTCCATCAAAATTTCCCTTTCGCTTCCTGAAAAAGCTTCTTTCCCAATCAAGAAGACGACGAGAAATTCAAATGGAGAGATAAATGGAAGCTCCAAAGCTTTGGCATAAATGGAGAAATTTTGCCGCCAAAATGGCTGTGGCGAATGATGGGGACACGGAGCGGGCTTACACAGCCAAGCTAAATGCTAATAGTCTAAACCCAAGAAATGGGATTTTAACTTTTAGTTAAATTATAAATTGTCCATATAATTTAAAAAAAAAACCAATTACAAAAAAAAAAAAAAAAAAAAAAAAATTATTTGGAAAATTTGGATGAATAGAAAAAATGTCAAATTATTTATAGAAAATAGTAAAAATAATAATAATAAAACACTGAGAGACATTGATAAACTTCTATCACCATCTATCATTCATAGACTTCTATCCGTCTATACAACTATCTAAAAATTTTGCTATTTTGTGTAAATAGTTTTTCTTATTTTTCTATTTTAAATTTTTTTCTTTATATAAATATTAAAATTGACTTCTCAAACTTTCAATAATAATACAAATTGGTCCTCCAAATGACAAAATTCAATCCTCAAACTTATTAAATTATTACGATTTATACAATTATGTAAGTTTTTTTTTTTTTTAAAAAATACAATTATGTAAGCTTGAGATTCCAATTTTAACAATTGTATAAGTTTGAGGCTCAATTTTTATAATTGAAAGTTTGATGGTATAATTGTAACTACCACCATACTTTAGTGGTAGTTTTTGTAATTTACCATTTTAAAAATTTTAGATTTTTTAATTAGGGACTATTTGTGAAGATTTTATCAAAATTTAGAGACTAAATTCTAATTATAAACTACTAAATTTTAACTTTACCCAAATTATATGGGTCAAATTTATAATTTAACCTAACTTTTATCTATGAAATTTAAACTTAAAGAAAAACTAAATAATAATAATGTTGAATGTCTATTTTAGGGTCCATTGTATAACCTATTTTGTTAACCATTTTCTATTAATATTTTTAAAATCAAGATAATTTTTGAAAACTAAAAAAATAATTTTTTAAAAATATATTTAGATTAAACTAAGAGTTCATGTATTTCTTAAGAAATGTGAAAACCATAATTAGAAAATAGTGAGGAAAGAAACCTAAATTTCAAAATATAGAAAATTAAAAAAATAATTCGTTACCAAACAAAACCTTAATTTATAAACTTTCCAAAAAAAAAGAAAGAAAAAAACTATTGTAGTTCCTTATTATTCATGGTGCCACTTTTAGTTTTTGAACTTTAAAATAAGAACTATTTAACCATTATGAGTTGGTCTAGTGGTTGTGGGTTCAATCCATGGTGGTCACTTACCTAAGATTTAATATCCTACACATAAGTTGACACCACGCGTGTTGTAAGGTCAGGTGAGTTGTAAAGATTCATATAACTATCAAGTCAATTTACATGAACGATGTTGTAAGTGATGTCAAATATGTTTTTCAACTTTTACAAGTTAGTGGTTGCATCAAATTTTTTTTAAAGTAAAAATGAAATATTTAAAGTATTTGACATAATTAAAAATTTAAAACTATTTTAAAAATAAAAATTTTCACCGATAAAAAAAATGTCAAACTATTTATAAGAAATAGAAAAAAATATTGATAGACTTTTACTAGTTCTATCATTGATAGACCTCGATAGATTTCTATCAACGTCTATCACAGCTGTATAAAAATTTACTATTTTGTATAACTAGTTTTCCATATATTTCTATTTTAAAAAATTTTCATATAAACTAATCTATTTTTTTACAAAATAATATTTGTTTCAGGTTAATTACATCATCGCGCGTAAAAGCAGACGGCTGCGATGCGTGCCGCTATGCATAATCTCATTCCAAAATCCAAATTTTCATTTATTTTCTGTTTGTAGATTTCATAATGTTCTCAAAAACCCAAAAAGCGACGGATAAGATCAGGCTATTTTTGCAAAACAAGGTCGATTGCTCAGTGTTTCTTCGGTTCTTGAGCATGAGCCACAAGAAGAGCTCCAAAATTCAGGCTATCTACGACCTCTGTAAGAAGACCTTAACTCCCGCCAATTCTCCACTTTCTTCTCAAACTATCCAGAATCTATGTTCCCTTTTGGGTAATTTCTCTGTCTTTCTTTGAAATTTATACTGCATTATATTCTACCTTTGATCTTCAAACAACCCTTTTGCTTCTTCTTGTGATTCTTGCTTAATTCCTCATCTGGGGTTCAAAATTCAAGTAATTCATTAGTGGGTTTGCTTATTTTTGGTGGTTAAATTGAGGTTTGAATCATTTGAGAGTGTAACTGAATTGCTCTGCCATTTGGGAATTTCTGAAACTCATGTGCTTTAATTGCTTCTGGCTTGGATATGTTGTTTAATTTGGCTGTGAAGTTGTTGTATTAACTTTAATTATTTGGATATAAATTCACTAGCCGTGAAGTGAACATGGTTTATCTCTTGTTTTCTACCTGAGCAATGGCATTTAGTGGCATTGATTTGGGATTTGTAGCCCCAACTTTCTTCATACAAGTTACTTTACTCATTCCCTTAACTTTGATTTGTGGAATAGAAATTGCATGTTTCTCATCAAAGTTCAAATAGTCTTGTATTTCCAGTCACGAGCAATTTCAATCGTCCTTCAATCTTCACTTAAAAGGCTAACAGTAGTTTAGATTTTAGATAAGGTATATGTGAAGTATATCTGCAATGATAGGTATTTAATTGTTTGGAGGGAAAATATGGCCATGTTTTGATGTTGCCTCTAGTTACTATATCTGCAATTCCTGGTACAACTGTAAACAATGATGATTGGAGATTTCAATCAATGGACGAGTGCATATGTTTATATTTTATTATTCTCCCCGACTCCGAGGAATGATTTATTACGAGACAGTCGGTTATTATGATGTTCTTTTGTGTGTTTTCTGAAACCAGTCCAGGCTGCTGTTCTAGAGAATATTATTTCAATAACTAAAGTCTTCTTCAAGTAGGACATACTACATTATGTGCTGCGTTAGACTCCACTCTTTGACACATCCCAGTTGTATGCTCTATTCACAGACACGGTTGGCCCGGGGGATGTTGGGCTTAAAGAAGAGAATGTTGATGACGACCGAGGGCATGGGCTTTTTGGACTGAGCCAATTGAATAGGATAGCTCGATGGGCTCAACCAATAACATATGTTGACATATTTGAATGTGAAAGTTTTACGGTCAGTCCCATGCATCCCTTTTCTCAAACAGGTCTCATTCATTCATTGTTTAGTAATCAGAAATTTGGGTTCACAGATTTTTTAATTTTAATTTTTAGGGAAAATTTTTGGAGCATAGGATTTTGGTTGTACAATATTCATTGTTGAGTTTTATTTTGGGAGAAAAACCTGAGGCATGGGTAATTTTCTGTTCTTACATCTGAGAAATGATTACATTTTGAATTTTCTACTCTATGAGCTAGTTGTCCATCTGCTTATTTGGAGAAGTTAGTGTCAAAATTACCACTACCAGCAACTGTATCTTCGATTGACTTAAACTAGCTACAGATTTCTGTTAGTTGTTTTTGAAGCCCTTGCTGTGATAAATGTGCTTATGAATGTACTCAATATGACAATGCAGATATGTATATTCTGCTTTCCAACTTCTTCCGTCATCCCACTTCATGACCATCCTGGGATGACTGTGTTCAGCAAAGTTCTCTATGGTTCTCTTCATGTAAAAGCCTATGACTGGGTTGAACCTCCCTTCATTCAGGAAAGCAAGGGCTCCACTTATTTTCCAGGTTTGATTTCGCATGCCAACTTGTTTCAGGATGTACATAAACAATCAATAAATTATAATGTATCATTTTGAGTTTTGGGTTGATGGTTGTCTACATTTCTACTTTCATAGTTTCATTAGAATACATGTACTGGTCGTGTTTTTTTCGCTTTCAGCCTAACATGAACTTCTGCTAGATCGGAATATCACCACATAACATTATGAACACTCTTGAGCATCTACAATTTTCATCCGTGACCATGAGTCCATGACTATTGTATCAGTATATCAGAGAAAACAATTGTAGATTATATTGTGCAGTTAACTGAATGAATCTATGATTAGACAATCGTTTAGAATATTCAAGATACCATTGATATATCTTGGCCTTGGCCATTACGTTCTGAATGCAACTCTCTCTTCTCCATGCTTTGTTTTTGGCTGAAACAACTGCTGCAACAAATTTTCAGTAAGCTACAGATAAGCAGGTTTGTGTGTGCTGCCTTGCATTTCCCTTGCTTGTTGGTATTAAACAAAAATGGGATAGCTCATAAACGACTGATTTTTCTTTTTAATATATAAATAACTGATGTTAAAAGGTGAAAATTAGTTATTTATTTATTTAATCTTTTTTAATCTTTTTTTCCAGCAAGGCTGGCTAAGTTAGCAGTTGATAAAGTTCTAACCGCATCAAGTGCGACGTCAGTTTTGTACCCAAAGGCCGGAGGCAATCTGCATTGTTTCACAGCAGTTTCGCCTTGTGCCGTGCTTGATGTCCTTTCGCCTCCTTATAATGAAGATAAAGGAAGAAGATGTACATACTACCATGACTATCCTTATTCAACTATTTGTAAGTAACCTTTTCTCCTTTATGCTTCTTATTTAATCAACAAATCTCACACAGTGGCTTGCACTAATCAGCTGCAGATTCCAAACCCAATCTAAATGAAGAAGAAGAAGAAGAAGATTATGCCTGGCTTGCAAAAATCGAGACCCCTGATGATCTATATATGCGACCTGGAATGTATGCTGGCCCCGCTATTCAAATTTAGGCGTCGACTGATCTGGGATTATTGAGCTTCTTCCAAGGTCTACCAGGAAAGCTACTTCTACCCATGGTTTTATTAGATTAGCTCTTGAGAGGAACTTGGTTTCTTACAGTGCCCTTTATGCTGATTTTACTCCTACATACTTCTCTTAGGCATAGTATTGATGTAATGTAAAAGCTTCACTCGGTTGCATGTTTTACCTTGGAAACTCATAAATATATGCAAGCAGTTGTTCATCATGTGTGAAAATGATGCTTTTACATTTTCTTTTGGAAGTAGATACCTAATTTTACTTGATTACTGTTAGTTGTTCGATTTGAATTGTCTCGAGTTAATGGCTAAGTCTTAGCAATATCTTTCATCTGCTCAATGTTTGATGACATAATTTAGATGAACTAATCAGGTTTCTGATATTTGGCTGTATGGAATTGCTTTCAAACTAAGAGAATCCCATATGGTAGTATGGGAATCAAAGCACTGCATTATTTTGAAACTAATAGTTCAAAACAAAAATTTAAATACTCTCATGGTAACACTCGAATCAGCTATGTAACGTGTCAGATTCGAACACCTCTGACAGAAAAGTTTTGCATCTTATTTCTGCAGAAATCCTCTACATTTTCTTCTATCAAGCCATCCTTCAGCCTAAAATTGATACATTAACACTGTCACCTTGAACTTTTATCTCCTAAGGTGATCTGAAAGACGCACCAGCATATCGAACACTGCCAAGTTCTTCTTCAATTCGAAGAAGCTGCATCCAAAAAAAGAAATATACGTAGATATATTGAGTAAAACTAGAATTGTTGTAGCAATACAAGGACAATAACTTTGGAAGTTCTGATTTGATCAAACTTTACCTGATTATATTTCGCTAACCGTTCACTTCGGCATGGAGCTCCAGTTTTAATCTGTAGAATAGTAACACAATATTCAGTTGTGAATGTATTGTCAACAACATACATATGTTATAGACTTGTAGTTATAGGACAGGAGCTGAAGATGAGTGAAACCTGTCCACTAGCTAAGCCAACAGAAAGATCAGCAATAAAATTATCTTCAGTTTCACCACTTCGGTGGCTGACCATCACTCCCCAGCCAGCAGCCTTGGAATCAAGAGCAGCTTGAATTGATTCAGTCACTGATCCAATCTGGTTAACCTGCAGGAGAAATTTCTAACATATGAGCAAATTGCAGCATCAAAATCACATGTTTCTAACTGCATATGGAGACAGGTGAACCTAAATCAATGGAGAACCAAAGATTCAGGAAACAAGTTCTTAAGGACTAACCTAAATCCTACAATTAGTTTGAAATATAGAGAGAAAGGAAAGAACGAAATAAGAGGCTGCTTACCTTCAGAAGTAAAGCATTGCAAGCTTTTTTCTGAATGGCTTCGGCAATTCTCTTTGGATTTGTTACCAGCAAGTCATCTCCCACAAGTTGGATATCAACAGAAGATTGTAGAGAAGCCCAGGAGCTCCAATCATCTTGATCAAAGGGGTCCTCGATGGAAACAATGGGAAAATCTTTGACAAACTGTTTATAGAGTTCGCCAAGGCCATGAGCTGAGTGAACATGAGCTCCATCATTTGGCTGTTTCTTGAAGTTCAGATCATATTTTCCCTCTTTAGTGAAAAACTCTGAAGCTGCAACATCCATTCCTATTTTGATCTGTATCAAAGTAAATTTTTATTTTTTTGTCTTAGCAGGACATGTAAGAAAACTGCTAACCATTCCAAAACAAAAAGGGAAATTTAGAATCCTGTACCTTTCCTGTATAACCAGCCTTTTCAATGGCATCAATAAGCAACACCAGTCCTTCTCTGTTATCTTGAACATTTGGAGCGAATCCACCCTCATCTCCAACATTGCAGGCATCTTGTCCATATTTTGCTTTAATAATTCCCTTCAGTGTGTGATAAACTGTTCATAAAAAAATACTAAGGTCAGACTACTAAAAAATGACTGGTTAAGTAGGAAAATGATGACGACTGTATATATGAATGACAGAAACAAGCATATTTATGAGGTGCAAAATGAGTCATAAACTAACACCATTACAATGGAAAAGAAAATTTCAGCACTGGAGAAGCTGCTAACCTTCACTTCCCATGCGAAGTGCCTCTGCGAAAGATGTAGCTCCTACAGGTAAGATCATAAATTCTTGCATTGCTAGATTATTTCCAGCATGGCTACCCCCATTTATGACATTAAAAGCAGGAACTGGCATAACAAGTTCCTTGGTGCCTGATAATTCTTGGATGTGCCGATACAATGGCAGTCCCTTGGCGCCAGCACCAGCTCTGCAGACGCTCAAAGAAACTCCTAGTATAGCATTTGCCCCAAGTTTCGACTTGTTTGGGGTTCCATCAATTTCCAGCATGATAGCATCAACTTCTTCTTGATTCCTACAGAAGTTAACAAACTTAGGTTAGGAAGCAGAAGTATTGAAAAGTGAAACAACTCCCATAAAAGTCACCCTTTTGTTTTTTTCTGATTATAGTCATTCTTCTTGTAACACACACCCTAAGTGTTTGGGAGTTTTACTACTTATTTCATTGTCAATAAATTTGATTCTCTTCTCAAACAAGACAGACCAATGACATACCCTTTCTTTAGAGAGACTTCCTTTACGTGGGCCTGTTATTTTGAATGCTTCAATGAAGGTTCAATTCCTTATATATATATATAAAGAAAACACATACAAAAAGACGAACCAATGAAAAAGCTTGAAATTTTACATCTTCAGTAATAAATTGAATAAAATGACTACCAATTTTCCCAGTCAGATATTAGTAAGTTCAACACAAAACCATATAGTTTGAGAATCCCCAACTACGAAATTTTCCACTATCTATTCTGTTCCATTCACGTCCTTGTCTAGCAACAATCAGGATGAAAACGCGGTGTGAACTAAGCCACCTTTTACACAAGCCTCACAATCAGAATGAAAAGGACGATGCAAGTAATTGAAGGCCTGTTTGAAATGATTTTCCTAATATTTGAAAAAGTAATTTCAAGTGAAAAAAAAAAGTGTTTTTAAGGTTTTAAACAGGCCACAAGTTTCAAAAACAAATCTCATTATGCAATTTGTGGTCTAGACTCATGGACATATACTATAGAAGGTCTACTTAAATGACAAAGCAGATTTGCAGTCAACTATCAAACGAAATAAAAGGACAAAAAGCTCGTTTGACCAGAAAACTAGTTCAAGTTTTGCAAACCCGAAACAATAAAACACTCGGAGAGAAGAGTCTTGTCCATATTATGTCCGAAAGTAGAAGAAACAATTTAATCAGATGAACACAATGGCAATTAGCACGATAACGTTGAAATTGATGTCTATTAAAACAAATTAAAAGAAAGAATTGAATCGACCTGACATCGACGCCAACGAGCTTAGGAGCCAATATATCATTGATGTTCTTAACAGCAGTAAGCACACCTTTACCTCCATAAACAGTTTTATCCCCATCTCTAAGCTCCAAAGCCTCATAGATCCCAGTGGAAGCCCCGCTGGGGACAGCGGATCGGTAGAGATCGTCAGTAATCAAATCAACCTCGACCGTGGGATTGCCTCTACTGTCAATGATCTGCCGAGCCTTCACGGACTTCAACTTGAATTCCTTCGAGACCTTGGTGGAAGCAGAAGGCGCCACAGCAACAGAACATCGAATAGCATGGGAGCCAAGGGGTTTCGAAGAAGAAGAAGAAGAAGAAGAGGGTATTGAGGTAATGAAAGATTGAGATGTTGAAGAAAGGAAGGATTTTTCGAGGAGATTCATGGTGGGTGGGGAAGGAAGAGAAGCCATGGAAGTTTTGATGCAGAGAAATGGAAATGGGGAATGAATATATATAAATATATATATATAGAAGAAGAAGAAGAAGAAGAATAGAGTGGGAAAGTCCGCCAAAAAGGGGCGTTCAAAGCAGAGCAGCAGCCAGCAGCGTGGTTGTTGGGAATTGGCGACGAGAACACTGAAAGCGACTCTCACTGGACAATGGACATTTGTTGGACACTCTGGTTAGGTGTGGGACTAACTAAATACAACTTTTTGACCTAAATCTGGTTCCGCTAATGTCAAATGAATTGTAGATTAATACGTCACAAAAAAATTACTAACATTAAATTACCTATTCATGATTATGGGTATCACCTATTGAGAATTGATGAGATTTCAAACACGATTTCACATAAATTTTAATAATGAGCGACAATTTGTACTTTTATAAAAATCACAATGCATCTTGAAATTGCGTTTGGAGTCAGAGTCGGAGTCTCATCAATTCGTGATGGGTGAGAACTTGCAATTGCGAATGGGTTCTAAGGAGAATTTAAGGTTGGTTGGTGCTTTGTGACCTAAACAAAAAGTTAGTTTTCATGGTGTTTTAGAATATGTGTCATTTGACATTAGCTCAACCAAATTTGGGTATCCTTACAAAAAAAGAAAAAAAACTTGACGAAATAACTCACTAATAATTATATATATAAAAACTATTTAGCGATCAAATTTTAATTTGTTACAGTTAAATGAAACATAGCTCAACTGTCATACAATATATATTAGAGATTAAGAGCTTAATGTTTGAATCTTTCCACCCCTATCATAGTTGTAACAATTTTTTATCTATATATTCTCAAATTTGTAACGATTTTTTTTTTTTAATATCGGGAGTGAGAGAATTGAATCTTTAATTTCGAGTTTGATTATAAAAGTTTTATACTAGTTGTACTATGCTCATCTTTGCCAATTCAGTTTATAATAAAAGGTGGCTAAAAAGGCTTATTGACTTCTTAATTTTACATCTAATAAATATCTAAAGTTTAAAAATATTTATTAGGGTTCTCAGCGTCTATTATTTGATATCTAACATATTCTTGACTTATTTAAGGTTAGGAAAAAAAATTACGATTCTATTGGATTGGAAATTGAATCGTATTTTTTCACTTTTTTTTATACATTCATATAGAAAATTAGTACTTTTTTTTAGTAAGTTATCTTTTCAATTTTTAAGTTTTAACTATTAAGGTACACGTGCTTGGACGTCACGATTGTTGCTAGAAAAAGAAATATTTGCAAATTTTTTAAAAAAATTTCTTGCATATATAGCAACATTTTTAAAAAAGTTGCAAATATAGCAAAGTCTACAAATAGACTTCTATCGTTGGTAGACTTTTATTGTCTAGGTGGTCTATCACTAATAGATTTTACTATATTTATAATTTTTTTAAAATGTTGCTATACACATGGTTATTATCTCTAAAATTGCTATCCATTATAATTACACTTTATTTTATTTATTTTTTATTTTTAAATTTTTTTTAAAATTTTAATTTTTTTAAGTATAGTTAGGCTGGTAGGTGGGTGTCCTTCAAACCCACATTTGAAATTAATTAGCCTATGGAAGTAGGTGGGGGTGGGGGTCCTTCAAAGCCATGTTTTAAATTATTTATTTACTTTTTTTTTTCACACCTATACGCCTAACTAATCAAAATTAGTCAAATCGTAACAGATTGTATTCATGTATCAATCATAATAGAACTCAACCACAAAGAGAATTGAATTTCTTTGAGCCAATTTAAATATGCAATAAGCAATCGTAATTTAATTTTCATTGAGGACATCAACATTAACACTAGTAATGAAATGGATGTTGTTGTGATTACTATAATGCCCTTAAGATATAATAAAAAATTACTAAACTTTCGAACATATGTGGTTTCAGACTTTTAAACATTTGACTGTTTTGGATATCAAAATGTCTTCCTTTTGCGATTTTTTGCTTAAACGCCATTTGTTCGTTGTCTGTTTAATATTTGGTAAGTTTAGTATTTGAGTTTCTAATTATTTGTTAAATTGTTCCTTTCACTGTCTGCATTGTTACCTTACTTTGTAGGTCAGTTACTGTGTTGGTATCGTTTCTTTGTGTTAGATTTGATTTTGTATACGATATTGGTATTCGAATGATACATGTCTCTATATCGACAATCAATATCGGTATTGGTATCGATATCAATAGTCAAAATCAATATCAGTATCAACATCAATCGTTATCGGTACTACATGAATAAAAATAACAGAAAGTGTATCGATATCACTTACATTTATATCGGTATCGATATCATCAATATCCATAACTGGTATCATACATATATATAGCCATTTATACACAAATACCAATATTGATATCGATTATAAACACAACGAGAACCAAATAGATGGTAATTGAATGGGATAAATGTCATGTGAGGGCAAAATTTGAACAATCCTGAAGGTTCACACAAAAAGGAAAATGAGTCCCAAGTAATTATCAACGGTAATCGAATTGGCCAACCACTCATCTAGAATGAGATTACAAATAGGGATTAAGGTTTTCTTCGTGGGGCCAAACATTCATCGCCATTACATAATGTTGATAATCACCAACAATCGTAATTAATTGGTTCCCACTGATTGCACCTATAAAAATGTGGCCTTAGTTCATACAACATTTGAGGATGAGACTCAAACTTCTTACCTCTTGATCGAGGGTGACACACATGTATTAACCAATTAAATCATATTTAAGTTGGTATATAGTTATTCAGTTAAATCCTTGATTGTTCTATCTCACTCTAATGTAATTGATTTCAAATATCAATATAAAATTAAATAAGAGTTTTTAATATATCCTCTTATATATAGAATTCTCTCAATATAATTTAATGTCAAAGTTGTCAACAAAAATTTAAGATAGTAAAATTACGAGAAAATGAAGTCTACCTTTACATATGTTGAAAAAACTTCATGAAAACATAGGTATTGAGTTCTAAAGGTGTTAAGAAAACCCAATAATTCAAAGAAAGTGACTCAACCAAATCATAAGAGTTGAGTTAGGTTGAAATTTGCAAGAACCGAAAGATTCGCTCTTTTCTGTCTCTTCATTGGCCCCACCATCGCTAATTGTTCCATTCTTGCCTAACCAATGCTGACACCTTTCTTGCATCTCAAGAACATTCTTGTTTATTGTTTTCACAATTTGCCTCAACACTAATCCACCACCGTCGTCGTTTGATAAAAATTAACAAATAAAGTGAATAACTTCCTAACAACTCAACTGGTTGTGTGTTAGATTAATTAGTTTGCTCTCTCTACCATTGATAGATTTGAAAGACTGAAAATTCAAAAATTTGACTCGACTCAATCCATGTATACCGTATCTTGAAAAGCTAATATTTATTGTTTTAAAATAAATATCTCTATTTTTTTTCTTGACAATATCTCTATTATTTTGTATAACCTCAAAGAAACATCCAAATTTATAGATTAATAAATTCTATGCTTTAATTAAAAAAACAAAACCCACAAGGTTCTTTAATTATATATATATATATATATATCAGTTAACTGTGACGTGGTAAACTCTTTTTTTTTCTTTTTTTTTCTTAATATTTCGAAAAATTTTCGCAGATAAAAAAATGTAAAACTATTTATTGAAAATAACAAAAAAAAAAATATATTGATAGATATTAATAAATTTATATCAGCATTTATAAGTGATAAACTTTTATAATTTCTATCACTGATAGACCTTAATAGACTTCTATCAGCCTATCACAACTGTCTAAAAATTTTGCTATTTTGTGTAAATAGTTTTCTTATTTTTATATTTTAAAAAATTTATTCTAATATTTTTTTAGTTTTGTTAAATATTACTAATTTGATTATATATAACGTGGAACGTGGGGTCCGATCATCCGTGGCATATTGGTACAGGAAAAAGTGTAGTTTGGGTGCGTGCAAGTCACGTGCAAAATAACTGTCTATGTAACAAATAATAATAATAAAAAGAAAATAAATAAATTAGATAACCGTTCCAGTTGGTTTTTGATTTGCATGAAAATTACACAAAACACAAACACACAGTTACAAAACTCCATCACGACGCCTTCTCTTTCGCTCTAATTATCTTCTCTCTCTTTGTCTCTCTAACAAAATGCCTCGCCTGAGCAACGCCGTCGTCGGAATTTTGAACTGCTGCACTCTCATCCTCGGCCTAATTGGAATCGTCGCCTCTCTCTACTTCCGAATCCGCGGCGCCTCCGACTGCCAGAAGGTAATCCAAAACCCTCTCCTCATACTCGGAATCTTCCTCTTCGTCGTCTCGCTATTAGGCCTCGTAGGATCCTTCTGCCGAGTCAATTTCATACTCTACCTCTACCTGGTTGTTCTGTTTCTGATGATCCTCGGAATCCTCGCCTTCACGATTTTCGCTATTTTGGTTACCAATAAAGGCGTCGGAAGGACAGTGTCAGGGAAAGGATATAAGGAGTATCGCATTGGAGATTTTTCCAATTGGTTGCAGAAATATGTTGTGAATCATAAGAATTGGGATGAAATTAGGAGTTGTTTAATTGATGCTAAGATTTGCGAGAGTCTCGGCAATAATGTTCCTCAAGTTCCAGATGAGTTTTACAAGAAGAATTTATCGCCTATTCAGGTACGATTTGAGCGTTCGCCTAGGGTTTCGTCACTAGACTATTCTCCGATTAGATTTGATGAACAATTAATTAAATTAAGCTTAACGCGATTGCTTTTATTACAACAATTAGTTAACAATACAAATTCTTATCTCGAAATTAAACCACACGGATTAGCTTGATTTTTTTTTTCCACTTTCCGAATCAACCGAATTCGATCGATTTAGACGATATACTCTGTTGTTGAGACAAATTTTTGTGATCTGTTTTGGTGAAGTCTGGATGCTGTAAGCCGCCATCGGAGTGTAGATTTGAGTTCAAGAATGCGACGTTCTGGACGGTGCCGAAATCAAAGCCAGCGGTGGCGAAGGGCGGCGATTGCAAGAAATGGAGTAACGAGCAGGGGACGTTGTGCTACGGTTGCGATGCGTGTAAAGGAGGAGTGTTGGCGAACATCAGGAAGGAATGGAGACATTTCGCCATTTTTAACGGCTGTGTGCTTGGGATCGTGACGATTATTTATTGCATAGGCTGTTGCGCAACAAGAAACAACAAAGCCCCTCCCAAATATCCCAAGTACAGTGGCTATGCTTAACTTTAACATTCTTGTTAATTTTAATTTTCTTGTGGTTCAAAAAGATTATGACTAGAGATTTCACATATATATTAATATATATATCATATATTTTGACTTCAGTTATAGATGTCTAACTTCTGTGTATTATCTGCATGGTTCTTTAATGTTAGCATGATTTCATATGTTGGATTGGATTGATTATAAATTTGGTTTGATTTATAAAACTTGTATAGTCAAAAGTTCAAATTTAATAATTTGAACTTAAAATCTATCTTACAGAGATTATAATATTTTTTCAGATTGTCGACTATACAATTTTCAAGATTAATCTTTTATTTCTCAAATAATTTGAATTATGTTGGGAATTCTGTTGGATTTAATCTCTTCTTGAATAAACCAACTTAAAAAACCTAATAATTTTATGATTCAAGTCAAAAGCGAGGTAATTAAAATTTTGATTAAGATTATATATAATACAAAACTAATTATGTAATATTTTTGAAGAACAAAAATTTTTAAACACACGTGTTCAACGACATGCATCTGTACACTTCCTTTCTAGTTTATTACATCTTCTAAATGATTAGAAACCAGTTTACTTGTAAATCAGTTTGTTTGTATTCAATTGTATTGTTATGTTTTCTGTTATTTCTCTCTATTTATACTAATTAGAGAATTCCCATGTAATCTCATGAGTTTAGAAAATAATATTCAACTCTTTAGTGCATGTCTGAGGCTCTTCATTAAATTTTTAAATCACTCTAAAATATGATTTTAATAATTTAAAATAAATTTAATATTCAATTTTACTTTTTTAAATGTAATTTTTATATCATTAAAATTTGTTTTAATGATTAAAATAATGTTTTAAAGTAATCTTGAAAATGATAATAAATTTAAAGAAAATTTTTAAAAATAGAAAAATAAGGGAAACTATTTACACAAAATAGCAAAATTTTAGATAGTTGTGATAGACTATCCCTGATAGCGATGCTGATAGAAGTCTATCAGTATTTTTTTTGCTATTTTATGTAAATAGTTTGACATTTTTTCTATCTGTGAAAATTCTCCACTATATATTAGTGATAGACCGCGATAGAATTTTATCACGTGATAGAATTCTATCGTGGTCTATTGCTAATAGATAGTAAATTTTTTTATATTTATAAACAATTTGACTCATTTTTCTATATTTAAAAATAATCATTTTATTAACTCTTAAATGCACATTTTCGGTATGTTTCACCCTAAAAAATTTTAAAACATATTTTAACAAATATTTCGATAAGAATTTTATGTTTTACTCTAAAAAAATGTTTTTTAAAATTAAAAAACAATTAAAGAATAAACACGTACATAGGTTTTAAAATTTTGATTAAGATTATATAGAATACAAATAGGTCTCAAAATACTTATAAACTATCTCAAATAAAAAAAACATATGATTAATATCACTTTTGAAATTATCAATGGAAAAGTAGGTAAAGTACTTGTAAATATTTCTTTCATAATTACTCGTTGGATCCCCCTCTCTACCATTTTTTTTAAATATTCTTTTGGCTCCTGAGTTTTTAAGAATAAGTGTGTCAGGTTCCTTACGTATCAAGTTAGCCATTTTAGTCCCCGAATTTTCAAAAATAGGTTTAAAAGGTCCATCAACTAATAAATCTATTAAATTTAAACATAAAATTAATTAAAAATATGATGCGGCAAAATGACTTAAAAAAAAATATTACTTTTGAAAAAATGTGATGTGGCAGGAGGAGAGAGAAAAGAGAGAGAAGTGAGATAGATTAAAAAAATATATTTTTTCCAAGTCATCTTGCTATATCATATTTTAAATTAATTTTATGTTTAAATTTAATAGATTTATTAGTTGAGGAAACATTCAAACCTATTCTTGAAAACTCAGGATCAAACACATCCATTCATAAAAATTTAGGACCAAAATGGTATTTTTCTTAAAACTTTCAAATAAGGTAAAGTTGTTTATCTAACAAGTTATTCATGGGCTTTTAAAGAAGATGTTGTACTTGGTTGGATCCTTTTGTAGTATAATCTTCGTGGTAGGGCGAAGGAAGATCTCGATCATTTATTTTAGAATTGTACTTATATACAATTGGTTTGTAACATAATTTTTGAGGTATTCAATTTTCAATTAGTCGGTCAAAGAGCTTTTACTGATGTGATTGAAGAGTTCCTCCTTGATCTATTGTCAGAAGAGCTTTTAGTGATGGGCTTGAGAGGGAACCTTTCAATATTTTGTCATTTGTCAATTTTAATGTTTTCCATAAACTTTTGATGAGATTTTTCTTTTTAATTATTCATCAGGTCATTTGTTGTACCATGGAAACCATCCTCTATAATGCTCACTTTTGTAGGTATTTTTTTAATGGTCGTCTATTCTTTTATTTTTTTTTCTCAAAATCTTTTATCCATAATAAAAAAATTGGTTATTGTGACTCAAACTTTAGAACATCCAAATTCTTAAAAAAAAAAAAAAAAAAAAACAAGGTTACCCTTTAACTTTTCATAAATGCTTCAAAACTTCCTTTAACTTTTCATAAATACTTCAAAACTTCCTTAGAACGAAAAACTTTTGTCCAAATCTTAAAGGACTTTTAGTTAGGGTAGTTTGAGACATTTATGAAAGATAAGACAATATTGCAACTTTTTAAGACTATTTTTGAAACAAATGGATAATCAAGGTTCGAAATATCAATGTCAATGAAAATATCGAGGTCCCGATTTTATGGAAATATCGATATCGATAAAAATTTCGATAAAATTATGCAAATTGATGGAAATTGTTAAAATTAGTTAATGAAACTTTAATTGTGGCTTAATAAGACTATAATTGACAATTTTTAATCACAATTTCTATAAAATAAAACAATATTTAGATGTTTATTGTAAATGGATTGCAAAAAAAAAAAATTAAAAATAAATAAAAAATAATTACAAAATAATATAAAATTTAAGTATATTTTGAATTGAAATGATGTGAAAATTATAAAAGTTTTGGATCCTAAAACAAAACTCACATCAATTCAATTTTGAGATAAAATGATGTAAAAAATTTATGAAAAAAAGTTTGATTGAGGTTAAAAATAAATATAGGTTATTTTTTGTGACTTTTTTCAAATTCAATTTCTTTATAAATGAGAGTTTTAGGCTGAAAATAAAGCTAAAAATTGAGAAAAGTTGAAAATTAGAAAAAACAGCACATAAAAAAGCTTAATCCTTTGTGAAAAATGACATTGACATGTGGAACCATAGAATTGTGTATAATCCATACCATAAAATTGAAAAACTTGAAATAAACTATTGCATTTAATTTTTTTTAAAAAAATCAAAATTTTCTCAAAATGTTGAAATTTCTTGAAATCTCAAAATTTCGTTGAAAGGGAGAGAATTAGAACATTCTCGAAATCTCGAAATTTCTCAAAAAAATTTCGAAATCTCGAAATTATCTCTATTAAGATTTCGATGGAAATTTTCTACCATGGGATAAAGTGGATAGTGATTATAGATTTTTTTTAAAAAAATTAAAAATGAAAGCATAATGAAAAAAAATGCCTTTCTAAGTTGAAAACATAGTAAGGAAACTAATCTGAAGCGAAAGACACTCACGATGGCTTATTTCTTGAGATGTAAAGGAGTAGAATGGTGATGATAAAAGTTTAGTCACAATGAAAATCAAAGAAGAAGGGAGGCTCACAGATAGCTCCGATCAATAATATCTGAAAATTCCCCCATTAAATCCATTTTCCTTGTTACTACTTAATCATAAGCTAAGCACAACACACAGAGGCATCTATTTGAGAAAAGTACAGGAAAGAAACAAGAAGATGTATACTACTAGAGATGTAAGAAGTTCAAGTGACCATGTCGGTTGTAACAGAAACGAAGGAATATTCGGAACGACCAACGAACCGCATACCCAACCGGCCACAAGAGAACCAAGTCTGCAGAACAGTAAGAGAGGGCAGATGAGCCACTGGATTTTAGTATTTCTTTTTTATATATATAATGAGATAAGAAGTTTGTGCAAGTTTTACCCTATAATGGAAGCCCGAGCCAAACTTTTAGTCTTCTCATTTAGAAAATATATGCAAGCCGCCAAGGACACTGCAACCTGCATTGATTGATATACAAAAGTTTAATCAGAGATAAATGTGGCCTAAAACATCTCAACAGTACCCAAATTTGACTAAAAAGACAGAATGTGTTTTTAACTGGAACAGACCCTTCCAAATAGAACAAGAGGGAAGAAAAAAAGTGAAAAATTATGAAAAATGCTTGACTAGAGGAACAGCAAGAAAGCTAAGATGCACGAGCTACCGCTAGATAATTGCAAAGGTCGGATTCAGTTGAAACGACTAAATGATTAGCAAGATGAGCACTTTTCCCTTGAGCACAACCTTTATCTTAAATCCGAATAGTCTTCAAGACTTCTAGGCACCCATATTTTTAATCACCAAGTGTTCACTCTAATACTAAATTTTGCAGAGCATAGCAGAACTAATACAATAATCTATTTTTCCTGGATGATAATCAAGATTCAGAATTTGAATATTCAACCACTAAATCATCATTGGTCACTGTCACAAAAAGGGAAACTAAAGAAGCATACAGTGGTTAGTGAAGATGGGCTTATGACCGTGAACTCCCTGCTTATCTTGTGTATTCTTTATTGTCGATAATATTATTATTATTAATATTTGGAGGAGGAATTGCTGATGCAACAAGGTAGAAGTACCCATTTTGTGGCAAGTTCCCAGGTACTCTTCTTCCTTCACCACTCTAACAATCTAACCTAACCATCAAAACATGAAGCTCCGGTTTTGTAGCCTTTTGATTACTTCCCAACAGAAGCACTAGCCTTTGGAGCATCACTAAAGATATGTTTATATATATATATTCAGATGACATTATAAAGGAAAGAATATGTTTACTGGAGGAATATTGAACTAACCTGAAAAGCAGGTCCACCTTCAGCCGAGTTCATTATACTCCAGCCACCCATAAATGCAAAAAGAAACAATCTTCTGAAGATAACATCAGTCGGAGGAAGTTCTACAAAATTCAGTAAGTTCTTAATCCATGGTGGGGACTCCTCTACTTGCTTCTTCAACCTGGTTTTCAAATTAATCTTTGTCTTTTTCCTATGCTGGAAGCTTGCCATCAATATTTTCTCAAAAGCAGCTTCTATAGATTCCTCACTTCTTTCATGACCAGAATACTGCTGCAAAAGAAAATTTCGTGCACTCCAAATTTCTTCCTCTGAAGCAGCAGTACTTACACCAAGGCGTTTATATGGATCCCAAACACGAATTCGTGGGAACTTTGTGACATTACCTATGAATAATTAAGGATCGACAGATTAGCACCATAGCAGCTAGGAAAAATTAAGGATATTTCTAAGACAAACAAGTATAATAAGCTTTAAGTCGAGTCTCAACGCAGCTGGGAGGCCGAGTTTCAACGCAACTATATCAAATTTAATACTGCCTAAGTTGTATAATCCATTAGCTATGTCAAATTTTTCTATTAATACTGATAGCCAAAGAGGTTAGAATTTAAAAAATAAAGCAGATGAGGTTCCTAGGCACATTAGTTTATCGAGGTAAAGATAATCCCTAGTTTTTCCAATCATATCATTTTAAAAATATCCAAAGAACACTTGATTGGAGCAAAAAGAATCAATCAATTCATTGTTGATAGTTTCGTACTTATAAATAACAATAGAATTAGTCGATGAAAAATTGGAAACCCACCGCAATGAAAATGCAAGAAGATAGAAAGGTACCTTCATACGGTGTATCCAAAACACACCTGGGGCTTCTAAACAACGCGCGAAATGGTTTTCCATTCAACCTGTTAAGGCGACCAGGCCTGGAAAAGAACAGAAACACACCATAGGAATAAGATAAAGCCAAAACTCATTAAATTCAAAGGTTAGAGAAAAAGAGAGAGAGGAATTACAGATTTTGACCGAGGAAAGGGGTGGCCAAATCAAGGTTAGTTAGCGAAACGGAAGCCATTTTCTTCTTCTTCTTCTTCTTCTTCTTCTTCTTCTTCTTCAGAGATAGAGAACACACACAGGAAATACAAAGAAACCCTAAATTAAGGGTTTCATGAACACCATGGGAGATGGAGGCGAGAAGCCAGAAGGGGATATTGTGCAATCTGGGCGACTGGAGAAAGGAAGAAGGAGAAACAAGAAGATGGGCTTTGTGCCTTTTTGGGTAGATACTCACCCACCACAAGTAATACGACATCGTTTTCTATGGAGATTATTCCAATGGAAAACATTCAAAAGTAAATCTTTAACTAATTTCTGGTTTAAATTGCAAATTTGATCCATAAAATTTTAATTAGAATTTAAGTTCTATAGTTTGATTGAACTCTCTAAATAATCCTTAAGGTAGCTATAATTTATGAGAGATTTATCAAACTATAAAGACTATTTATGAAGTTTTATCAAACTATAAACTCATTTTTGAATTCTTAAAGGTTCTATTTTCTATGCTAATATAATAATTGATGTATTTATTTACTAAGTTACGTTGAGTTTGATTTTATTCCAAATAATAATAATAATAACTTTTTAGTTTAACAATAATATATAATTATATATAATGTTGGATTGCTATGTGTCTATGTAAAATATATTATGAAAATTTATTTTTGATTTTGATAATTTCGTTTTGAAATTAATCACATTAAATTGCATCAAATGATTGTCTTGCTGATATAAATGATTACTAATCAATAGTTATGGTCTTTTTTTTTTCTTTTTTAATTATTTTGAATTTGCTTTTACCTCATTCGTTTTTTAAAATAAATTTCGAAAACAGAAATTGAACAGAGTGATCATTTATAAAAATTTCAAAATAATATACATATTATTATTATTGCAATTACCACTGCATTTAAATAGAGGTCATGCTTATTCCTAAGGGTTGGCCAGATGGTAGATTCAAATTTTGGGGAAAAAATGAGATTTGTTTTGGTTAAATTCCAATTCTCTCTCTCGCTTCATTTCCTCTCACGGTTTTGCTCTCTTACTCTCGCTCTCATAGGGGTGTACATGGGTTGGATTGGGCCGGGTTAAGGTCTTTTTTTGGACCAACCCAAAATTTCGGGTTGGTCTACACGCAACCCTATCGGTTCCATTTTGTAGTGCCAACCCAACCCAACCTAATATTTTCGGGTTGGGTCACCGCGTTGGAGTCCTGGAATACAGCAAAGTGAACTAAGGGAGATGAAGAAGGGAGACGGCCAGGCAGGGAGAGTTGGAAGATGGCGAGCCTAAGGTGGAGACATCGGGAGACGGAGAAGGAAGACTGTGACAGCAAGGTGAAGGCGAGGGCGAGGAGTCTGCGATCGTCTGAGATCGAGGCGAGAAGTCGAAGGCAAAGACGTCTAAGATCGTGAGAATTGAAGGTGGAGGCAGGAGGGAGAGATGATGCACGACAAGAAGGCGAAGTGAAGGTGGAGGTGAGACGGCGCACAGGAGAGGGCGAAATGAAGGTGGGTGCGACAGAAAGAATGAAAACCTCAAGTGTAAAAAAAATTAAGTTACATATATTTTGGACCGGGTTGGGTCGACCCAGACAAAGAATTTTATAACCCGAGACCCGACCCGAATAGAGAATTTTATAAATTTTTCAACCCAACCCAACCCAACCCTTACGGTTTGGGTTGGATAGTCCGGGTTGGTCGGGTTACTGAATTTTTTGAACACCCCTAGCGACGCAAACTGAATAGAGGGAGAGAAGAAGAAGAAGAAGAAGATGTCTGGAGCTACTCATGTGGACTCGCTGGAACTAGTGTGTGGTCTCGTCGAAGTTGGTCGCACCAAAGAAGAAGAGCACGAGAAGAAAAGGTTGAAGAAGAAATAAGGGTAATTTTGTAAAATTGCTCAATGATAAGGTAAGCAAAAGATAACAATTCTTAAGTTATAAAAAGTGGGACAAAAATCATTTTGAGCCTTGAAAATGAGTCTTTTAATCCATTTTTTCTTTTCCTAAAATCTTCAAGAGTTCTTAACCACCTCAATTTCTAAAAATACATTTGAGCTTCATATATGTTCAGGACGTTTTTCCCTACTTTATAATGGATCTAAAGGCTGGATCTTCAAATGAATAATAGCTTAATAAATATAGACACCAATTATTATAATAATCACGAAAAAAAAATAACATCATAAAAAACTCAAAGTTTTTCTATAGTACACAGATTTTTCCATATAGCCTTATTATGTGAACCAACGTTTTGGCAAGAATTATTTATTAGGCAGCTCAGCTTATCCGAGAAGAGGCTCGAAATAACATCTTCTTATCTTCATAGACTGCCAATTCAAGAGTGATTTCCATTGAATTTCGGGTGGTTTTTTTGAGGTTTGCAATTCAGAGCTTTGTTTTGTGTTCAAGTGTAAGCTGCTGCCTCAATATCCTTCTCATAACTTTATTTGTTGCAGTCCTTGGAAGGGAAGGGTAAGGAACCACACGATGAACCTATGCAAATCACACAATATGAAGTAAACTCATCGACTCTATTTAGTACATGATTGTGAGTGATTTTGAAATGGTTAAAATCACTTTTGTCACGTTTAAAAAATCACTCTGAAGCAATTCAATGTTTAATTTTACACGTTTAAATGCATTTTTTATAGTAATAAAGTTGATTTTGAAAATGATAAAAGTGATTTTGACCATTTCAAAATCACCTTCCAAACATGCCTTTATTTTTTTAATATAACGATAAATGAGCTTAGTAAAAATTCTACCCTGAATAATGGATTGAGGTTCTTCTGTAGAGCTGAATTGAAAGACTGCTTTAACTTCTCCAAGTCTGGGCTAGTTTCACCCGGATTCTTGAATACCACTGCAATCACCAATCGTTCGGGGCCACCACCCTGCGGTGGTACCCCGATAGCAGCTGTTTCAAGAATGCTGTTGTCGACTGTATTGCAGATGCGTTCAATCTCGACTGAACTCACCTGCATGAGAAGGATAAATCGTGTATTTTGAATATTTAAACCTCACATTCAAAGATGACATTGACCTCTGATGCAAACTTTAATTTCCTAGGTACTTCACAATTTTTGTGAAGATTTTACCTTTTATTTGGAAAATCAATCAGAACCTACACCCAAAATTCTCCTTCAAATATAATTTTTAAATTTATGTGAAATATTTAGTTCTCGAAGCAGGCATTAGATTTAGCTTCCAGCAGGAACTAAACAAACAGAACCATAATCTCTATGGTTCCATAATTTAGAGGCTATTTTATCGACACAATGTCAAAGTTCCTCTTTCCCATGTCATGACCATAGCTGTAAGCATTGAGCCTCAGCAAAAAGATCATTTTCACCCGGAGAAGCTGAAAGAAAATTACCTTTATGCCTCCAAGATTCATTGTATCATCTGCACGACCATGTGCCCGATAATATCCTCGAGGAGAACGCTCAAACAAATCTCCATGCCTTCTCAATACCTGTTTAGAAAGTAAAACGGTAATGGTAACAACATTCAAGTACAAGAAGCATTTCTTAAGCAGAAAATCTGAAAAGTGGCCTACCATTCCATTCCAAAGGGGCATTCCCTTGAAATAGATATCATAATGGTCAGCATTCAAGAGACTGCTAGAAGATCCAAACATGAAAGGTCCGAGCGCCAATTCACCAATTCCTGGCATATTTTGTGGCTAAAGAGGGAAGAAGACAAAGACAAATGTTGCATTTAAGAACTCACATAACAATTTTTAACATAAAGATTACAGACAATTGAGTGAACTAGCAAAGAAACTCTAGAAGCTTCATTACTAAGGGGTAGCATATTTCAGCACCATCATTGTTTTAAGATGAATTGGATGCGTTAGAATGAATGAGAAACAAAGGAGAAATGAAAAATGCAATCATTCTTTAAATTTAAAAATTAAAAACAAAAAGAAAAAAGAAAACAAAGGAAAAGCCAAGCTCTTCTTTTTTCGAGAAAAGATCCATTTTTGCCCTAAACTTTTGATTTCATCAAATTGTAACATGCAACCCAAACCTAGATAAGTGTTGCAATCTTAATTTTAAACTTAAAGATGTATTACAACTTTTATCCTTGATAAGTTTTCGTTTGAGAATACATAAAAAGATGTATTGTAGTGTACCTTCAATGATTTATATAACGAATATAAGATACAAAATTGATAAGATTTCAAAGAAAAACAATATTAGAGCTAAATTTTTGTTTGAATTTGTGAGTTTTGACAAAGCTATTCAATGGTTAATTTGTGTATTAATAAAACTTAAATTTTTGCCTAACTTGATATTATCGATAAAATTAACTAAGTCTAAGGTCCAAAAGTTTAGTGTGAAAGTTGATGCTTGACCAAGTTTAGGAGTATTTTTTTTTCTTTCCTAACATATGCAGATTTTCCCCACTCAATGCCATTGAAACTAATCAGCCTAGGCTGCAGATGAATGAAGAGCTGATTAATTCTTACAATAGGAGAATCATCATCGCCAAGAATAAAGAGACTGCACCCCATAGCTGGTGTGCTAAAAGCAGCCAATGCCTGAGCCTGCAACAGTGACCCTGTAACAAATCCACCACCAATCTCTGTCCCACCACAATATTCGATGATAGGCTTATAGCAAGCTCTTCCCATTAGCCATAGGTATTCATCTACGCTAGATGCTTCTCCAGTGGAGGCAAAACAACTAGAAGTTGTAACAGAAAAAATGAGAAAATCGAACTATTAAAACTGACACAAGTTTAATCTAGAGGCTCATAGACATGAGGATTCTATATAACAAGATAAACAAATTGAAAGTATAATTCTTAAGCTCACCGGATGGAAGACCAATCATAACCGGACGTGCAGTTTGTACTTTTCCATGAACGGACAATACTTGGAATCACCCCAAGCATTGTTGTTTTAGCATCCTACGGAACACAGAGATCGTGAGACTGAATTATAAAAATGACATCACAAAGAAACTAAACTCAATGGACTAAATTAAAGTATATGGATGGTCCACGTGACGCAATTAGAGAGAAATATGGCTCTGAATCATGGAGCAAAATTAGCTACATCTACATTTATCCAAATTTAAGGAACTTGTGAATAACATCCAGTCTTTATCTCATTACCAATTGATGTTTTCTTTAAAAGGAAACATTACCACCTGATATATTTATAATTCAAAACTACTATTATAAGTTTAAAGTAGTTGCTTCACAAAACAAACTTGTGTATTAAGTTTAGAGGTTGGTAAGAGGCTTACCTGTACAAATTTAACAAATCCAGAACTAAGTGGGGATCCATTGTATAATGCCATGGAAGCCTTGTTTAATAATGAAGCATAAACTAACCATGGACCCATCATCCATCCAAGATTAGTGGGCCAAGCAACAACATCACCTTTATGAATATCCATGTGGCACCATGCATCGGCTGCAGCTTTCAAAGGTGTTACAACGGTCCATGGAATTGCTTTTGGCTCTCCTGACCAACAAACAAACACAATTATTAAGCCTAGAAGCATGAGAACAAGAACAACTATGGTTGTTAATGGTGCATCCTAGTGTTATAAGATGATAATTTAGAAACTCATTTTATTATGTCATCGATTTTGTCTCAAAGATGACATTCCCTTTCTTCTCAAGTTTATCAGAGTACAGCTAACACCAAATCTATCCTGTATGAGTTACACGCTGAGTGAAGGGAAGATTCTGTTGGTTGGGCTGCTGATTTCACAACTTTCATAAGGTTGGAAATTCATGCTAGGAACATAAATTTGTGAAATCTAAGCTCTCAAGAGCTAAGTAATCCTGTTCAAGTAGTAAGGTCATTCAGAAAAGGTTTCTTTGATATCGGCTCCATTATTTTCAAAGTTCAACCTACTTTGAAAGTCAAAATTCATTATTGAAGTTGACAGTCTACAAAACAATAAAAGATACTTGATGCTTGTCAAGATGACTTGAACGGATAAGTTAGATTGTTTATGTCTCATGATGAGGAAAAAAGGGCAAAAGAAATAAAATTTTGATTTTCACATTAAGAATGTGTATTGCACATAACTGACTAGAGCTCCTCTCTGTTAGAACAAAAAGTTTGAGTTGCTGTGAAGTATCCTTATAGAATTATAGTTTTTTATAATGTATGAGATTATCCAATGGACACTTCTAATTGAGATGAATTTCATAATCGTGTAGATAAACAAAAACGCTTATGGATAGTCATTAATGGACTATGTTATTTTTCTCTTTTTAATAATTAATGAGTGTCTAAGTTTGTTTGTGTATAGCTCAATTAATCTCAAGGAATAATCCCCTTAGCCTGCATTTCGCATAAAAAAGAACTTGTAGGACATTTGATGTCCAAGATAGGCAGCCACTACTCCTACCTAAGGGCTAAGACATAAAGAAAACATGGTTGTAACCTAAGAAGCACGGACACTTTAGTTTGGCTAGCGTGTCCGTGTCTGACACGTGTCGGACACTTGGACACTCCGACACTTGTTGAACACGTATCGGACACTCGTTAGTGCAACAAATGTGTTAGACATGCATTGAACACTTGTTGAGTAGACCAAAAAGACACATATATGACAATAATACTAACTTTTTGAGTGTGAAATACATGAAGCTAAGTCTTTTAAGCATATAAATGCATCAACCCATTGACTTTTAATTTTATTTTGGTATGAAAATGATATATATTTTCAAAAATGTATATTTTAGTAAACGTGTCATTGCCGTATCGTATCCTAGATATTTAAAATATGGCGTGTCGTCGTGTCCATGTCATATCCGTATCTCGTATCCGTATCCGTGCTTCTTAGGTTGTAACAATTTTGGATATAGCAAAGAAATTAAAGAACAGAGAATTAGGAGCCTAAACTCCCAACACTGAATTAACCTGTCGTTCCAGATGAAAAAAGAATATTTGTAAATGATTCTGCTGATTGTTCCACTGCAGCAAATTCTACTCCTCTGTAATAATCATATTATAGAAGTTAAATAATACAATGGTAAGATTTTAACAATACCCAAGTCAAACAACATAAATCAAGTACAATTTGGATCGTTCAATAGATACATGGGTCCTAAAGAATCTTGGTAGAAATAGGTATTTCATAGAGAAAGGAAGGCTCTAATGCAAGTAATTAAAGAATGCTGATAAAAAATTGCAAAAAGGCATGGAGAAAATATGTTATTTCCCCTTCAATTCTTCAAAGCTTGCATCACATCCTCATTTTCTGGGTTTTTTTTTTTTTTTTTTTTTAATATCTAATTTTGATGCTTTCCAGTAACTTAAACATGTTAAGATTTAAATAAGAAACCTCCTAGAACTTAATGCTTGCACTAAGCAGCGTCCACATCATGATAAAGGGGAGAATACGAGCACCTAAATTTAAGAAATTCACCCAGTAAAATTAGAATGATAAGTTCAAAATGGGTAAAGAACCTGGACATGACGAGTTTAAATAAGAAACCTATCATCAATTGAACTTAAATAAACAGAATAGTGCATACTTCAAATCTTTGACTCTGTCCAGAAAGGCATGCCAAGAAATATCACCATCTCGTAGTTTTATGCTAAAACCAGTGCCATTCGTCGGAATTACGATTGCCAGAGGTGCCTGAGCATCTACAACTCGACTGCAATGTTGAACCAATTACATGCGCATTTCAGCGTAAGGGGAAAGCAAAAAGACCAGGTTCTGAACTCCATGAAGAAGGAAATGTAACCTCACCTATACAAGGGTATACTTTTATCCCCACGGATAATAAGATCCTGAATGAAAGTAAGTAGGTTTTTGTTAGGATTCCGAATATAAGAAAAAAATATTGTAATTACATAGAATATGTAACCACCCCTCTGACCTGCTAACCAAGTAATTACAATTGTGCAACTAAAATTGCCAATATAATCCCTATTAATAGTCTTTAACACTTTTCATTGAAAAAATTGAGTAAAAGAATATAAAACTGAGCATAGGATCACAACTAATAAATAACAGATAAGTAAAAATGATTCTTTGATCAACTGAAATAGAACTCGGTTGACAGCTAGAAAGAGAAAAAAAATAATCATGGAACTATCTATATACGCCGAGTTGATAACCTCAGATGGAGGAGGAAAATAAACATTACAGAACATGGTAAGTTTATCGTTCACAGTATTGAGTCATAACAGTTCATGAAACGAGTGCTTTACAGATGACACATCTTAATGACTGATGTTGGCCCAGGGAAGAGGTAACTGGCATCATCTTAGGATCGCATCTCAAACACAAGTTAATGCCTCTGTTTTATGCAGGATTGGACTAACCATGACTTGCTAAACTTGACATGCACTCTAAATTCATTTCAATTAGATAAGGAAAAGGCAGTTTGAAGTAGGGAAGCTCTATCAGTTTTAAAAAGCAATGACAAAAGAAAAATCTATAGAGGCAATAATCTATCATCTGGAATTAACTTGGGGACATGTACTGAGAGCTACCTAGAATATGAGATGGGTTTAACAGCAAGCTGCAAGTGTACTGTTTAAATCAATTGAACAAAACTCATGAAAAGAAACCCACTGAAAATTCCAACCAGCTTAAACCTTTCACATTCAACATTTGATACATTTTTTTTGGATAAGGACGACATTGGATAAAATAAACCATGCGTTAAACCATTTGAAGACCTGCTGCATCTTTTTTCAAAAGGAGAGTCGTACTCACCTGTGTAAATATAGCTTTTGCTTTTGATATATCAAGTCTTGTGGATATTTCACGTGCAGCAAAACTATCAGCTATGGAGACAACCACATGACCAGCCAGAACTATAGCAAGATAGATGACCACAGCATTTACATTCATTGGCATGTCAATTGCTATTGCAGTTCCTTTCTCGAAACCTATTGAGTTGAGAGCATGTGCAACTAACCTACAAATTTTAATCCAAACAGAATTAGTTTATGCGAAAGGATATAGTGATGTGCCAGTATTGCAATATATGAGCCAATTATCACTTAAAAATCACTATTGCAAGTTGCAACCACAAAAATAATTGTCAATATTTCCCCAGTGCAGAGCATATTAGCATGAAAAAATCTTCCAATAAATTGAGAAATTAAACAGATTGACTTACTACTAAATCAATTCCCCTACCATCTCTCAAATCCCACTATCACCAAATGTACAAAAAAGAAATCATAAATGTTTCACTTATATGGTCATAAGGAAGGCATGATTTCAAGCTTAGAACTAAGGAAATGGTAAAGAATATTAGGGATAACCAAGGGGAATGGGGAAGGTCATGCTAAGAAGCAGTATGCGCTTAACAATATAAAATAAAACAAAGGTTTCCGCTCTGCTGATATTCAATACTTAATTCTAAAAACTCTGATGAGGAATCTACTAGCCTGTTGTCATGAAAATTAAGAGCTGATGAGGAAGATAGTAATATACCAAACCTCTGCACGCAATTCTCTAACTGTCAATCTCTTCAGAGGCAGATCGTCACATCCTTCATCACGCCATACGATTGCTACATCATCCAAACTTCTGTTCTCATTTAAAGATAAACAATCTTTAGCTGGATTAAACACTGCTCTAGGAAGCCATTGGCCACCCGGGCTTGAAAATTTGCTTTCTGGAGAATCATTTATTTGCAAGATACAGTTAGGAGGCGTAGAAAATGTTATATTCATCTCATCTAGTACAGTTCTCCAATAGACCTGACAGACAGAAGACAGGAAAATGTTGTATCTTCTGAACTACAATTTAAATCGAAGCATTTTAAGAAATAAAGTTGGATCACACACGTGATATCAATGCTGCCAATACCTCGGGGTTTGAAACTGAAAACTCCTGGAAAGAGAAGAAGCTTGATAAGGGGTCTCTATAACTTGACCCCAAAAACTCTTTCCCTCGCCTCTCTAATAGCTTGCCGACATTTGTGAAAACTGCATTCTCCCTAATTTTGAAGATGCATCAAATGAGAATTCACAATATTCTGTCTAACAGTCTGAGTAGAATTTTTTGCTGGGATCTTAACATCCCACACAATACTATTACAACTACAACAAAAAAGCAAGCTAGTATTTGATTACCCCCATAGCAGAGTCCAGGTGCTGATACAATGGTATTTGATTGAATTGTATGATGCAATATCATGGAAGTAGTAAAAGAGCATATACAGAATAATAGAGCCATGGAAAGAATCCACTCAGAAACCTTCTCAATCTAGCATCTCTCTCAACGTGGGAAAAGTATTAGAAAAACATGGTGTTCTACTAAAAACTAATTGACAATAAGAGGAGTAACTCATATATTTTTTAAATATTATGATTTCTCTCCACTTTTTTAATGTGGGATCCTCAACATGCCTCTTCAAGATGGTGCCTCTTTGGATTCACCATTCTTGGATTTTCGAAAGTGCATGTGGATTTTATGAGCTTTGATACCATATAAGATAAACATAAAGTTCTTTCTAAAAAATAATTGGCAATTAGAAGAGTAACTCATGTATCTTATAAAAATTATGAAGTCCCTCCTCTTTTTCCAAGGTGAGATCCTCGACAAAAGTATAATTTATGGCAATGCCAATAACAAACATCGTTCTCGAGTCCAGTACACCTCTTAATTCCATAATATACTATCCATATGCTAAACTAACCATTGGAAACTTGCATGCAAAAGCTAATTGATTGAGAAATCAGCACATAGATCTCTCGAAAACTAATAACTTAATTGAGAAAAACTAAGTATTCAGTGGAACTCACGATTCAGGAATCCAAGCGGGCGGATCAGAACCAAAATTTTTGTAACAGCCGTAATACATCATTTGATGGAAGGAGAATGGAAGGTCGGGGCTAAGGACTCGCTTGGAGATATGGTGCCAAGTCTCAGGAGTGCCATTCCCATAGCTACGGATGATTTCACGCAAACGTCCATGGAGTTGCTCGGCAACTTCAGAACCAATTCCAAGAGCTTCGATATCAACCACAGTAATGGAGTCCAGAGCTTTGTAATCCATCGGTGATTTCCAGAGAGCTAACTGCTAATGAGAAACTAACGTTCACACACCACCTGATCGTGAAGAAGAAGATTGAAGAATGCCTGAAATCGCGTGCTTATGATATACATCAAAATTTAACGAACATGATGACAACGAAAATTACCTTAAACCAGAATTTCGAAGTAGTGTTTACGATTTGATTTGCCTAATTTATGAACCAAATGGATGATCACAAGATGCTTGGTTCATCAAGTAAGCAAATCGAATTGATTTTTCTCAAATTTCGAGCCTGCTGAATCCTATCTCATCTTTTTTATTTTATAGCCGTAAAAATAGTCGTAAAAAAAAAAAAAAAGCTTTTTTGTTTAAAAAAAATAGTCAAAAACTAATTGAATGGATAAATTTGTAGAAAATTTAGTGAATGATTCGAACCACAAATCTGTCGATGGTCTAAATATAATAATGATATATGAGTATTTTTAATTTAAATTAAATAAATATGTGTGATACATCAAACTTATTTACACATTTATTGTAATGTTAAACAATTTGCAAATTTAATATTCTTTTATCACACAATTATCGTTGATAATAATTAGTTCTATTCATAATATTAAATTTTCATCGATATTTCTATGTTTCTATGGTTTCGATATCGATATAGGGGTGAAACGATTTTTTCATTATATCGTAGAAAAATCCACGAAACATGAAAAATAAGCATCAAAATACCACTTATATAAATATAATATAAACAGTAAATCTGTTTACTTATTTAAAAATAATAAAATGTTTATTTACTAATTTAAATTTAATTTTTAAATTTTCTGTTTTTATAATTTTTCCAAAAATATCCATCGAAATCGATATCTTATTGATATTTCCATTGAAATTTCTGTAAAATTAAGACTTCGATATTTCTATCGTCATCGATATTTTAAACCTCGGTCCTATTATCAAACTATATCTCATTATTATTTTTCAAAACTAATAATATATTTTTTTTTTTAACTATGCTTAGGTTGATAAACAAAATAAGAACTAACTATTAAATACAATTCAAGCATGTCCCAAATTTCCACCTATCACTACAATTCTATATTCTATCACTTCTTTTCAAAAATTATAATAAAGTTCAATGTCAAATAACTAGTTAAAATATAGTCACTTTTGACTTCTTTTTGTTTCTTTTTTTAAAAAAAAGATGTATTCATCTATACGCTAATCTTTGAAAAATATTTGGGTGCAGCCTTGGCTACACCTAGGGGTATAAGGTAAAAATCAAAAATCGAAAAAACCACTCAAACTGAGCCGAACCGAGCCGATTACACCCCTAGCTACACCTATTTCCATGTAGTCCACTTAAAATATGCCATGTGGCAAAAAATTGATTTTTTAAAAAAATTAAGTTATTATTTAATCTCCATGTGATAAACGATGGGTATAACTAAAATTACATCCGATATTACTTTTAAATTTTTTTAGAAAAAAAAAAAAGTTTTTATCTTTTTTTTTTTTTTTCCTTTTTTGGAGAATAAGTTGTCTCATTCAATAATATTTATAGGTTAGCACTTTTTATATAAATCTCTCTTTTTTTTAGAAAGGATCTTTTTATATAAATCTCTAAACAAAAAGCTTGTTTGCTTCCATTTGAATGAAACTCATCTTTTCAAATATGGATAGAATTAATATTCCAGCTAATCTAGCATTACTTTGCTAGTTCAAGCATAATTCCTCCAACCAAATAATTAAAGTTCGAATCTTCACTATGCATATTTAGTTGTACAAATCAAGAACATCTCGATCCTAACTCTCTTTTTTATATATATATTTTTATTATTAGATAACATGAGTTTCATCTCAAAATTAATTGGTAATAGGGGAAGTGGCTCATCTATCTTAATAATCAACACGCCCCCTCAAGATATGGATCTTTGGGTTCACATTTTTTTTATCAGATCTCAAATGACCGTTTATGTTTCATTGGCACTGATATCATATTAGATAACATAGAGTTCCATTTCAAAATTAATTGATAATAGGAAAAGTAGCACATCTATCTTAATCAACAACACTTATTGTATACCATTTTGTGAAAACAAAAATCATTTTTTTCTCAAACTTGGAAAGTTGTATGAAATCAAATTGGATCATAAACTTAGATAAATGTTTACCCTTGGTTGACTTTCAGTTAATATATCCAACCATCATAGATTGACCTAGTAATAAATAGGGGACATGACCTTGATAAAATCCCACATGGTCATTGGTTCAATTCATAGTAGTCACCTACTTAGAATTTAATATCTTTCTACGGTGTCATTAACACTAAAATGTTGTAGGGCCAAACACATTGTCTTGTGAGATTAAATTTTTGTCAACCTCGTTGTATGAGATATATTATTTTGGACCAAAATTAAGGCATAATTACTTATTAAGGCAGGGTTGTTTCATAGATTTTGTCATGTATTTTTAGACATACATTTAATATCTTTGTTTGTTTCACATGATTTCACTTTTTAAAATTCAAGATATTATTATCCTAAAAACTTTAAAACTCATACATCATTCGCTTTCTAATACCCTCATTACAGGTAGAATTTTTATATTTGGGAAATATACAATAAAAATAATATAATAAATTAAATTCTTCTTCTTATTATTATTATTATTATATATAATTTTAGACTTAATAAATTTCAACTAATACATTTACGATTAATATTTTACGTTATTTTTAAGTGTTTTATGCATTTTTCCTATCAAAAGAATATCTAATATAAAATTTTGGTACTAATTAGTAAAATTTATTTAATTATTTTTAGTAAATAAATTAAATAATTTTAAAAATTCTAATTAATATTTAATGTAAGAATAATCATTTTTTATTTTAAGTAATTAAATATATTAAATAATACTAAATTTAATTCATGACTACACCAATAATTCTTACATTTAATTAACTTAATTTTAGTTTCTATATACAAAATTGATAAAATGAAACAAACACAAATATTTGAATTTCAAACATTAAGGACATATTTGGTAGGCAATTCAAATTTTGTTTCATGTTCTTAGATTTATTCAGTTCATCGAATATACGTTTGGTAAATAATCTGAATTCTATTTTTAAAATCTATTTTCGGATTCTTAGATCCAAACCGTACAAATTCTAAAAACAACATTTTAATGTTTTTCACTGTTTTTTTGTTTTCAATTTGGAAATTTCAAATGCGGAATTATACTAAAAAAGTTTAAAATGTTAATAATATAGTATTTCAGGTTATAAACTCAATTATTTTAGTTAAATTAAAATATATATTATATAATGTATTATAAATTATAAATTATATGATAATACAAAATAATAGTTATACAAATTTTTTAACATAAAACACATTCATAAATTATTTAACAATAGTTTATATTCAACCTAAAACTAATAGTTAGATAACTACAATTAGTTTTATAGTTTATCAATATATTATCAAACTCTGTTTAAATTTGAATTTAATTTCTGGATTTACCATCAAACACAAATCTAAAAACATAAAATACAACTATGTTTTCATTGAATCTCTTATTTTCAAATTTATTGCCTACCAAACAGACCATAATTATCTTGCATAACCAAGTAATACATTAATTGTTCCAGACATTTAAAATCTCATATATTTAATATTGATACCCATAAAACAATACATATAATCCAACGGGCTACTAGGGAGCCTAATTTACCTCAGAGGAGACTCTAGAATTGCTTAACATCTTCTTATCTGCTAACACAGAGTCTAGCAAGGTCTGCAAATCAGAGCTTTGCTCTGTGTTCTACTGCAAGTTGCTGTCTCAATATCCTTCTCATAACCTTATTTGTTGCAGTCCTTGGAAGGGAAGGGTAAGGAACCACACGGTGAACCTATGATGCACATCAAACATGAAAGTAAACTCACCAAACATTGATTACTCTTTAATATAACAGGAAATGAACTTTGCCAAAATCCTACCCTGAACAAAGGATTGAGGTTCTTCTGCAGAGATGAATTGAAAGAAAACTTTAACTTCTTTAAATCTAGGCTAGTTTCACTTGGATTCTTGAATACAATTGCAATCACCAACTGTTCGGGGCCACCGCCCTGTGGCGGTACTCCAATGGCGGCCGTTTCAAGGATGCTGTCATTGACTGTATTGCAGACACGTTCAATCTCAACTGAACTCACCTACATGAACAGGACAGATCGTGTTATGAACAAAATGTTTTCTTTGCTTAGTATGTGAAATATGAATGAGGTGAGTGGAAGACAGCAACACTGGCGAAAGAACAATATCATGGGTCGTTACCTGCAGTATATCACAGTATTTGAAAGATTATAACAGAAAGCTTATTTAGGATCAATGTGGTCAAAGCATTGCTCTTTAAGATTTGGAGGGAAAGGAATCATCGCATCTTTCAGCAGTCTCCTCAACCTTATTCTTCCATCTTTGACTCGGCTCGGCTTGAGTCTTCATCATGGTGTTTTCTCTCCAAGAAATTCAAAGGGTATTCCATTCAAGATATCTACTGCAATGGGCCTACTTTTATTAATCCCTACTAAACTTATGATCTTTGAGTTCTTGTCTGAAGTCTCGTGTTAAGCTTTTAATCTTGTGCTCTCTAAGTTCTTGTTCTTATTTTTAAGACTTTAGTTTAAGCTTTATTATGTTTTGTGCATTGTATCCTTTTATATGCATTAGTCTCTTTTCATTCTTTTAATGGAAAGTTTCATATACTTTTCTAAAAAGAGAAAATATAAACTCATGACCAAAGAATAAATATTACACGGACCTTAAAATACGTAGAAGACCCTAATAGATCAGCTAGCTAATTTACAATATATAGTCTACTTGGATTGAAAGGTAATGAAATCTGCATCATTGCGTCTATAGATCAGCTAGCTCAAATCCAAAGCATTTTAGAGGCTTGTTAATCAACAACCATGTCAAAGCTCCTTTTTCTCATGTCATGACCATAGGTTGTTAGAGTTGAGCCTCAACCAAAGAGCACCCTTACCATGAGAAGCTAAAATAAAATTACCTTTATGCCTCCAAGATTCATTGTATCATCGGCACGACCATGTGCCCGATAATATCCTCGAGAAGAACGCTCAAACACATCTCCATGCCTTCTCAATACCTACGAAGGGAATTATGTGGTAACATCAAAATGTAAGACTCATCTCAAGTAGAATGGTAACATCAGAAGAATTGCCTACCATTCCGTTCCAACAGGGCATGCCCTTAAAATAGACCTCATAATGGTCTGCATTCAAGAGAGTACTTGAAGCTCCAAACAGTAAAGGTCCAAGTGCCAATTCACCAATTCCTGGAATATTTTGTGGCTACAGAAGGAAGTAAAAAAAGTACAAATGGTGAGCTTGACAACTTAAGTAATAATTTTCAATATTCACTATTCAGACCCTTCAATTTGATGCATGACTATTGAGAAAACTAGCAAAGAACAATCTCGATGCTTCTAATCAAGGGGCAGAATTTTTATGCATTGTCATTGTTTTATTACTCAGATGCATGTCAATGAAGCAAAAGCAAGCAGATGTTAAAGAATGCATGAGAGTCAAAGGAGAACTGAAAAATGTAATTGTTCTTTAAAAGAAGAATTAAGAAGAAAGTCATAATATCTCAAAACTATTCATTTAAAAATCCAAATTCTCTTCAACTCAACTCCATTGACATTAATTAGCCCACACAGCAAAACAAAGAGTTGATCAGTTCTTACGATAGGAAAACCATCATTGCCAAGAATAAAAAGACTGCACCCCATTCCCGGTGTGCTAAAAGCAGACAATGCCTGAGGCTGTAACAGTGATCCTGCAACAAATCCACCACCAATCTCTGTCCCACCACAAATTTCAATTACAGGCTTATAGCCAGCTCTTCCCATAAGCCATAGGCATTCATCTACAGTAGATGCTTCACCAGTGGAGGAAAAACAACTAGCAGTTGCAACAGAAACGGGGAGAAAAGTGAACTATTAAATCCGACCTAAAATAGTATTTTTTATTATAATAATAACAATAATAATAATAATCTTAAAGCTTGAAGATATAAGGATTCAATAAAAACAGCAAAAATACATTGAAAGAAAAAACTTAGGCTCACCGGATTGAAGACCAATCATACCCAGATGTGCAGTTTGTACTTTTCCATGACCGGACAATACTTGGAATTACTCCAAGCATTGTTATTTTAGCATCCTACAGAAAACAGAGATCATTGATATATGTGAATTGCAAAAATGATATTATATAAAACTGAACTCCAATTGACTTAAAGTAACGGCATAGAATGTCAAGAGATTTAATTTTACAAGTACACTGATATTTCCAATACTTATAGCATCTTTGTTGGCTTTCATAAGATTTACAACAATTCTGCTGTTCTTAAATAGTATGAATACTGCATTTTGTTTTTATTTATCGTTTTCTTAGGTGGGAAACCAGCTTTTGGCTGGAAAAATGAAAGATGAATGAATATTGCATTTAAAATGTAAAAATCAAACTATTTTAACACTTTTTTAAGAAGAAAGGGTATACTTTCCAAGGAATCACAATAGTAAATTTGATTCACAATATTGCAAAAGCAGTTTGCACTAATTTGATTGAAGAACACTATAAATTTGAAGTAAATAAACAAGAAAAGTAGATTAGGAAGAAAAATGTCATAATGTATCACAAGGAGTTTACCTGTATGAATTTAACGAATCCAGAACCAAGTGGGGATCCATTGTATAATGCCAGTGAAGCACTATTCAATAATGAAGCATAAACTACCCACGGACCCATCATCCACCCAAGATTAGTGGGCCAAGCAACAACATCACCTTTATGAATGTCCAAGTGGCACCATGCATCAGCTGCAGCTTTCAAAGGTGTTACAAGCGTCCATGGAATTGCTTTTGGCTCTCCTGACCAAGAAACAAACACGAGTAAACCTACAAGCATGATTTCAACCTTGCATGTTCACGTGGCACCATGCATCAGCCGAGCATCGTATTTCAACCATGCATGTTCACGTTTAGCTTCACACTGTACATCATTTAGAGAATACATGAGAGTCCTAAAGTATCTAATCATTTATGTGATAGAATTAAAGTGAAGACCTCCTGGGCTGAAAATTTGAGGCCTCTATGTGATAAATCTTCTGCTCTTTTATATGATAAATGGCATGATGTACAGTTGTTTAAAGGAGTTTGTTTTGTTTCTAATTAGGTCAGATACAGTTTAACGTCATACCTTCCTTTACAAATTTTATCTATCAACACATATTATTGCATTTTGAAACCAAATAAAACAAAACATTTTGCTACGGAAACCAGAAATGCACTAGCATAGAATTAGAGAATATTGTGAGTGCGGAGGCTAAGGACCAAATTCTGAATTAACCTGTAGTTCCAGATGAGAAAAGAATATTTGTAAATGATTCCGCTGATTGTTCCACGGCAGCAAATTCCACTCCTCTGCAAGAATTAAAATGAGAATTTATAATATACCCGATGGGATATTTTGAAACATTCAATGGTACAGGGGTCCTATTATTCATGGAGAAAGTAACTAATGCAAGTCATTTAAAAAAGGTGGTGAAAATTGCAAACAGGGATGGAAAAGATGATATTGCCCCTTCAATCCTCCAAAGCTCGTATCACATCATGATTGACTGGGTTTAAGCATATTCAAATATATCTAGAGGCAGTGAAATATTTGTTGTTTTCAACATACAAGTGTAATCACTACTCAGAAAACAATTTTCTAGAATGGTTCGATCACAGTAGTTAAATATAACTTCAGCACGCTCTTTGTTAAATAAATACAGGGCAATTATATACAAAATACAACAGCTCAACCAGAAATTTTTTGTTTCTGTGAATTTCTAGAATATTTTTATATATTAAATTTGAATTATGCAGTGACCTACACATGTTAAGATATAACCAAGAGACCTCCTTGATTTGAATGCAGAAAGAAGGAGTACACATCACGATAAAGAGAAGAGAATAGACACAGAAATTTAAGAAATTCAACTGTCAAGAGTTTGAATAAAATCGTAATAAAAATTTGAAATGAGTAAATAATCTGAACGTGACAAGTATAATTAAGAAAATAATTATCAAGTCAACTAAAACACACTACTATTAATGCATACTTCAAATCTTTGACTCTCTCCAGAAAAGCATGCCAAGAAATATCTTCATCTCGTAATTTCATGCTAAAACCAGTGCTCTTGGTGGGAATTACAATCGCCAGAGGTGACTGAGCATCTACAACTCGACTGCAATGTTGAACCAATTTCTGGAGCATTTCAGTCTCTAGGAAAAGGAAAAAATACTAGATATAACTCCATGAAGAAGATAATGTAACCTCACCTATACAAGGGTATGCTTTTATCTCCACGAATGATAAGATCCTGAATTTTGCAGGTAAGATAAAGGTCTTAATTGAAAAAAAATTCCAGCTCAACCTTTTCAAGTTCCAACATTTGAGACAATAAACCACATAAATTAAAGCATTTCAAGACTTGGCGCATCTCTTTTCTAAAGGAGACTTGCACTTGCCTGAGTAAATATAGCTTTTGCTTTTGATATATTGAGTCTTGTTGATATTTCACGTGCAGCAAAACTATCAGCTATGGATACAACCACATGACCAGCCAGAATTATGGCAAGATAGATGACAACAGAATTAACATTCATTGGCATGTCAATTGCTATTGCAGTTCCTTTCTCGAAACCTATTGAGTTGAGAGCATGTGCAATTAACCTACAAAATTTGAACCGACAGAATTATTTGGTAAGAAAGGACCTTAAATGATGCACCAGTATTGCAATATATGAATCAAATCACTTGAAAGTTACTATTTCCATAAAAAATATAAATGCTAACATTTCACCAAAGCAGCACACGTTGGCATGAAAAACTCTTCCATTAGATTGAGCAGTTAATATATTTACCTACCACTTTATTTACTTCGCTAGCATCTGTCATACCCCACTAGCACTAAGGAACAATTCATAAATATTCAACTGACAAGGTCATAAGAAAGGAATGTTTGAGTCTGAAGTGAATAAGCTGATGTCATGAGATAACTCTTCGATGGGAATGGGAAAGGTAATGCTAAGATGCAGTGTATGCTTCACATGTACAAGAAACAAAGCTAGTCACCCAGCTAATATGTAACGACCCGAGTTCAGGAGGGGGACATGAATGAACCGAGATCACATCCGAATGAGAGGGATCCTGAGGACATGAAAGCATGATTAAGAAAGGCTTAAAAGAAATGAAAGTTACTACCTATACCAACAAGGTGCACCTTCCTTTTCGGTAGCTCAATCATAAGAACTCCACAGTTAAGCGTGCTTAGCTTGGAGCAATCCTATGTTGGGTGACCTCCTGGGGATTTTCCTAGGATGCATGTGAGTGAGGACAAAGCATGCTGAAATGAAAGTAATATACCAAACTTCTGTACGCAATTCTCCAACTGTCAATCTCTTCACAGGCAGATTATCACATCCTTCATCCCGCCAAATGATTGCTACATCATCTAAACTCCTGTTCTCATTTAAAGACAAGCAATCCTTAGCTGGATTAAATACTGCTCCAGGAAGCCATTGACCACCAGGACTTGGAGACTGGCTTTCTGGAGATCCATTCATTTGCAAGATACATTTTGGAGGTTTAGAAAATGTTATGTGCATCTCATCTAGTACAGTTCTCCAATAGACCTGACAAACAGAAGACAATTTTAATCCAAACATTTAAAGTAACATTGCCGGATTACAAACTTTAATTCAAAACTCACAGTACCTCGGGGTTTGAGACTGAAAACTCCTGGAAAGAGGAGAAACTTGATAAGGGGTCTCTATAATTTGACCCCATAAACTCCTTTCCTCGCCTCTCTAATAGCTGGCCAACATTTGTGAAGACCGCATTCTCCCTAATCACGAATATGCATCAAATGATATTTCATTGTCTCTTTTGCTAATAATCTGGTAGAGGAAATTTTTCAGGAATCTCAACATCCCACGTAATATTATTACGATTCTAAAGTTTTTCAGTAGTGCTAGGTGCCAGTTCAAATAATTAAGGAAAGAAAGCCAATCTTTGATAACCTGCCATACCTGAGCCACAGTACTAGTAGGCCCGATTTGATAATAATTTCGTTTTTAGTTTTATGTTTTTGAAATGTATACTTGTTTCCTTTCAATTTCCTTACTATGGTTTTCATATTTCTTAAATAAACAATTGAATTCTTAGTGAAATTCTAAAAACAAAAACAAGTTTTTAATAACTACTTTTTTAGTTTTTAAATTTTGGTTTAGTTTTTGAAATCATTGGTAAAAAGTGGATAACCATACAAAGAAACTAAGAGGTGGAACTAGTGTTTAGAAGTTTAATTTTTAAAAACCAAAGACCAAATAGAAATCAAATGGACAATCTTATGGAGGTAGTAAAAGAGCATCCACATGGTAATAAAGCCATGGAAAAAGTCTCAGTGGGAGCCTTCTCTCTCAATATTTGTAAACTATAATTTGTTTCCAAGTATATTCCCATAGAAAACTCGCCATCTTTACTCTGTTACATTGAAAACCAGTTCGTTCTTCTATTTTCCATTTCGCTATATACTTGGAAACACCCTCTTTAATATTTCAACAAGTACAACAATCCCCATATCGACCTTTGGTTACATTACTAATAATAAACACTGTTTTACAGTCCAATGCACCTCTTAATTTGATATCACCCAATATATCTGTTAAAATCACCATTGTAACCATAAAAGCTAATCGATAGCATTCAGCACATAGTTATTCCTAAAATCGATAACTTAATTGAGAAAAGTAAATTATTAAGAGGAACTCACGGCTCGGGAGTCCAAGCAGGCGGGTCAGGACCATAGTGTTTGTAACATCCGTAAAACATCATCTGGTGGAAGGAGAAGGGAAGGTCGGGGCTAAGAACTCGCTTGGAGATATGGCGCCAAGTCTCAGGAGTGCCATTTCCGTAGCTATGTATGATTTCTGTGAGAAGTCCATGGAGTTTCTCGGCAACTTCAGAAGCAATCTCGAGAGCTTTAATGTCGATTACAGTAATGGAGTCCAAAGTTTTGTAATCCATTGGGGATTTCGCTCGCGGTAGAGTCACCGAGATTGAGAGAGATTAAGAAGGTTTCATTCATTATTCATGTCTGTTGTCATCGTTTTGTTGCATAGCAAAGGTTTGTATTTTCTTTTTTTATATAATAAAAATTTAGATGTTTTCAAATATGGCAAAATAAGCTTAAATATTTATAAATATAGCAAAATGTCACCATAGACACTAATAAACTACTATCATTTATTGACCTATCATGATATTTTACTATATTTAAAAATATTTCTAGTAATTTTGTCATTTATATTAAATGTAGGTTTAGATTCCTATTTTGTATTTATTTGGTTTTTTAGCTGTTTGAGACTAGGAGTAGGATCGTAGAATCTAAAAGATTGTGAAGTTTGAAAAATTGTAAAGTCGTGAGACTTATAATTTATGGAGTTAATAAGATATTATTAATGTTATTTAGTTGTGAGACACGAATTTTTTGACCAAACAAATAGTATAGTTAATAATATTTTTCCTCCCAACTCCAACTCCTTGTATTTAATAGTATTTTAATTTTAAAAAAGTTTAATAAATTTTAAAATTCGAGTTGAGAACTATCAATTTTGTGCTTGCGAGTTTAAAAAAGTGTCAAATAGGTCGATTATTTATTAAACACAAAGAAATAATTAAGCTATGATTAATTTAGTGTATATATATATAGAAGACAAAAAGGTCAAAAGAAGAAGATAGTGCCTTAGACGTAAGAAATTCAATATCATAAATTAAAACGTGGACATCTTAAGATGTCTATGTAATATAAAGTTACGTTAGTGTCTATGTAATGCTACTTTTACAAAACTTTCTAGTGCTACTCCACTTATTATCATTTAATCGATTCGAGTTCAATAAATGATGGGATGGAAGATTGAACCGTTCACCTTTAGAGGCACAGTTGATATCTTATCTACAAGTTATGTTTGAATGAACTACTATTTCATTTATTTAATAATGATTTTATCTTTATAATATTTCAATGTTGGACAATTCCACATTATTGTAAAATAATGAAGATCACGTGACACAATAAAAGAATATATATGTGTGTGTACGTACCTCGTGCACACTATATGAATATTGAATTTCGATCCAACAGATAGTCGAACATGTATAATACACACTTGTAACCATTTTTAAAATCCTATTTCTATTTAAGGTGAAATAAAATCTCAATCTTATCATAGTTCAAATCCGACAACACAACAATAATTGACATATAGTCTACTTCAATTTTACCTATCTACTTGCATTTGTGGTAAAAATAAATAAATAAATATTAAGGAAAAACATTTTTGGTCTCAAGGTTTTTGGGTTAGTTTCCATTCCATCCTTAGGTTTCAAAGTGTTATGCATTTAGTCCTTAAGTTTTAATTTTGGTTTCAATTTAGTCCATAGGTTTCAAAATTTTAGAATTTTACCTTTGAGATTTAAGTTTTGTTTCAATTTGGTCCCTAATTTAAATGTTTACACTTTTAGCTTCAATTTTCCATTAAATACTCACTTTCAATCATTGGTGTTAATGTCTACTAATTAATTTAACATAATTATGAAGTGAAATTTTAAATTTAATTTTAATAGTGATGAAAAAATAGTAAAACTTAATTAATTATAATTCTTTTAATTTAGTTAATAAACATTAACATTAAAGATCGAAAGTGAGTATTTATTGAAAAATTGAGGTTAAAAGTGTAAATCTTAAGATCCAGAAACCAAAATAAAACAAAACTCAAATTTTAAGAATAAAATTGAAACATTTTGAAATAAAGAAACTAAATTGTAATCAAACTCAAAGTCAAAATGGGTATGAGTTAGATTTTACAATATAGTCACTAAATAGAAACTATACGAAAAGCTTAACAAATAGGTTATTTTTTGGGAAATTTTTAAGAATAGAAAAATAAGAGAAATTATTTACACAAAATAGCAAAATTTTTACATAGTTATGATAGACGTTGATTAGAGATGGAAATGATAGAGGCGGATAGAAGTTTATCAATTTTTATCGGTATTGTTTTTTTTTTTTTTTTTTGGTTATTTTCTATAAATATTTTGATATTTTTGAAAATTTTCCTATTTTTTCCCTAAAATTATTATTATTATTTAAAAAAAAAACTAATTTTCCCGCGTTTTCCTGCAATATGCAGTGGCAGCTCCGACGTTTTCGTTCACACTGCTCTAACCTTGCAACTTCAAGCAATGTAAGCGGCCATTGTTCTATAAGCTTCTTCTGAGCTTGCAAGTCCCTGTTACCCCTAATTCCCTGAGGTTTAACGAAGCATTACCAGATGAAGTTAAGATTTAAGATATAAATTCTTGATTTCAATTAGATTTAGGTGTTGGAATCGATTCACTTTGATAAATTGGAGTGTGGGCATTTGGCTATTCAGAGTTCATTTAAGATCTAGAGTCTGAAATTTCGTAAAATCGCCATTGAAGGGCAATATTTTTTTTTTCAGAAAAGTTCTTCTTAGTCCTACAAATCTAGGGATTTGAACACCTTCATTGTAACGACCCGACTTTCTAGAAGTCGTTACTTCATGCATGCATACATTTCAAAACGACACATTTCGTATATTTGACTAAAATAAAAGAAATTTATCAAATAAATAACTTCATTAAATTTAAATAATTAAAAATATTAGATCGGGGTACCCCTAAAAAAATTATAAAACCAGAACTGTGAGTTTTGCATAAAACCTCTAAGAATGCAAAACTAAAATTTCTAATTTAAACATTCAGATTTGGATTTAACAACATGAAAACATAAAAATATGAGCGGAAGCATTGACTGGTCCCAATGGCACGGTCACGGATTCTTCCTGTTATTCGCATGTCTGTCCTTGTCTTTACCTGAAATCCATAAAATTGTAACCGAATGAGTATAAAACTCAGTAAGTAATCCCACTGCCGTGATTTCTGCCAACTGCCCTGTCACCATGCCTAGCGGCCTGAGGGCACGCCGTTAATGCTGTGGTGTAAGCCTGATGACCCACACCAGTGAACATGGAGGTGAACCCGTCGGTCCACACATGACACATGTCTAGTGGCCTGGTGGCACACCGTCAAAACTGGAGGTGAACCCGTCGGTCCACACAGGTCTAGTGGCCTGATGGCACACCGTCAAAACTGTTTTGAGGTGAACTTGATGATTCAAGTAATAATATAGCATGGGACAACGGGCGTTGGCATCGGATTCAATCATACATAGCATAGGTAAATTCTCAACTGATAAATAAAGTAGCCAGACAAGCATTAGCCAGACAAATCATACATGCAAACATGCCAATAGCCAGCCAATAGCCGAATAATACTCTGAATGATTTATATGCCAATGGTCAAATAATACTGTGAAGCCCCTCGAAATAAGTGTAACAATCGCGCTCAGAAATTCCCTGTGTACCAATTACAATCCACACTAGCGTTATGACCCACATGAGAGTTTAAAACAACGATCCAACCGTTCAGAATGAGGCTCTATATGTCCCGAATATGCTGATAAAATTTGAATACAATCCGACGGTTGAAACTCCAAAAAACGAAAATTTTCTAGGAGCTGTCGTAGAAAAACCGAATTGCACTCCCGTTTTTCCCATTCTCTATTTTTCGGTGTATTTTTCTCCCTCTCTAGTCACTTAATAATATATATATACGATCCCAAACCCTAATTCCTTAATAAATTAGGTATATACATATTAAATTTCTTTTCCCTCCACCAATTCAACTAAATAAATTAAATCTCCCAAATTAAAATTCAATTTTATTTAAATTCAAATCTTTTATCCTATTTAATTTAAATTGAATTATTTTTCCAAAATAATTCAATTAAGACTTAAAAACTTAAAATAATATCTAAATAATTTAAGATAATTAAATTAAAATTACTTAAAATTTTGGGTTGTTACATTCATAATCCAGTCGCTTCGTTGAAAATGCGTTCGCCAAGACCAAAGTACAAAGGAGATTTGACCGTCGAAGTATACATCTCTGCTGTCAATGAGATTCCATGGCGTACAGCTAGTCGACGAGTTTTCAAAATCTGACGGATGATATAAACGAAATCCTCCTTGGCTCTGGATTTTGAGAACTCCGCATAAAGGGGCTACACATTCTGGTGCGTTCTTTCAAATGTTTTCTTATTGCAATTTAAGGTCTTCAACCATGCTTCTTATTCTCTCGACTGCATTGAATCATCAGGGTTTTACTTCAGCATCATTTTGTAGCTTTCACATCCGCAACTCTTTTTAGTCTAAAGCACAAGGAAAGTGATTAAAATATATTGGTTTTCACATTGCACAAATATAATTCAAACATCTAGACCCTTTAAATCTCCAATACATTTCATATATATCAGTCATACTATGACTTTATGAGACTGCCCATAAAAAAAAAGTTGACTCTGGTTTGAGTGCTATATGTGTTAAGGATTGATCAAATGAGGCTCTCAGAAAACTCAGGGATGCATTTATCAATTCAATTGATCAATACCTTTCTTATTGTCTACAGAAAACTATGTTCCATTACTTCTTTCAAGCTTCCTAAAACCGCCCAATTCTGCTAGAAAGGCCGATTGAAGTAAAAACAATAACGAACCAGTAAGTTCAGGTGAAATTTTACTGTTGATTGAACCTGGTTTCTTCAGACCAATGCAGGAAAAGGTATTGAAAATAAGCAGAGCTGTTTTTGCTCCAATAAAAGGATTGCTTTTTTGTTCATATTTGGGAAACCAATTAAACCCAAAAAAATTAGAAGTGGTCCAAGGTAAATCAACTCTGAAAATCCTAGTAATTTGGAATTAGGGACCCTTTCTTATGAGAACTTCTAATTATTAATTACTAGAACTTTCAAAATCAATTGGCATGACTTCAAGGGAGAGTTAGAAGAGGTTACCTTGTGATTGAAGACTAAGAGGTGAGGATGTTCAAACATGCAACTCTATATCAAGAATTGCAAATGTATGGTGATATGGCTTAGTCATCAAACAAAGAGAATTTCTTTCTAGAAACCAAAAATCGAGCATACCATTTTTTTTTATAAGAAACAAATTTCATTGATGTATGAAATTTACAAAAGATGGGAGAAAAGCCCGGGCCACTGGAATTACAAAATCAAGCATGCCATTCAAAACCCTTAAACCTATTTTTTTAGCCAGTTAGCTAAAGACATTTCCACCCATAACTCAAAATACATACTAAACTAATAATCCTAATTAAGTCATATCGAAGGCTCAAAATATAAACACCTAGGGGTGTTTGGCCAACCAACTTCATAAGTTGGTATTAAATAACTCAACTTCAATGGTGTTTATTAATTATTAAAGTTTCTACATTTATAGAGGAACTCCACCTTACAACTGTGCACCCCAAATACAAACTTCCTAACTCTAACATATTAACTCTAGACTTTATAACTCAACTCAGCACTCCAAACACACCTTAAAATAAATTATGCTTGCAAAACAATTTCTATAGTGAATTTTTCTAGCAACACATTTAGCACAAACTATAGAACTTCTTATAGTTTTTCTTCCTTGAAACTCTTTTATTGCGTTCATCTTTGTTAATTTGTATGTGGGAATGGAAAGTTAAATGTAGCTCCTTAGCTCTTGAACGCTGGATTGGTTCTGGAGATAAAAGCGACGGCATCTGGATTAGATCATGAACCCTCCATAGATCAAAAGTGGGCCCCAAAATATAATCTGTGTTAGTTCCTTATTGTATGTGTGGGACACCCACATGAACCTACTACAGAATCAAGATAGCCCCCCTTTAAATCAACAATGTTGTTGAGACTTTATTACTACACGTGTCCAACTTTGTAAAGTTGATCTCTTTGAAAATGGGATGAACAAAAATATTTAAAAGAATGTAAAAAGACAATATAAGAGCATCTTATAAATTTTTTATGCTTAGCCAATCATATGATTGTTTCACATTTACATTCATACACTAAGGTTTATTTATTTTACTTCCCCATTAAAAATACCTTTTAACAAGAGCATGTTCTTATGGAGACTCTCACTAGGTGACAAAGTCAGAGAACAGGTGAAGAAAGCAGGTGGGGGAGTTTCAAATTTTGAAGGAAAGCAGGTGAAGATGAGCACAAAGTAAGAAAACAACACCAGGGTCGTGTCTGTTTTTGGGCTTTTGAGGTGGGAGTTTTGTTTGGAAGCTGTTGGAATTATACTCTCAAGGTATTTATCTGAATTAACAACAATTAATTATTATAATCATTCATTTATTCACATATAGCTTGTCAGTCTCCTAATTTGCTTTGGAGCTTTCTCCAACTACTTGAACTATAATATTGATCAACCCCAGCTCATCAACTTGGCAAGTTGTAAGTTTTCTAACCAATTTCCGCTCTCCCTCTCTTTCTTATTTAGACATACCATAGGCCTTCCTTGTCAATAACTTCTTTTTTTTTTTTTTTGAAATTTCCTGATATTTCTACTTCTAAATTACATTCTTCTATAGATGATATAAATTTGGAAAAAAAAAAAAAAACCAGAGCTGTGGTAAATATTGATGTAATTACATTAATTTAATCTAGATCTAAGTTTATATTAGATTTAGATTAAATTAATTAAATTGCGTCCTTTTCCCTACAATCTTTTACTCAAAACACTATTTAGACATGTTTGAATTGACCTTTTAATACTTAAAAATATTTTTTTTCAAAATTACATTTGTAAGCACTTGAAAAGTCAATCCAAGCAGACCTTTCATTACCATTACCAGTATACATCTTGATTAATTAATTATTAATAAATGATAAACTATCTGAAGAGAAACATAGGTTCATCGTTCTTATACTATCCAGCAAAAATAGCTGAAGGTTTTAAGGTAACTTCTTCAAGGTATCAATCTGCAAGTACTTAGGTTGTCCTACACTTTAGGTTTTCTGCTTGTCCTAATTAGCAAGTACAGAGAGAAGGGACCCATATTCCAAAAGTTTATGTTGCCTGGATGAACTAGTTTGCCAATTTATATTTTCTTGTGGTGATCATCCCTCTAAATCCAATACAAATTAATATCATCATGAAGGTGATCAGCTCTTTAGCCGTCAACAATAATCAATTTACCTATGTCTAGGTTCGTTAGTTACTTTGATCTCTTCAATGTCATTTTAAGAACTAGCTTCTGATCTCTTCATTGTAATTACGATAAATTTTGTTTTTTATATGGTATCTTAGTACTCCTTAGGTAAATATAAAAATACAGAAATGCATTTAAGGTTTTCAAATCTGAAATGAATTTTCAAATGTTTAAAATCGTTTTTTTAATATTTAAAAACTCTTTTTAAACACTTGATAATATAAATAGATAGGGTCTCTAACATTTTAATATCTCAACAATATTCCTTTTCAATTTTTTTTTTGTTAATAAAGAATGTAGAGATTATTTGGAAGCCAATTTTTTTTTTTTTTTAAAAAAGCCACAGTCTATTTTTCTAAAAATAAGAAACTGTTCTTAAATATAAAAAGGAAAGTATTGTCATACTAAGGGCTTGGCCACCACTAAGCTTTTGGTATGTGTTTACCCTTTTTTATGAAAAGAAAATGTTTCTCTTCTCTTCTTTTCTCTCCTTATACCATTCAAAAATTTAGTGGTGAGGATGAAATTTCCTACTGTTCAATATTATTTAAAAAAAAGAAGAAAATTATTATTGTAAGAGGGAGTTTATTAAACTATCTCAGAAAATAGAATAATAATAATAATAATAATAAAAACAAGACTGTACTTTGTTATTTTCATATGCTTTTTCTTTATTGTTTCTTAAATCAACTGTTCATACACAACCCATGAGCAAATTTTATACGTACAATAATATTCCTGAATTGGATATGTTTAATAAAAGTAGAATTAAAATGAAGATACACAATAAAAATTAATCAAAAGCAATTTAATCATAGGGCCAAATGCACATGATCTGATCCCAACCCAAGGGAAGGAACCTCCCAATAAGACAATATATAAATCAATTACTTTTTAGTTGGAAGCTTTGTATAAATTCCTTTGCAGCCTATAATATGCAGTGGATGCTATTTTGCTGACACCTAGCTGCCAACCAAACCTTTTCCTTTCATTAATGGCTGCCACACAGAGCTCCAATCCTTCATCTCAGCCTCCAAATCCTCTGAATTCCAACACCAATAATCAAGAGATCAACCATGGTAGAAGAAGGTTTCTTGGAGTGAGACAACGCCCTTCAGGAAGATGGGTTGCAGAGATCAAAGTCTCCTCACAGAAACTTAGGCTATGGCTTGGCACTTTCAACAGAGCTGAAGATGCTGCCATGGCTTATGACAGAGCTGCAAGGCTTCTCAGAGGAAGATCCGCAAAAACAAACTTCCCATATGATCATCATCATGATCATGGCTTCTTCAATTCTTCCACCATTAATGAAGAACAAGCTCGCTCCTTGTTTGGACATAGTCCTAAACTCTGCCGTTTGCTTCAACATGCCATCATGAAGAACAGAAGCCGTTTGAGATCAACGGCTGATAATCAATATCAGCAGCCATCGAGAAATAATGGGGTTATTGATTCGGTTGTTGAAGATACTATTTTCTGTTCTTCAACGAATTTGGTTGAAAATAATAATAATGATAATAAAGGATGTGGGTGTGGATTCTCTTTTGGGGGTTCTAAAGTATATACTTCTGTGTTTGTAGCTCCTTCTTTTAGCTCTGATGTTGAGAAGTGAAGTTAGAAGGAGAGATGATGATGAATCTATGTAAGCTAAGCTTTGATTTAGTGTAGTTTTTTTTAGTTGGGAATCTGTTGTACTTCCATGTAGTTTCGTCCATGTAAAATTACAGTTCTCTCTTTCATGTCGCTACCATTGTGTTAGTGGAGAAGCTGAAAAAATAAAGCATCGACTTCCTCTATGTTATGAGTTTGTATGACATGGTTATGAAACTATTAGATGACACTGGGTTTATCTCAAAACCAATTAACAGAAAGAGAAGTAGTACATGTATCTTTTAAGATTATAAAATATCTTGATTTTTTCGATGTGGAATTCTCAATCGTTATAAGTGTCTGTCAAGCGAACCTAAGCATAGCACTGTGGATGTATAAGATATTAATTAAGTTGTTATTATTTCAAAAGTTGATGATTTGATCTCTATTATCACCTGAGTTGAACTCTAAGAAAAAGAATGTTTATTTTATTTTATTTCTTGAATTCAACATCAATATTGAATTAAGAGATATGGACATCTGACTTTCTGGTCATAAATATATGCTTAATCAATTTGAATTATATTTCGGTTGAAAGAAACCATTTTAAGCGATTATAATGACTCATTACTTTTTTTTTTTTATTATTATTATTATTGTGTGATTATAGTATAATTATAAAGTGTTTTTTTTTTACTTATTAAAAATGCATCTTTTTATTTATTTAAAAAAATCTAATAATCAACGGTGGTTTGAGAAATTCTAACCCACATTAAAAAAGACGGGGATTATTTTTATTATATATATATTCTGAAAATAGATTATACTCAAAGTGCTTCCAGAGAAAGTAATTAATCACTTTTCTTTTCAAATACATTTATTCCAGTGTACTTTTTATTATTATTATTATTAGAAAATTTTTTTACAAATAAAAGAAATGTCAAACTAGAAAATAGAAAAAAAAATACTAATAGACATTACAGACTTCTATCATTTCTATCACTAATAGATCCGATTGACTTCTACAAGCGTCTATCACAACTATCTAAAAATTTTACTATTTTATATAAATAGTTTCTTTTATTTTTCTATTTTTAAAAATTCTCCCTATTATTATTATTATTATTATATCTCTATATATTTATAAACTCACACTCACTAAGAATGCTTTTCGACTTTTGTACCATTATTATTTACTCCATAGTACATAGCATACTCTCGATTAACGAATTAAAGGGTGAAAGCAAAAAAGTGAAAAACAATTTTCTTTTAATAACAAGAGATAAGAAACAAGATAGAGTCAACTATAACGTGAGAGATTACATGAATGAAATTTTGATTATATGTTCGATTTGAAAATAGGGGTTTGTTTATAATATATGTTACACACTCAAATTTAAAACATTTAAAAAATAAAGCATGTTGCATGTTTTCTTTTAATTTAATAACTGTTAGGAAAAAGATTGAACCATCAACTTTTGAGATAGTAATTGATGTCTTATTCATTCAACTAGGTTAGAATTAATAAGGAACATTTTACAGTTTCTAGTTGTTGACTTTTTTTTTTTGTTCCATGTGTTTGCTCTATCCATATACTTGATTTAAAGGTGTAAGTACACCTATCAAAGTAATTTATATTCTTGAAATCTTTTTTTATAAAAAAAAAAAAAACTCTTTACAACTTTATGGTATTTGTCTACTTAAAAAAAATAAGGTGTTTTTGAGAATTTAAATATATTTCTTGGATTCACTTTATTATCAGAATATATATGAAAAAACCCTACAAAAATAAACTACTATTATGTTTGGTCTTAATTTTATAAAGTATTTAATTTTAACCTAGGGTTAAGATAATTCTATTCTATAAAGTTACTTTGTTTTTTAACTTGGTCTTTAAAGCTAAATAAAGATTATTTTATTCTCTCAAATTTCATAAAGTTTTAAAACTAATCTAAAATATCATGCATTAAATAATATAATCATAATATTTGTCTTAAGTTGCTGTTAATATGTTAATTTCACTCATTTTAAAGCTGTCAATATCACTTATGGTTTGGTTTGTGTTACTCTATTAAAAATATCAATAGTCCCTCAATAATTTTTTTTATGCCATAATATAAACCGTGTGTATTTATTAAGTTAATTTAATGCACTTAGCATATCCTTTTAATGTGATGCAAAAAGGGAACATTTTTAATATTCATATTTTTGTAGATAATATCATACTAATTAAAATAGGTAAAAGACAAAGTGATCTATGAAAGGCTAAAAAGTTAATGTGTCCAAGCATACCTTTGCCTATATCATCTTTTCCTAATTATTTAAATATAATATGTTTAATTTAAAGTCATAAAATTGTTAATTTTTTTTACTAAAATAAATGTAATGATATATATATATTTTGAAAGACAATAATATAAACCACAATAGAGTTTCAAACACACGTCTCCTCACACATACCAGAAAAGAACCAACTAGGATCGTCACACGGGTCAGGCAATGTGTCATATTCACCTCTTTCGAGCATCGGGTGAAAGACTCCACACGGACGGCCATAGACAAGGAGACAATCTTCTCCACCAAGCAACTCAGCTCAGACAAATCACAACACATACCAATAATAGTATTAACAAGCTCAAAGTTGTCAAAACAACCTTTTTAACCCTTATTAATATTTAATGATTAACCCATAGAATTTTAATTAACAACTAAAAAAAGCATGTCTACATGGGCTATGCTTTCAAAATAAAATAAATCCAAATTTTCGTACTTTAATATATATATATATATATATATATATATATATATATATATATATATATATATATATATAATTTTTTAAATTTTTTTTTAATATTAATATTACTGGTTAGTTCAGATATGTAAACGTATCTAAACCTCATAGTATAATAATGCAAAGTTATTTGTTAGAGTAGAAGTAACACAAACTACTCTAGAAGTTTCTTGAATTATCTACATAAATAGCTTAAGTGTAAATACTAGACACATCTCTAGTTTCATCTAGAAGATTGTAAATAAATATCTCACAGAAAAGATCTAAAAACATCTTAGCGTTTCTTTAGACTCCAAAGAAAGAATTCCTTTAGATAAGGATAATCTCATAGAAATATCTAGAAGAGTTTAGATCTTAGAAAATCTTGTTACTTGAGCTCATCTCACGTATATGAATCTCACACCTATAAATAGGAGATATGTCTCCATTTGTAAGTTAAGCAATCAAGTAAAAAGAAAGAAAAGCAAGAGAGTTAGACAAAATTAGAGTGAAGAAAAGCGTGTGGGTGAGTTTCGAGAGAGTGAAAAAGGCTTCTCTTGTCTATCTTTGTACTTTCTTAGTAAAAGTATCTTCCAAAGAGATTGACTCTTTTTAATTTGTGTCAATTTATTCAACAATTATTAATACTTTCAGCAAGTGAACTATACTCAAGAATTTTAAAATTTTATTGTTTTCAATATTATACTAGTTATTCACGATCGATTATAACTTTTATTATATATATATATATATATATAAACTCATAAATTAGACGTATAATATAATTCAACCAAACTTTGTAAATAGGAATTCAAAATATCCAAGCACAAACAACAAATCAGAAGATTAATGTTCCATATGATAACCACTTGTGTGCTGGTTTTTAGTTTTTGAAAATTAAAGTTATAAATACTACTTTCATATACTGATTTCTTTGTTTTGTATCTACATTTTAGAAGTGTTTTGAAAACCAAAAATAGTTTATTGTTATTATTATTATTATTATTATAGAATTTAGCTAACAACAATTCAAGTGTTTAAACGGAGCCTGAATTACAAGTTTAGTTTATATACTTAGAGATGTTTGTTAATTTGTTTCTTAAACTTTCAAGAGTGTCTAATATGTCTATGAGCTTTCAATTTTGTGTCCAATAGATTCTTAAACTATAAAAGGTACTTAAACGTCCTTAAATTTTCAATCTTATGTCCAATAAATCCCTTGAATTTTCAAGAATCACTAGAATACAAGATTAAATTATATTTAAAGATCAATTAATTTTAAAAAATTTGAGATATATTAAAAACATAAAAGTAAATGTTTAGAAATCTAATTTTAGAAACAAATTAAATACAAAATTGTAAGTTTAAAACTTAATTAAAAACATTGCAAACTTCAACAACAACTGAAAGTTAAACTTCAAATCAAAATTATGACATAAATGATAAATCTAGGAATACAAGGAATTGAAAAGTGAATTAAGACAAAAATTGTCCTATAATGCTCATGAAAGTAGACATAATTTTGGACAGAAAACACCCAAAAAAAAGTGAGATCTATTTTCATAATGGCTGAACATAATTGGAAATCTGATGGCATAGTGGTCATTTTTTTTATCTTTTTATTGCATTTGATTTATGACTACCTCAATATCACACATCACTTTATTTATTTATTTTTTTTAAAAAAAGAAAAAATCACACATCACTTGTCACCATCCACCGACGTCGTTTTCATTATCTCATCAATTATTGGTCTTTCACATTATAAATTAGTGGGGGAAATAAATAAATAAATATATATATATATATATATATATATATATATATATATATATATATATATATATATAATTCAAGTTTTTGAAGCTTTGTTGTTCACATCAATTTTGACAATTTTTTTTTTTTTTTTGGTATTTTGTGGCTGGTTTGGCCTTATAAGGCCAAAACGGTGAGCATTGATGATGTCAAGGAATTAAGTTCTGTTTGGTTGTAAAGACAATAAATAAAATACAAAAATTATTAGTAAAATATATTATTCTGGGTTAGTTAATAAAATAATTCAAGTAGTCATTGATTTTATTGTATGCAAATTTCTTGTCTTCTTCTTGCTCTTTTGGCATAGTGGTTGGCCAAGTGTATATTTCAAATGAATGAGAAGTGGAAAATTATGAATAAAATCACATTAAATAGTTCTCTTAATTACTTTTAACACATTATTAATTAATTATATAGGTCAAATTAACCCTTGAACTACTAACAATCTATAACCTATAAATTAAATAAAATTACCTTTTCACTCCACATTTTGAAAAATACGTGCATTTAGTTCATGAGTTTTGAAAATGGATTAAAAAGTTTTTAAGAATAGGTGCCATAAGTTTTCAAAAGTTTTCAAAATGTAATTGTTTTTTGCCCCTGAATTTTTAAAATTAGGTTTAAAATTCATGGTAGTAATTTTCATAAAATGTTTTAATTAATTATATGATATTTAAAATTAAAAAAATAAATTTAGAGAGATGAGATCATTTTTAAAAAACTATCTTAAACCTATTTAAAAAACCTAAAAGATTAAGAAGATATATTTTGAAACTTAGGAACCACACACACCTCACTTATTCTTTAAAACTCGGGACAAAAAAAGTGATTTTTCCATAAATAAATCACCAACCCCGCAGAGTGCTTCCTCAGGGCTCGAACCTGCAATGCACCAACTCCTCATTGTTGGACCGAATGTATCTCTTTTAGAGTTGATGCTCAATCTCCTGCAATGCACCAACTCCTCATTGTTGGATCGAATGTATCTTTTTTAGAGTTGATGCTCAATCTCTTACCTCATCATTGTTGAACTCGTAAAAAAAAGAACTACTTTTTATGAGATTTGACGAAAAATATTATATTTCTAAATTTTCATCCAAATGTTCAAATCTTTAGATGATTGTCTCCTGAGAATAATCGAGATATACATTAGCTAACCCAAACACACACACAGATCATTAAGATATTAAATGTGAAATAAAGAATGTGAGGTTCAAAAGATCAAATAGAAAAATCAGAATATACTGTTAATGAAATTTATGTAGTAAGATATCAGAACCTTCAACAGAATAATCAAGTCTGTATCATTTCATTTACAAACATCAGTTTTAATGAACGGAATCTGATACCTCCCCTGGCCTGGCAACTTGGCACTTCAGAACTGTTACTTTGAACACAACAATGAAGGTTGAATTGTTATTGCATGTCATCCATTAGAATCTTTCATTAAAGTTGGCCCCCCTTCCCTAAACTGAAATGTAACAATGAAAAAAAAAAAAAAAAAAAAAAAAAACCACCACTAATGAAGAAAATGACATTGCTTCTTCAAATGCCACCATAAAAGGTTAAAACAGCAAACAGAACAAGCCACAGATGCTCTGATTTTGGATATTTCAACATCAGAAGAAATGAAAAAGTTTCTTCACAGAAAGCATCAAAAACAAAGAATTACTGTTAATAGGAATCTTGCAGAGTAATTTCCATATCCATAATCAGTGAAAACTTATGAAAAAAAACCCATATAATGATCCAATCAAGTTATTTTCCATATCAAGACATTTTATGCTCAAATATATGATATATCAGTCATATAACAAACAATTCCCACAACCATGTTAAGAATTCTTGAACAATATCTCATATAAGACCAAATGGACAGAAAAAAGAAATGATCAAAGTCTACACAAAGCATCTGCATAAACACCTGTTTTCCTTTCTGTGCATACAAATATCCAATCAGCAAACTAAGAATGATTCTATCTAATCTAATCCAGAACATATAAGCCAGTAAAATGAGAGTCAGATAAGAGCAAATTTGAATTGAAAACCAAGCAGGGAAATTTGGTTAACAGCAGAAGATAAAAACTGAGTATCAGTTCAAGAACAAAGAGATAACATATATTAAACAAACACAACACCAAGGATATCAATCAACTGGAAGGATAAACAGGCAAAAAGGGTAATATCATCCAGTTAATATGAATATAGCATTCCACAAAATCCCTAGGAGCTCAGAATTTATGATCCCATCCCACAAAATAAATAGTAACTGAATAATATTATCTGATTGGTGGAAAGATTTAGAGATGCAACCAAACCAACCAAGCAATCACAAGTTAAACCATAACTTGCTAATAATCCTCTTTCTTATCCACATCCATGTATCTAGATTGAAGGAAAAAGAATATGAATAAGAACAGTTTCAAACAAAATCACACTACAATACAAATTTTCTTCAATTTTTTCTCAAAAGAGAAATTCCCATCTTCCACAAAGAAGCAGCAAAAGCAAAATGAGAAGAAAATTGTGATATGCCCTTGACCCCCTTGTCTAATTAATCAGACAGAAACACAAACGGGTCCCAGATGGTCAAAGAAACGAACTGCAATAGAGGATCACTTTTCCCAGTTGTACTAAAATTTTAATCGAACACCAAAAACAAAACAAAGAAAAACAAAAGGGAAAAAAAAAAGCTGGAGCGAGAGAGAGCGCTGGATGCAGAGGTTTATCGACCGGTTCGTGTTTTTGTGATACGAATCAGTACAAATCGCAAGAAGGGGTCGATGAACCGCTGCCTCCACTGACTCCACCTCCCATTGAAGAACGAAGAAAAACAAAAAAAAAAATACCCCAAAAAAAACAATAACGAACGAAATCAAGAATTGTAAAAAGTTTGGGCAGATCTAGAGGAAAACGAAAGGACGAATGAGAGAGAAGAGTGAGCCCCTTTGCATCAGCATCGCCATTGCCATCAATTTAAAGGTGGAGAGGGAGTTTGAGGAATGGAAGAAAGTGAGAGAGATGGATGGGGAAGGTAGTGAAGAATGTAAGGGAAATTGGGGGAGTTATAAAGAGGTTGAAGAAATGGAGTTGAGTGAGTGGTGCGATTTTTTCGTCATTTTCAGAGGAAAATTAAATCAACGGCTGAGAATGGCCGGAAAACGGGTCGCCGGAGCGAGGCGACGGCAGATTTGAAGGCCGTAAGTAACGGACAGTCCAATAATTCTGTAGCAGAGTACACCCGCTTTCGCTTTATGGCTAAAATCTAGATTCGGCTCTACCTTGTTCAATCCTAGCCCTTTAATTTTATATATATGGGAAATTTTTAAAAATAAAAAAATAAGAAAAATTATTGATATGACAAAAATTTTAGACAGTTGTGATAGACGTCGATAGAAATCTATCAGTAATAGAAATGATATAAGTTTATCACTACTAGATGAGGATAGAAGTTTATCTATATCTATAATTATTTTTTTACTATTTTTGTAAATAGGTTGACCTTTTTTCTATTTGTAAAAATTTCTCTATATATATATATATACACACACACATATATATTTTTTTTTGTTGTTTGTACGAGATTTCTAAAGAAATTTAATTCGTAGAATTTGAACTTTGTATTTGTATTAATTTCAATGTAGTATAGTGAGTACAATCTCTAATACATAATCTTTGATTCTTTCTCTTGAAAAGTAAACTTTGATTCTTAGGTTTGTTGATCTACTTAGATGATCGGTCTTTAGACTTGATGATCTTCTTGGATGATTGGCCTTTGGACTTGTTGATCTTCTTGGATGATCGACCTTTGGGCTTGTTGATCTTATTGGATGATCGGCCTTTTAGGCTTGATGATCTTCTTGGATGATCGACCTTTGGGCTTATTGAACTTCTTGGATGATCGACCTTTTAGGCCTGTTGATCTTCTTGATGATCGGCCTTTGGGCTTGTTGATCAGCTTGGATCTACCTCTAGCTTGTTTATCAGCTTGGATCGGCTTCCAACTTGTTCGTTAGCTTGGATCAACCTCTAGCTTGTTAATCAGCTTGGATTAGCTTCCGACTTGTTCGTTAGCTTGGGTCAGCCTCTAGCTTGTTGATCAACTTGGATCGGCTTCTGACTTGTTTATGACTTTAAGAGCTTTAGAGAGTCTTCTGATCTTCTGGAAGTCCTCTCAGTTTTAGTCTTTAAATCTTCAGGAGGGTAGAAGTTGATCTTGGGAGCAGCTTCAGCATTCTGTCTTCTCATCTTCAGGAAGTTGTAAATTTGAGATTGATTGGAGCTTCAATCTTCTGGAATTTAATGAAGTTTTAATCTTTCAAGTCTTCAAACTTCATAATGTTGTAATCTCGAGGTCGACCAGAGCTTCAAAGTCTTGAAATCTTCAGAGCTTCCATCTTCAAGTCTTCAGTACTTCGTTGCCAAATGCTTCCAACCTTCTTAAATGAAGGAGCATGACCTCTATTTATAGAGGATTTCCATGAGTTTTAGGTGGGCTTGGGCCCATTTGCTTGTGAGCTTGGGCTTGGGCCCAATATTTTCTTTGGCCCAAAATTTTACAATGGGCTTGAATTGTATTGGACTTTGGACCCGAATGATTTTAATTACTCGGCCTGATCCAATTTATAATTTTCACATTGGACTCGGACTTTCATTGTGATGACGTGGCGAAATTTTGTTCGCCGAAATTTCTCATTCAACATATATATTTTGCAATATTATAGATTTTATAAAAGTCATAAGAGTAAAAAATAATGCTTGAGATAGGATTATTATATTTAATGAATGTTATATTAATTATAATTTAATACTTAATCATTTTTAATTAATTAAGTTAAACTTGATAATTTTAATATTAATTAAATTATATAAAGAAAATATATTTTAATAAACAATATATTATATGGAAAGTGAAAGAAAATGAGATGAAAATGTAATATGTTAATAAAGAATATTAATAATTAATCACAATAAATAATTGACTGATTATATATAATCAATAATGACTATATGTTCATAATGAAAGATCAAATTAAAATTAATTTCAATAAATAATTGTTTGATTATAAAAAAAATAATAAGTAATCAATTATTATTATTATTGAAAAATAATTTTTTACTAATTAAGTTTAACTAATCTCTAGTTAGCAGTCTATTGTGGTATATCGCCGACAAACAGTGAATTTTTTCTATGTTTGTAAATATTTTGATTCATTTTTCTATATTTGAAAACAACTCAATAATTAATGCATTCATTTAATAAATTTTTGTCGTAAAAATAAATTAAGTAAATATTTTAATAAGTTATTATTGATTTATTAAAATAAATATTTGTATTAATTCTGTTAAATTAATATTAAGTAATTAATTAACTAACTATATATAAAATGAAAAACAAAACAAGAGGGGAAAGAGAAAACTCACACTATTGAAAAGAAAAATGAAACTATTGGTTTGGAAAAAGAGGATGTCTGAGAATAAGTTTATTCCCAGACAAAATGTTGAAAAACTGTGTGACAAACATGAGTTTTGGATGTCTATCTCAATTCACATCTAGTAAGCCCTCCAACCAAACGATTCCTTAAAAAGTATCTAAGGTTTCCTTAAAAAAAAGCATTCTACACATCTTAAATAAATAACATTGTCTAAAGTTTCATATTTTTTACCTGAATAGTCTAATGGACTATTATTTTAAATAAAAACATGACTCAATTTACTTTTTCAACCCTATTTATCATTTAGTTTTGGACTGTTGTCATGAATATTGTAATTTTTTAAAATAATGACAAAAATAGAATATTTGTGAAAATTTTCAATAATCCAGTCACTAGCGTGGCTGCTAGCGTACAGAACAACTCAAAATGCAAGGATTTTGAAAGCACGACAAAAGAAACAATATTTAGCTAATAGGATTCAATTCAATATTATAATTATAACAAGTTTCTAACCAACCATATTAACATTAAAAAAAAATCAAGAATTATAATAATTCTTTTTTGCTTTCATAGTTTTGAGTAATTCTAAAATTAAATTCATGAATAAATGGCTTCGATTCAAAATCAGTTTAAATTTTTGTAAATATTACATTTGAAATAACAACCTATACTTTATTATCTCCTCCTATTAAAATGAAATTGTGAAGACAAAAAGAAATGGCTTTGTAGGAGACAAAATAATCAAACATAAATAAATGTTTGAAGCACATGGCTTCACAACCCTATCATTTGCCACTCCATGTGAGAAAGAGAAGAATCGAGAAAATAATACAAGTCTTATGTTATTGAAATTATGCTCATCAGAAATACATTAATAAATTGATATCATACTAAAATTGGTATATCAAATCAAATATGCTGGTAAAAAAAATAATATAGAAATGAAAATTTTAAAAAGAATTGATAGTTATATATATCTACATAACGATGTGAATTTCATGATCAAGCACATTTGACATAACAATACTACTGTAGAGTGAAGTTCTAGAGTTTCACGGGGTGATTCATAACTTTAAAATCTAATACTATATATAGCCACGATCATCAAATTTTAAAGACTAGATTTACCATCTAACCTTTTTAAATAGAGCCTAAATATGGTCGTTATCATTTATTGTTCAAAATGAATGAAATAATTAAATTGATAATCCAGTTAGGTGCAATCGAGTTTTATAGTTAAAAATCTAAAATCGTAAACCCTAGCTAAGATTATAACCTCCAAATATTTGACTTGAAAACAAGATATATCTTTATTAGCCTAATCCAACTCATACACACCGGTACAAAAATAAGGTATTTGAAGTACAAAAGAGGAAGAGAAGTTCCAAGAAAAGGGAAAAAAAAGTATTTTTTTTTCTTTTTTTTTTTTTTTTATAAATAAAAGGGAAAAAGTTTATAATAGCCAAAAAGAGTCGATGGATAAAAAGATTTAAAATTAAAAAAATTCCTTAGAGACAATCATAAAGCTTTGCTGTGTACCAAAAATAAGGCCCCACCGACCCACACGCTTTTTCTAATTTTAAGACATACAAATCCCACATCGCCACCGCCAATCTCCTCCTCCAGATTCAAATAACCACCTCAATTTTTCGTTCTTCTTTTTCCTCTTCCGCCGCCGTCTCCGTCGCCGGCACCGTATTCAATTTCTCTCTGTGTCTATCAATCAATCGCATTGTTTCGGCATTTGTGAAATCCGATATGGCTGCACTCGCAGTTGAGCAGCTTAATCAATTACGCGACATTTTTGCACGATTCGACATGGATTCCGACGGAAGCCTCACAATTCTTGAATTAGCGGCATTGCTTCGATCTCTCGGTCTGAAGCCCTCCGGCGATCAAATCCACGTTCTTCTTGCTAATATGGATTCAAACGGTAATGGATCTGTAGAATTCGACGAATTGGTGACAGCGATTATGCCGGATTTCAACGAGGAGGTAATGGTAAATCAGACGCAGCTTCTGGAGGTTTTCCGTTCGTTCGATCGAGATGGAAATGGATATATAACAGCGGCGGAGCTGGCGGGATCGATGGCGAAGATGGGACAGCCATTGACGTACAGAGAGTTAACAGAGATGATGAAGGAAGCAGATACGGATGGCGATGGTGTTATTAGCTTCAATGAATTTGCATCTGTAATGGCTAAATCTGCGGCTGATTTTCTAGGGCTTGCAATCTCTTGACTGAGTAGGTCAGAATCGTTTCTTCTCTTTAATCTGAAACTGTAATATAATTATCAAAAGTTTTCCCCACTCTGATCTAATCAACAAACACCGCCGCCCCGCCATCATCTTAGAATCTTCCTTTAACTTAGCGTTTAATCATCCAAACAAACTTCTGCACTTCACCGGAATCTCCATCCATTTCACCATCTCATCTCTCTTTTCATCTTCAACAAATTATAATTTTTTTTATGAATTTTCAAAAAAAAAAAAAAAAAACTATTTCCCCAAAATAAAATAAAAATAGGTAATTTTTTTTTTTTTGCTATATTTTATAAATAGTTTGACATTTTTTCTATCAATAAAAATTTTCTAAATATTTACAAATATAGCAAAATTTTACGATAGACTATTATATATATGCAGTCTATCATGTATAGATAATGAAATTTTGAAATATTTTGATTCATTTTTTTATATTTAAAAATAATTCATTCATAAAAATTGTTGAAATTAAAAATTTAAGACTTTTTTTTTCTTTTTTTCAAAGGATTATAATTTGACTTTTGATTTTTTTTTTTTTTTTTTTTTTTTTTTGGTTTTGTATTTGTTCACATTATGTAGACTTGGATTTAGTTAATATGAACTTCATATAACTTATGAACTATCAAATCAAACTACACTTCTTTCATCTCTCTTATTGGCTGAAAAGAGTCATATCCTTGGTGCAAATTTTCAATACAGGGACCCACTTTAAGAGTGAGGACAATTGTGTTTTGATTCTCAAAATTAAATGATTTAATAATTAATATCTTATTTATACTATAAGATTACCAACATTTTAATCGATATAATATTAAAAATAGATGGATATATATATTTTCTACCTTAATAATCTAATTAAAATTAAACTAAAATTACTAACTTTATGAAAGAAAAAGTTCACACCTACCAAATTTTCACAAGGAATGTCCCCCAGACCCTTTTTTTCTAAAATTCCAGCCGTAAGATATCTAATGAAACAGTCACCGGAATTGAGATTTCATTCAAAGAGAAAGATATAATTTTAATTTTATTTTAAGAAAAAATTATTTGAGTCTCTTAACTTAAATGAAGTAGGCAAAAAATGTTGATAGGTATGTATTGTTATGATGTATTTTTATCGTTTTATTTATTTTTTTGTAAAAAAGATTTTTATTTTAGACTTATTTAATTAATGGGTTAATCCAAAATATATATATATATATATATATATATATATATATATATATATATATATATAATACTCTAATACATATACTAAGTATTTTTCTCAATTTAAATTATATACTTCAATATTGTTAATATTGAAGTATACTCAGCATTTCTAAAATATAAACATGGAATGAAACAAAAATCATAAATTTAGGAAATATAAACTTGGAACGAAACAACAATAATATATATTATATTATTAAATGTATCTTAAGACTATGGAATATAAACGTTGAATAAAATAAATATATAAAAATATATAAATATAAACTTACTTTGGTAAAATTAAGGAGAAAAACTGGAGAAGTAAAAAAAATAAAATAAAATAGCCCTAATCAATTAATCAGCAAAATGTTTTTATTTTAAAAAAATATAATGTTTTTCCTTTTATTGATATCTAGAATATAGCTATATTTTTTCAATATAGTCCAAATGTATTTCCCTTTAATCAATTTTCGAATTTTTTGTAATCACACAAACATTACAATGGACAAGATAGTAATTATCAAAATGGCTTGAGCTCCAACTATTTTGGCTAGTGATAGAGTTTTGATATTTTTTAAGATTTTAGACATTTTCTAAAATATCGATTCCAAATAGCCTATTATTGTAGTTATTCTTTTTCATAAGGTAGCCTTTAAAAAATTGGAATATTATTATAAATAGAAAAAATATCAAATTATTTATCAATATAGAAAAATTTCACTATCTAGCAGATCGCGATAGACTTCTATCGCTGATAAACAGTGAAATTTTTCTATATTTGAAAATAACTCTAAAAAACTATATAGACAATGACACAATGTAGAGCTAATTTCAAATGTAATTTGGATTGGTTTTTTTTTTTTTTAATTACATTCTTAAACCACCAACATAACATTGTTCAGATTTTTTTTTTTTTTTTTTTTTTTTTTTGAAAATGACTTAACATTGTTCAATTAGTTAACCACCAAACAACTATTTAATAATTTATAAAAATACATTCTTTAAATCACTCTATTAAAAGAGCACGAGTTAGGCAAATATGGAACATAATTGGAAGGATCGTTTATTGCAACTTTTGACCCTCCATTGATGAAAAAGAGTATAAATTTAAGTAGAGAAAATCAACTTATACCCTTAAATTTTGGTGGTTGAATATCATATAAATTCTAAACTAATAGTTGTATCAAATATAAAGCCTAAATTTTGTAATCATTTATAACTATTTTCATTCTATAAATTTTTTTTTTTCTAAAATCCTATCCTAGTAACAAAAAAAATACTACAAATGTCTTCCTAATTAAGTAGAGAAAAATAGAAAAATATAGAAGATATAAAATCACTATTATAGATTTGATTCCAACATTTCTTTCTAATATGACGATAACATTTAAAGAAGAGCTCGAGTTTCTTTCCCCCATAGCTCTTCTTGGAAGCTCCCCAAATTACTCATTCCATTTGGAACCAACAACAGAGAGAAGTTTTGGGAAAGCCACTAAAAACCATCTCTAATAACACACAAAAAAAAAAAAAAAAAAAAAAAAAAAACCAATGTTTTTTTAAAAAAATTAGTGTGTATTTTGGTCCTTTGGAAAACAACACTTCAATCTCCAAAGTTCCACCGTTTGATTGATTAACAAATTTTAAATTTTAAAGTAAGTGGGCAATGTTTATTAGTTTTTTTTTTTTTTTATGAGGTGGATTTTTTTTTCTTTTTTGTTTTTTTTCTTCTCTTTCCCATTCTCCTCTCCCTTCTCCTTTTTCTCTCCACTCCATCCCGTCTGAAACCTAGCTATTCAGTTACTAGGAGAAAAAAGCTTTTAATCTCAATCTCACTTGGCTTACAAAGGACAGCGCTCCACCAACATTCTCACAATTGTAGGATTTTTCCCAAACAGTCCACCAAGAAATGCCCGGAGTCAGCGACTTCCATCAGCGGCGGATTGGGCGGCGAGAGAAGAGCACTGGAAAATCGCTTTGGGCAAAACTTCGGATAAACTAATTCTATTAATGGCAAAAGACGAATTCGAAGCAATCGGAGGATCAACAGATCCAGTCATAGAATTAATCGAGAATCTATCTAAGGTCCAATGGAAGTCTCCTCAGAAGCCATGACAAAATAAAAAAAATAAGATAAAGAAGAAGAAGAAGAAGAGCGAAATTGGAATGAAAAACTAATCGGAAATATATATATATATATTTTTACAAATTCAAGTAACAAGGAAAAGAGATGAAGTAATTCTCAAAGCTTTAAAGCTGAAATTTCCATGGCAGAATTGGTGAAAAAACAACTCAAAATCTATTATCATAATATGAAATTTGAACTCAATGAAATCTGAAGTGAAGAAGGGGAGAGAGAAAGGAAAAGGGGAGGGGAGAATGGGAAAGAAAACAGTAAAAATTAAATATTAATCCGCCTCGTAACAAAAGAAAAATTATTATAAATAAAAAAAATATCAAACTATTTACAAATATAGAAAAATTTAGATTTCTATATATATAAATAATTTAGTTTATTTTTCTATATTTAAAAATAATCTCATAAAAAAGTAATATAAAATTAATAAAATTTGTCAAATCAATCACAATTCCGTTAGTCAACTAACGGTTAAATAAATCCAAGGACCATTTAAAAACATTTTTCAAATTAGATACTAAAGTGTTCCTTTTGAAAATTCAAGGACCAAATAGACATTAATTTCAAACTTCATGGACCAAAAGTGCATTTTTACTTTTTTTTTTTTTTTATTTTTTATTATTATTATTGTTATATTATTTTGGTTTTTCTTGCCATGGACGAATTCTTTAGAAAGTCGCAAGAAGCAGAAAATTTTCATTTTTTAGCCCCCTCCCTTAAAAAAACAATACAACAGATGAACAGTACTGAAAACAACATTCACGTACAGCCATCAGTGATGACTTCTTCATACTAGCTAATCTTACTAGTTATAAATCGCTACAAAACACGCTTAAATGCTTATAGACCTTACAATTTAAGGTGTTGGAGACCCAATCATTCATTTGAGCTTCAGCCGATCCCGAACTGTTCTTGTAGATTCCAGAAAGAACCTACAAAATTTTAATACTTTTGATCAAGCACCGAAGCCCTCAATCACAATTATTAGTAGTAGTACATTCTAAGGATTTCATTTCTTCACAAAATAGAATAGGATCCTAGTTTTCCAAATTGATCTATAGAAGAACCAATGAAGAGTGTTACATCACACTCCGTGTCAAGGTTCTCCAAACATATTTGTAACTAAACAAAAACCAACATAAAAAGAGGTATATCTCGTCTAATAACATTATGAACATGATCCTTACACAATTTAACACTGACCCAGAAGAATCCAAGAACAGAGCAAAGTATGAGCTTCACATGTTCAAATGATTGCAAATGACTCCGTCAAGAAACCTTGATAGTTTGACATTTTGTACATCACCTAACTGGAAACAGCCTCTTAAGTTAGTATCTGGGAGATGGGAGTAGTGTGTAAAGGGAAATGAATCCACCAAACTGTTACCTTCTCAGAGATGCATTCAAGAAGTTGTTAAAGCACATACTCGTTTGTATGGCAAGAAATTTGAATCCATAGAGACCTTGAAGTTTAGAGAGAAGAATTTAGCATTCCTCAACGAATAAACTGCATGATTATCTGCGAGTGAGTACTAAGAAATCTGGATCTTCTGATGCAGTGATGCTATAATTGGATTTCATTCGTTGGACGTTGCTATTTGGAAATCTGATGTTTCATAGTGGGTCGTTTGAACTTACGAAGTAAAACCAAGGTAATACAGCCCCATTTTCAATCTCTCCGTCTATGTTTCTCTCTCTCGGATGCTGTACGATCTTTTCCAGAGCGATGATCTCTGGGGGAAGAATCTCTATGTCTGTGCTTGTGATGTTTTGAGTGTTTTCTCCGGCTCTTCTTTTCTTGAGAAGATCCTTTCTTTCTATCTCGTGATCTAGAGTGCTCTTTCGTACGATAATCACTTGATGCACTATCCTCTGAGTCGCTACTTTTATACCTGCGCCTCCTTGAACGTTTTCTTCTCTTTTCATCTTCCGATGATGAGCTGTTGCTACAATCACGATGAATGTCGTCAACTCGCCTGTTGTAAACCTTCCTATCCCCCTTGTCCTTAAACATCTTTTCTTCATAAACTTTACCCAAAGTTTTCTTGGAAGAACTGGTCTCCATAATTTTACCACCACTTCCAGCCGAGTTATGATTGAGTTCATTGTCTTCTTTTCTGCCATTTAGATCAAGTTCCGTGGTGCCTGTCATTCGATGCTCTGATAGAATCCCAGTGGTAGATGGGGTGGGATAAGGCTTATCTTCAACTGAAAGGATATTGGTCTTTTGTTCACCTACAGGTACAGCTTCTGTCTGAGGAGCTGCAGTTTGGCCTTTCTTTGATGGAGGCAGATCTGGAGGAACTTCCAAGCCCAGTTCTTTACCCAAAGATTCCAGAAAGTCACCCGCAATTAAACGGTTTAGTGTTGTATTAGCCACTTCAACTTTCTTTTTAGGATCCTCGGCTTGCTTGAGAGTTGATGTACCCTCTTCATCTTCTGACTCATCAGAGAAAATAGCCTGTAAACAATTTATAGAACCAAGTATGTCAGAGAGAGGGTCATGATCCATGTCAGATCAACAGTAGAAGTATGCAACAACGAATTTAAGATTCAGGCAATCCATGAGTTAAAACAGCCATGCAGACAAAAAATTGATAACGAGTACAAGCACACAAGTAGATCCAATTCACAAAGTATGACTGGAAGAGCACAAGTGGTAGGGAAAAAAGCCATTGTTTCTTGATCAAAATAGTCCAAACAAACCCTGAGAAATAGTATAAGCTAAAAACAACTGAAGCATGAAAGATAGCATGGATATAGCTGATAGCAACAGATAGAGAGAGTTCCAGATATCCTCATAAATTCGGAAGATGTCATTTTCCAAAGAGAGCAGAGGTGAAAACATTTCCTGTATATTAATATTTAATTTGCATAGAAAACTAAAACACTCCCCAGGACAAAGAACGACGCTAAGCACAACAGTCTTGTGCTCATAAGTCATAACTTCGGGGTGAGTGATAAAGATGAAAGCTGATATGAAGAAGGAAAAAAGATTGAACATCACACACAACCAGAAAGGTCTTATATATGATATCAAGAAGGGAGAAATAAAACTGGCTCGATAGAGAGAGGGATGGAGAGTATGAATGCAGGATGAAAGGGCACAAATCGTAACATTTTTCTGTTCTTATTTATCTATCATTCAGAGCAGTGTTTTCTTATTTATTTTTTATTCAAATCAGTGACAACATATGCCGCCGTAATGAAAAAAAAATGCCAAGCAATTTCCTTGCACCAGATTTATTTTCCCCTTATTACAAAAGACAAAGTTCGTTAAAGATGTGCCCGACCTTAACATTTACCTTGCAGTTCACCAGAGATGTGCTTTATGTGTACATCAGAGATGTGCTTTTCGTGTACATTATATACAGTAAGTGTTGATAGCAAAAGAAAAAATGGAGATTTCCTATCCATAAAAGACAGTAAGCCCATGCAAGGAAAATTCTACGTCAGAGAAAACAAAGAAGTACCTTATATAGATCAACAGGCCGATCAACACATTCAACTTCTACTTTTTCATTTACATTTTCAGATGCATCATCTTTGTCTTTTACTTCAGCATTCGATTGAGGTAATGAAGAAGGGGTTGATGTTAAAGCTTCTTCAATCTTTGTCGATTTGACAGAATTTGATGTGAAAATAAGTGTATCCAACTTGCTCCTCATCCTAGGAGCAGGTGGTAGCTGCAAAAGATTTATTCAACATTTGTATTAATTAAACAAAGAGATATGTAGAATCCACACCACACAGTGCCTATGATGATACAAACAACTACCCTTTACATACTTGTGTGTCATTTGCCAAAATCAGAAAATGTCTAAACAGGGAATAAAAAAGGACCAAGAAAAGGCAATTCAAGACCCAGCGAATGAATTTTGTAGTTGGAAAAAAGGACAGCATTAAAATCACAATCTGATATATTGACTCATTGACTGGAGCAACGGTCTTGCCCTATCCACCAAAAAACAAGAGAGATTATTTTGAAACAAAAATACCCTAAGCAACCGAGCAAGTGTTTAAGGCTGCTGCTGTTAATGCTTTCTAGAAAAAAGAAGAATGAGGACTTTCTAGACTCCAAATCATGCACATTTAGAAACAAAATAAGGTAAACCCAATACAGCACCTTCCCCATGTAGGGATCAATGAGATCAAACCGCTTGCACAGAATAGGAGCAGGACGCCACTGATATTCTTCTCGTTTTGGGAACATTTTCTCCATCATTAAACCTTCTAGCTTCGTATCTTTGGCTTCCTGTTGAAGTGTTGTCAGTTAACAATGAGGATCATAAATGCATAAGAAAGCACAACAGCACCTTGTACACACCTCTACACCACCAGAGGTAAACTGCATTCCTCCAGTGGCTAAAAAATCCACAAAGTGCTCGGCAGAGAGCTTAGCTTCTTTCAACCCTTTCCCTTTCTCAATTGCCTCTGCAGCAGCCTCAAAGTCCAAGCGTTCACGCGCACGAGCTGCTTCTGACATATCAATAGCTCCAACAGGGGCACTAGTGCGCAGGCCTCCTTGATACTTTTCCTTTAAAAAATGCTCAAATCTTTCTTGCTTAGCTGGATCATCCCTGAAAGGTTTGACAACCTCTGGCATCCCACCCTAGAATTCATCACATTCAAGAATTTATGAAAAATAAAGTAAAGTTAGTTCGTGTAGCCATAAACTAAATATAAATCAGTCAGAAACAAAGTAAAGAGACAGACAGTTACCGTAATTCTGATCTATTCACATGTAATCTTCTTTATATTCTGCTTTTTCAAAATTCATTATATTCTGGTATTTTTTGTCATATTCACATGTAAGAATGGGAAAAAAATTAATAACCCCAAACTAATTTAAGGGTCAAACTGGTGTGGGCGCGTCTAGTGAAGATACGTGTTCGAATGGATGGTTATCCTAACTGAACTATCCAAATTCAAGTTTCACAGCAAGCAAACTAAGAATTATCTTTGTGCAAATAAGCATATTTTTCCTTACCTACATTTTGTGAACTGAATTGCATTCTTCATAATAAAACAGAAAACCTCACACAAAGATGCAAAAGCCAAGAATCTAGCAACCTGCCAAACCTTCTCATGGGACCTCTCAACCTCTCCAAAAATCCCATCGTTTCTCTCTAACCAAATATCCCACAAAATAAGGAGGGAAGGGAAAAAAAAAAAAAAAAAAAAAACAAGCCACAGGATCCTGCCTTTTATCTCAATTTATCTCAAAGAGGAGAGTTCAATCCCAGATATGTCTCTACTGCAAGCCAAAACAATACCAAATGAGCTCAAGCACTAGCTGTAAGGGTGTAAACCAACTAGCAACTCCATAATAAATGGTCGATGTCCTCCTTATGCCATCAACAAAGAATGCACCATTATAGGCACAACACAAAAGAAGACTCTCACTAGATAGGGTCCAGTGTGTTCACTCCCCCATACAAGACCTGACAGTTAAAGAATCTAACTTTCTTGGAAAATTTTAACTTCCAAAGAGAGGAAAAGGTAGAGGTCCCTGCGAATGAGAAGGGGAACACAAGAAATGGAAAAATGAACTACACAAGAAACCCTAAGAAAAATTGGGGGCCCAAGCCCTGACATCCCTTCTCCCACGACAAACAAATTGTTCAAAATTATACAAAAGAGGGCAACCATGTCCATCGTCAAGTGATTGGAAGAGGACGATGGAAGTCCAAAGAAATCGAAGAAAATGATTGAGAGGGATGGAGGCGACCAAGTGTTAGCTACTCACGGATGATGTAGGTTTAGTAAATGTATCTGAAAGATTGTATTGGACGTGCACGCCATCAGAAGTCGCAGGTGGATTTAACTCTTTAGAGCTTCTTGCCAAAGGCTTTTCACCAAGGATTTTTCCACGACTTTCAGCTGTCATCTTCTCCAAGCTTGGGGACAATTTATCATCAAATTGAGGCTTAGGTTGGTCCACACGCTTCATTTGCTCCTCCCATAGCTTCCTTGAATAATATTCATGGCCAATTCCTCCATTAAGAAAACTAAATAATGGATTTGACTTATTTTTTTCTCTAGAGAGATCCTCAAATAGTTTTCCACAGCGAGCAACCAAAGTCGCCACCCCTTCAATTAGAAGTTTCAGATTATTATCCTCAGGAGGAGGAACCTCGACAGGAGGGGTGTCAGCAAGCTTATAGCCACCATTGAGAGGCCCTGCAAATTTGTGCTGGGGTATGAAGTCCTTAGGTATTACAGGAGGATCAAACCTGAAAATAAATAGACAAATAAAGATCAAAAGGACGAAAATCTAATGCCCACAATGTTTTCATGTTTCAAAAAGATCATGTAGACTACTCAAATTGTTACATCCTCAAATTTACATATAACTAGTCCGACTAACAAAAGGAAATAAAAATCTGTCTTTTCTTTGCACCTCTCCAACTGGTAGTCAGATTTCGAGGCAACTCTAAATCCAAGCAAGACACCCTCAACTTTTTTTCCAATCAACTTTTGTTTGCCATCTGTGATCAATTTAGAAGGTGGCTCATCGTCTTCTTGTACGTATGTTTCCTCAAACTCATATCCTGCCAACAAAAAGCAATGAGGAAACTACAGAGCCATTGCAATAGTCATGTATATGCTAGATTATAATGATGAACTATCATATTTCCAACCGATACATCATATCAAAAACAAATATTCTTACCGGCATGATGGTAAGAACCTTAATAAAGTATAAAGGATGGTGCTTATCATCATATTCCGAGTAATATTCAGACTGTCGATAAGGTAGTATGCTATCTAATCTAGAGATGGCAATGGAGCAGGGCCAAGGTTGGGATGGAACATTCCTCAAATTGGGAATTGGGTCTGGTATACTGTTTTTAACTATTTTTTATATAAAAAAATGATCATTAACAAATACATAAAATATTTTTTTTTATTTAAAAACCTTTTAAGTTTTAATTACACCTTTACCTGAATAAAAGTTTTTTTTTTTTTATATCTGTGAGTGTTCAGGCCAGCTTACGCTCACCTTCACTAATTTCACAGGACAATCCACATGACCCTATAACATTTGGTTGTCATGAAAACTTGTAGGATATTAAATCAGAGGTAGGTGGCTACCATAGATTGAACCCATGACCTCTTAGCCCTTTATCAAGGTCATGTCCTCTATTTACCCCCAGGCCAATCCATGATGGTTACATGAATAATGAGTTTTTAGAACTATTTAATGTCTTCTATGAACAATTTAATTAGAAAACTATGTGTGTGCGTGCGCGCAGAGTTAGAAAACAAATTGGGGATGGGTCAAGTTAGCACGGGGGTGTATTCCTCGTCACCATCCCCATTTTTAATGAAAGGAAGGACCACCAAAAGGCTTAGAAGTAAAGCATTAATTAGAGGTGAAAGAAATAAATCAAAATTTAAAAAAGTAATAACAACAACAGTTGTTGAAATTAGCACGGTGCGATTAAAGCACTAATAACAAACTCATCCAAATAAGAAAGTAATCATCCATCCGTCTCCAATCTTATAAGAATGGGCCACCTCTTCTTACGAGAGTTAACCTAGTATGAAACCCAAAAACTCATTGAACTCCACAGTGATACTTTATAAAAGGACCGTACTGCATCACAATGAGGATATACCACAAAACTGTTCACATACTGACCAGAGGTATAAACATCCTCATCTTCAACATCAAGTTCTTCAAGTGCACCAATGCCAAAGCCAGAAGCAATCCTCTCAGCTGATTCATAGAAGTTAATGATTCAAAACCACTGAAAATTCGTATGCTAAAACTAAAATAAATATATATAAAAAAAATGAAAAATATAAAAGAAGAAGAAGCTCAGTTAAATGCAATCAGAGACTGAAGAAGGCATGCAACAAAATTAAAAGGCAATAAAAGCACTTGAACCAAAGACAATTGCTGAGGTACAGATCTTACTCCTAAAGCCAAAAAGATTATTCTTCGTGGAGAAAACTTTTTTGTATCTTTCCTGATTCCCAGCTGTGCGTGCTCTTTTCTTTTCTAGATTAAAAAAATAACCATAATAAATAAAATACAGAAAGTCAAAATAGAATTAATAGTCCAGAACTTATTTGATACGAGTTACAGAAGAAACTAAATACCCCTAAACTCCGGTGCATGCTTGTAAGGATCAAAACCTAAACCATGCAAATCCTGTTTTGGGTTGATCACATAAACCTGTTTCAAACAAAAGAAACAGCACCAAAACAAAAAAATTATCCTAAAACAATAAAGAATAATAATAAAAATAACGCCAAAGAGCCACTTGAAACACATTAACAAAATGCTGAGCAACTAGCAAAGAATCAACCCATAATCATGTTTTATGACCATTTTACAGTTAATCTGAAAAATAGAGTGCAAAAGAAGTCATCAGTATGGTTATTTTTCTTTTTTTAACTTCTTTATGGATTTTTGTTGAAGTATCCTATTCCTAAAAAATCTTCATTATTTTTCTTTGTTTGGATTGGATATCCTTTTCATCTTTTATTAGACAAAACACTGAAAAACTTTCCATTAGAACCACAAACCGCTAAATAACTAGAAAATATAAGCCCAAATAATTTTCTTACTGGTGTGCTTTGAGAAGACGAAATATCACCCTTGGCAGGTTGAGGAGAAACAATATCATCATCCTCCTGAAATGGTTCAGAATTGGGGATTTCCGATTTGGCATCACCCGTTGAAAATGCTAGAAATGCTTTTCGCGCATCTCTTCGAGCATCTGTAGTGAACAAGTTGTGGTAGTTAGCTTGATAGGTAACTAAAAGTGGCTGATCATTTACTTTCTAGCCAGAGAGGAGAATCAACAGATAAGAACAAGTCATCAAAGCGAAGAAAATAAAACACCACCTCAAAAAATCCAAGTGAAACTACACAACTCTTTCCATCCACTTCCATGGCCTCATCTCAAATGTCAAGTTGGTGCATGAAGGAAAAATTAACCAAGCATGCAAGAGTCTTAATGTTCACCGCTGTACATTAACCAGGTATACACAAAATACCTAAGAAGTTAAAGCTTTTTAATGTGGTTGTTCTTTTATTTTAATTTATTTTATTTCATTTTCTGAGTGGATTAAATACTACCAAAAAAATTATAGAGAATGTTTCCCTCCCTGGCCTAGAGTTCCAATTGATCTGTTTTATGCCACAACAGTATCAAGACTCAAGTTCACCTTTTCTTCTAGTGTCCCTTCAGTATTAAAGTTAAACTATGGAATGGTTAGGGATGGATTGGATTTTTTGCTCTGAAGTGGTTGACCATGTGGAACATCTATTACAATAGCACAAACTAGAGGCTGGGCAGAGGAAGCCCAACCAATGCGAAAACACATTCGATTAGATATCTATCAGAAAACAGTGTGATATCCATAAACTGTTCAATGTCACAAAACCTATCAAAAGAACTTTCCTTGTCTTTTGAAGACTCTGTGATTTCCTTGCCTATAGTATAAGAAGCAAGCCAGAAATATTCTAAAAGACCTAATCTATGGATAATAGATCACTGTCATGGGGAGAATAAAAAAAAAAACCAAAATGGGAGTAAACAGAAAAACACATGTTCATGAAATAAAAGCTTCTGATAGAATGAGGAAAAATATACCATAAAAGGAATTAGCTCGTGAGTCCTTTATTGCACGTCCATGGCGCCATCCCATCTTTAATAGTAACTTCACACCTAATCAGTCAACTGGATGCTTTAATAAATAGGGACTTGATTTACAAAAACTTTTGAAGTCTCCTAAACTAACCTATGGATTCTGCAGCTGGAACAATTAATTCATCAGGAACAGGTCCAGGTATAGCAGACGGCCTGCAAAATATAAGTACTTCTGTTTAGTTTAACACTTGCAGGGGTGGGAGATCGAAGACGGTAACAAGTGCAAATATAAGACGAAGTTCATGATGCATAACAAATAAAAAGTAAACTTAGGCACGTGATGCCAACATACAAAACTTCGCACCTCCCACCAACATGCCATCTTTTTGACAAAATATGTAAGCACCTATCATGTGAGACAAATCTCTCTCTCTCTTGCACATAGTTTATCACACACAGAGGAGATGGAAAGAGAAACAATTTCCCCACAGATTGAAAATTTTGTATTCATCATGAAAAGGAGGTTAGGGCTTTGTTCTAAAGAAGAGGTGAGGAATTGAAGAAAGAGAGTTTATGTTTACGTAAGATCATAACATGTGCTACACATTTCAGAAAAAGAATGGATCGTTTTAACAGGAGGGTCCAATTGCAAATAATTCAAAGAACAAGGTCTCGTTGATAGATAAATACCTAAGAGTCTAACAGAGAGCACAAAAGATATATATACGTATTAAATTTCTGCTTTTTGGTCAAATGTATATAAAATTTCCAAGCCAATCTTCCATCATATAACTCAAAGATGGATACTCAAGCATATTGAACACTACTGGATAAGAATGATCACGAAAATATGTGAAACAACTATAATCTATTAACTGCCTCTAAGCAAATGTATCTTATGGCATAAATACAATAGTACATGCTTCTTCATCTTCTTTTAATCAAAGGCTCAGATTTGGGCAAAATAGAGAAGGGCACATTAGATGCCAAGATAACTCAAACAAAAAACTCGGGCACAGATCGAAAGAAGTTACAACTAATTGACAAAAAAAATTATGCAATTTAGAGTTAGAAATTAACAAACACAACAATAATAGACCCTCTTTCTTTAAAAAATAAAAACAAATAAAGTTAATAAACCATCTCACAGAATCTACTGTCTGTTTAGCACTTTGTGGAGTAAACTATCTCCCCACCTTTTTGTAATTATAGCCTTACTTCCCTTATTGCTCACTAGAAGAGCTTTCAGAACTACATATCGATAGGATCCTTTATTCTTTTGAAATCATTTAACCATATCAATGAAATGTTTATGTTTCCTATCAAAAAAATAAATAAATAAAAATGAAAAGAATGATAACAGACTTTCCTCAGACAATATATTTAAACTGATCAAAACATAACAGACTTTACTAGAACAATATATTTAAACATGATGAAAACAAAAATGCCAAATATCAGTGTAATTACAAGATATCAATTTTCACAAGGAAAGAACGAATCAGGCATCTTGGATGCAATGCCAGTAAATTGGTCATAATGAAATCGCTTCATCAACAAAACTCAGCCTTCCACTCCCTAAGCCAAACCGACCCCCAAAGAAAAGATAAATAAATAAGCCAAATGAAAGAAGAAACCACAGAACTGATCTTGAAAAAACAATTAGAGACTTTCTGTTTTCTAGTGCGTGGGAATTAACAACGTAAGTTAATAGTTAACCTCTGTTGTTGCTCCTTGTCAGCTTGTTTACGAGCAAGCTCTACTGCTGTGAACCCAAATGTATCAAACTGAGAAGATGTCCCCAGGCCTCCACCTTCCAATTCCTAAATGAAGGAACGAAGGGTTAACAACTTTGTTTAGATTCTTTTTGTCAATAATGTACGAATTCAGGAAACACACAAGATCATATACTAGAAGAAAATTATGAATATTTAAGATGTAGCCAAAAAGTGAAGAATGCCTATTTGATTAAGCAAAGAAGCATCATATACTTCAAATGTCAAAGATGCAGCATGAAGGGGACGGTGATGGATTTTCTTTTCAACAGACAAATGCAACTGTCCAAGTTGAAATCCTGAAGTGCCATACAAGTTCTTTTTATTTCATCCAAATCAGATGCTAAGTGATAGGATATTAGTTGTTTACTCAAAAAGTCCAAGCTTGAATGACTGACATGTATAGTTGATTCAAAATTCCAAGAGTAACCAGTTTTCTCAGGCCTATATTTGAGTCTATCTGGACTAGGAAAGTTGTTAAAATTGGACTCGTGCTGAACAGCATTCTCAAAACACTAATAGCCCTTGGGAAAACCCAACACAAATAGAGGGGAGGTGGCCCCATGGCCCCCGTCAATCTCGTTAGTACATTTAAACTTATTCCACCTAATGGTGAGAAAGAACATACAGCTTTTTCATCTTCGTCTAAGAAATTTAAAATGTTTTGCTGCTTGACTTCAGCTCGATTCTTTCGGGACGACGTAAATGACTGTGGAGTCCAACCTGCAAATATTTGAAAACTAATGAACAATTGTGTAATTAGATCATATTAAAATTTAGAAATGGAAAATATTAATTTGCGCACCTTCTTTTGAGCCCACTGTATTGTAATGGCCAGCAGAAAATCCTCCAGTGAATGCCCCATGAAATCTTCTACGCCCTTCCTCATCTCTAACCTAATGGTAATTACAAACAAGATCAATGAAATAATAAAACGATATACAACAGTGTCAAACACCATCGCTTTCCTTCAATTCAAAATTCAAACTCTTCCATAAGGCCGAATCCTACGCAAACAAAGGAGGAAGGACATTTCCAGACAGCTCTCCAATCCTTTTGGATAAAAATTACATGAGTTCAACTATATTATTTAGTCTCCACGAACTCAATATAGAATACCTCTTGTTTCCAGTGTGGGAGGCTTCGCATGGTACCCGAAGCGTCAGCCACAGATTTCTTTTTACGGCTGTTGATCTCTTCCTCCCGCTCAATTGGGGTTCCATAGAAAATGAAATCTTCTTCGTCCGATTCCATGAGTTTTCAACTTTCAAAACAAAAATTCAAGGAAGGCTAGCAGTATTGAAGAAAACAGATCCTTGTAAATGAAGTTTGGGGAAATTATTATGGATACATTGTTGTTGAGGAATTACAAACGATGCCTCTTCCCGCGAATTCCAGAAGAAGGTGATCGGAGCTGGGCTAGGGCGCGCTCGCCGGTGAGGTGATAAATTAACCGACTGGTGAAGTAGCCGCCTCAAAGTTCAATTATGATTGGGTGTTTCAAGTGAGGGTGACGGTACATTCTCCTACGAAGACATGAGCATAACGAGTGCGAGCTCTTTGTCCATATTTTTCCTTTGGGAAATTACCAAAAATGGGACTTTTGGGATAAATGAACCTGTGAAATATCTATGTTGCCCTTGCTAGAGAAAACCCTAAAACTTTGATTAATTATGCATTCCCTCCCTCCCTCTCGCGCGCAAGATCTAGCAACAGCACTCCATTGATCTTCCAACCACCCTTGGACGGCGGTGGAACAATCCGACGATGGCGGCAACAGAACAATAGGACGGGTTGGACAGCAGTTGCGACAGAGATCTGAACAGTCAAAGGCGGATCTATTAAGGGACAAGAGACACTTGCCCTCAAATCGTGACCTTCTAAATTTATGTATATTGTTTTTATTAAATTAAAAAAATAATTACATTTATATTAAGAATATTATTTTCGCTCAAAATACATATATTGGGAATTTGTTCTAGTGGTAGCGTTCGTGTGCCCCCTCCCCGCCTCCCGAAAAGACAATAGTATAATTTAATATCTAATATCACATTTAATTGTTAACATTTTTAAATATCTAAGAGATGTATTAGATGCAACATTGATATTTTAAAAATCTATTAAATACAAAAATAAAAAAATTCAGAGACCTATTAGATATTTTTTTAAAAGTTGAAGAATTATATATAAAGACAAAACTAGAAGTTTATGCACTAAACTTCTAACCTAATATACATTTGTGTCCCCTTCACCATAAATTCTGGACATGCCGCTGTCCATAGCGGCAGCGATGGAGATTTGGACAGCGACGACGACGCGTCTCCTTGACAATAAGCGTTTCGGTAACATGGACAACAACTTCTTGGTACTTTTTTACTCAAACTTCAACCATGTAAAGTAACTTAAACCTTTGTTAAGAAATTTGGGTTTCTTACTTTTCTTTTTGGAGATTATTCTTTTTTGTAGTATTTCTCTCGGGTATTTTTTATTTTTTATTTATTGAGTTTTCTAATTTGTATATTTATATTGGTAGTGGAAATGGAAGAGTAGGAGCTTGTTTGGTAGAGAATTCGAAAACATAAATGTGAAAACAAGAGATTCAATAAAAACAGCTGTATTTCATATTTTCATATGTGTTTGATAATAGATTCAAAAATTGGATTATAATTTAAATAATTGTTTAAATCGTGTTTGATACTATATTATAATAAATTATACAACTAGTTGTAGTTACTGACTAATATTTAGTTGATAATAAACTATTATTAATTTATTTATGAATATGATTTATGTTAAAATAATTATATAACTATTATTTTGAAATATTATATAATTTATACATAATAAATAAATAAATAAATATAGGAAAATTTTTACGGATAGAAAAAATGTCAAACTATTTACAAAAAATAGCAAAAAAAAACACTGATAGACATTGATAGACGAAATCAACATCTATCAGTGATAGACTGCTATCATTTCTATTACTAATAGACTTTTATCAGCATATATCACAACTATCTAAAAATTTTGCTATTTTGTATAAATAGTTTTCCTCATGTTTCTATTTTTAAAAACTCCCCATATATATATATATATATATATATATGTTTTTATTTTTATTTAATATAATTATGCACTTTGAAATTTTAAATTCAAAATCTAGATACAATGAAAACATAAAAATGTTGGTTTTTAGAATTTGCACTGTTTAGATCACATAATCCAAAAACAATTTTCAGCAACAAAATCTAAGTTGAACACAATTTTGCTGAACTCAATGAATCTGTAAACATAAAATAGAAACCATATCTTCTACTAAACAGGTCCTAATGTTTAGTTTGTTTTGCTTTTTGTGAATACTATAGGTTAATTTTATTTTGTAAATTCAACAATTGCTCCACATTTAGGTGTTCTTTTTTTTTTTTTTTATCTTTCAAATATCTCACCCAAACACAAAAATTTGTAACCACCTCTTCTAACTCATTGTGACACATTTATATGCATCTTTTAAGTTATTTAGGGTGGGTATAGAAGATATTAGGAAGGCTTTGAATATCTTTTTAGGTTATGTTTTTTTTAATCTTGCAACAACTTCCAAACCGTAACACTCAATTAAAACTCATTTTTATAGGTGTTTTAAGTGATTTAAGGTGGGTATGCACATGTTTTAGGTAGTCTTTTAGCTATATATATATATATATATATATATCAACAACTCCTAAATTTGAAACACTACATAACTTTTAAATTATAAAAACTAAAATATCCAACTTTCTTTAAAATTGTAGAAATCAAAGTTTTTAATATAATTTTTTTAATACATATTGTTTGGAATGAATTATTCAAAATTAAACTAGATATCATATTTCAATAACATCAATAATACATGAACACAAACATATAAACTAACACATGCATATGAACTCCTGAACTCTAGACATCATATCTCAACTAGGGGTGTTCACGGTTCGGTTCGGTTCGGTTTGAGGTCGAAACCGAATCGAACCGAATAAAATTGAGAATGTAATATATAGAACCGAACCGAACCGTTCGGTTTTGCGGTTTAGCCTCTTTTTATTATTATTATTATTATATTTTTTATAATTCAAGTGTTTCCTCTTTTTGTCTTGTCCATGCCAAGTGTTTTTTTTTTTTTGTTTACAACTTTTTCTAAGTATAATTTTAAATTCAATTGATCAATGATTCAATGTATTTAAATTAATTTTTGCATAAATATATTTTTGACAATCAATTTTGAAATTTCAAGACACAATATAAAAATATATTTAGAATAGTATTAATGTAATTATATTTAGTAACACTAATAGTTCAACAACAAGAGTCCAAGACAACAATAAACCTAAAAATTTCAAAGTCCAATCTTAAAATACTACACCCACAGGCCACAAACAACTAAAGTCCAATCTTAAAATTATTACAACCATAAACAACTAAAGTCTAATCTTAAAATTACTACCATAGTCCATAACATAAAAGTTTCAAAGTCCAGATGACCACATTCAAAATTTTAAGTTACATAAATTAGAACCAAACTTGTTCAAACCACCTTCTCCTTCTCGTTCATCTCCTTCTCATTCTTCTCCTTCTCCTTCTCCTTCTTCTCCTTCTCATTCTCGTTCTTCTCGTTGGTTTTTGCCTCTAAACCTAATTTGAAGTCTATAAAAAAATGATAAACGTCTTAACATAATAATTATATAAATAATATATTTGAAGTCTAAAAGGAATGTTTTAAAGATATATACCTTCTTCAACAATTACAATATCCTCCAAGTATCTTTGAAGATCAATGCTAATTGGTTTTGAACATAACTAATTTTGTGCACATACAAGTGCTTCAACTGTTGTTGGAGCTAGCGAGGAACGAAAAGGATCAATTACTCTCCCACTCGTACTGAATGCAGACTCAGAAGCAACTGTGGATACTGGAATTGTCAAAAGATCACGTGCAATTTTGCTAAGAACCTTATATCTAGAAGAATGTCCTTTCCACCAATCTAAGATATCAAAGTTCTCCTCACGTTTGATACGAGGCTTCAATAAGTAAATATCAACTTCTGTATCCATAGTTTGGGTATCATCTTCATCCATTTCTTCAAAATCAAAACGAAAAACCTCTGAAGCATTACTAGTAGTAGTAGATGTAGTCATAAAGCTATTATCATCCTCAATACAACCTGAACCTGAAGATTGACTCTTACTTGCACAATTCTTGGACATGTGAGATGATGAGCTTGTACGTGAAGTTGAACCATGATTAACAACTGACAAACTATATTCATTGAATAATTTTCTCAAAACATCCTCCACCTTATTTCCTACTTCTTTTGCCCCATCCATATCAAATAGCTGATTCAAACAATACATAAGAGATTTCATCTTATAACGAGGGTCCAAAATAAAAGCAACATACAAAAGGAAGTTATTTTTCTCACTTTTTCCCCAATACTTATCATACTTCTCTTGCATCTTCATTGCCATTTCACGCAAAAGCAAATTTTCAGGACCAGTGACACTAGAATATTTTTTTATGCAATTTTGAATGATGCTAATCTCATGGAAGACCGTATTAGAAGTAACATAAAGAGACCCTGAAAGCCTAATAGTTACTTCATAGAATACATACAAGAAATTTGGTAAATATTCTAGCAATTTTCCAATCTTGGGTGGTTGGTTTACTTTCCTCATTCATGTAGACTGTGTCATAGTCTTCTAACCTTTCAAATGCCTTTTCAAATTTTACAGCTGCATCAAGCATCAAATATGTAGAATTCCATCTAGTTTGAACATCAAGACACAACATACTCTTACTAGATATGTTCTCATCTTCAATACACTTCTTAAATTTAGCAAGTCTAGCAGGAGAAGACCTAACAAACCTCATAGCATTTCGAATTCGAATTAATGAATCATTCACATCTTTCAAGCCATCACAGACAATTAAATTCAATATATGTGCACAACATCTGACATGCAAGAACTCACCATTCAACACCAACCCATGTTTAAAACGCTTCTTTAGGTAAGCAATGGCGGTATCATTTGACGAAGCATTATCAATAGTTAATGTCAAAACTCGTTCAATACCCCACTCTTTCAAACATTTCTCAACCTCTTTTCCTATTGTCTCCCCTTTATGGTTCTCAATCTGAGAGAAACTAATAATTCTCTTATGTAGCTTCTAATTTCTATCAATAAAGTGTGCAGTCAAAACCATGTAATTAATATTTTGAATCGATGTCCAAGTATCAGTCGTAAGTGAGACTCTATATCCTTCATCCACAAAAATATCCCTCAATTGTTCTTTCAAGGTAGCATATATTACCAAAATATCCCTAGCAATTGTAGTTCGAGAAGGAATAACAAAATTTGGTTCTACCAACATCAATGTCTCTTCCACAAACCTCCTAAATCCCTCATTCTTCACAAATTTAAATGACAACTCATCAATTATGATCATCTCAGCAATTAGTCTTCGAGCATTCTCAATAGTAAACATCTTATAGTTAATTGATGCTGTATTACCACCTCCACCACTCCCTTTATTCTTAAACAACAACTTAGTTTGAGTTATATCTAACTTACTGTTTTTCATTTGATACGAATTTTTTTTACAGTAATTTTCAAGATGCATTCTCATAGTTGAATTTCTATTCCTTCTTGGATGACACGCATACACCATACCACAATAATTACATTTAGCATGTGGATCATCATCACTATATTCAGAGCATCTAGTAAAGTGATCCCATACCATAGATGTATTTTTCCTCTTTTTTCGAGCTTGTGGTTGGAGTGTTAGACTTGATGATGCCGATGGTGGATGCATCTCAACAACATCATCATTTTCGTTCACACTAGAACAGTTGTTGCTCGTACTCTTGCTATTACTGTTGATGCTCTTACTCGTCATGGTGTTGTGCTACTGCCTACAAAATATATAATAAATTTCAATGAAACTTTATCTTCAGAACTTTCAATGAAAATGAAAATGAAAGATTTTGTTACCTTGCCGACGATATCCGATCTGAGAAGTGAGAGATTGAGACAGATTAGAGATCGATCTAACGAAGTGAATGAGAGATTGAGAGAAATCAGGGCCAGATCTAGAGCGACGTCGAGTGTGGGCTGTCGTGGGTTGCTGGGCTCGTCGGATGGGCTAGAGCGACGTCGGATGGGCTGCCTGCTGGGTCTGGTCGCCGTCGACGATGTGGTGACTGTGAGGGGCTGGTTGCCGTCGACGATGTGGTGGCTGTGAGGGGCTAGTCGCCGTCGTAGTGCTGCTGGCCGTTCGTCGTCGACGTCTAAGAGTGAGATTGAAGGTGGTTGGCAGCTGCGACTGCGACTGCGAGGGTGAAGCCGTGAAGGTCGTCCGTCGTCGTCGTCGTCTGAGAGTGAGGGAGGGGAGGGTTGAGCCGTGCGAGGGATCTGGGAAAGTGGGAAGGATATTTTAACTTTTAACTTTTAAGTATTACCCTAAAGTAAAAAATAAAATATAGAATAAAAATTATAAATAATAACTATATATTATAAATAAAATAATAAATATATATATATATTTTTTAAAATAATCGATTCGGTTCGGTTTTGTTGCGGTTTAGGGTTTTGAAACCGAACCGAACCGCATAAAATTGGTTTAAAATTATATTAAACCGAATCGAACCGCACAATTCGGTTTCGGTTCGGTTTTGTAAACGGTTCGGTTTCAGCAGTTTGAATGCCCACCCTTAATCTCAACTCAGCGCTCTCAATCTTAAGGACATAATGGATATTTCACATCTCACTTGTCCCAATAGTCTTATTTTTAAAAAGTACTCCCAAAACTCTTTAAGCCTCTTAAAAATGTCCTATTTTTGGTAATTTTTTTTCTATCTCCCATTCTTTTTTTATTTTATTTACCTGGCACACGGGAGGAGAGTGAATAATAGTTTTTCAGCATATAATAAATAAACACGTTCAATTACAAAATTTTCCATGTAATTTTAAAAGTTTAATTTAGTCTTTGAATAAATATTTTATAAGTTTAATAAAATTTTTGTACATAGACTTTACGAGAAAGACTATTTATGAGAATCTTATTGAAGTGTTGTGACTAAATTTAAACTTTCCCTAAATTAAACGTTTAAATTTAGAATTTAACTAAATAAAATTTAGGATAAATATCAATTTATTTACCTAAATTTTGAGGTTGTATCAATTTAAACCCAAAACTAATAATTGTATTAATTTAAATCTTAAATTTTCATAGCGTGTCAATTTTTAAACCTCAAACTAATCATTTGTAGACCCTGAACTTTCATAAATGTATCAAGTCATAGAATTTCATAAGTGTATCAATTTAAACCCTCAATTATGTTTTATTTGGATACACTTATGAAATTTCAGGGTTTAAATTGATATATTTATGAAAGTTTAAGGTTTAAATTGATATACTTATAAAAGTTGAAGGTTTTAATTAATACCATTATTGATTTGGGGTCTAAATTGATATAATTATTAATTTAAAGTTTAATTGGATACAACCTCAATGTTTCAGGGTATAAATCGATATTTTCCCAACATTTTAAAACAAAAGATGGAGATAAAAAAAAGTTAAAAAAAAAAAAAAAACAAAGGCCCATTAAGTGCAAGGCCCAACAAACCAAGTGGGTGGGGGATTCCCCAATTTGACCAAAGAACCAATTCTCGAATGCCACGACGCACGACGATCTCTTTCAATGGGCGAAATATATCAAACATTTGGAACAAGTAAAAGACGACCCATCCTAAAAACAACTGGCTTTTTTTAAAAGAATAATAATAATAAAAAAATATATTTATATTATTTAATATCATAATTACAAATTACCAAACAAAAAAGAAAAAAAAGAAAAAGCATCCAAAGTTCCCACTTGCTCACGCGCCACTCCACCGCGTGATTATGCTACTCTCTTTTCAACCAATCAGCGCTAAAAGGGGCAAACCCCACGGGTCCCACGTGATCCAACTTATTCATTCGGTTGCACTTCATCCACGCGCATCGTTGGCGCGTGACCCACGCGCTGGTACCTTCTTTGCCCTAATCTCCTGCGAGCGAGATCTTACTCTCTTATCCTGAAGAACCACAATAACCTCTGATAAAAATGCATATATCAACAATGCCCTTCCTCCACCACACCACCACCTCGATCGCCTCCTTCGATTCCGATCTTCTTCAAATCGGTGGGATCGCCGTCGTCATTTTCCGGTTTCGCGTATTCGTTTTTTCCGTTGGCTTCTGGGTCGCCGTAAGTTCCGATCTCCTTTCCCTTTCTCTGTATCATTTCTTTTAATTTTTCTTTTCCAGAATTTGTTTATATTCTTTATTTCCGCCGTTGGGGTTCTTTTTCCTCTGATTTTATTTATTTATTTTTTGTGTGTTGTATGTATTGCAGTCTTGAAGGTTCGATATGGAGCCGATGGACATAGTTGGAAAGTCTAAAGAGGACGCTTCGCTTCCAAAGGGTACTTGTAATTTCTGCGGTGGTTTTTGGTGTTTTTGTGTGATTTTTTGGGGGGATTTTCCCCTATGGTATAATGAATTTGACGTGATGATTCATGGACTAATTTGGTCTTTCTTTTACCTTAGAACAATAATTTTAATTTTGGGTTTTTTTTTTTTGGGGGGGGGGGGGGTAATTTTTGAAAAGGAAGTGTTGAATCGTGGGTTGAAGTTGATGTCTGGAAAATCTATATTTTGTGACTTGAACGATTAATGGTACCGTTAGTTATCGTTTCCGCTGGAGAAAATGAACTTTGGTGCTTATTTCTTGTTTCTTGGATTTTGTTTGCTCGGTACGGCTGCATGGCTAGGAATTTTTGGTGGGAACTTGAAAGTAGATAATTGTCAAGAGGAGTTCATGGAAGGGCTTTGCTTGTTCTTCTTTTCAGTATTTTTCTGTGGGGTTAAGCGAGTGACTAGTTTGCTGTATGCTATAACTAAAGCTGGATGCCTGAGTCTCAGTTTATCAGTCCTTACTGGAATGTGTTCACTTTCTGTAAACATAGATAGATTTATTCTTCGGTATCATTCATGTTTTGCTTGCATCCCACTTCTGCTACACGAATTACCAGCCACCCAGTTCCAAAACTCATTTTAAGTATTCTATGTAAGATGGAAACGGTTCCATAAACAGTCGGTTTTTCTTTTGTACTGCAATTTCATCTTACTTCGAGCCTCTTCCCCTTTCTTCTTTTTCCTTTGCTGCCTTCGAGTCGGTTTTGGTTTGTTGTTCTTGTTCAGTTTTCAAGTTAGATGTCTTTCATAAGAAAGAGTAGCTTTTGTGGCATTTATGTTCTCAAATTTTAGAGTTCCTCTACACTCTGTCCTTTTTCATTCAGTTTCATTAGCTTACATGAATTGGTTCAAACTTTGATATGATGTAATTTGGTGACAATAATATGGCTCCCTTCCTTGTACAAACAAAGTAATTGAAGACCATTTAATTGCTTGAGCAACTGCTGAAGTTTGTTTTGTTTTGTTCTTTGGAATGTGGAGTATTCGAATCTCTAATCTTTGTTAGAGGTTATAATGCCTTCACCTGTTGAGCTACGGTGCGGTAGCAAGTGTTTTTATTTTGTAAACCATAATTTCATATTTCCCTGGTAGTTTGTTTTAGTAATTAACTATGTTTTTTTGTTTAATTTTTCTTTTTCAGCGACTATGACCAAAATTATCAAAGAGATGTTGCCCCCTGATGTACGGGTTGCAAGAGACGCCCAAGATCTTCTGATTGAGTGTTGTGTAGGTGAGAATATCTTGCTTTGCCATTTTCTTTGTATATTTTAACATTTTACGTGTTAGTACTTGGTGTTGGTTTCCAACTTTCCTGTACTACTGTTAGTGGCCGTTGGTGGTTCTATTATTTTTCCACAATAAGGGCCAGTAGTTGTCTTCAGACACTACTTTTTGTTGTACTATTTTATTGTTTACTTGATTTTTTGCTCCTATTGTTCCCCCACCACATGAGCTATTTAAAGTGGTGGCAGGTTTTTATGACTGACCAATTATCACTTCTTACTCAAGAATTGCACTCTTTATTTTGGTGTTCTTGCAGAGTTTATAAACCTTGTATCATCCGAGTCTAATGAAGTTTGTAGCAAAGAAGAAAAAAGAACAATTGCACCTGAGCACGTGCTCAAGGCTCTTGAGGTCTATGGACTATCCAAGTTTCCTTTACATTCTTAATAATGTAGACTTTTGTGTGTTTCTTGTTATTCTGCTTTAGGGTAATAGATGGTAGCATTATCTTGTTTACCATCCAGCTCCATGGATTCAAAATTTCCATTCCGTTCCAAGTTTAATTCAGTATTGCTTGATACAACTGTACAGCTAAAGTACCAAAGCATTAAGTAAATGAATGTTCTTCAGTGGAATAAGAATTTCATTGCCTCGACTATAACTTACCAACATGCTCCTTGTATGTTTGATTGATGCGCTGTTCATACCATTATGATCATGGAATCATTTTAATGCTCTGCTTTACTTTTTATTTTATGAGAAATCGAGCTTTCATTAAGAGAAACAAAAGAAATTCTTTTTTAAATTTAGCACTGCTCCTCACATCATTCTATCTAAATCTATAAATATTTTCAGCACATAATATATTTTAAATCTACTCTGTCTTCTTATATAGTTGACCTCAGCTTGGGTCAAGAATTAACCAGCTCTGACAGAAAATCTTAGTTTCCTCCTATTTCACAGTGATGGAGGAGAGATAAATCTCAATATATGTTAACAATGTCTTGTGGAGTTTGATAACCTCCGTTCTTGTGTTTGAAGAAGAGTGATTTGCAGCTTTTGCTTGGTTACTTTACATTATGCCTGCTTTTGGGCTTACACGTATGTTTATATATATGATCAGGTGCTTGGTTTTAGTGAATACATTGAGGAAGTTTATGCTGCGTATGAACAACACAGGCTCGAAACTATGGTAATACTTCAGTATATTTACTATTGTACCTGTTCAATGAATCAATTGAAGTGATTGATCATCTAGAAATTTGCTGTGGTCTAGATAATCAGTATCTATTTTAGTTTTGTTCCTTAAAGAGGGCTATTTTCCATCATTCTCAAACTAGGTCATAAATTTTAGTTCTGACTATACTCAAACATGAGTGTCTCTAGACATCTAGAAGCACTAACATTTTTCTTTTCTCTCTGTCGAGAAACTTCTGCAGCAAGACTCATTGAAAGGTGGGAAGTGGAGTAATGGAGCTGAGATGACCGAAGAAGAAGCTTTGGCTGAGCAGCAAAGAATGTTTGCCGAGGCACGTGCAAGAATGAATGGCAGTAGCACTGCACCGAAGCAACCGGAGCCTGAGCAAAGTTTAGAGAGCTAATTTTAGGATCTTTATTTTCTTCAACCATAGGCAAGATTCCTTGACCCCCTTCCATTTGTGCCTCAAATATGCCTTGTGCATATGTACAAAAAAGAAATGATTAACCTAGCTACTGGGCTCTGTGAAGATGCATTGTAATATATATCCATATTTGCGGATCCATGTTTAGTTAATACAAGTAGTGACTGTGTTTAAATCTCTCTCTCTCTCTCCCCCCCCCCCCCCCCCCCCCTCCTCTCTCTCTCCCCCCCAATATACTATCTCAAATGGTAGATATATTTCTCACCTTTCAGAAGCCGGCTTTGCCTTGGCCTTTTGGATTTACTGACACTGCAACTGCATGACTTTCTTAAACCTTCAATACTTAAATGACGGTTTTTTGTCTTTGGAGGAATCAGAAGATGGGTCTCGAGAGAGTGACTATTAGATATTTTTGTTGTATATGACATAATGTAGACTTTATGCTCAACAACGTAGGTTTATGCGTTTGCTCAGTGCCCCAACAAGCTTTGTGCGTCATTCTCTTACATGGATTTCGATTTGATTTTCGTTAGATTGTCTATTGTGAACAGCTACGGCTTATACTTAGGGTGGCTTTTGAAGCCATCGTTTAACTGTTTGTGATTCAAGTCAACCAAATGCCAATCTCACAAGTAAGTAACACAGACATTGTCTCTCTCTCTCTCTCTTTCTTTTTAATTTGAAGTCTCTCTCTCTTATGTCTCCCCGTATCAGTTGGTGGGTCAGTCTATGTTTCTTTTGTCAGGATTCTCTTGCAGCACATCAATGAACCTTGAAACTAAGGATTAAATGATGAGAGCCCCACATGGCAAATAAAAGGGGAGAAACCACATTCTCTCTATTATACACTCCTCTCATTCTCTCTCCTACCAACCAACCTTCTAAAGAATCTACCTTACTTCCTTCCCCCTTGTTTCTCAGCTGCGGACAGTAATGGCTCTGGAATCCTCCTCCAAAAGGCACTTCCATTGGACAAGGAAGGTTAGTAATGAAGATGAAGATGATTCCGCCTTCAAATCCTCAGAATCTGCCGCAGAAGATAAGCAGGAGAACTTCAAGTCCATTTCACAGGAGCCAGAGGAACAGCAGCAGGTTCGAGCACAATTGACCAGGAGGAAACTGCAACAGCTTGCCGTCTTTCGGTTCCGTTCGGTTCTCACCGCCCTCGGCCGCAACCGCAACCCACAGCTTGGTCTCCGTTCTCGAGTTGTCGGAACACTATTTGGTTCTCGCCGGGGGCATGTTCATTTTGCATTCCAGAGAGATCCCAATTCACAACCAGCTTTCTTGATTGAGCTTGCTACTCCAATCAGTGGTCTGGTTAAGGAAATGGCATCTGGATTGGTTCGAATTGCGCTGGAATGTGATAAAGAGAAAAATGAGAACAAGAAACCAGGAAGGAGACTGCTTGAAGAGCCTGTTTGGAGGACGTTTTGCAATGGGAAGAAATGTGGGTTTGCTTCAAGGAGAGAATGTGGACCTAAGGAGTTGAAGATCTTGAAGGCTGTGGAACCAATTTCAATGGGCGCTGGCGTTTTACCGGTAAACGAAGGCACCGAGGGCAGTGGCGGTTGCAGTGGGGAAGGAGAAGGTGGATCAGATGGTGAGATCATGTACATGAGGGCAAAGTTTGAGAGAATTGTAGGCTCAAGGGATTCTGAAGCTTTCTACATGATGAACCCAGACAGTAATGGAGCTCCTGAGCTCAGTATCTATTTGCTAAGAGTATAATTTCAGCAACCATGGAAGGATTGATCTGAGTCACTACTCAAGGTTCCTTCATTTCAGCAGCTGCATCTCAGCTAAAGTCCAACTCCATGTGTTGTTTTTTTTTCTTTTCTCTTTTTTGATGTGCTGTACTTTGTATTATTGCCAGTTTAGGATTTTCTTTCTTTTTGTTGGGTTTGGGGGGGATACATTACAAGATGATTATGGGTTGGGGAGATGAAGGTGTAAATGTATAGTTTCTGTTTAATTCATGATTAATTACAATTACCTTAAAAAAATTTCTTTGATTTTTCCAAGAATAGTACACATTTTTACTGGGTAAATCTTCATTTTGATCTCCTCAAAAGGTAGAAAAAAAAAAAAAAAATCTCCATCCTATAGGACCAACAGAGGCTGTGTTGTCTTGTCCAATCTATGACATCATAACATATGTAATGTTATTTGGGCATGTGATGTGATGATGTAGTCAAATTATTAAATGGTGTCACATTCAATTATGATTGTTTCTGTGTTCAAATTTTTAAGATTGCTTCTTCACCTTTCAAACTTTTTACTTTACCCATTTACCATCATCTTATGTTTGAAATGAGTTTGAACTTACAAACTAAAGTTAACAAGATCCTTGTTTTTTCACACAACACCCTTTATTTAGAAAAAGGAAACTCTCCATCTACATATTCACATAAGTTTCAAAGTAGATACTATTGTTTTAAACAGCAAAATGACCCAAAAGGGAAAAATATATCCAACTTGATTTTCTCCAAAAATATGTGGTTGCAAATAATACATAAAATTTTCAGGTATTAGCCAAATTTGGATCATCTTGTTTGTTAATAGCTATAATCATCATATGATTACAAGGATCCTCTCTCTCTCTCTCTCTACCTTGAAAGAACCCAATGATCAGAGTTCTTTGTATTTTACTTTACCTTTTCTTCTCCTTCCAACAGTATTCTTCTTTTTCTGTTTAGGACTACCCATCATCTTACCATCACCAACTTTATATATTTTGGTCTTAAAGTGAAGAGGATTCAATCATTACTTGGGCTCATAGTTGTCTCTAAAATGATCCCAAGAGAATTTTTTACAAGAGCCAAATCATGGAAGTCATAAAAAGCAATATTTATATATTTAAAAAAGTTCAAAATCCTCTTCCTGACAGCACAGCTGAGGCTTTTTTTTTTTTTTTTTTTTTTTTCTCAATTCTTGACTGCTTTTCTTCTTTTTTTCTCTTTCTTTCCCCACTTTGGAATTTGGTTCTTTTGAATGACTGAAATCTCCTCCACAGTCTTGAAAAACTTCTACATCTATACTGAACTATATCTAAATGACTTGTTTACCCCCATGGGAAAATGGCAATGATTTGCTTTAAGATGGTCAGTTTGGTCATATGAATAAAGTGTGGAGCAAGCCCACCACTTTCCCTAGTTTCAAGGCTTTCTCACTCTGCCTTTTGTTACTTTATTCAATGGGGGAGAGGAGGGCACTGGAGAGGGTTTGGCTCATAGATGGGTCAAAATCAAATTCTAAAGATTATCTCTCAAAAGAAAGGAGAACCCATTGTGAGTTTTGATGATTGCTTATCATTCTTCAAAACATTTCAAAATGTTAGTGGCTGTTCACATAATCAACAGCCACTAAAATCCATCAGTTAGTACAAATTCTTCATTTTTTTAAAAAAAAAATAAATTTATAATGGGACAACTTGCTTTCTTCACTCCTCAAATACTCATTGCTCTCTCTAAAATACAAAACTTTTGTTTTACACAAGGTCAAAGAGGTTAATCCCATATCAGTTATCTAGGAAACTAAACCAGTTTGACTCAATGGATTGCCATCAAGTCTGCCTTAGAGGTTGAGAACAAGCAGAGCATTGAAAATGAGAAAATGACATATGATCCTTTCACCTTTGTCTTTTGCCTGTCTTGGAAACAGGAGAAATTTAAGAGATGTGTCATCTTTATAGATAAATACCAACATGACAGAAAGTTTATTGATTGAGCTTTGTTAGAGAGTTGTTTGATACCTTTTCTTAACATTTCTTAGTCCTTCAGTTATATCTGACTATTTGACTGTTATTCTAATTTTGAAACATTCTTCTCCTCTTCTGTGCTAGTCAGTGGTTGCTAAAGCAACTCCAATGATGCAGTTGGTGGGTCAAAGTAGAGCTTAATGAACAGCACAATTGTCTGAAAGTACATCTAATTCATCTTAGAAGACAAAATGTTATAGATAGAGACTTCATTAAAGGAATGTTTGGTTTAGGAAGGTGAGGACCTATTTAGAATGACTTTTCGAATGCTTAAAAATGTTCTTTTAAGTCATTTAAAACACTTGAAAAGTTATTCCAAATTGGCTTTGAGACGTATCACAATAAGAGAGATTTGATATGTTGAGTTGGTGCTACAAAGCAAAGACCTATTTGGAATGACTTTTTAAATGCTTACAAATATTTTTTCAGTAATTTAAAGCACTTGAAAAGTTATTCCAAACTGGCTCTGAAACGTATCACAATAAGAGAGATTTGATACGTGAGTTCGTGTTACAAAATAAAGACGCTACTGAATTCTAGCTAAAGGGAAGATCAAATTGTGTTGTGCTGAGTAGTTACTATATGAGTTTTGGCAGTTATCCTGAAATCTGATTTCAATGGAGCAAGGCACCCAAAATAATTGTCAACTTTTGGCATACAATAGGCATTAACAAACTTAAATGACTTTTTGGCAACTTGGAGGAATTTCAAGTTTCTCTACTATATTTTTTAATGATTACATTTTCATGTAATATATATACCTTTTATACTTTGTGGTCATTTTTAAATTCTCATCTTGAGGTACATTACATGAGAGGGTTCTCACATGGTAGGCCTCTCTTCTCTTTCCAAGGAGCATTGCAGATTAGTTACAAACAAAAAATAGCAATCTTGTTTCACTTTCATCTCACATAATTTCCAATTTTGACATACAAACAAACAAACCATCTAGCCATAAACATGGGGAGCATCATTACTTTCTGCTAAACAAAATACTGATCATGGTTAACTAGAGTTGAGAGAGACAGTAAAGTTGAAACTTACATTCTTGGGTGAATAATAAATACCCAGATGATACCTCAGACAAAGCCAACAATTGGAAGAGAACTCATGGAATATGATCCAGTTAGTTAGTACAGGGATTTTGACTTCAAAGAATAAAATAATATGCAACATAATCTCAATTGCAGGGATTCACATACAAGAACAGAAAAGCTAAGGAAATCTACTTTCTAATCACTTGTGTACATGAAAAATCCATCAGCTGAAGCAGAAGTATTATCTACCATGAAGACATCCTCCCATCTTCAGATCTTATGACTTAGTCAGCAATCAGTTTATACTTTTTGTTCTTCTCTTAGTCTTACACTTCAAGAGTAGGACCTAGTCACCACTCTATTTCTTTCTTGTCAATCAAGTCTTACTCTGAAGCTATGGCTTCTGTCGAGCAAAACCCGGCTGCATTGTTGATAACAGAAAAATGAGATGGATTAGATGTTGGGAATGCGATTAAAGTCCCACATTGGCCAAATAGGGGATGATCATGGATTTATAAAAGGGAGGACCCATTATCTCCAATGGCATACACCTTTTGGGTAAAACCAAAAGCAAAGCCATAGTGGACAATATCATACCATTGTAGAGATATCTGGAGGTCCATTGTCCCTAATATTAGATAGAATGTTCAACAAGTTGGGGAGTAGTCAAACTCACAAACAAGTGAACAAAGAAAGAAATAGTTGGATTCAGTTAAAAGATAGTTGAGGCTTTCTGCTACAGTCAAACTCACAAACAAGTACCTTAGCTTTGTCAAAATTTCTCAAGTCAAAGGAGAAACTCTACCTGACGAAGCATAGAGGGAGCAGCAGTAGGAGGAGGCTCTGCAAGTACATGACTTCTGGTCTTCCTTCCATTTAATGTGGCAACAGATGGGCTATTAGTTGTTGTTATGTCCCAAAAGCTTCGTTTCTTAGCTGTTGGAGCTGGAGATTTGAAACGGTGGCTTGGGCTCTTCAGTTCACCTATGCTTGGCTCCTTTGGTCTTAAGCTGGTTCTTGTCTGTACCCTCTTTACCCCTTCTCCTCTCACCAATCCTGCCGTTCTTTCACTTTTCTTCAAGAGCTCATTGATAAGATCATCTTTTTGCTTCAACTGCACAACGTGCTCTTTCTTTGTCTTCTCAAGCTCAGCTTCTAATTGTTTCACTGTGCGGCGAAGCTCTCTAACTCCTTCCTCTACACCCTTCTTTCTAGATTCTGGTGTGAAACAGTTCCCATTCAAGAAGGATGATCTTGGTTTTCGTTTCTCATTTTGGTGAACAGATGTTGGAGGAGTTAGAAGAGATGTGGCTGAAGATGGGGTTGGAGAAGCAACTGCAGCCAGGGATTGTGCCTGTAATGTAAGTAACTTCTGTTGCTGCCGAGCCAACTGCACACGCAATTCACGATTTTCTTTCTGCAATTCGAGCAGTAGTTTTGCCTGGTCTGATTCAGATTCAGGTGCCTTCATTATTTCCTCATTTGCTTCTGAAACCTTCATTTATATACAAAATATAAACAGTGATCAAATCAAGACATTGCTAATAGAAAGTGATCTTTTGCTACGGTTATACATTCAGAAGAGTAATTTTAGGACATTCTGACGAACCAAAATGAGGAGTTATGATCTGCATAATATGTTTGAGTCCTTCAAAATTTTAGATTTCATCACTTGCATGAAAAAACATGGTGAAAATATAAGTAGAAAAGAAGTTTGTTGGTCAAACCTTAGTTCTGATCTCTTTAGCACGATCAGCCCAATGAAGTGTATTTTGGGTTTCACCAAATGATAGGTTGCTTGGGCTAATATTTGCAATCATCACAGTATTACAAGCTCCTCCTAATGAGTCCTTCAGAAGTTGTGTGAGTTTTGAATTCCTATAAGGTATGTGTTTCTTTCCTTCCACAAGGGCATTGATGCAACTACTTAGAGCAAGTAGTGATCTGTTTATGTTTGCTCCCTCAAGAGATCTTAATGTTCTCTGATCTGTGGCAAGTGCCCTCTCTGACCCAGCAAGATCAATCAATGAGAGCTTCCCTGCTCGGTTTACAACGTTCATTCCACCATCTCTGGCTCGATATTCAACTGTAACCTGCATATTGCAACAGCATAGGAACGTGAGGAAGCTTTTTGGGAAAATCCTAAACAGATCGTGCAGGAGTTACCTGCAGTATAGCATGGGAACGCGAAGAAGTTTCATTAACACGGGTTGGTTCAGTTGTTCGGTTTTGGTTTCCTCGCTGAAGCAAGGCCATCACCTAAACAAAACCCAAAAGAAATGTGAGACGTCCCTTCTCCATTTCATAAAATATCAAACATCCAAAACAATAAGGACTTAGAAAGTTACTTCATCTGTGGAGTAAGCTCTGTATTGTGTAAGACCAGCAGCAACAATTCCCTGGAGTATTTGGAACAACCATTTAGCTGAATGGCAATCAAGATGTTTCAATTAAAAAAGCACAATGAAGATCTCATAAACTTCAAAATTTGATGTATTTGTCTAAATCTCTGAGTTCATTAAGATGGACAAGATTGATAAAAAGAAATGTCATAAAACTCATTTCATCTTTGCAGCTAAAAATACACAAAAAAGCCAGTTTCTGCCTGCCATTCGGTACAATCATATAAAAAGGGATGGCAATTGGAATTCCTTGAACCTAAATTATATTCGTATTTATATTATTTACATTATTTACGATTTTGACCCTAGAATTTAGAAGAGTGCGCTATATAAACTTATATAAACTCTCTAACTCTAGTGCCTTTGAAATCTGTAATCAGATATTTTCTCTCTAAATTGCTCTCTCCCTCCGTACGTGGAAATAGTTAACTCACCGTTAGTGAACCATGTAAATCTATGTATCGATTCTCTACTCTTTATATTTTCTATTTATCTTTACGTCGATTTCATAACAGCAGTCAAAAGCCTTAAAATTTCAATGGATTTAGAGCAAGTCATACAATGAACAACACAGACCTGCTTATCTTCTCTGAGGACTAATGGCCTTCCTGGGGACAACAAATCCCTGACTGTTTCATTGTAGACCTCAATGTAAGAGAGGTGGACTGTATGATTCCCATCACAGCTCCTCTGCCTAATCTTGGTGAAGAGATCTTTAATAGCCAAAACCATAACTCCAGGGTTCTCAACTGTTCCTAGCATTGTGTAGGTCTTTCCAGCCCCAGTGGCACCATAGCAGAATACAGAACCATTCCTTCCCTGCAGAACTGCTTCTACAAGCTCTGCTGTCCTGCACATTCAAATTGGTAGCCATTTGAAGGGAAGATATTAAGGTTTAAAATGCAACAGAAATCAGAATTGAATGAGATAATGTAGAAAGATATATCTGTTAACCAAAGGAAGAGAATTTAATGGACCTGTGAAACAAACAAATTAGAAGTCTCAGAGCTTTGTTATAAGCATTTATTTCCTTTCATGCTTCACAAACCATGATGATAGCCAAAATTGGAATGGTTATGTACATATGCTAGCTACTCAATATATTTACAAGTCTTTTTACTGGGTTATGAGAAAACATGATGACAGCCAAAATTGAGATTTCAAACACTGATTTGCACCATTTTAGGAAGGTCAAAGAAGGGTGTGAAAAGCAAGAACAGAGGCAATATCTGAATGAAGAATGTGGAATTTGAAAGCAGACTCCATCTTTATGTTTAAGACAGAAGAAAAAGCAAAATCACATCCAATTCCAAAGCAAAACCCAGTCAGAAAGGCAGTAGACACCAATTCTTTTCTGTTGAACTTACGTGGTGGAATAGACTTCTTGCTGATTAGTGGTATCAGGAAATGAAGCGTCGAAGGTAAAATGGCGTCCACGAAGCCTCTTCAGTCTCAAATAATCATTCTCATTAGCAAACTCTGTCAAATAAAGATCTCTTCTATTCACTATTTTAACACAACTCCTCGATCCCGCTTCCTTTTCCTTCTTAGCCATTGGTCTCAGCCTCACAAACACCAAAATCCGACTTTCCCCCAAACTCTCCTTCTCTGAACAACTCCCTAATTCCTCCATTTCTTGCAATTTCTTAGACCCCACATTCTCCTTCATTTCCACCACAGGCATTGAGTTCCCTAACGACAATTTCCTCACCACATTCGTCGACAAACTCGCCTTTTTCGAGCACGAGAACCCGACAATCCTATCGGTTCCAGCCACCATATTTTCCTTTGCATCAGCCATCGGCGGTTGGGGAAGAACATAAGTTCTTGTAACAGTGGAATTAGGCATTGCATTTTCTCTCATTACATTCTCAAGCTTCGGTTCTTTCTCCTCTTTTTTACAAGAACCATTTAGCTCAACGCTCGGATGCGTTGTGAATCTTAGATCTTCCCCTTTTGGTGACGGTCTCTTAAGAGCTGCTGAAGCAAGCTTCTGTTGCTCGTACAAAAGGGTTAATGCCTTCATCTTCTCTTTCAATCCATGATGAAGATTTCTAGGTGGAAGATTCAGTTGCTGTTTGTCTTCTTGACCTGGAATTGGATCAATCTGTCCCTCGTTCATGATCTGAGACCGAGTCGAAACAGGCATTCTTCTTTTAGATTTTTCTCACTGCCCTAACATACCCAGAAAAATCTCACTGACCCACTTCGAAAATCTGCAGATAATTCAAATGGGTTTGAAAATTTTTCCTGGAAAGTGAAAAAATTTCTGCGGGAAAATGATGGTAGTCCCCAGAAACAGAGTAGATTGGAACAGAGCTCACGGAAGTTGAAACTAGGGAAGAAGGGGGAAAAATGAAGATCAAGTAATGTTTAATGTAGAGAATCTGAGCCGTCAATCTGATGGTGATGAACGGTTGATAGTGAAGCGGGGAAAATCAGTTTTTGAAGTTGGGTAAATGGGGCACTCCACTTTTTTTATCCTTCCACTCTCCATCACATAATGGCCTTTTGAAATTACGGTGGCTGAGTGGAGTGGAAGGAGAAATAATGGAGTGGCAGTAGAGATTTTTGCCTTTGAAAAATTTGAAATTATAAGATCGTAACGGTCAAAAATTTGCCTTCAGATCCAAACGTTTGTTACATTTGGAAAGCTGTAGGGTCGGCTTGGAATGCATCTGACCGTATTGGATTTACTCCTCCGCACTTTAATTATATGAAATTCGAAATAATTAAAGACAAAATCTTTTTCCAAAGAAAAGTGGAGTTCTAATGTGATGCTAAGGTGCATCTATTACCATGCATCTCACTTTAGCTTACCGTTGATGGAAATAGTTGGTGATAAAAATGAACGGTGGTGATTTAAGCTACTTAGATCTTGTATTATAAGGTTGAATTCTTAGTGGTAAATAGATAAATGATGACAAACCTTGCCTTTTTCTTCCTAACTTAAAATTTGGGACAATTGCAAATATTTGTAGCAATCAGTTTCAAAATATTAGCATAGTAAATATAGCAAAATCAATCAATGATAGACTTTCCTATATTTGCAATTTTTTTTTTTTAAAAAATGTTGCTATATACTTGATTATTATCCCTAAAATTAGTACTCATTACAATTACTCTTAAAATTTCTATATTCTTCTCCTCACCCCCAAGTGCATGTTTTGAGGTTTTTAATAAGACTTGTAATAGAGTTGTTCATACTTTTAAGTCAGTGAAGGTTTGACTTTTCCGTAATTTCTTTTGTAGTTTTCTTTTTCTTAGTGAGGAGTTTGATAGCGGACCTTCCGTTCAAGTTAAGAACTTGATCTCAAAAAGAGAACAAAATCTTTATTTATTTGTTATGCTACTTTTTAATATTTTGGATGATTATATTCATAAGAAACTTCATTTGAGGTTTTCTCCCTCAAGTAAAAGCAATTCATGAAAAAATATTAGTAATTCATTACTATTATTAGTTTATCTTTAAGGTAATGTTCTAAGTAGGGGGTCTCATGACCCACATTAATTAACCACTAAAATTTTAAATTTATTTATAATTATAAATATAATTTAATGAGATTTAGTCCTTGCTTTTTAGCTCTTATAGTATTTTCATCTCTATACTATTTTTTTAGTAGTTTAGTCTTAGACACTTCCAAAAGTATTTTAAGGGTTGAGACTGAATTTAGATCACAAATGGTGTGCTAAGTTTTTTTAACCTAAAGGATTGTTTTTAAATATAGAAAAATGAACCAAAATATTTACAAATATAGAAAATTTTTATTGTCTATCAGCGATAGATTGCGATAGAATTAATACACTTGGCTAAAGGGAGATGATAAGAATGGGAGCTTGAGAAGTAAGTGTCTTGCTCAATGCGTTTCTTCTTATCTGTAGCTCGAAGTTGATGTTGCTTTAGCTGAGTAGCTCTACTCCTGCTATCTAACTTTGAACTCAATTGAATAGGAAGTAGTATCTTAAGCAGAGTTTTTTTTTTTTTTTTTTTTTTTTTTTTTTTTATTCTAATGGATCTTTTTGAATGAAAGTCAAACAGGAACTCTTGTCGATGCTGTAGATCTTGTCGCAGCTCTTATTCTTACTGAGAAAGGTGAAGCTGTAGGCATGCAATTCTATCGCTCGTCTATCGCTCAAGAGATAAAATTCTATTGCGGTCTATCACTGATAGACAGTGAAATTTTTCTATATTGATAAATAGTTTGATATTTTTTCTCTTTATTGTAATTTCCTTTTTTTAGTCAAATATTTGATAAATATAAAAATTAAATTGTTGCCAATGAAAATTACCTAAAGTGGTGGGTAAAGAAACACTTTTTCTTTTCTCTTTTGGGTCCTTTAATATTTTAATTAAATGAGAAGCAAAACTTCATGATGTGTGTGCTTCCAATATGACATATATTATATATATGATAATTAAATCACATTTGGTGGGATTGAGTGTTAAACAATTGCATGCCCAAAACTAGTTATGATGAAGGTGCTTGTGCTTCTGTTATTGCCCATGGCTAAGCTTCAAAGCAAAGGACATTTGGAAAAGCAACCAAATTAAATTATGATAATTATTTCAACCATTCATGAATTAGGTTAATTCTATTTTTTTTTTTTTAATAAAAGACTTATTTTTTGTAAAGAAATTTAAAATTTAAAATATTCTTTTTGAAAAGTATCAAATATATTTTATTTTGGGTTTTGTGTGTGTATATATAAAAATAAAGGTTATGTTAATTACGTTGCTTCTTAAAGCTCTTTTTTTTTTTAAAAAAAAAAAGATTAATATAGTCATTATATTTGATGTCTCAATCAGATCAAAAAATTTACATTAATATTTTATCTTTTATTTTTTAATATGAGTAAACATGTCGATAATATTAAAGAAAAAGTTTATTGTGTAATATAGAAGACAACTTAAACATAATTGCAATGATGGAACCAATAAGATAAAGATAAATAGGTTAATAGAATATCGATATAGAAAGTAGTTTTGCATGATTAATTATATTATTTAGAGGCCAAAATGAGCATAGTTTAACTGATATGGTGTTTGTACTTTCAACTTCGAAGTCAGAGGTTCGATTTCCTACCCACACATAGTGTAAAAAAAAATGTATTAATATTTAGGACTCGATTTGGTGAACCCTAATGTAGAATTTGACTTATGTAATAGTATTGAGTGTGACAACATCAAATAATAGAGTATGATTTATAATAATCTGACATATATAACTAATATGAGTATAGTTTAGCAATTAATGCATCTCTCATTTTAAGAGAGATCATAAGGTTATGGAATTCCTGACATATAAATATGATGTAATATATTCTAAAATAGAAAAATAGTATGACATAGATACCTTCTTTTCTAAACTATATGTTTTAGTTTTTACTATTGATCTCTCATTTATATTGTAAATCTGCAGTAATGTTCGATTTTAGACTATAGAAGATAAAAATTACAACATATGTCTAAATCTAATATTCAATTTGTTGGATTAACACATTAGCTATGGCTATACTCTCTCAAGTTGGCACCCCGATTTTGTACACTTCAATTTTCCAAATTACAATCATTTATATAAATAATGTTGCTTGTTAAGGGTGGTTTCAAAAGCTTGCTCCACGATCCATGCATTGTAAGCCTAACACCCCAAATGACCCAAGAGGGTAAAAAGGTCCCAAGATCAAAGTTCTCGAAATTGAGCTCGAAAAGCGTAGATAGTCAATGATCTTATCGAGAAGGTAAACTCCCCAAGCCAATCAAGATCAATTCTAATAACTTCTCTCACTACAAAATACTATATATATATATATATATATATATATATATATATTTGAGATCAATAAGACTTCTCTCGCTACAAAATACTATATATATATATATATATATATATATATATATATATATATTTGAGATCAATAAGGTGAAAAATTTTAATCCATCTTTTTTTTTTGTCGATTATAACTTTTTACACAACAATTAATATAATCATACTTTTCTTAATTTTTTTCCCTTTTTAATCAGAATATGTATGTTTTATTTTGTTTTGAAGATAATTTTCACCCAAAAAAAAAAAAAAGTGGGATGACCGTGACATACAGCCTATTTAATGGCAAGGATTCCATTTTTTTAAAATGCCATTACAATTGACTTCTATAATTAACTACTTTTAATACAGTTGATTTTATTTTGCACTAATTTCGGTTACTAATTTTATACCACACCTTCCCTATTCAACATGTATATATATAAAAAATAGTAATACATAGATGCATCCTAGATAATATCCATCACGATGCATCCCACTCTCATAACTCAGATAAAAAAAATTATTAAAATATTTTTAAAAAGAAACAAAAAAAATTTGCCATATGTCAAATTATGATAACACAATTTGATAAGATACACAAAGATAGGTGCTACCAGGATGCACCTTAATATTTTTCTATGAAAAAAGTTTAGATATTGTTACATGAATAATATCACCAAAAGATCAACAATTACATAACCCTGTATACTGAGCTCAACGAATTCACGTTGTCTCCTTAAGATAATTTTACTCACTCTAGTGTCTGAGTTTCATGAGTAATTATCTGTCAAAATATAACAGAATAACTTTCTTATGGAAGCAGAAAATCGTCCACAAGATTTAACGAACTATACTTTGTGAAAATAAACCGAACTTGAACATATTTATAAAAAAGGAGAAATATTTAATGAGAGAAAAATACTTATGAAAATAAATTGTTCTCCAGTGACATATTTATAGACTATTCATGGTCGTTTGAATAATCGTGTCTCTTTTTCAAGTTGGTTATTGAAGAAAAGACATGTTCATTCATGAAACAATGTAACTCTACGCGAATATTCACATACAATTTATTTCAACCAATATAACTTGGATTGCACCCATCTATTGTGTACTTAATAAAACTCTGCCACGTGACAGTTTTTTTTTTTAATTTTAATTATTTTTATATGTTTTTTACTATGTATAAAAAGTGGGAAGCATTTCCTAATCCTTACTCTTTATAATACGACCCTTTCCATTCCAAGTTCTTCCCTCTCAAGAGGCCAGCAGCCATGGCAACCAAAATCATCATCATTTTGTGTTTAATTTTGTTGTTATTTGGCGTAAGTTCAAGCATAGCAACCAAATCCTACGCTAAAAACATTGACCCAAAAACCTTAAAATTCAACGAACACCAAAAACTTACTCATTTTCATCTTTATTGGCACGACACCGTCAGCGGCGCCAGACCCTCCAGCGTCGCAGTTCTCCCGCCGCGCAACAACGCCACCGTGTTCGGTGAAGTCAACATGTTTGACAACCCTTTGACCGTGGGCCCTGAATTGGGCTCGCAATTGGTGGGCCGATCTCAAGGATTATATGCGGCCTCGGCCCAAGATCAAATTGGGCTTTTGATGGCTATGAACTTTGCCTTCACTGATGACAAATATAAAGACAGCTCCTTCACCATCCTCGGCCGGAATCCCGTCTACGACGCCGTCAGGGAGATGCCAGTCGTCGGAGGAAGTGGCAAATTTCGATTTGCTAATGGCTATGCTTTGGCGAGAACTTATTATATCAATCCAACCACGTTTGATGCTGTTGTTGAGTATAATGTCTATGTGTTGCATTATTAATTTCTTTTCTTTTTTTGGGAAATTCAACAATATAACTTTTTGTAATGGATGCTGATGGCGGAATGGCCTCTCAATAAACAATAATTTTTGGTGTTTTGTAAATTTTTGCTTCCTAAGTTTTTATTGTTTAGGTAAACTGAGCTATAAAATAATGCTATTATGATCACTTAATAGCTATATTTTTTTCTCGTCCAACGTGAAAATATGACATAAAATACGAACACGAGGAGTTAGAAGTTCGAAACACGCTCCATATTTTTTAAATGAAAAAAGAAAAAAGGAAAAAAAAAACTATATTTTTCCTTAGTTGTTTTGCTATTATTTGTCAAATCAAACGCCAAAAAATCTAACCAAATTCGAATAGTATTTATCGCCTTTGGTGTGTCCCTTGTTATTGTGTATGACATTGGATATTTCACCACCAATTGAATATTAAAAGAAAAATATGTATAAACGTAATTTGAACATGATATTAACCATAAGAAATTTTTAATTTATTTAAAACAGTTGAAAGACTAAATATATTTATGAAATTAGTTATTTATTATTGTTTTAAGAAGCAAAGTCAAAACAAAACACCCTACAAAATTACATCACAAGACACAACTAGATGCAAAGAAAACAAGACTCTTTATTCCTTTAACGCTTTTTTCGAAAGATAATGTCATTGTGGCGACGACGAATGTGGGAGAAAGAAATGACCCCATCTCACAACCTCTCTCTTTTGCCTCATCGATAGAAGAAAAAAAAATAAAAGATCCACGAACTCGCTACCTCCAAACAGTCAGATTCAATAATCAAGTTTAAAATGATGATATTAGTCCAATGCTCAAGACTCTAACAAATAGCCATCATTTTGAGAATCAATGTGACGAAATCGAAAAATGAACTTTAAATCAGGCACGAAGAAAAAAATTTATTTATTTATTTAGTTAGACACATATCTTTATATTGTGCCGAAGAAAAAGAATTTATATGCTTTAGTTAATGATAATATAAACCTTTTGAAATGTGCACCTCATCAAATCTATCCATAATGTTTAATCTAATTATTTCTTTGGGGAAAAAAACATTTGTTACACTTGTATCGAAATTTTTGTTTTTGTTTTTTAATCCAAAAGTAGAATCCACCGAGCGATGAGATACTGCAATGATTGAAGACATTGAAGTGAGTCATATGCCATTCTCATCGGTTGATTTAAAAAGCAAAATGTACAAATAGAATATCAATAACCCAAGCTATGCAAATTTAGTACAAAAGCATTAAAACAAAATCCTTGATCATTGTTCACATTAGCTATAATAATGAGCTGAAACAGGGATGGAAGGTGTACCAAAAAAAAAAAAAAAAGTCCAAAGGACAAGTTGTTAAGGAGGTGCTCTAACATCTAAAAATTCAGCTAAAAAAAACTCACGTAGAATAATTATACTTAGAATCATCAACCCTTTAGCGAGCAATACAATAGTTGGAAACATTTTGTAGGATCCAAACCACTTTTGACTATGTTGAGGGTTGTTCAAAGTCCATGGGCGTGTCCAAGTCGAAACGATAATAAAGGTCTACTAAGGGTTTACCAATCCCAAAAGGAAAAGTCAAATCATCAGATTTTGGGTTAGATTCCACGTTGACTAGTTGAGTTCATGGAATTTCACCGAAGGAGAAATGACATAGCCGAGCTTGCCACTGACATTCTACAACCTCAAGGGTCACACCATTCTATACTATTACACATATCCCTAAGCAGATGTCATAGAAAGGGCCTTATAAATAGTCCCATATCTCTCTTAGCTAAAGTAAATTCTCTCTATGCTTAGCTAAGATAAATACTTTCTATACTAACTTCTGCATCATACTCGGATCAATACCACATTGGTGCGAGTACTCTTGCCTAGGTCAACTCTAACAACACGTCCAAACTAGAGGAGCAGGCCGAAGGTGCGCACTAAGACCTTTGTGCAAGTTTCTCAACTGAGTATAACATAGAAAAATCATAAATAAAGCTCATCATAAAAACCCAACTTCGACTTCCAGTTCCAAGTAATTTATAGAACTATACGCAGATGTATTAAAAGTGAAATACAAGTAAAAGATTACAGAACTGAATTTATTTACCAAAAAAAAAGGTCAAATTCTCTATTACACTACTGTAGTCTATTAAAGGAACAATTAAAATCTCATTCATTGATTCAAATACATTCTACAAATTGCATGACTTATTTTTTATGTTTCACATCGACTTTCAAGCCTTGCCCTGCCATAATATATTCTCCCACAAAAACACGGAAAACTGTAAGGAGCAACAATCGCACTCATAGCTAACTGTCAATTTACTAAAATCAAAATTTTCATAATAAAAGATTGGATCAAGGTGCAGATTTTGATTAAAAAAACTCCTTGCAGCATGCTCTTCGGCTATTTCTTGCACGATCACATGCAACAAACAAGTATCTAGCATTCATGCTGGAAGCGATAAGCTTCGTTCCAAATGAAGGGTCATTGTCAACCTTCTTATATCCACAGGTGCTCTCTCCGATACTCACGCACGATCACCGGTACACTTGTAGGTGGGATCTACAGAACAAAAAGAATTTTTTTTACTCAAGGCTGCAAAACCCAAAACTCTAACCTTCCAATTCTGACCACTGAAATGTCAAGAATCAGCACTCATCATACAAATAGGATTACAGATGACAGAGCAAAGTGGCATTCATAATGGACATGGATGATCTTATAACAGTTAAAGGACTAGAGCTTAGTTTGCTTAACCTAACAGAAATCATCCCAAACGTAAGTTTGCTTTCGGAAATGAAAAGAAGTCATCTGGATGAAAAAACAACCGCATGAGTCAATCTTTTGTAGAATCTAGCAAAATGCCATTTTAGTTAGTATTTGCAAGATATTGTTCTGCAAGCGCACAATCACTAGAAACCTCAGACAAAGAATCCCAAAATCAAAAGTGAAGCCACAAAACAAATTTCACTCCACACAGGAATTTCTCCAAGTACTGATCAATTGCATTCTTCTCATCTTTCCTTAAAACTCCCCTACATAGTCCAACTAGCTTGTTCAAAGTGAATAACAATCCATAAGAGTTTACAAGAGAAAGATCTATCTCCTCTTACATATAAAAAGGAGTGTAAGTGTGCTGTGTGCATAGAGATGGTAAAAATGTATGTACAGATCAGAGTAAGAAAAGGAGCTGAGAGAAGTTAGAATCAATACAGAGGAAAGTTAACGGAAGAAACTGTAGGAGTAAAAAAGAGGTCTTAACTTGTTAGGTGAACAAAGTCTCATATTAGTTAGGATAGGCAGGGATCCATGTTACATGAGTGAGGACAATTTTTTGGTGGTTCCAAAAGCAAAATCTGATTTTATGTCCAAAATGGAAAATATCATGCTGTTTTGGAGATAGGTAAAGGTTCCATTGTCATTAGCATATCTAATATATTAATTACTCTGAAAACTACTATTTTTGGTTTCTAAATTTCCTGAAATGTTGAGAACAATTTAAAAGAAACGGATAGTGGTAATTGTTATCAAGGAGATGCGCCAAAAATTCAACCCCTCAAGGCAGGCGAGGGAGGAAAAAGATAACAAGGCAGCCATCCAAGTACAACAAGCAGGAATACAGGTATATGTCTAAACAAGTGCCTGAGACAGAGAGAGAGAGGAGTGCGTGTGTGTGTGTGAGATATTGATTGAACCAAACGTACCATGCCATAATCTGTGACAATCATTGAGATGTAATCAGAAGGTGTGGCGTCATACCTGAAACAGTACCCCCACAAAGTTAGAATACATCACTTTGAGGTACAATAACTAGTTATCATATTCATATATCATCGTCTACTCTTTAATTTACATTAAATTTAGATGTTGCAGTTGTTCTTTAGCAGCCAAATTATCTAGATGATTAATATCCTTCCTTCCCGGAACCTTTGAGATAGCATCTGGATCGCCTGCAGGAAATTCAAAATTGCTCAGACATTGTCCTATGTCCCTCTTCTGGAAGGAAATGTGAGAGAAGATAACATAATAATATATACCTAATTCATTAAAACATATTGAATCAAGTTGTACCCTTTCATGGAATTTATAGGCTTCGCAGCAGATTAAGACTGGAACATGGAATGCATTAGCAACCATGGCAACAGCTGCAGTTCCCACTCTTGAATATACAGTTCCATTAGATAATACTGCAGCAGCCCCCAGAAAAACTCGTGTTACTTTGTGCATCACGTAAGAAATAGCATTTATATGAGTGTATGTACAACTTAGGCCCCTCCCTATGAGCCTACGGAGCAATGCTTGCCCTTCTAGTTTTGGACGGGAATCCACCACCACAACACGAAATTCTTTTCCGAGCTCATGAGCATATAATAGAAGCATCTCTACAGCACATGACGATCCAAATGTGAGAAGAACGTCTCCATCCCTGATTTTGGTAGCAGCATGTCTAACTATGACCTCGTCTGCAATTATAATCTTTTCATTGATAAAGCGATTGATATCTGAGCAAAGTGTAGCTTTTACTTCAGATTCCGGAAGATTCAATGGTAATTTGGCAATGAGGTTTTTCAAAAACCTAATTGCATTTCCCATGCTAACAGACAGTGGCCTGCACTCGTTGAAGAATGACACATAGCCACCAATTTTTGCAGTTAAATCTCTACCCAGAGACTTCTGTGGCGGAGTTGAGTAGTCTTTGATGGCCTGTTGAAATGCATGAAGCATAGCAATACAACGTGCATTGCCTCCACATATGTCGCCGGCCATATATTGTAAACCAACCTGGTAAAGTATAGGTATGTGACTAGATTAGACAAACACTAGTCAGCAAATTTGCCATCGATATTATAAATTAACCATAAGCATATGAGACAATTAATTAATTATTTCACCACCAAAAAGAAAAAAAGGATCTTTTGCCTATTAAGAAGCCATGCATGCGAATAACCATGTTTTGAGTGCATAGAGGCCCATAAAAATATAACTATTATCATAGATAAGCAATGTGAGATAAATAAATAACAGAATAGTCCTAATCATACAGGTGGAGAAGCTATGAGTTTCTCATTCGAATTGTTGTCGATGCTTTGTATTCTGGTGGACTTCCTATTTGTATTCTTCTTCAAAGTGTGGACAATTATCTCATTAATCCAAGGTCTCCTGTACTAAACAGATTCTATGCTTGTCGTAATCTATAGTCGAGAGTAAATTATAAACAGTATTAGCTAGTTACCCCCCACCACTACAACACACCTTGTAAATGGCAGGATGAATGGGGTCAAGTTGGAAAAACTTTGACACGAGATCAGGAAGCTGAGTTCCCTGCTCGTATTGTGGCAAATGGCGAAATAATTCAACCCTATTTCTAGCTTCTGTTTGGTTGAAAACTGCTCGCTTTTTAGCCTTTTCTACCCTGCTTTTATCATCAAACTGCATTCGTGGAGGGGGAGCGTCTTTCTTCCTTTCTTTATCATGTGTGCGATCACCTCCTCTTTTGTCGATAGATGCTACCGAAGGTGCGGCAGTGCTATCTCTCATAGCCGAGGGCTGCTTCACAGCTTTACCAGGAGCGTTACCTGACTTCTTCGCTTCACCTTTTATTAAACCAATAAACAAACAAAACATTTATCAATAAGTAAATAGACATATTAACTAGTTACTGTATGAGCTCTTGAAACTTTTCTATAGCACAAATATCCAAAGAAAAGGAAAAAAGATAATTACTAGCATTTATAATCAAATAGAGCGACCAGTTAAAATATTACACATGCAATTAGCTAGTCCAACTCCAGGTATTTGAAACTTTTAAGCCCCCAAGGCAAGGAGTCACCAATATCTACAAACATTCCAATTTATCAATGCACTAAATTGAATCCACTAAACCCTCTACATTTCTAGCCAGATTTGCATATTTTTAGAAATGAGCACTACAATATAGCTCCTGGTACATTTAAAATGATTGAATTGGAAATTTAACCCTTAGCTCAACCTTTTGCAGCTCGTTGTGCCTCCTGTAGAGCTCGTCTTTCAGCCTTTGTCGTTTTTGCCTTCAGAGGTTTTGAATTTGATGGTGGCTGTCTATTCTGTACCTCTGTGGAAGCCCCTCCATTCTTTTCTGCAAGAGCAAAGCAGTAGAAATGAGAAATCAATAATCCCAATGCAAGATCCATGAGAAAGTAAAGTAGCATAATAGCGTGTTCACAACCATGCAGAATATTTCATTCGTTTTTTCCTTTATTTCTTTGTAAGAAATTCATTTTTCCTTTTTAATCCGTAATTTCAAGAAATCTTTTGGCCCATCAATATCGATGGAGTTTAAAATCTGGTACTATAGTCTATAGCCAGACCATGCAAGCATGTCAGAATCAGAAAAGAATTGACAAATTCCAACCTGTAGTGGAATAGTTAATGATGTTTTACTGTCGTGATTGCTTATTTAATGAAATAATCAACAGAAAATATGAATAATGCAAAATTACACCTTCCCAACTATTATATAATGTCCGCCATGTGTCACAATCGTACTTTGCTAAACGATTGTGCGGCACTTGTCCTCGCTCAGGAACAAGTCAGCCAACTCTGATTCAAATCACCTTCGGCACACCGGGTGCCTCTCGCAACGACTATCCCCGTTTCTAGAGGGAAACGGGTTTAGAGGAAAGGGCTTTCGCAAACAGTTTAGAAGAATGTTTGAGAAAAAGAATGTGTCGTAAGGCTAGAAAGCATAATAGGGGACAACAACGGCTTTATAGCTTACAACTCTCGGGTATGCAAGTATGATGATTAGTCTCACTCGCATATAGTACATTATAAGCTTTTACAAGAGTGGCATGGTTGCACGTACAAAGTGCTACGCCGTCACAAGAAATGAAAAGTAAAGGAAAGCGATAAAGTAAAGCGGTAAACAAACATAATGAAATACATACTATGAAATGACATAGGGTTCGGAACGGTAATGCGGCCATAGGCAACACGCCTTGGACAAGCATGACCGTGACACCATGCACTACAATTTCGGAGGGGGCATCAACGGATCGAGCTGCTGTTAGAGGACACAACTACTACACATAGATTTAAAGGGAAAGTAAGAAAATTGACCAACCCAAATAGGTTGACGTGTGCAAGTGTCTGTGCTATAACCACCCACCATTCAAAAAGCCTCTCTTCTATTGGCTCTAACGTTGCCCAACATGTTTTCATACTCAACTCTTCTTTCTTCCTCAAGACCCCAACAAAATACACACAACCATTTTTCTTCTTTCTTTCCTGTTATGATAAATAACAAATTTTCATTACATAAAAAAAAATATCCACAATTAGATTCCACTCTTCTATTTATAAATAGCTTTGCCTTAAAGTAAACATGACCATTTTTTCTTCTTTCTTTTCTATTATGATACGAACAAAATTTCATTACATAAAAAGAATATAAAAAGGAGAAGACGATATTCTCCCACAAAGTACAAGAAGCTCAAAAACACACTTCACTTGGCAAAAATTGCAGCCAGGGTAATTACAGGGATGTTTAGAAGGGAAACCAATTGAAGAAAAAAACCATATATCCAGTCCAAAAAGCACTAACGGGTTGTTTGGGTTTCAACTTCAAGTGGGTAATAGCCCACTCCATGTTAGGAGCTCCAATTCTAATAGTTGTTATTTCCAACTATATAACCTACAATTAACTACAGTATTATTATTTCAAATCTCTCCTTGTTACAGTCTTACTATAATCATCCTCTCTTTCCAAGTGTTTACTATTTCTTACTCAAGCTAAAATAGTCTTGCTCAACGCCTCAAACATCCCCTAAAATCTTTACCCCCAACACACACACACAAACACTCATAATGCTAGTTTCTCTGAATCCTTGTACACCAAAAAATAGCCCTAACACCGTTGAACCATGAAATTCTGACCTTCAATCTGAAGAGATGACCATCAAAAAATTGTTTGACGAAATTAGGAGAGCTTCTAGTAGACGCCAGTAAAGGCTGGATGTATGCAAACAAGAAAAGAGAACAAAAGATCGAATGGATTCAGAAAAGTGCAGGACATGAAAACACGACCAAGAGCCCCATCTTCCAATTGATATGAAAAAGAAATGTACAGCAAAAAGTGTAATACTAAGATGCTTCAAGTCAATACTGCATTAAAACGATGTACCTCAAAAAAGAAATGTACAAGCCCAAAATTAGCAGAGACATTAACAAAATCGATCCCCCCAGCATCAACGAAAAAGGGGAAAGAAGTAGGGATTAAATTCCATCCAACCTGCAACTCCAACAGGCTTATTACGTTCCAACAGCGCCTGCGAATTCTTCGACGACTTAGCCGCCATGTGGATTCCAACGCCAGGAAAGCTCGAAGCAGTCTTCCCGGGACCACTCCGGCGATATGGAACGGAGGTGGAAGAATCCTCGGACATCTCTAACTCTTCGTCCCCAATTCTACTGGAAGGCGACGTAGCAAGCAGCGTTTCGGAGGGGTTATAGCTGCCAACATGAATCTGATCGGCGGAATCCCTCCAATTGGCGGGAGCTGGAACAGGAAGAACAGCAGAGCGAGAAGCGAGGTTATCGGATAGATGACGGGCAGGGGGAATCATGACAGGAGACAAGGATTTGGAGGGAGGAGAGAGGGATTGTTGAGAAGGGGCACAGTCGGCGGGACCGGAGAGGGAGCGGCCGGGGGGATTAGGAGGGTCGAGAGTGAAGAATCCGACCTGACGAACTTTAGGGTTGACGACGCGGGAGCTTCGGCGAGCATCCATGAAGTGGGTTCAGAAGAACACAAACAAAGGAAGGAACTCCGTTCGTTTACAATCCTTTGGCGGCTGAATCTCCCGCATCTGCTCTGCTTTTATTCCTGTTTATTTATTCATTTATAAAATAATGTGTCATGTTTTATAAGAAATTGTTTTTTATTTTTTTTTTTACCAGTGGAGAATGGAACTTTGAGTTCGAGAATGATGGTATAAATTTTATGTCCCATGTTTATTTTAATTCTTATCATGTTAAAAATCATTCTAAAAAGTAATTTAATATTAAATTTTTAGACTTTTATATTATTAAAATTGATTTTGAAGGATTAAAAAGATGTTTCAAATTAATTTTTAAAATGGTAAAAGTGATTTAATAATTTGAAAATAGTTTCAAACATGCTAGTGATTTAGTCGAATTTAAAAATTATTTGGATTTTATTTTAATTTAATTATAAATTTAAATGTGGTCATAGAAGTGTTGAAGATCATGTAAAAGAATGAAAAACAAACATAATTTTGAAGATCAACAATTAAAAACAATATAGTTATATAAGAAAGAAAAAAAAATCAAAGAAATAGATAACAAAACAAATTAAACAAATAAAACTCTTAATATTTTAGGAAAAAAAACAAGTTAACTCATGGATCATTTAGAAGTATTTTTTAAACCTTAAGGACTAAAGTATTTATCGTCTTTGGTGTGTCCCTTGTTCTTGTGTATGACCTTGGATATTTTACCACCAATTAAATATTTAAAAAAAACTATAAACGTATTTTGAACAGGATATTAACAATAGGAAAATTTTAATTTATTTAGATTGATTGAAAAGCTTACAAATTAATTAAATATATTTATAAAATTAGTTGTGTATTTTTTTTTTTTAGGAAGCAAAGTCAAAACAAAACACCCTACAAAATTACATCACGAGAAGCAATCAGATGTAGAGAAAATAACACTCTCTATTCTTTTAATGTTTTTTTTTCGTAAAGTAATGTCATTGTGGCGACGATGAACATGAGAGAAAGAAATGACCCCACCTCACAACCTCTCTTTCTCATCAATAGGAAAAAAAAACGAAAAGATTCACAACCTCACCATTCAACAAACTTACTATCTCCAAAGTCCAAGCAATCAGATTCAATAATGCTCAAAACTCTGATAAATGATCATTGTTTCGAGAATCTTTATTACAACATCGAGAAATGAACTTCATCAAACCACGCACGAAGAAAAAAATTTATTAATTTATTTAGTTAAACACATATCTTTATATTGTGCCGAAGAAAAAGAATTTGTATGCTTTAGTTAATGATAATGTATACTTTTAAAATGTGCACCTCATGAAATCTATCCATAATGTTTAATGTAATTATTTCTTTGGAGGAAAAAAAAACATTCGTTAACTTGTATCGAAAATTTTGTTTTTTGTTTTTGTTTTTTAATTCAAAAGTAGAATCCACCGAACGATGAGATACTGCAATGATTGAAGACATTGAAATGAGCCATATGCCATTCTCATCAGTTGATTTAAAAAGCAAAATGTACAAACAGAATATCAATAACCCAAACAAGAATGGAAGGTGTACAAAAAAAAAATACAAAGGACAAGTTGTTAAGCAGCTGCTCTTACATCTAAAAATTTAGCTAAAAAAAACCAACGTAGAATAATTACTTAGAATCATCAACCCTTTGGCGAGCAATACAATAGTTGGAAACATTTTGTAGGATCCAAACCACTTTTGATTATATTGAGGGTTGCTCAAAGTACATGGGCATGTCCAAGTCGAAATGATAATAAAGGTCTGCATAAGGGTCTACAAATCCCAAAAGGAAAAGTCAAATCTTCAAATTTTGAGTTAGATTCTAGGTCGACTAGTTGAGTTCATGGAGTTTCACCAAAAGAGAAATGGCCTAGCCGAGCTTGTCGCTGACGTTCTACAACCTCAAGGGTCACACCATTCTAACACTATTATACATATCCCTAAGCAGATGTCATAAGAGAGGCCTTATAAATAGTCTCATATCGACAACCTCAAAGGACAAGTAAATTCTCTCTATGCTTAGCTAAGATAAATACTTTTTGTATTAACTTAAGCATCATACTCGGATTGATACCACATTGGTGCAAGTATTCTTGCCTAAGTCAACTCTAGCAACACGTCCAAACTAAAGGAGCGGGCCGAAGGTGCGCTCAAGACCTTTATACGAGTTTCTCGCGCCAACAGAGTATAACATAGAAAAGCAGAAATAAAGCTCACCATAAAAACCCAACTTCGACTTCCAGTTCCAAGTAATTTATAGAACTATACGCAGATGTATTAAAAGTGAAATACAAGTAAAAGATTACAGAACTGAATTTATTTACCAAAAAAAAAAGGTCAAATTCTCTATTACACTACTGTAGTCTATTAAAGGAACAATTAAAATCTCATTCATTGATTCAAATAAATTCTACAAATTGCATGATTTATTTTTTATGTTTCTATTGACATCGACTTTCAAGCCTTGCCCTGCCATAATATATTCTCCTACAAAAACACTTGGAAAACTGTAAGGAGCAACAATCGCACTCATAGCTAACTGTCAATTTACTAAAATCAAAATTTTCATAATAAAAGGTTGGATCAAGGTGCAGATATTGATTCAAAAAACTCCTTGCAGCATGCTCTTCGGCTATTTCTTGCACGATCACATGCAACAAACAAGTATCTAGCATTCATGCTAGAAGCGATAAGCTTCGTTCCAAATGAAGGGTCATTGTCAACCTTCTTATATCCACAGGTGCTCTCTCCGATACTCGCGCACGATCACCGGAACGCTTGTAGGTGGGATCTAAAGAACAAAAAGAATTTTTTTTACTCAAGGCTGCAAAACCCAAAACTCTAACCTTCCAATTCTGACCACTGAAATGTCAAGAATCAGCATTCATCATACAAATAGGATTACAGATGACAGAGCAAAGTGGCATTCACAATGGACATGGATGATCCTATAACAGTTAAAGGACTAGAGCTTAGTTTGCTAACCTAACAGAAATTATCCCAGACGTAAGTTTGCTTTCAAACATGAAAAGGAGTCGTCTTGATGAAAAAAACAACCGTACGAGTCAACCTTTTGTAGAATCTAGCTAGATGTCATTTTAGTTGGTATTTGCAAGATATTTTTCTGCAACCGCACAATCACTAGAATCCTCAGACAAAGAATCCCAAAATCAAAAGTGAAGCCACAGAACAAATTTCACTCCGCACATGAATTTTCTCCAAGTATTGCTCAATTGCATTCTTCTCATCTTTCCTTAAAACTCCCTTAAATAGTCCAACTAGGTTGTTAAAAGTCAATAGCAATCCATAAGAGTTTACAAGAGAAAGATCAATCTCCTTTTACATATAAAAGGGAGTGTAAGTGTGCATAGAGATGGTAAAAATGTATGTACAGATCAGAGTAAGAACAAGAGCTGAGAGAAGTTAGAAGCAATACAGAGGAAAGTTAACGGAAGAAACTATAGGAGTAAAAAAGATTAATAGGTCTTTAACTTGTTAGGTGAACAAAGTCTCATATTGGTTAGGGAAGGGAGAGATCCATGTTACATAAGTGAGGACAATTTACGAGTGGTTCCAAAAGCAAAGTTTGACTTTATGTCTAAAATGGACAATATCATGTCATTTTGGAGATAGGTAAAGGTTCCATTGTCATTAGCATATCTAATATATTAATTACTTTGAAAACTACTATTTTTGGTTTTCTATATTTCCTGAAATGTTGAGAACAATTTAAAACAAACGGACAGTGGTAATTGTTATCAAGGAGATGAAGAAACGTAAAAATGAGATGCACCAAAAATTTAACCATTTAAGGCAGGAGAGGGAGGAAAAAGATAACAAGGCAGCCATCCAAGTACAACAAGCAGGAATACAGGTATATGTCTAAACAAGTGCCTGAGACAGAGAGAGAGAAGGAGTGTGTGTGTGTGTGTGTGTGAGATATTGATTGAACCAAACGTACCATGCCATAATCTGTGACAATCATTGAGATGTAATCTGAAGGTGTGGCATCATACCTGAAAAAGTACCCCACAAAGTTAGAATACATCACTTTGAGGTACAATAACTAGTTATCATATTCATATATCATCGTCTACTCTTTAATTTACATTAAATTTAGATGTTGCAGTTGTTCTTTAGCAGCCAAATTATCTAGATGATTAATATCCTTCCTTCCCGGAACCTTTGAGATAGCATCTGGATCGCCTGCAGGAAATTCAAAATTGCTCAGACATTGTCCTATGTCCCTCTTCTGGAAGGAAATGTGAGAGAAGATAACATAATAATATATACCTAATTCATTAAAACATATTGAATCAAGTTGTACCCTTTCATGGAATTTATAGGCTTCGCAGCAGATTAAGACTGGAACATGGAATGCATTAGCAACCATGGCAACAGCTGCAGTACCCACTCTTGAATAAACAGTTCCATTAGATAATACTGCAGCAGCCCCCAGAAAAACACGTGTTACTTTGTGCATCACGTAAGAAATAGCATTTATATGAGTGTATGTACAACTCAGGCCCCTCCCTATAAGCCTACGGAGCAATGCTTGCCCTTCTAGTTTTGGACGGGAATCCACCACCACAACATGAAATTCTTTTCCGAGCTCATGAGCATATAATAGAAGCATCTCTACAGCACATGACGATCCAAATGTGAGAAGAACATCTCCATCCCTGATTTTGGTAGCAGCATGTCTAACTATGACCTCGTCTGCAATTATAATCTTTTCATTGATAAAGCGATTGATATCTGAGCAGAGTGTAGCTTTTACTTCAGATTCCGAAAGATTCAATGGTAATTTGGCAATGAGGTTTTTCAAAAACCTAATTGCATTTCCCATGCTAACAGATAGTGGCCTGCACTCGTTGAAGAATGACACGTAGCCACCAATTTTTGCAGTTAAATCTCTACCCAGAGACTTCTGTGGCGGAGTTGAGTAGTCTTTGATGGCCTGTTGAAATGCATGAAGCATAGCAATACAACGAGCATTGCCTCCACATATATCGCCGGCCATATATTGTAAACCAACCTGCAAATTTGTCATCGATATCATAAATTAACCATAAGCATATGAGACAATTAATTAATTATTTCACCACCAAAAAGAAAAAAAAAAGGATCTTTTGCCTATTAAGAAGCCATGCATGCGAATAACCATGCTTTGAGTGCATAGAGGCCCATAAAAATATAACTAGTATCATAGATAAGCAATGTGAGATAAATAAATAACAGAATAGTCCTAATCATACAGGTGGAGAAGCTATGAGTTTCTCATTCGAATTGTTGTCGATGCTTTGTATTCTGGTGGACTTCCTATTTGTATTCTTCTTCAAAGTGTGGACAATTATCTCATTAATCCAAGGTCTCCTGTACTAAACAGATTCTATGCTTGTCGTAATCTATAGTCGAGAGTAAATTATAAACAGTATTAGCTAGTTACCCCCCACCACTACAACACACCTTGTAAATGGCAGGATGAATGGGGTCAAGTTGGAAAAACTTTGACACGAGATCAGGAAGCTGAGTTCCCTGCTCGTATTGTGGCAAATGGCGAAATAATTCAACCCTATTTCTAGCTTCAGTTTGGTTGAAAACTGCTCGCTTTTTAGCCTTTTCTACCCTGCTTTTATCATCAAACTGCATTCGCGGAGGGGGAGCATCTTTCTTCCTTTCTTTATCATGTGTGCGATCACCTCCTCTTTTGTCAATAGATGCCACCGAAGGTGCGGCAGTGCTATCTCTCATAGCCAAGGGCTGCTTCACAGCTTTACCAGGAGCGTTACCTGACTTCTTCGCTTCACCTTTTATTAAACCAATAAACAAACGAAATATTTATCAATAAGTAAATAGACATATTAACTAGTTACTGTATGAGGTCTTGAAAATTTTCTATAGCACAAATATCCAAAGAAAAGGAAAAAGGATAACTACTAGCATTTATAACCAAATAGAGCGACCAGTTAAAAAATTACACATGCAATTAGCTAGTCCAACTCCAGGTATTTGAAACTTTTAAGCCCCCAGGGCAAGGAGTCACCAATATTTACAAACATTCCAATTTATCAATGCACTAAATTGAATTCACTAAACCCTCTACATTTCTTAGCTTCCAAAAAGTGTTTCCTTCTAGCCCGATTTGCATTTTTTAGAAATGAGCACTACAATATAGCTCCTGGTACATTTAAAATGATTGAATTGGAAACTTAACCCTTAGCTCAACCTTTTGCAGCTCGTTGTGCCTCCTGTAGAGCTCGTCTTTCAGCCTTTGTCGTTTTGGCCTTCAGGGGTTTCGAATTTGATGGTGGCTGTCGATTCTGTACCTCTGTGGAAGCCCCTCCATTCTTTTCTGCAAGAGCAAAACAGTAGAAATGAGAAATCAATAATTCCAATGCAAGATCCATGAGAAAGTAAAGTAGCATAGTAGCATGTTCACAACCATGCAGAATATTTCATTCATTTTTTCCTTTTTTTTCTTTGTAAGAAATTCAATTTTCCTAATCCTTAATTTCATGAAATCTTTTGGCCCATCAATATCGATGGAGTTTAAAATTTGGTACCATAGTCTATAGCCAGACCATGCAAGCATGTCAGAATCAGAAAAGAATTGACAAATTCCAACCTGAAGTGGAATAGTTAATGATGTTTTACTGTCATTGCTAATTTAATGAAATAAACAACAGAAAGTATGAATAATGCAAAATTACACCTTCCCAACTATTATATAAGGTCCGCCATGCACTACAATTTCGAGGGGGGCATCAACAGATCGAGCTGCAGTTAGAGGACACAACTATTACACATATATTTAAAGGGAAAGTAAGAAAATTGACCAACCCAAATAGGTTGACGTGTGCAAGTGTCTGTGCTATAACCACCCACCATTCAGAAAGCCTCTCTTCTATTGGCTCTAACGTTGCCCAACATGTTTTCATACTCAACTCTTCTTTCTTCCTCAAGACCCCAACAAAATACACAACCATTTTTCTTCTTTCTTTTCTGTTATGATACGAAACAAATTTTCATTACATAAAAAAAGATATCCACAATTAGATTCCACTCTTCTATTTATGAATAGCTTTGCCTTAAAGTAAACATAACCATTTTTTCTTCTTTCTTTTCTGTTATGATTCGAAACAAAATTTCATTACATAAAAGGAATATAAAAAGGAGACCACAAGATATTCTCCCAAAAAGTACAAAAAGCTCAAAAACACACTCCAGTTGACAAAAATAAATTGCAGGGATGTTTAGAAGGGAAACCAATTGAAGAAGAAAACCATATATTCAGTCCAAAAAACACTAATGGGTTGCTTGGGTCTCAACTTCAAGTGGGTAATACCCACTCCATGTTAAGGGCTCCAATTATAGTAGTTGTTATTTCCAACTATTATAACCTACAATTAACTACATTATTACTATTTCAAATCTTTTATTGTTACAGTCTTACTATTTCCTACTCATCCTCTCTTTCCAAGTGTTTACTATTTCTTAGTCAAACTAAAATAGTCGGTAAATACAAACTATTACAACCTACCGACTATAATAACCAACGCAGCACAGCGTTTCAAACATCCCCTAAAATCTCTACCCCCCACAACACACACACACTCACCCTTACACTCATAATGCTAGTTTCTCTGAATCCTTGTACACCAAAAAATAGCTCTAACACCGTTGAACCATGAAATTCTAACCTTCAATCTGAAGAGATGACCATCAAAAAATTGTTTGATGAAATTAGGAGAAGCTAGTAGAGGCTGGATGTATGCAAACAAGAAAAGAGAAAGCAAAAGACCGAATGGATTCAGAAAAGTGCAGGACATGAAAACACGGCCACAATCCCCATCTTCCAATTGATATGAAAAAGAAATGTACAGCAAAAAGTATAATACTTAGATGCTTAAAGTCAATACTGCATTAAAATGATGTACCTCAAAAAATAAATGTACAAGCCCAAAATTAGCAGAGACATTAACAAAATCAATCCCCCCAGCATCAACGAAAAAGGGGAAAGAAGTAGGGATTAAATTCCATCCAACAAAGCGATGCAACATCACCTGCAACTCCAACAGGCTTATTACGTTCCAACAGCGCCTGCGAATTCTTCGGCGACTTAGCCGCCATGTGGATTCCAACGCCAGGAAAGCTCGAAGCAGTCTTCCCGGGACCACTCCGGCGATACGGAACGGAGGTGGAAGAATCCTCAGACATCTCTAACTCTTCGTCCCCAATTCTACTGGAAGGCGACGTAGCAAGCAGCATTTCGGAGGGGTTATAGCTGCCAACATGAATATGATCGGCGGAATCCCTCCAATTGGCGGGAGCTGGAACAGGAAAAACGGCAGATCGAGAAGCGAGGTTATCGGATAGATGACAGGCAGGGGGAATCATGACAGGAGACAAGGAATTGGAGGGAGGAGAGAGGGATTGTTGAGAAGGGGCACAGTCGGCGGGAACGGAGAGGGAGCGGCCGGGGGGATTAGGAGGGTCGAGAGTGAAGAATCCGACCTGACGAACTTTGGGGTTGACGACGCGGGAGCTGCGGCGAGCATCCATGAAGTGGGTTCAGAAGAACACAGACAAAGGAAGTAACTCCGTTCGTTTACAATCCTTTGGCGGCTGAATCTGTCGCATCTGCTCTGCTTGTTTTATAAGCTCTTAATTAATTATTTATTTATTTCTTTACCAGTGGAGAATGGAACTTTGAGTTCGAGGATGGTGATATAAATTTTATGTCCTATGTTTATTTTAATTCTTATCAGGTTCAAAAATCATTCTAAAAATAATTTAATATTTAATTTTATACTTTTAAATATATTTTTATATTATTAAAATTAATTTTAAAGGATTAAAAACATGTTTCAAATTAATTTTAAAAATGAAAAAAGTGATTTAATAGTTTGAGAATCACTCTCAAGCATGCTAGTGATTTTAGTCTAATTTGAAAATTATTTAGGTTTTATTTTAATTTGATTATAAATTTAAATGTGGTCGTGGGAGTGTTGAAGATCATATAAAAGAATGAAAAAACAAATTCAATTTTCAAAATCTACAATTAAAAAAAAATAGTTTTATAAATTTGAGTTAATTTAGATAAAGGAAAAAAAATCAAAGAAGTAGATAACAAAACAAATAAAACTCTTAAATTTTAAGGAAAAAAACAAATTAACCTAGGGACCATTTAGAAGTATTTTTTAAACCCTAGGAACTAAAATGTTTTTTTTTTTTAAATTGAGATACCAAATAGACACCAACTTCAAATCTCATGACCAAAAGTGCATTTTGCCATTTGTTTTATATACTTCCATCCATATTTTCATAAAACTAAGGACAAAAATATTTGTTGATATGTCGATATATCCTTAAATCAAAAGGTTCAACATCTATATTAAATATCCACAGATATTTTGATATCTTTAATAAATGTTGGTAAAACATAAAAAATGTATATCTATTTAAACCAATACGAACATAAATACTAATAACAATAACCATAACTTAGTTTGAGGTAATTGATGTTTTAATCCTTAACTAAAATGAACAACATTTTAAGATTTTTATACGGATGACTTATTTCCTTGCGCCTTTGTGTTTTTTGATCCGCCTTCCACAAACTTATTATTTGTAACATTTTGCTTATATCAGAGGGCATTTTCAGCCCCCATATTGATATTGCGACAAGGATGGAAGTCCCAGCTTGACTACTTTTTTGAAGCCCGAACTCGATGTGAACATAATAACACAATGAATATTTAGACTTTGTGTTCCATCCAAAATTGGATCGCGGTAGGGTTGCGACTCCTGCCCAATAAATTTTCCAAATCCCTAATCCGATTCAAATCAAAAGTGCAATGATTAGTTTAAAAATGTTCTCTAGTCTTAAAATAAAATTGGACTCTGATAAGGTTGCCAAGCATAGACCGATTAAGTCTTAACCTGATTTACAATTGAAAACTCACTAACCTTTAATTTTTAAAATAAGCCTTTTCCTTTAGCATCTGCGCGTTAGGCATGTGTAACCCAGTTCAATGGTTTGACCTAAGAGTTGTATCGCGATTTTAAGAGAAAAACATAATAGGATGCACAATCCAAAATGAATAGTTTAGGTTTATTACATTTATCTCCCCTGATCACTATTTACGTTACTTGATAATGGTTGGGTGCACATTATGCTATTGTGTCCCAAATTTCCACACCTATTACATCTTTGTGTTGGACGATGTTCTCCTGCATATGGAATTTGATTAACACGTGGCCTACTAACAGTGGTTGCTATCTCTAGTGGTAGGATAACGCATTCCACGTATCCCTATGGTTTCCTCCACTCTGAAAATTGTCTAACTGGGGAATCAATTCTGCATAGGTTAGGATGAGGTGTTCCATGCAATAGAATTGATTACAAAGTGTGTAGAGGTTAATGTTCTCAGACCTTACAGAGAGTATTGCATGTAAGCATGACATCTCCAAGTAGTTGAATTCTTTGCACGTGCATTGTTGGTTGTTGAGGTTGACGATGTTGTCCAAGTGACCGTCCTTGACGATGAATGTATGACAGTCAATTGGCTTACTTGGTATCGTTTACCCCTCTTAAATTCCTTAGCCACTCTGTTTTTGGCGTAATCTGAACATAGAGATGTACGCGCAGACCATTGGTTTCTTCGTTCAAAAAACCCATTCCTGGAGCTTTTCTCTAATAAATTCAAGCAACAATATGATTGGGAGTACTACCAAGTTGTGTGCCCTAGAAGAATATGGGTATTTGTACATCTCTGTAACCCACTAACCCAACTTTCATACGAATGAACATTAAATATATGGACTAGTTCGTCATGAATCATGACATCTAGAGAACTCTCCCAAACAAAAAATTCTAATTCTAATCCTATTAGATTAAATCGTTCAAATGTGACCAAACAGAACAACGTGAAATCGCAAGAAGAGGGAAACATAAACTAACCTGCATGGAGACTTGAAGATGATTGAGAAGATCAGATATAAGAAGAAGATGCTTCTTACAAAAACGTAGAGTCCCCAACCGTCGAGAGGAGCAAATAAGTTGAATGAATTTTTAAATTTTCTAAATTTATACAACATGCTTTTTATTAAAACTAGGCTAGGGCTTTCAAAAGCTTCCCTACCGCGAGACAACCCGACATCAACCACTGTCGCGATGTCATTGAGAATATCATCTGAGTTTTGAAATCAATCTATTAAGTTCAGGTTTCGAAAAAGTAGTCTGGTTAAATCTTCCATCTCGAGTCCGACGTTATTGAAAAGGCCAAAAGTACCCTCTAACGTAAGCATCATAAGTTTGTGGGAACGGATCACAAAACATATAAGCGTGAAAAAATAGGTCAACGTACAAAAATCTCCAATATTTTAACTTTTTAGAGGTGGGTTGAAACAAAGGTAAGAAAATTTAGGGCTTGAGACGAACATTTTGTGCATTGGGTGTGTAATAAATTAATTGCATCCGTGTGGTGAAAACTAAAAGCAGAGCAGACGCGAGAGAGATTCAGAAGGCAAAGGGATTTGTTCTAAACGCATCTTCATCTTCTTTGTTCGTGTTCTTCCGATTCAGTTGTTGCCTATGGCGGACGCTACCATAAGATAAGCAACCATTTTCACTTTTTTCTACAGTGAACCCACTTCTTCTCTTTCTCTCTTTCAATCGCTGTGTGTGGATTCTGGTTTAAAACCCACCTAGTGAATTTCTCAAATTTTATTGAGAATTATTCCCATTGGTTTAAAATAAAAAATAAAAAATAAAAAAAAAACCAAGGGAAATATACGGGTGTATTTTCATCTATTGGGCTTTTAGTCTTTAAAAGTAAAAAATTTATTAGATTGGTGCAAAATCACTTGAAAAAATATATATTTTGTTATGTTGGCCACCTTAAAGTTGCAAGGTGTATTTTATTGAAGTCAGCAGTGGATAAATTTAACACCCACTTTTCCATTATAAAATCTGAATTAATCGCCTTGTGATTTCTAAACCTTTTTCTTTTCACCAATCATAACAGCTAAACTGCACCAACTCCACACTCCCCTTCCTTTACCGGGAGGTAAAAAGTATAATTAGAATTTGAAAACGGGCTAAAGTATAATTAGAATTTGAAAATTAGAAGAGTGTTGAAATGCTTCAAATATTGAAAGCGAAAGCGAAACATAAATGATATTGTGAGATGTGAAAACAATGTAAAAGAAAGTTTGATTAAAAATTGCCCGAACAAAATGAGTTTAACATTACAAATTAAAAGCCATATATTACCATTAACATAAACCCTAATACACACATTCTTAAAACTCAAGACAAAAATGTATTTTCAATGTATTTTTCATATATATATATATATATATATATATATATATATATATATATATAATGATAATTTTCATTTAAATGAAAAATCTATAATATCCCCAATAAAAAATCATATTTCAAAAATACATTTTGGCTCATATATTAAACATACGTTCCAATCTATGCATCCCACAACAAACATAAACCATAAATTAAAATATTTCAAAAGACATGAGATTAAATAATTTGATGGAATTCAAACTTATAGTTTCATCTCAAAACAAGAATGAGAAAAGTACTTCATCTATCTCATTAAGAATGTGGTGAGGATCTATCTCATTAAGAATGTGATGAACTCCCTCACCAAACGGAGAGAGGCGAGGAATTCTATAATCGTGCATAGTTAAATGACATCTCTAGTCTAATAACTAACCGTTTCCTAGAAGCTGCCCAACAGCGTCCTCAAATAATTTTTCATCTCGAAAAATCTCCCTCCTAATTTAAATCTTACTTTATTTAAAAGCCAAAAAATTAAAAAATAAATAAATAAATAAAAATCCATGCAGTATTATTCACATGCATATATATATATATAATACCAAAATCTTCTCCTCCCCCGCTTAATTATTATAAAACACAAAAACGAACAAATTAAAACCCGGTTCAAACAACTCAGCCCTCAGCTGGTAAGGAAGAAAAAAAAAACCAAATATACATATAATATAACAAAATATGAATTTAGCCGCAACTAAAATTATAATTAATTAATTAATTAATTAATTAAAATTAAGCTCCCGGAGCTGCATCTTTGACCTTACTTTGCAAATACCCTCCATATTCTCTAGCATAATCCTTCACATGGCTCGCCGTGTCGTAGATTCGACTCCTTGCGTACTCGAGCCGGTCCGATCCCGGCGGGTGCATGCCCTTGAAGTACCTATAAGCCCACGAGAAGCCTGCGGCGGCGGCAAGTGCAAGGCCGGCGAGGGACAAAACCCCGGCGGTGGCAAGGAAGAGGCAGAAGGCGACGGGAAGCCAGATGGGGGAAGTGAGGAGGATGAAGGGGGTGAGGAAAATGAGGGCGAGGACGGCGGCGGTGAGGGTGAGGCCGGTGAGGAAGATGAGGATGGAGGCGGAGATGAAGAGAGTGAGGAAGCCGAGGAGCTTAGGGGAGTTAGGGGCGTGTTGTTGGAAGCGGCGGAGGAGGGTAGCGACGGTGGGAGGGCGGTCGTCGGCCATGGCGGAGAGAGAGAGAAAAGAGGAGAGGGGGAGATGAGAGTGAGGTAATTATTAGTAACTAAAAATAAGAAGTGATAAAGTGAGGGTTTTGAAGACACGTGGCGAAAGGAGAGAAAGACATGCAGGAAATACACGTGGTGGGACTCTAGCTTTCCATGCCTACATATGGGTGCCCATGACTGACCCTTTCTTTACACTTTTTTATTATTATTATTATTTTAATAATAATAATACAACCCAATATATTTGTTATATATTTTAATTTTCTAAAAATAACTTAAAATATATTTGATGAATAAGTATATACATGTGATGCATATTTATATTTTTTAATATATATTTTACTAACACACTAAAAATAAAACTATGGTGTATGTGATGTATATATATTTACATATTTCAGTATATGTCCAGTAATAAATGGAATCTCCTAAAATAAAAAAATATTAATTTAAAATATACTGTATTAAATTATTATAAAAAATTAATAAAAAAACAAAGTCAAATTTAGAAAGGAAGGTTAATAAAGAAAAAATTAAATATTTTGAAATTTTTGAAATAGTGATAAAAAGGTTAATTTGGTCTAAAACTAAAGTTAAAATCTCTTGAATTGAGGATATTTATTAAATATTTACTTTCTTTTTCCTTTAATATAAAATAAGGACATTTTAGTTATCAAAATGGTTATTTGGAACGATGGTAGGATGCTTTCGCCCTTTTAATAGTCTCATGTTCGATTATTTGGTCCATGAACTTTAAAAAGTGTAAACTTAAACTTTTATTTTGCACATGTATTAAGTCTTAAACTTTCAATTTTATGTCCAATAAATTTCTTTTGTGTTTAATAAAGTAATTAGGTCATTTAGCTCTTCGTTATCTTTTGAAATTTATGGATCTAATAAACACAAAATTGAAAGTTTAAATTTAGTGAAGTTCTAAACTAAGCCCCTAAACAAAAGTTCTAGATCTGCTATTAGTTAAATTACTCTTTTTTTGGTCTCTACACTTTGAGATTTGTTCAATTTTTAATGAGTTAGTGTACTTTTAGTAAATTTTAAATTTAATCCATCCGAGTTAATTTTTATCAAAATTGGCGAAATAATAACAATAGTTTTCATATAAGAGAAATCTAATATATGAATACATTTTCAAATTTTATAGTGAAAAATGTTAATAGATAACAAAAGTAAAAAAAAAAAAAAAAATCAACAATAAACAAGCATATGGACTAAATTTAAAATTTATTATAAGTACATTACTAAAATTTGGACATTTAAAAGTATATAAACTAAAATTAAACAAATCTTAAAGTATAGGAACCAAAAGGCTTTTATTATTTATTTATTTATAATCATTGTCTTGAATAGTATTGAGCTATGCTTATATTTGCCTTCTGACTGGATTTGTTTATGAGTCCTATATATCATCTTAATTAGTAGAGCTATACACATATATTTGACTTATGTCTCTCTTACTTTGATCTTTTAATTAGTTTAGTAATAGGGACCGATTACGTAAATAACATCTTAGTTAGTTGAGCAACATGCACTTTGAGTTTAATTTTCATTATTTTGCTTTTAGATCTCAAAATGTTACGGCATGTTTGGTAACTATTTCATTTTTTGTTTTTGTTTTTGAAAATTAAGCCTATTTCTTCTTTATTTCTTATATTGATTTGCATCTCTCTTAAATACAATAGTTGAATACTTTGCCAAATTCCAAAAACAAAAATAAGTTTTTAAACGCTACCTTTTTTTAGTTTTCAAACTTCGGCTTGGTTTTTTAAATTATTGGTAAAAAGTAGATGAGAAAATAATAATTTTGAAGGTAAAAGTAGTGTCTATAGGCTTAATTTTAAAAAAACACTAACAAAAAACGAAATGGTTACAAAACAGATCATAAATGTTTACTTTTGAATTTTAAGTTTTGTTTTTATTTGATTCCCAGGTTTCACTTTTACCATTGATTTTTACTATAAACTCACTTTGAGTCCTCAATATTAAATTCTATTAATTAATTTAGAAGAATTACACTAATTCTCAATATTATTTTTCCATCGCTATTAAAATTTTAAAAATAATCACATTATAATTATTTTAGATTAATTAATTAAAAGTTAACGTTAAAGGTCTGGAGAAGTAGATTGGAGGTCAAGCTCATGATGATAACGAAGGCATGTGATATCCAAATACCAATAAAACTCAAAATTTAAAAGTAAATACATAACCTATTGTAATTTAATTACGAAATAGATCCAGAAAACTAACAACATTTGCATATACTTTTCCCAAGCATAAAAGAATTTAGATTCCCAAAGTTCATCATCGTTAGCAAAGGGAGATAAAATAAGAGAGTTCAGATTACCAAGATGAAAATGACTTAAATTATTATATAATAATATTCCCTTTGTCTTATTTATCTCAATTATCATCCATTTTCCTCTTTTTTTTTTTTTTTTTTTTTTTTTTTTTTTGTTGTTGTTTGTTTGTTAGAAACTAGACGATTCCAAGTCTGAAAGTAACAATTTACAAGTCGTTGAGAATTTCAAATTTTGGTTTATTTGGGCTTTTAGCTCGGGCCGGTCTTATAAGTTCTTAGGTTAAAAGTCTAGTTGAGTATTTGGGCCGCAAGATGGGCTGTTTTGCTTGAGCTTGTTATAATTTCTTGGGTTAAAGGTCTAGTTGAGTATTTGGGCCGAAAGATGGGCCCATTTCGTCGTTCGCTCAGAGTCCTCCGTTCGTCTAGTCTGAGTCCACCATTGTCGTTCGTCCACTCCGAGTCCGCCATCGCCATTCATTCACTCCGAGACTGTCATCGCCGTTCGTTCGCTCCGAGTTCGCCCACGCCGTTCGTCCGCTCCGAGTTCGCCCTCGTCGTCGATTTGCCCATGTTGTTCGTGTTGTGTCGTGCTCGCCCCACACCATCCATATCCTGCCTGCAACTCACATCGCCGGAAGGAGAAAAGAGAGGGAGGGAGAAGGAGAAAGAGAGGGGAGAATAAATGACCTTAAAGAACGAGGTGAGAGAATATATGCATGGGAGAGAGAGAATATACATGGAAGAGAGAGAATGTGCATGGAGAGGAGAGAACTATATATATATATATATATGTAAAATATAGGTGAGGGCTAAATTATACCTAAGTACTTATAAGTACTTATATTAGTGAAAATATAGAGGCCAGTAGGTTTTTTTTTTTTAAAATAAAATGTTCAAGACATTAATGTAATATGAACCTATTTGTAAGGCTTCGATCTAGTTATTAGTTTTTTTTGGGTTAAAGGACCAGTTGAGTATTTGGGCCGAAAGATGGGCCCATTGATTTTTTACATTCTAGATTCGAGACTGTGTTTAGTTTGGAAAGAGTCCAAAGTATTTATATAAAAAGCTTAATAACATATACATATTTCAACAAAAACTTTTGAAAATAAATAATCAAAAAGGGAAAAACAACCACTTTTTGAAAGATGGCAGGTTTGAATCTAACAAAAAGAAATATTTTTGTAGAAAATTATAGAGACAAGTGGACCATATTTGACTGGGTCTAACTTTAATACCCTTGTCCTTCACAAGACATGCCCATGGTCTTTGGTTAAAAGGTACACAAAAATGTGAAACTTACTTCACATTTTCATCCACCAAAGTCACCTGACCCATATTTCTTTTCTCAAGAGCTTGCTGTTATTGGTCATTTAAGGGTTGTTTGAGAGGCTAGAATATAATTTGGATTACTAGAAATCAGAGAATTGTTAGAATACGTGAGACATCGAGGGTAAAATAGAAATGGAATTGTAAAACGTAAAATGGTGGGAAAGAGAGTTCGGTTAAAAACTGTTAGAACAGAATAAGATTAATATTACAAATCAAGCCCAGAACGCTCAATTCAAACTCATTTCAATACGGGCCCCCAAACAACTCCTATATGTAGAGGACATCTCACTTTTAATTAAGATATTTTTTATGGTAAAAATGAGCTTAGTGCAATTGACATAAATATGTACTAACGATCAAGAAGTCTGTAGTTCAAATCTTTCGTATATATTGTACTAAGAAAACTTTTAGATGGAGTTGCATATTCAAGTGGTTAAGTTTAAGAAGGAAAAACCTCAAATAGAAATGGCTGGAAATTAAATGAAAAGTGTCGGAAAAAAAAACTATAAGAGAACATGTTTTTAGGTTTAGACAAAACTAGATTATTTTGTAGAAAAGAAAATTATACTATGGCTCGTTAGTTTGATAAAAGTTGGTTCATTTGGAGTAAGTCGTTTGCTTACCCATAAATTTGAACTTTCGAATCAAAGGAATAAATTACACGTCAATTACTATTGAGCTAATCTCATGTACATTTAAATCAACATGTTGACATGTCTCATATTAACACTAATTTCATTAGTATTATTTTCATTCAAATCAAACATTTAAGAATCTTGAAAAATAAAATATCTGGAAAAAAAAATAGATATCGATTTAAGTAGACTAATTGATTTAGGCGCTGGGTCACTATGGTTTAGAGTTGGTGATTATTTGATCCTATCATGTTTCAAAATATACATTTTTAGTTCCTGCATTTTGAAAATTAGTTTAGAAGGGTCCTTGAGCTTAATTTTATTATACCAATGAAAAAAAGTGATGTGACAATTAAAATTTATTGATGTTGGAATGTTTTGAATCTGTTATCTGACGTTTTGAACAACAATGTAAGGGAGTAACGGCATCGAAATCGAAGTTGAATTCGTATTTGTCATATTTACGTTATTAACGATTTTGGCCCCATAATTTAGAGAAGCGCGTTGTATAAACTCTCTAACCCTAGAGACGCATCCAACTTTGAAATTTGAATTATACTCCCTAATAATAAATTGTTCTCCCTCTGCCTGTGGACATAATTAGCACACTATTAGTGAACCATGTAAATCTCTTTGTCGATTCTCTACTGTTTTAAGTTTTCTATTTTCTTTATTTGTCGATTCCATTGCAGTTGACTTAGAAAAGTAAGTTAGTTAATAAGTTTATTGGTTATTGGACTTCCTCTCTTCCTTCTCTCACTCCTTCGGTGAATTTCACCATCTTCATCTCCCTTTTGCCTGTCATGTACATTGTTACAATAGGTTAATTGGAGTATGGAGAGAAGAAGAAAATGGGAAAAAAATCATATCGAAATCTAGTTGGTAATTTGAGCTTAGCTTGATTGGCATAAAATATGTGTTATCGATCAAGATGTTTGTAGTTCATATTTTCTCATGCCATACCGTACAAAAAAAGGAAGATAAAAAGTTTTGTCAAAAAAAATATTCAAATTAGTGTAGTTTGTCAAATCAAAAAATACAATTACTAATTAGCACATGAATAGTCGATTAAATTTAAACAATTGTTTAGAACCATATTACAAAATTCATAGACTAAAAGGTATATATTTTTTTTTTTTGGGAAGGATGAAGAAAACAGGCATCACAACATAGTCAGTCCAAGTGTTAGGAACTATAAATGTATTTCATGTTCTTTTCCTCTTTTTCTATTTTTAACTTATTTATTAAAAAAAAAAATTGACTTTTTGAAGTCTTTATTGCCCAAAAGACACATCCCCTTTATGGATCAAACAAAAATTGGATGTTTGAAGGGTTCATAGCTTATGTCCTTGACGAATGTGACAATGACTAAATTGCACTAATTTTAAAAACCATATTTGCAATATTTATATTCATAAGGCGTTGACATTTTGAAAAGAAAAATAAACTAAAAATATTTCCATGGAATAATTTAATAGCGTAAGATACAATGATTTCTTTTTCTTTCTTTCTTTTATGTTTTTCTACTTTAAAATTCATTTTTTAATAGAAGAGCTTAAAACTAATTAGAATTTTGTTATAGATAAATACATGTAAAATTAATAATGTACCACATCATATTAAATCATCACTAATTATTTTTTCTTAAAAAAAAAAACAATAACTACAAAGTGGATCTAAAAATTTTGTTTAGGGAGCTTTACTTAAAATTTGATATTTTTTCTATAAGTTAATCAATTCCAAAATATGATTCTCTTCCTAACAAAAAAAAAATAAACATATAAAAAATTTGATACTTTTGAAAATGAATTGATTGACCTTAATTAGAAAAAAAACTAATAATAAAAGTTAGAAACTTTTAAAAAAAAAAAACGTATTGAGACAAATTTGAATATATTACAAAAAAAAAAACTGATTCTCATAAAAGGAAAAAAATAAACATTTAAGAAATTGATAATTTTGAAAAGGAATTGTTTGACCTTAATTAGGAAAAAAAATAATAAAAATTGAAAACTTAAAACTATATTTTTACAACTAATAATACATGTACATAAAAAATAAAAATAAAAATAAAAAAAAATTGAAGGGTTCAAACCTTCACTAAATTTACTCCTTATTATAAAAGTGAAAGATTATACCATCAACTACGGATAGTTTAAACTTAGCTATGTTCGAATCTCATTGACTACCATAAATCACCTGTCAATAAATACAACTATGATATAAAATTGAGACTAAATTTATAATTTAATCTAAAAAAAAACATTAAAAAAATTAAAATTTAAATAGCATAACGGTTTGGGGGCGTTTCAGGGTTGAGGTTTCTTGAGGAGGTAACCGGGTAAAGGACTGGCACGTGGCGAACGGAGAGGGGGCTTGTTCATCTTGTTGCCGTTACTATCATAATAAATTGCACCTGAAAAATTCAACGGTTGACATTTGTCGCCCATCAAGATCCCCCTTTGCCATACCCCACCTTGGCCCCACTCTTCTTCTTCGTCTTCCTCCTCCTCCCGTCGGCCGGTCTTTTTCTTCTGAACCAAATTCATCGTCGATTGGCTGATTGTCTTCAGCATCTTCTTCGGGCAAGCCAACGGCGACCTCGGACTCGCATGACTCGGCTGGTCGTGACTCGGCTTTAATTTAAGCTTCTTGGTGACTAGGGCAGCTTTTTTGGCGCAGAGAAAGGCCAGAGCTGTAACAGAGCGGAGAAGGCCGGTGGATGGGGTCTTCGCCGCCGTGCCGGAATCGGAGGTGGGAGGAGATTCGAGAGTGGAGAAAACCATATTGATTATGGATTTTGAGGGGATTTGGGGCTTGTGAAGTGTGAATTGAAAATTGTGTGGATGATTATAAAGAGCGAGGGAAATGGAAGGAGGATGGAAATTAGTTGACTAGTAAATTTATAAATTAAAGTGAGGTCTTTGGATTTGATTTTTGAAAGTGGACTTAGCTCTCTGTTTCGTTTTTACATTTACAAACTGAAACAGTTATGCTTTGTTGACTATTATTTGAATTAATAAATATCAAGTTTCATTTTTTTATTTTTTTTATATCCGTGGTCTTCGAGCCAGACTATGCACAACTTGACTAATTTCATGGGACAACTCGTTTGACCATACAACAATTGAATGTCAAAAAAACTCATAGGATATTAAATTCGTGATCATCATGGATTGAACTCATCATTGATTTCTTTAGCCCTTTGATTTTTTATTTTTTTTATATTCCCACCACCACCGGGTCAACCTATGATTAGATCAAGTTTCATTTTGATCCTATTTTCCTTTAATCTTTTACAAGCATTTGTCTTATTTAGTATGATCTAATTTTACCTTCAACAAAACTGATTCTAAATTGTTTGAGGTTATATTGAGGGAAATTTTTAAAAATAGAAAAAATAAGGGGAACTATTTATACAAAAAAAAAAAAAAAAAAATTTGTAAGATAGTTGTAATAGATGTTAATAGAAGTCTATCAGGCTCTCTATCAATGATATAAATGATAGAAATCTGTCACTGATAGATGTGGATAAAAGTTATCAATGGTTTTTTTTTTTTTTTTTTTTGCTATTTTCTATAAATAGTTTAACATTTTTTCTAACTGTGAAATTTTGTCTTATATATAAATGTTTAAAATATATTTGGTTGGATTATTACTTTTAAGTTTCAATAAATTATTTTAGTTTCACATGTGTGAACCATGCTTCACCATAATTTATTTTAGTTTAGTTAGGAGTAAACTTAAAAGTTATACCATCAATTATGTTTTTTTTTTTTAAATAAAAAAAAACGCATCAATTATGTTTTTAAACTTTTTAAGATTGATTTTTTTTTCCGATAACACTATTGCTATTTTTTATGTTGTTACAATACACAGATTTGATTAAAATGATGACTTGATATATTGTAACTCAATGAAGTAAAATAATGAGATAAGAATAAGGAACAAACATAAAGTTTATAATATATTTCATTCAGCCACTAGATTGATTATTATTATTATTTGAGTTCATACTTTAAAGTTACATTTTTTAATTTAAGTTGCATTTGAGTTTGAATTTTAAACTTAACAAATTTATCTAAATTTCAGAAAATCTAAATGCGGCTTAACCAAACTTTTAAGAACAAAATTGTAATTCTAAAGAAAGAAATAATAGCAAATTAGGAGTGGCCAATTATAAGGTGTAAATGCCAAGTAGCTCCCACACTTTATTCCTTGTGATCATAATTTAAAGAGGGGCAGATTAGGATATACATGTTTTTAATGTAACACCATTGATTTGATTCAGTCCACCATATGTTTTAATCATACAATAAAACCATCAATTATAAACCATAGAATTATTCATTAAATATGTACATTATCTCATTTAAATACTATATAACTTAATTGATATAATTGTTATTAATGTCATTATGGTATGTGATGTTGATTTGATGTTGACATCTCATTGACATCTTTTTATTTTCCACCTCCAATGGTTAGCAAATTGGCTGATCCTCTTTTTATGTTGGCCTTTCGTTACAAAAAATCATAAAATTAAAGGTTATTTTTAAATATAAAAAAATGAATCAAACTATTTATAAATATAGAAAATTTTTACTGTCTATCACGATCTATAGTGAAATTTTTCTATATTTGTAAATAGTTTGATATTTTTCTGTTTATAGTAATTTCACTAAAATTAATAGGCAGTGGCTTAAAATGAGCATACGAATCACTTTACTATACGATGTTTTTAATAGTTCATATAGGAGCTATAGTCACTCATTTTTATTCATTGTCAAGTATTTTTAGCCTTTTTTTTTCTTTCGAGAAGTCGAGTTGTCTATCTTCTTCGTTGTAGGCTATAGATACTTTGATAAATCATAGACAAAAATTCTATTGAAAAATATTTTGACCTAAATGAAATATTTTTAGTAAAGGATATTTGTGGAAGGTAACCAAACAAGGTTCTTTTGGAATGGAAAATTTGATGAAAACCCAAAAGGAAATGGTAGGCTACCTTCCATTAATCGATTGCCTCCAAAAATTGTATAAAACGTGAGTAATTGATCAAGTTAACTATGACTTCACACCTTCCCTCTCCAAGCAATAATTAAATGAAAATTTTCGCAGATAAAAAAAATAGCAAAAATAAAATAAAATAATGATAAACATTGATAGATATGGATAGACTTCTATTAATATATATTAGTGATGGTATTCTATTATTTCTATCATTGATAGACCAGGATAGACTTCTATCAGCGTCTATCATAACTATCTAAAAATTTTGTTATTTTGTGTAAATAGTTTCCTTATTTTTCTATTTTTAAAAAATCTTCATAATTAAATATATTAATTTTTTTAAAAAGAAATTTTGTCTTTAAATTAAATTTCTAATTAAACTTTTTCATTCTAATAACTAATTAAGACATACTTTAATTGTTTAAGACATATATCACCGATAAAAGATATAGAAGTAAAATAGACATTTGAATCTAACCATAATTATGAAATATGTTTCTATTTTTTTGATAAAGTAAAAAAAGAAAAAATAAACAATTTTTTTGATGGAGATGTTAGCATTGACTATTTTTATATTAATTTAGTTTGTCTCTTTGGGATGAAAATTCTTATTTATAATAAAAGCAAAGATTAAATTTCAATCCTTTCAAATCAGGTAGTTTTATCTTAGCCAATTGCATGGTTGCTACTAAACTTAATTTGATTTCTAATAGACTTTTATCTGAAAATAAATAAATAATCTCAAATTTAAAAGTTTGACTTCATAGATTATAATATTTTTAGGGCATATTATAGATATTCCAAATTAACAATGCAAACATATACTAATATCAATTAGAGAAAAACAAACATAAAAGTTTCTTTTTAATATAAAACCTACACTTTTTTTTAAAAAACCATATTTTAAAGGGATTTTTAAAAATAGAAAAATAAGAGAAATTATTTATATAAAATAGTAAAATTTTTAGATAGTTGTGATAGACGCTGATAAAAGTCTATCAGAGTCTATCAGTGATAAAAATGATAGAAGTTTATCATGGATAGATGTTGATAGAAGTCTATCGATGTTTTTTTTACTATTTTCTGTAAATAGTTTGACATTTTTTCTATCTGTAAAAATTTTCCTATTTTAAATCACTTGGAAATTTGTCATAGTCGTCTTTTTTTTTTTAGGAAAATAGTTTTAATTTAATAATGGAGAATCGTTTTAAAAATCCTACCTTTTGTTATATTTCGAAATGCAACTCTAAAAGTTGCTATATACTCCAAAATTTCCCTATTTTTATTAAAATGGAAAATATAGATTTCGAACCTAAAGTGGGCTTGGGCCTCAGATATGTCCCACTAACTCTGTGAATTTTACAAAGAAGTTCGGCCCATATGTTTGTACAAAGATAATCTCATTGGTCTTTTCTTTTGACCATCGACTTTTAGATCATTTTTAGAGGGATGTTTTAGCATCGATGAAAGTTGGTTCATTTTTGTCCAATTTGAAGCTAAATAAGAACTAGTGTCAATAAAACACAAAATCAAATGATTTATTTTATTTAATTCGATTTGGCTCTTGATTTTGTGTAGTTTTTTTTTAATCCAATTTTTCACTTTTATTTTCGCTTTTGTTTTGAAGAGTGGGTTTTTCTTTTCTCAAATTAAAATTTTATTTTTTTAGGAAAATCACTATAAATAGAAAAATATCAAACTATTTATAAATGTAGAAAAATTTCACTATCTATCAGTAATAGACTGTCATAGAATTCTATCATATATATTTTTAAATAATAAAACAATTAATATTCAACGCGTTTGGACGACCTATTGGATTAGCCCATTGAATATTAATTGTTTTATTATTTAATATATATATATATATATATATATTATATTATATTTTCTTAATGAAATGTAATTAAAATTTATTAAATTTGTATTTGTATTTATATTTATATTTATATTTATATTACTTTTTTTTAGATAAAAATATTGTTTAATTATCTTAAAAAGTTTTTTTAGATTTTAACACTTTAAAAACTTTATCTGAACTAAAAACTACAATATATCTAAATATATTTTAAAAAATAAAAAAAATTATGTTTTTAATATATAAAATATAATATATGAAAAACTATATATATGCATACATATTTAGGTTGGTTCAACGATATTCTCATTCGGCAGGCTCGATGGGCCAGCTCGATTATCAAAATGGTGATCCATATCCAATTCAATGAATAAATGGGTTGGGCCAGTCAAATGTTGACTTTGGATTGAGCTTAGACAAGCCTAGGTTGGGCTTGAGATAGCCTTTGAGCTTTGAGCTCGTTGATGAAGGCTAAAATCAAGATGTCTAATTTTTTACTAAAAATTGAACTAAACCAGTGGAACTTGGTTTGGTGTGACTTTTTAATTTGTGGTTGCACTTCTAATTTTCTGGAGCAACTATAGTGGCTTTGTAACGGACTATTTTCAAATAGGTTTAATTACTATTATTTATATCAATAGTTGACATTACGTAGAAGAAAAGTAGCTAGCTCACATAATTACGTACAAATTTTTTAAAAAAAAGTAAATTTGAATTTTCACATTCCACATTTGAGATTATGAAGATTTTTACTAATTAAATTATACGTCTACCGTCCACATAATTTTATGAAAATTAATTCATGACCAAAGAAAAGAAATTCACCAAAATAATTATATACATATTTTAAATATCAAACCAAATCTTATTTTATGAAATAACTTAATAACTTTTAACCTTTTTCAATTCAAACAATTTTGAAATTGGGTCAACATAAACCTTTGTTTTTTTTTGTTGTAACAAAAAATAAAATATAATTAAAAGAATAGAAAACATCCTAACTATTCATAACTCTTTTAATTTACTCAATCTAAATGTTGTTAGTTAGAATGTCTCTATGAAACTATTAAGCAATCAATTTAGGCCTCTCTCTCTCTATATATATATGTATATTATCTATTTTATTTATTTATTGGCCTATAATTTCCAATTAGTTGCATTCCTCCATTTAAAGGGAATCCAATGTGATTATTATTAAAGCTTTTTTTTTCCCATAAACCCTCAAGTGGGAAGTTTATCACATGATTAGTCCAATATTCTTATTTTTCTTTCAAAGTCAACCCCTATTGGTAACCCATTTGAAAATCTCTCCACAAATATATATTTTCATAAATTTCATCACTATTACAACTAACCAAAATTAACTAATATTAATTAATTTCCTCTAATTCCCTTGTTTTCAGCGACGTGCCGTGTCCTCACTGCCATTTCTCTTCTTCCTTATTTTTTAATAATAAAACAACTTAACTCTCTCCTTTTATAATTCATTTAATAACAATAATAAATTACTCAATGTAACCTTAATTAATAAATTATCTCATAAACTAATCAACTTTAATTTCCAATAATTTGATGACTTTGAAACAAAATCAAAACATAATTAGGATGATATATATAAATAGAGAATTGGGTTTTCTAATTTAGCTCTGTAAATTACATTAATCCTCGTACAAATGAGATTTTGAATTTCAATAAATTATAAGGAAATTAACAATATACACATACATATAATGTTCTTTTTTTCCTCCCTTCTTTTTCTTTGGAAGTTATTCTTTTCTTTTTTTCCTCTCTTTGATGAAGAATTGAACAAAGATGATGATTACAACATGAACACCATAATGATGATTTAATTAGAAATTAAAAAAAAAAAAAAAAAAGAAAAGAAAAAGAACCTCTCTTAATCTCAATGGTGCAATGGATTTGGACCAGTTGGGACGAGGCGTTTTTCGACGCCGTACCGGGGATCAATCTCCGCTGCAGTGCCGGGAGAATCACCGTGATCGTGACGGTGGTGATGGTGATGACGGTGGTGATGGTGGTGGTGGTGATCAGCTTGGAGATGTTGAAGAAAGATGGTGAAATCAAATTTGGAAGACATAATCAGTTTTCTATTGGGAGAAAAAGAAGAGATTTTTGGGAGATTGGGATGATGATGATGAAGAGAAAGTTGATGAAAAAGGAAGGCTGAAGAGGAAAAAAGGATGAGAAAAAAGGAAAAGAATTTGCAGAGATGGTTTAAAGGCATTATTATTAAGAAGAAGAAGAAGAAGAAGAAGAATAAGAAGAAAATGATTGTGAAGAAGGAGAGAAAAATGAAGGGGAAAGGACTGCATGGGAGAGGGAAAAAGAAGAAGAGGAAGAGATTAAGGGAAAATTAATAAGGGAGTTTGAATTAAGATTGACAGCTAATTGAAAAAAGAGGATTTATTAATATTAATTAAGAAATATTTGAGAAGGTTGACAATGGACAGTGTTTGCTTTCATAAGAAGAGAGAAAGAGAGAGAGAAGGAGGGGACAAAACTGTCTGAGAATTCTTGTTTCAATGACAACTTCCTTTGCGTTAAAGGAACAAAGCCTCATCTAAAGCAGATTGTCAAACTTTCAATTATATATTGCCAAAAATCCATATAGAGAGAGAGAGATCCAAATTATTTGCAAAGATTAAATCAAAGTTTACTTTAAATCTGTCTATTAGTTCTTATCCTCGGTGTTTGGAGTAATGAATTATGAAGTCTAGGGAGTTGTAAATTCCTGGAGTCTACAATGTAAGAAGTTGATAAGATATAAAGTTGATGCTTTTTAGTAGTAGGACCCACCAACGCCTTGAGTTAAAAAAAGAGTGTAGTTCAATACTTCTACTTTCCAACTCCGACTTCCCAACTCCTTGGGCCAAACACACTCTTAAGATGTGTTTGGTCCAAAGAGTTTGGAAGTAGAAGTGGAGAAGTAGGAAGTTGTGAACTCCAGTTCTTGTTTGGCCCAAAGATTTGGTGGGTCCCACTACTAAAAAACATCAATTTTATATCTTATCAACTCTTTACACAATGGGCTCCAGGAGTTTACAACTTCCTAGACTTCATAACTCCTTATTTCTTACTATTCCACTCTTTACCCCAAACACCCCCTAAAATTACTTCCTAGACTTCATAACTCCTTATTTCTTACTATTCCACTCTTTACCCCAAACACTCCCTAAAAGTTTATAATAGATTTCTGATTGTTCAATTTTGTGTAGAATAATTTTTTTTAGTGTAATAGTTTTAAAGACTTTTCAATTGAATGTTTAATAGATATTTGAACTTTTACCTTTATGTTTGGGTTGTTTTCAAATATAGTAATATAAACCAAAATATTTACAAATATAGCAAAATGTCACTATCTGTCGGTGATAGACACTGATAGACATGATAGATAGTGACATTTTGCTATATTTAAAAATAATTTCTAGCAGTCTTGCTATTTAAAACAATCACCATTTATGTTTAGTAGTTATAATAGATTTTTAAATGTTCAACTTAGTGTAATAGTTTCTAAAAACTTTTCAATCTAATGTTTAATAGGTATTTGAACTTTTACTTTTGTGTTTAGTAGGGTCTTTGACCTATTAGACATTTTAAAACATTCATGGTCTATTATATAAAAAATTCAAAATTTAGAGTCCTATTAGATTTTTTTTTTATTTAAAAAAAGCAATTTCATAACTAATAGGTACATTAATTTTAAAAAGGTATCGAATATGCTAAAAATGAAACAGATATAAATTTGAAATGTTAGAGATCAACCATGCACTCTAAGAAGTTTATAACCTATGGGATACAAAATTGAAAATTTAGAAACATATTAGATTGCTTTTGAAATTTGTGAATTAATTATATACCTAAATATTTAAGTTATCATTTGATAGCAGTTCTCTTTATAGTTTCTATTTTTTAAATAGATACTTATTTTCTCCCAATTTTCCAAATTATAATTTTCACCTTCAATAATGAAATACTTGAACCCATAATCAAATTCTAAAAACGAAAAATAGTTTCTAAAAACTACTTTTGTCAATTTTCAAAACTTAACTTGATTTTTTAAAAACATTAATAGAAAGTAAATACCAAAACATAAAAAATTATCCGTAAAAATAATATTTATAAGCCTAATTCAAAAATCGACCAAACCTTAGACACTAAAATTGTAAGTAAACTACTAAAAAAAATATATATCTTTACCATTGAAAAACAATGTTACTCTCTATAATAACAACTTATTTGACCAAGTCTTTTTTTTTTTTTTTTTTTTTTTTTTTTTTAAGTACGCTTTGACTATAATAATTGTAATAGCGGATAATCATAAATACAAACAAATAAATAAAATAATGTACTTCGTCTTTGTTAATCAACAATAAATTATATATATAATCTTAGGCATTGCAGGAGCCAGCAAAACATGCCCATTATTTATTTTGTGGATTAGACAAAGAGAGAGAGTTTACAGAATTTTAAAAAAAAAAAAAAAATTAAAAAAAAAAAAAAAAAGAAAAGAAGAAGCTGACTTTTGTATGCAACTAAAAATTTGATTCAAGTTTACAAGTAAAGTGGGTGTGTGGGGAAGGTGGCTGTTTTGCAGATTTCAAGGTCCATTTAAGGACAACTCATACAATTACTATATTATTATTTATTTAATCTTCCATAATATATTCAAATATCAAATGCTGCAGCTAGAGAAGTCGTAATTTCTCATCTATCTTATCATAAATATTATACAAATATATTACCTCACATGATTTTTCGTTTGACTTGCTTTGCTCTGATTTCCATTTCATTCTCTAAAAAGAATTTACCTGTTTAATGAGCAATTCACTTGCACGCCTATATAACAACAAACAGTTTCATCTCAGCAGAAAAAAAGAAAAATACTAAAAAACATTGCTTCCTTTACACACTCTTTCTTTAGTGTAAGAAACTGATAAAGAAAATACTAGTTTATTCCTCCTGTTCTAGGATCTAATTTGAAAAGGATGGTGTCAAATCAGAAAAGGAAAAACAATAAAGTCCCATTTGAAGATCGGAGAAAGGCCTTGAGATAGACTATGTATGGTGGTTCTTGGAATAGAGGAAGCAAAGCAATATAGAAACAACAAAGATCCAATATGGTTGAGTGTGCAAACCCAAGTTCCTAAACAATCTTTTTGTTAAAAACTAAGCACTCCCTTTTCTTCAGGAAGTGGGAATATGGACTTTGAATGGCTTTTTTTTCTAAATCACTTTGTCGGCTATGCCCTCCCTCCCTTGGCCATGGATATCATATGCTAATCTTATCACTTCATCAAATATTGACCATCCGATCATTCAACAGAGAGGAACGACAATTCTTATGCAGAAATGTCGGCATGGGTTGGGAAATTTCCTGAGAAGAAGTGGGGGAAAGTCAAATCACCCCCCACCTACAACTTTTTTGCTTAAACCACAGACAGTTTCACCAAATAACACTAGAAAATTCTGGGGTATTAGTTCACATTTGGTATATCAGAGTGGATGGCCTTGATCTTGATGGCTTGTGGATTTCCTACTCCCTTTCCCTTTCTTCTTTCCAGCTACCCCACTAAGATTGTTTCAATCACTTCCTATATAGCAAGGATCATACTTGATTAGGATTTGTTCTATAAGTTGTACGGTCTCTTTAGAACTCAAGGACACAGTTGTTCAACCTATAGAACATGTCCCGTTCAAGTAAGGTCGTTGTTCTATAAGTTGTACGGTCCCTTTAGAACTCAAGAGTACAATTGTACAACCTATAGAACAGATCCTATTCATGTAAGATCATTGTTCTATAAGTTGTACGGGTCAAGCTTAGATGTTGTGAGCTCCTCTATTCTAAAAGTTGATATGAACAAAGCTGGGAAAGAGGGCAACATATTGAGAGGATATCAAAGGTGCTGAATGGTCCACCATAAGAATGTCTTCTTGAGACAAAACTGTGAAAAGTAAACAGTTTTATGTAGGATTAGTACCTTCTAAATTCCACGCTGCTGCAATCTACAAATACTCAACAAGTAAAATCCTGAACGGAATTGTGATCTGATGAGAGCTGTTAATTGTTATTGTAATCAATGAGAATATAAACATACAAACAAGCATATGCATTATGCAATATTTAAAAAGATATTTAACTTGTTATGTTCTGTTTTTCTACAGGGAGAGCGAGGAGAAATTGTTTGGCAATCGCTGTCTTTATTTCTAAACTTCTATATCAGCTAAACAAGTAAAAACTAATGTAAAATACACCGTATTGCTTCAATACTAAGTTAGCACACGAGTTTATCCCACTGTATTGGTAACAAATGGATTGACATTCCTCTCTTGTTCCAACTTAATTGGTGAGTGATAAATCAATTAAATATCTATTTTTCTTGATCTTTTCTTCCAGCACACCAAATAGTTCAATTCATCGGAGTCCCCAAGATGAAATGTCAGCAGTAAATCAAGCAATTATAGGCTAGAGATCTTTAAAATCGGCTCCAACATAACAAGTAACACGGCTGCTCAAGATTAACTGCAGAGCTTCTACCTCAATTCATTAAGGCCTTCCAGATGGAAGAAAAGTAATATCACCTTGTGTCAGATTTGGGGTATAAAATTTTCTTTGCCTCTTCAACCTTCCTCCCAATCCACATCATCTTCTTCTTCATCTTCTACCGAAGCTGATGCTTCAACATTCAAATCACCAACCTTGAAATTTTCATTTGCATTGCCTGTAAAATATGGCATGAAATGTAAGGTTCTTCCTAAACCCAACTTACTTTTACACATAAAATATGGCACAAACAACCAATTAAAGAAGAGTTCTACTTAACTGTTAATTTTGACATCTTTAAACAGTTAGTCTAAAAAACACAATAAAATCTAACGTACGACTGAAAAATCAATAATTAAGAACCTAAACTCACTGAGTATCTTCCCAGAACTCCCAAGTACACAGTAGTGAGTTTGATATGCAAATTTGAAACCACTTTCACTTCAAAAGCTGGTATAGTATGACAGCGTAAAATAAATAAATTTTAAAAAAAAATATATATCTTTGGTTGCAAGTCGTAATCAATCAAGTTCTTTTTCTATATGAATAATCGATTATGTGTTGAAACTAGAAAGTCGGTACACGGCTCCAAACACAAATAACAAGCAAAATATTTAAGCCACATAAAACATAAAATTGATACACAAAATCCCTTCTCGATTAAATTGGAACTATACAAAGAAGATTAGCTTGGCCTTGCATAAGGATGAGAAATTCATACGCAACCTCTTTGTATTTCAATAGTATTTCTTTTCCGGTTGTTTTTTCGCATTTTCTCTTTCCGTTTAAGGTTATTGTATCCTTGAGCATTAGTCTCTTTTCATTTTATCAATGAAAAGTTTTGTTTCCTTTTCAAAAAATTCATACGCACAAGAAAATGATGATTACCAAGAAGATATTTCTCAAACTAAATCACTTTCTTTCTCACATATAAAACCATGCTGAATCTCGAAACAAATAAAAGCATGCGATGCTCTTTATGTCATTTACGAATTTATCTTACTATCAAGGTGCTTATATAGCATGGCAGAATAATGAGCAGATATAAACATCATAAAAATTTAAAGAATCAAACATGGACAGAAAAAGTGTCTCACCACCTATTGGAGCCTCCTCCCACTCAATATCATCATCTTCATCCTCTTCACGTTTTGCCTTCATTCCCACCTGGCGACTGGAATTTGTGTTAGCCACGTTTTCAGTAACCTCTGTACTGGATAATTCCTGCTGTCCCTTAGCAGCTTCTTCAAGCTCTTGTTGCTTCTTCAGTATAGCAGCATAATAAGCTTTAACATACTCATCCTACAATACAGCCCAACAGTACATGAATAATATAATTTCTTTTAATTTTAGATTTTAGGATAAAAAAGCACTTAAATTCATAAGAAATGAAAAGAGCCAGTCTAATTGAACAAGCCTGTATATTCGTTTTATCATCATCGTTGGCCGATGACTTTTTATCATCAGAAAACTGAGCAGAAGCGGAACCAGCATCCATCTTTGCCTCGTCTTTGACCTCCCCGCGTTGTTCCTTTGTGAGGTTCATTCCTTTCTTGATCATCCAAGGAGGTAAAACTTTCAGACCTGTGGTCTCGGATTCAGATTTAACATCCACTCCCTTGCCCTCAGCCCCAGAAAAGGCAACTTCAACCTATTGGGTTCATTCAAAAACTCATTAATCGTTAGACTGGTACCTTTCAAGGTCCAATGATAAAACAAGCATGAGGTGAAAAAATGGGATACCTTGGTCTCGCCAACAAAAGGCATAGGTGTTCCCCCATATCCCAAACCTTGTGATGATTTTGAGGGATCATTGCCATTGAGATCACCATTTGCCCCCCGTGCAGCTGCACTTGCACGAGCTTCCCATGCTAAAAGAGTTCCAAATTCTGGAACCGGCAAATCTTTAACTCTGGTGAGTTGCTCCACCAAAGGTTTAACCTGGACCTGCAATTATTTGATTTATTTATCAACATTTAGCGATTGAAAAATCCTTTAACACAAATTCAAGGGAACAGACACAAATCCCTCATAATAAATTCATAAATATGGTTTCAAATTGAAGGTCAGTACTATATTAAACTAACTTATGTAAAAAAACTAAAGTCATCAATGATCCTCATAAATTCTGAAACAGACAGAAGCCAAGAAGGAAAGAATCAGGAATTTTCTACAAAACAGTTGTTCATTATTAAAATAATAATAATAATAATAATCAGATCACTACAGCATAGAATTATGCCTTGTGTTCTTATATCCAGGATACAATTCTTTCAAGATTGATATGATTTAAAAAATAAATAAATAAGTAAATAATTAAATAATAAAAAAAAGGAAAGAAAGAAGGAAGATTTGAAGTTGAACAAGATTCAGAATGCACTTCGTTTGGGTCATTGTACTAAATGTAACATGCACAGCACGTTGATAAATAAAATTCTATTTAGATCAAACCTCCATCTTTTGAAGCATGTCCTTCAATTTTTCATGCCGGCGCTTCCTGGCATTATCATCTCCATCCCCTCCTTGGGCAGCAGCCAGTTTGTCACTCTCTGCAACCAGCTCTCCATTGCAATTTTCACAATGGAAGTATTCATCCTCAAAAGATATTAATCGGAGAGCATCCAAAGCAGTGTACCTAATCAATATCATCAAATTTTCAAGCTTGCTTCCAGATAAAGAAGTCAGTAACAAGTGTCCAGTGCTATGATTTCATCCAGTTAAAATTACAAAATATCAGAAAGGACATTTCTTAAGAGAAAAAGAGCGTATCATCAAAACCTTCTCGAACAGTTAGGGCATATATACTCTTGGACTGTGTTCTTGTCCTCCAGTTCATCTTTCAGTTTTTTCTTCATGCGGTGCATTCGGTATCTAACCACATCATAGATCTGAAACCAAGTTTAGCTTTAATATGGTAACTGATCAGAATGAAGTCTGTTTTCATTGGGTTTAGATACACTTATTATTTAGTGATAAAGCAACCAAAAAAGTTGCATATAGAAATGAAACCTGCGCATAGTCTAGCGAGCAATAAGAGTGTGTGTGCATCTTAATCTTTTCATCCCCCTCCTTCCCTGGGTGTTGACCATCGGCTGTGGCAGCAACCGCAGCACTAAATATCTTTGCTCCCTTAGCTGTCTGGAAAAGCAAAGAGCAAAAAAATGCAATAATGATACAGAACGATAACTTGTTGATATGCTCCTCCACATTAAAAAGTATGAGTCATTAAGCAATATGTTTAACAGAATTCAAATAGATTTTACTGTATGAAAAATACCAGAAAATTTTACATAGCACGTATATTAATCAGCCTCGGATGAAGAAATACAAGAAGATAAAATGTAAAATGAGAGAGGAAAAAGTGCAGAGTTGATGAGAGTGAACGTCATTCAACTTAGTTCTAATTTTTCTTTTCCAATCTCCCCTCTAGTGAAGATCTAAAATGGTGTGAAACATACAAGAGAGGCAGGTGGATTGTCCAAATGTCTAGTCCATGAAAGAAGGTAAAGTGATGTAGGCACTAATACTTGCAGTAGAGCCATCTATCAATGGGTTCAACACGAACTATATTTATTAGTATATACTCCAAAGTGTTAGTGGCATTTATGCAATCTCATATCTAAATTGGTCTTTGAACTTCCAATTTTGTGCCCGATATGTCTATTTGGTCCCAATAACTTTCAAGTTTGTGTCCGATAGGTTTATTAAATTGTGTCAATTTGGTGCCTAAACTTTCAGTCTTGTGTCCGATCGGTCTCTAGATTTCAAATCTTGTGTCTAACGAGTTCTTGACCTTTGAAAAACCACGAATCTACTAGACACGAAGTTGAAAGTTTAGAATTGCATCGAACATAAAACTCATTTTTTTATATATTAGATCAATTAATTTGTAAGAACTTTGAATATGTCAATGACATGAAATTGAAAGTTCAAAGATCTATTAGACATATTTTAAAGTCCATGGATGATGGACCAAATAGACACAAACTTAAAGATCAATACTTATTATTCAACTCAAATTTAAACTAAATACACCAAGAGGCAACAAAAACAGTAATGTCCCAAGCGTCTCCAATGGCCTAGCCGTCCCTTGAAACACTTCTTTGTTTCTTTTTAACAAAATTACCCAAAATAACAAACATGCTCCATTCAACATAAGCACCTTAGATGCTATATACAATCAAGTTAAGATGCTCAAAACTACATACTAAGAAATTTCAAGACTACTAACCTAATAGGCACAAGAACAAGATGCATTGATAGAGTCGGCACTGACCTCCCTTCTATGATCTCGGGTAATCAGTTTTTCCTCTTCTAAAAACCTTAGGGTTCGACGTAATTGCTTTGAATGTAGTTTTAAGTTCTTTGCCAAATCTTCTTCTCGAACCCATTGTCGTCTAGGAAAGGATACAATAACAAATATGATAAGCAAAGGAAAAATGTGGCAGTAAAACAGCTCATCAGATTCACAGAAGAAAATACATGCGTGTGTTGTCATCATAACAAATTCAAGAACAGACGAGCAAGTCCTCTATGATAATAAACTAAGAAATTTAAAACTTTAAAATGACATTATTCAATTAACTATTTGCTCAGACCGTCCAAAAATCTAACTTAAAAAACAAATAACAGATGAACCAATAATAAGCAAAAATGAAATGATAACCTCAAGTTTGAAAAAAATAGAAGTACAAACTAAGCTATTGAGTAAGCTGCATCAATGTTCCATGCCATCCTTCAACTTAGCTTGACTAGAGAAATAACACATACAAGATAAGTTTCAAGAAACATATATAAACAACCATTATGTTGATCGATTTAGTTGTTCCAACCCAACACTAGCAGAATTGGGTGTACAATATATACAATGTCCGGAACCATCATGGGTTGGCCTAGTGGTAAAAAAGAACCATGAATTTAATAAATAACTTGGAGGGAATGGGTTCAATCCACGGTACCTATGATTTAATATCTTATGAATTTCCTTGACACTCAAATGTTATACGATCAAGCGGGTTCTCCGATGAGATTGGTCGAGTTGTGTGTAAGCTGGCTCGAACACTCACAGATATTTAAATAAAATGCCTAAAGTGCCCAGCTTAGTCTGGAAATATAATTACCAAGAATCCACTTAAAACTGCAATAGGTTCAAAATCAAGAAAGAGGGTGCCATTCGAATTCCCACTAATCCAATCATATTCAAGCACAGTTCCTATGTAAAATTCGTTCCACTAATGTAGCTCCCCATCCCCTTCCCCCCTCCTTTCAGTTTCTTAGTAACAACAAATTGAGAAACGGTATTCTGCTTCTGCCTTGTATAAAACACTAAAGATTTCCAAGAAAATAAAAACGCCAAAGAGCAATACCTCGTAAGAGCATCAAGAACAACAACCGCGATTCCCCTATTATCACTCCGACCGGTCTTGGGTTGATTATCCCCTTTAGTCGTAATGTCATCGTAGAAAGCTCTCGCAGCTAGCTTCACCAACCTGCCCAATTTATCAAGATCATTCAACGCACCAAATTAAACAAAACCCAAGAAGAAAAATGAAAACAGAAAACTCTCCCATTGTTCACGGCTAGAGAACGTATTCAAATTGCCATTTTATCATTTGAGAGGGCTCACAAGTTAATAGAGGAAAGTACCTGTTAAAAGGTTCGATACTCATGGTGATGATGAATTAACTTGGGGTTCAATTCCTCAAATCAAATACTTAGAACTGGTCTTGCTAATACATGGGTATTCGATTCAACCAAGACTTTGCAGAGGAGAGAGAGATCTGAAAATCATGAGAGAAGAAATAAAAGGATGTGAATGAGAGCATTGGCCGTCATAAATAGACGAAACAAAGCGTATGCTATTAGGAAACTTGCGGGTCGGGCTATTTACATCGTATCGGGTTCATCAATAAATGGGCTTTCATCGGCCCGACTTATTGGGCCTCTCTAAAGCCTTTTGAGCATAACTTCATCGGCCCGATTCGATTTGATAGGGAATACTAGAGTTCAATGGCAAAAACGAGCAACAAATAAATACATCTTTGGCCGGTTTTGGATCTGGTTTCGATTTGGTCCCTAAGTTTTAAAATATTACACATTTAGTTCTTAAATTTTGAAATTTTAATTTAGTCTCTAAATTTCAAAAAGTTGTAGTTTTATGTTTGAGATTTGAGATTTTTTTCAATTTGACCTTTAGGTTTCAAGATTTTTCATTTTTAACCTCAAATTTTTATTAAATACTCACCTTCAATCATTAAACTCAATATCTCTTGATTAGTTTAAAATAATTATGAAGTGAAATTTTAAATTTAATTTTAAAAGTGATGAAAAATAATAAAACTTAATTAATTATAATTATTTTAAATTTATTAACATAAACTGACACTCAAGACGTAATGTGACGTAATGTGAGTACTTTGGGAAAGAAATCTAGGGAGCAGAGTAAAACAAAACTCAAATTTAAGGATAAAACTGCAACATTTTAAAACTTGAGAACTAAATTAAAATCAAACTCAAAATTTAATGACAAAATGTGTAACATTTTCAAACCTAGCGACCAAATAGAAATTAGACCTAAATACTAGAGATCAAAAAGATATTTTCCTCAAAAAAACTATGATGATTTCAAATAATTGAAACACAGCTAATCAAATGATTCGATTCGATGATTTGGGAATGCGAAGCGAATGAGAGACGAAACGAAACTCTATCACTCTAGTTATGAATCAGTTGAACCGGCTAATTAAATGGTTCGATTCGGTCATATCTGAATTATAGTTGAACCGGACCAGTTTGGTCTGCCTCAGTTTCTTTAATATATATATATATATATATATTACCTCTTAGATTCATGTCAATGTTTAATATTCATTTTTTCTTTTAGAACAATACAAACAACAACAAAAATTAGATGAACACTATTACGGAATTGACTAAATTTCAATCAATTGAGATTTGTATGCAAGCGATGAAGAAAAAGACACTTAAAACGTTGATATTTAGTACTCTAACATACTTTTGGAATAACAATTTCAATTGATGGGTAATATTTTACTTTATTATGTACTTTTTAAAATGCTTTTGAATTTTTAGTCCAACTAAGACTAAATCTTTGATGGCAATTTCGGCTCTTTGGAATTTGGATAATTTTCTATTTTTTTGATTTTTGATTTTTAAAAATTATGTTTATTTCTTCACTATTTTTTAATCACATTTTCATTTTTTTTTACATTAAATTTGTAGTCAAATTCTAAAAAGAAAAAAAAAACAATTTTTTAAAAAATTATTTTTTAAGTTTCAAAATTTTACTTGAATTTTGAAAACACGCCTAAAATGTAACCAAAAAAAAAAAAAACTCAGAAATGGAAGTAAGTGTTTTTTTAAAACCTATTGTTTTTTGTTTTCAAAATTTGTCATAATTTTTTAAAACATGAGTTTAAAAATTTGGGGGAAAGCAATACATTTATAAGCTAAATCTTCGATTAACGTTGCTGAAGAAAAATGGTCCTTTGTAACTATATAGTTTTACATAATATGATAGTAAGAAAAGAAAGAAAAATACTTTTTTCTTTTTTTTTCCTAGATTTTAGGTCTAGTTTATATTTAATCCATAGGTTTTAAAATGCTACATTTTTAATCCTTAAGTTTTGAGTTTAGTTTCAATTTAGTCCCTAAATTTTTTTTAACCTTGATTTTTCACTAAATACTCACTTTCAGTCTTTGACGTTAATGTCTATTAATTAATTTAAAATAATTGTGAAGTGAAATTTTAACTTAAATTTTAATAATGATGAAAACAACAAAACCTAATTAATTATAATTCTTTTAAATTAACTAAAAGACAATGCCACTAAAGACGAAAAGTGAGCATTTAGTGAAAAATCGATGTTAAAAGTGTAAGTTCTGAAATCTAGAGATCAAATTTAAACAACTTAAATCTTAATAGTAAAAACTTAAGAACTAATAAAGTGTAACGTTTTGAAACTTTTTTTTTTTACCAAAAAAGTGAATTGAAAATGGTAGAAGAGGTAGATAGTTATTGTTACCGAAGCAATACAAATAAATTAGGTTAAACTACTATTTTGGTCCCTATTATTTGAAGAGGGAAGTTGTTCAATTTTAATACCTATACTTTCAATTATACAATTTTAGACCTTTAATTACTTTCAATCAATTTTAAATTTAGTCTCTCAAAATTAATTTCTACCGAAATTAGTTAAATAATAGGGCTGTTTTCAAATATAGAAAAATGAGTCAAACTATTTACAAATATAATTTTTTTTACAGTCTATCAACTATAGACCGCGATAGAATTCTATCGCTCAAGCGATAGAATTTATTTGCTTGAGCGATAGAAAGCGATAAACAGTGAAATTTTTCTATATTTGTAAAATAATTTGATATTTTTTTTGTTTATAGTAATTTTTTTAAATAATAATAATAATTTTTATGCACAAATATATAATAGACGAATATATTTTCAAAATTATAGTAAAAATGTTAATAGATAATAATTTTTTTATAAAAAAAAAAGTAGTATTGAAGATTAAATTTAAGATTTATTAAAATTATAGAGACTAAATTTAGACAATTAAAACTTATATGGAATCTATCGAACAAATTTAAAATTATAGAAACCAAAATGATATTTTAACTAATAAATTATTCACCCGACCAAGAAGAAGAGAGCCACAAATCATGCAGTACTGTACGTAACACACACGAGTTTACTTACAACCAAGCCTTTCACATTTTTATTTTATGGTAGAATAAAATGTTCCCATTTTATGTGGTGACACACCCCTAGAGTTTGGATATTTATATTAATATATATACCATAATATTTATTTATGTGTTGCCTATTATTTTATTTTCTCTTTCTTTCTAATATGTAATATTACACACATACAAGCACAAGTTTGCATATATAATTAATATGAAGAAATTATTGAGGTATAAAGTATGTAATTTTAATCAATAAATTAGATGTTCGAATCGAGCATTCAACAATATGCTCGATTTGAAAGTTAGTTACATTTTATGTAGTGACACTACTCCTAGAGTTTGGAGATTAATGACTTATTTGGATTGACTTTCTAAGTGTTTATCAACATTTTTTTTTTGCACTTATAAACACTTTTTTTTATATCCGTGAGTGTTCGAGCCAGCTTATGCGCACCTCGACTAATCTCACGAGACAACCTACAATTGGCAGGATGTCAACTTACTCGTAAGATATTAAATTCTAAGTAGGTGGCCAACATGGATTGAACCCACAACTCTTTAGCCCTTTGGCTTTTTTTAGATGTTCCCACTACCACTAGGTCAATCCATGATAGTTTATAGACACTTAAGAAAGTATATCCAAACGGACCCTAAATTACATTTATTTGAGTCTCTTACCCTCCCTTGAACAATAATTATTTGGCTTGAATGTGATTCTCTTATGAGATCAGAGGTTAAAAAAAATAATTAAAAAAACCATCAACTAATGTGATTCTCTTGAGCTCAACAATTACAAGGTAGAGGATGAAATCGTCAAATTTTTAAAAAATAATTAGTATTTTTATTTACTAAACTATACTTGGATTAGTGTAGCACTTACACTTATTTGGTAACTCTGATTAAATTATAGTGAGGATAATGATGATATCTGTTGTTTAAATTAAGATTTTGGAAAATAGATCAAATTAATTAGTGGAAGCCATGCATTAAGCGAATTGATGATAAAATCCACCAATGGACCAGATATTGGTCATGCATATATATTTGATTATAATCATATGATATGCATTTTTATTCTATGGAAAAGGTGTAATTAAGCTTATAAGCTAGCCACTTTTATTCTTAATTCGTCAAGGAAATGATAGGATAATCATTTCAACCTATAATTTTTCTCTTGTTCTGTGAATTTTCCAATTAATGGTCCACTCCCACCTTGTTGTCTACATCTTTTTGGCAGCTTCAATGCTTCCTCTTTGAGGGGGTTTTAGTCATTTCCTAATTGCCCCTATCTTCTATAGATAACAACTATACTCACTATATATATACCCACATTATTTTTTTCTGTCTCAATACAACGATGGTAGAGATGAAAAATCGAACATCCAACTTTGAAAAAAGGAGTATATATACAAATTAATATTGAGCTAAGTTTATTATCGACAATTATATATATTAGAGTATTGACATACGACATTTATGTTTATAATCTTATACAAACTTGTTTGTTTTAATTTTATTTAATTTTAATTTGAAGAATTCAAATTCTCCCACCACAATTGTGTGCTTTATTAAAAAGGTTAATGTATTATGAATGATTTCGTGGTTAATAAGGGTTCGTAGGAGTTTATAAAGAGCTTAAAGAGAATTAATTTAATCTCATATAGAGATTGCACCTATCTTAGGAGATCATTCAAAAATGAAATATTTTTAAACACATATGATAAATAGTTCTCGAGGCAACCTTAATCAAAGTATGCTAGTTCACTGATAATTAGCATGTAATATAGACTATGTTCTTGAAGTCGAAAGTTTAAATTTTTAAACCATCACTTGTGCAACCTATACTAAAAAAAAGCGATTTTATATCCTTTTTTCTTTCTAAAACACTGTAAACGGAAAAACATTAATAATCGACTAACTCTCATAATACCCGTTATCCAAAAAAAAAAAAATCTCTTAATACCCAATCAATTATTTTTTAGTACAACAATTATATGGATGGTCAAACGGTAATTGTCATGGTCGTCATTCTCCTTAGAGGTTGGAGGTTTGATCTCCCACCCTCCGACTTCTAAGAAGGAAAATTATGCTAATTATAGTCGAACTAAGTTCACTTTGACTATTTTCTTGAACTACTATTTTGCTAAAACGATAGGTCAAAATGAGTTTAGTTCATTAATAATTAGCATGCACTCTCCTTTTAGAAGTCAAATTCTCCATCTCTGTAAATATTGTATTAGGTGCAAACAAAATCTTACATTAATAATAGAAATTGAGAGTTTCATAACAGATAAGTGAGGACAAGTAACTCAATTGGCATGAGACTTTTTAACTGGTCCCAAAAAATAAGAAGAAAATTTCATGTTGAAATAAACAAATCACCTCGTTGTGAAGATATGTAAAAATTCGTTGTCTTTATAATATTATATTTAAAAAAATATATAATAACCACAATAGAAATTTTGCTCAATTAAGTAATTGGCTTGCATTGTGATAATTCCAAAACATAAATTAAACATCTAAGAGAGGCATGGAAGGAATATGAGGGAAAGAGAGGCATAATTTTTCCATTAAAAATGTCCATCAGAAGATGCAAATATTGATCTGACACTACTGCTCATAAAACACACACATAACCCACACAGATATTTTTGAGTGGCATAAGGATAAAAAGCAAAACATAGACACATGGACTTTCTTTCCCATCACCGCCTTTAATTTAATTTTATTTTAATTTAATTTAATTAATACAAACCCCACCCTAATAAATATGTTCAATTACCATTTTTTATTTTTTTTTTTTTTTTGTTTATAAGATACTAGGGATCGAGAGATTAGTAGATACATCTAAATATATTAATTAGGTTCATACATTCATATCACTCGATCATGTCTTGAGAGATTAAAGGTTAGAAGAAAAACCTTCCAATTAAGTGATAAATAAATGATGCATCGTAATTACAAAAAAAGAGGATTTCAGTACACCAAAGAGCAGCAAGATAAACGATATCTTCACGAAGTTTGAATTAGAAATTTAGTCCTTATAATTTAGAGGAAGTTAAAATTTAGTTCCTATAATTCAATAAAATCCTCTTACGGAGAGTTTATCAAACCATTGACACTATTTATTAAGTTTTATCAAACTATTAGAATTAAATTCTAACTTCTAAAATCATAGAGACCGAATTCTAACTTCCTATTAACAATAGGAGCCAAAGTTGTAATTTAACCTAATATATATATATATATATATATATATATATATATATATATATATATATATATATATATATATATATAAGGTCAAAATGAGTACAGTTCAACTAATACTAATATAAAATTCGTACTATTGATTTATGTTAAGGACAACGATCCCTCATAGTTTTGTTTTTAATTTACCCAAAAGGCTTCACATCATTGAAAATAGTTGTCTTCACTTATATAGATTTTTCCCTTACCTAACTAATGCAAAACTTTGATCTCACCCCAATAATTTTAATATTAGAGATTCAATTCCACCACCCCACAAATTTTCAAATAATAATAAAGAGCTAAAAATTAAAATCATTTTTAGAAAATTTTAAAAATAGAAAAATAAGATAAACTATCTACACAAAATAGCAAAATTTTTAGATAGTTGTGATAGACGCTGATAGAAGTTAATCATGGTCTATCACTGATAGAAATGATAGAAGTCTATCACTAATAGATACTAATAGAAGTCTATCAATGTCATTAGTATTTTTTTTACTATTTTTTAAAATAATTTGACATTTTTTCTATACGTATTATTTGTTTAAAAAAAGTGTAAAAAAAAAAAATCAAAATCAGAGTACTGTGTATAGAAATTTGTGACACACACAATTGGGTAATTAATATTGGAGAAATTTTTAAAAAAAGAAAAAAGTGGTGGCCTACAAAGGCATATCAAAAGTAGTGTGGTGCATACTTGGGAGGGGAAAAGGGGTTCATATTCATCCCCTCCAAGCCTAAAAATGCACATGATTTTATCTCAGCACAATATGTGGGAAACGAAATTTCAACCACAAATATAGAAAATGGTCTATAGAGAAGAGACACAGCAGGCCAAGAAAACCCTTCTTTTTTTTTTTTTTTAATTAATTTTAATTTTTCTAGGGTTTGTTTATGTGATAGACGTGCTTGCTATAGCTTTCACTATCACCCACTCTCTCCCAAAAAAAAAAAAAAAAAAAAAAAAAAAAAAAAAAAAAAATGTACATTCAAAGAACCCCTTTTCTTTTTCTTTGTTTGAAGCTTATCTTCTTCCAATTGAAAGCAACCCTGGAACAACCCATTTGCCCAGCTCTGCAATAACATAACTGGTCATCACTTATTATGTCAGTCTAAAAGAGATAGATGGAGAGACAGCGGCATGTATAAATGGAAAGGGGGGTTTTTTTGGGGAAGATAAAGTAAATGTGTTTTTTTTAAGGGGTTAATTCATAATTATATCAAAAGGAAGATTAAAGGGTGTGATTGGTTAGGGTTTTGGAGAAGGGTGTGCTAGATCAGTAATATACTTTTAGAGTGTCATCTCAAGTACAGCTGCTCTTTGTAACCTATTCCAGTTCTCAAACCCAATTCTCAGACAGTAAATTCTTCGAAAAATTACCGTTTTGGTTCTTATGTTTTGAGTATAATTTTCATTTGGTCCTTAAGGGTTATCAAAATGTTACGCTTTTTGTTCTTGAGTTTTGAGTTTGGTTTTAATTTAGTCAAGTTTTAGAATGTTACAACTTTACCATTAAGATTTGAGTTTTTTTTCAATTTAGTTCCTAGATTTTAAGATTTACATTTTTAACTTCAATTTCACTAAATATTCTTTTCTTTTCTTTAGTGTTGATGTGTATTAATTAATTTAAAAGAATTAAATAATTATAATTAATTAAATTTCAATACTTTTCATCATTATTAAAATTAAATTTTTACTTCATAATTATTTTAAATTAATTAATAGACATTAATGCAAATGGGGTGTTTGAGGCGTTGAGTTGGTTATTATAGTAAGTGATTACATAGTACGTAGGCTATAATAGTTTGTAAGTTATAATAGTCTGTATTTGGAGTGCAAACTATTTTAGTTTTGGTAATAATTGTCTGTTTTTGGGATGCAAACTATTTTAGTATAGGTAGAAAATAGTAAACATTACAACAAAGAGAGAAAGAGATATGAATAAGAAATAGTAGGGGTGTTCATAGGTTGGGTTGAATTAGAACAATTTTTAGACCTAATCTAATCGTTCGGTTTGTCAATTTCTTCAACCGAAACAACCCTTATTAAATAATGAACCCAACCTAACCAACCATGAAATATTTGGGTTGAATTGGTTTGGGTTACTCGGTTCATTATTTACATCTTTGTTTTATGAAGTAACATGTTAATATGTGAATCTGTTTAATTGTTTTCACATATTACTGATATAAGATTAGCAAATCAATTTAATTTATATCATGAAAAAATAGATTTCCATCGTATTAAAAAAATTATTTTAAATAATTGGTGGATAATAAATAGGGTAATTGTAATGAGTAGCAATTTTAAGGATAATAACCAAGTGTATAGCAACATTTTTAAAAAATTACAAATATAGCAAGTCTATATTTGCAATTTTTAAAATGTTGTCATATATGCTAATACTTTGAATCTAATTGCTATATTTGAAACTGTCCCTAAATAAATAATCTAAAACAAAGCTTGGAATTAAGTAAAATTAAAATAAATATATGTATATATAATTGTATTAGAAGTAAAAAAAAAAAACATATTTTTTTATGATTAATAATAAGTTTGGGTTAGCTCGGGTTAGACTGCATTGTTTTAGGTGAGCCCATGAACCCACCCAACCCATAAAGTTTTCATTGATTTGAACTCAATCCAACCCAAATGAGTTAATAAAACCCAACCCAAACCGTACGGATTGGGTTGGGTTGATCTAGTCTTTCAGGTGATCATCAGGTTTTTTGAACACCAATAAATAGTAAGCATTGTAACAAAAAGAGATTTGAAATAACAATACTGTATTTAATTGTAGGTTATAATAGTAGAAAACACCAACCTATTATAACTAGTAAAAAATGGGATGGACTATAATAGCCAACTCCACACACTTGAAGTTGGAAACCCGAACACCCAAAGTGATTATTTAGTGAAAATTCTAAATTAAAAATGTAAATCTTGAAACTTAATCAAATTGAATGAAAACTCAAATCTCAAGGGTAAAATCAAAACATTCTGGAATCTAAAAACTAAATTGAAATCAAACTCAAAATTGAACAACTTATAAAATATTACATTATGAAACCTAACGACAAAATGAAAACTAGATCAAGAACCTAAAGAGACCAAAAATGTCTTTTTCCTTTCTTCCAAAAAGAAAAAAGTTACTCTTGAACCTTCTTTGACGTGTAGTTGAGAATCTTGAGATTAAGCTTCAAAAAGATAAGCTCTAACTCAGGATACACTCAATATTACTTTTTTTTCTATGCGGTCGAAATACTAAACGATAAAAGATGGGTGCAGCACGAGATACACAGAACTATTTTTCCGATTTAGATAACAAGGTATCTAGCAGTGGGAAGTAGGAGCACAAACCAAACAAAAACTTTTTTTTTTTTTTTTTTTTTTTTTTGTTGTTGTTGATTGCTTTATAACGAAAGAGAAAGGGGAAAGTAGCTACTTTTATTGCACTCCTTCCTTTGAAGAAAAAGGTAAATAGATAAGCACGCATGGAGGGGAGGCCCAGTACCAATAACAACATTCTCTCCACACAAAACTCTTCATAGAAAACACATAGATGGGTTTTTCCTTCTCTTTTTGTTGAAAGTGACACTAAGGAAACATATAATTAATTAATTCATTCATTTTTTAATCCATATATAATATAAATAAAAAGACAGAGAAAAAAAAAAGAAAAAGAACCAGTCAACAGAGACCATTGCCTCTCTAGACACAGGCTAATTCAGAGTTGTACCCTGCTGTTTTAGAGAGAAATAATTGTCCTTTCACTCATAGGTATATATATTTATATTTATATATATAAAAGCCTATCCACACCCACGTGGACTTGCCATATCCAACATTCAAGTTGGTTCATCATCAATTCCAAATAATACTAATAAATGAAGTGAAATTACTCTAAACAAAAAAAATATCAAACTATTTATAAATATAAAAGAATTTTATTGTCTATCAGTGATAGACTACGATAGAATTAAACTTTTTCTATATTTGTAAATAGTTTGACTCATTTTTCTATATTTAAAAACAACTCATAAATAAATATATATAAATTCACACCAATGAATGATGGATGATCGTAATAAAAAAAAAAGGGGTGTGTTTTGTATTAAGGAGTTTTTTCATAAATAATAAAATAATAAATGTATTTATAAATATAGCAAAATGACAAAAAATTTATTCATTTCAATATGTTATTTTTGCTATATTTATAAATAGTTTCATTATTTTATCATTTAAAATAATTTCTCTTGTATGAATGATACAAACCCTTGTTCCAAAAGGGAGAGAGAAAGAAACCCTTTAGCTCAAAAATCAAACTCTGTGTGAAAAATATCACATTTTTATAATGGAATCCATGCAGTCTTAGATGTTGATCAAAGGTTGAAAAAAGTCCTCAAAAGGCAGATTTTTTAATAAAATGGGGAAAAAAAGTTTATATAATTTTTTCAACTTCCAAGCCAACTTAATACTATTCTCATCTGTTTTGATGGGATATGGTGCATTGGTATTGTTTTAATACTCATATTCTTTTGAAAGTTGTAATGTTTCAAGTCTATCGTTGAAGTAGAAACACGTACTTTAGTCCTATAGAAATGTATGACAATTCAAAATTTTCGTTATAAGCTACCATCACACATCACCATTTTAGATTCCAATCTCCATTCGATATCTTAAAAGATTTCTATTATAATAGTAGTTTGAAACGTTTATGAAATGGTAAGAGATCAGTACCTTATAACTTTTGAAACGACATAAATTTCGAGGAGTGTTTGGCCTCCAACTTGAAGTTGGTGTAGCCTATAATAGCTCACTCCATAGTGATGTTTACAACGATGTATAACCTACAATTATCTACAGTGTTACTATTTCAAATCATTCTTTGTTACAGTGTTTACTATTTCCTACTCATCTTCTTTTTCTCTTTTTGGTACAATGTTTACTCTTTTCTATCTAGACTAAAATAGTTTGCATCCCAAACACAGAACTATTCTAACTCGTACTAAAATAGTGTATACTTCAAACACAGATTATTATAACCACCGAGAAAAAGAAAAGGAGTTGTGTGTGTCAAAGTCATCATTTGCAAGCCACGTGAAGTGGCACAAATACTAGGTGACTTCTGTCCACTCACTTCCCATTATATAATATTATTATATCTCTCTCCACATGCATCATTTCACTCTAAAGATCCTACTTTTTCCTCAAAAGAAAACCCCCTTTATTTTTAACCCTTTCCAAAAACCCCCCAAAATTTCTCTTCCTCTCTTCCATTCTTCCTTCCTTTCTTTCCTTCACATCTTCCCATTTTCAATAACTCTCCCTTTCAACAAACCCCTCCTTCCATTTCCATTGCTATCTCCACCTCAAGCTCCTGTCTTTCTCAACTATATACCCCTAAATTTCTCTCAACTCCTTATCTTAAATTATTACCAAATATATATATATGCATATATGTATGTTTGGTCTTTCTCAACTTTCTTAGATATTGGAGGGAGCTCTCTCCATAATTTGTCACTCTCAATTGGCCTTTAAGTGACAAGGAGAGATTATAGTTATTTGCCCAAGTTCTAGCCATTATGTTCCTCTAGGGTTTGAGGGTTTGTTTGTTTTGTTTTTGCAAATTCCAAATCAAGGGAATTAGAAAGTTAAAAGAGATATGTTTGTGTTCAATAGTTGTAGTAATGACTCTATCTCTTTCAATGACCATTCATTTCTTCACTTTCCTTCTCCTTTTGATGATGATGATGCTAATTGCGCTTCTCTTCTTCTTCAACAACAACAACAACAACCTCAAAATGACATCTTCCTTCATCATATTCCATTGAACGAACCAGCTTCAACTTTTGTAAACACTTTGAGAGGATCATCAGAATCAACAAGAATTACTATCAATAATAATATTAATGATGTTCTTCAACAAGATTTGATGATCATGGAGCAACAAATCATTCAAAGGAAAAGAGCTTCATCAAAGAGAGATAGGCATAGCAAAATCAACACTCTTCATGGACCAAGAGATAGAAGAATGAGACTCTCACTACCTGTGGCTAGAGAGTTTTTTGGTCTACAAGACATGCTTGGTGTTGACAAAGCTAGCAAAACCGTGGAGTGGTTGCTCTTTCAAGCTAGACATGCAATCAAGAAACTCTCAAGAGATCAACAAAGCTTACATAACCACGACGATCGCGACGACGGCGATACGAGGAGTCCATCGTTGGTTTCAGACGGAGAAGTCGTGTCAGGGATTATTGACGAAACAATCATCGTCAATAACGATATCGACACAAAAGAATTAGAAGGACGTAAAACGACAAAGAAAGAGAAGAGAAGTAGGGTTGCGAGGAAAACAACATTGCACCCCCTCGCGAGAGAGTGTAGAGAGAAAGCCAGAGCAAGAGCAAGAGCGAGAACACGAGAGAAACAACTGCAAATCGAAGGAACAACAACAACAAAATTACAAGGGCCTAGCAAAATAAGTTCATCCTGGATGAGTACTACTACTCCCATGAATGGTGAGGAACAATTAAGAACAAGAAATGAAGGAAGAATCTTAGATCATGAAACTGATGATTGTTTGATGATCATGGGGAAGTGGAGCCCATCCAACTCTATTTATTACAATTCTCTCCATAACAACAACAATGGAAGTCCCCAAGAGGTAAATTCCAAACATCAACAAACTTAATTATTTCTTTTTCTTTCTTTTTTTTTTTTTTTCAATTCTCACAATTCTCAAGTGATAATTATCTCTATATACCCTTTTAAAAGGTAAAGTCCAAGAAAAAATTTCAAGTACAAATTGTTGTGTTCTTACATTTATGACCATTTTCTTATAATAATTGCAATATTTCAGCATCCATTTGGAGACTTCCAATTCTTTGGAAAACCATGGGAGCCCTACAACAATCATAGCATATGTTAACTCTTCTATCTCCAAGCTGAGACTGATCCCTTCAAAGAATCAATTATATATACTTTCAAGTGTGTCCAATAATGGTAAATTATTATCATTCTCATAATGAATCTGTGTTGTCCTTATCTTCTCTCTTCTATTTGGAGTGTATGATTATACAAAAACATCTTCATTTTATAATGTCATTTCTTTCCTAAAACCAAGTCTTTTCTAAACTCTAGAATGTGTTCAACACAAATTAGAGCGACAAATAGAATCTCTAGGGCGGTTTATGATAACGATATCGATTTTAGTTTTCTGTTTTTGAAATTTATTGTCGTTTCTTCTTAATTTTCTTGTCGTAGTTTTCATCTTTCTATACAAATGTTTGAATTCTTAGTCGTATTCGCTGGAAAAAAAAGTTATTGAAAACTACTATTTTCTATGGTTTTCTTAGAACTTTTGTTTGGTTTTTAAAAATATTGGTAGAAAGTGGATTACAAAATAAAGAAATATATAAGTGGAAGTATTTGTTATGAGCTTAATTTTGATAAACAAAAAATAATAATGAAAAACTAATGATGGTATGATATAACCATTTAGTTTTTTAAAATTAAGCTTATGAACACCACTCGTGTCAATAAGTTTGTTTTTTCATATTCACTTTCTGTCAATATGTTTCAAAAAATAAGATCAAGTTTTGAAAACTAGAAAGAATATAAATCATAATATTTGTATATAGGAAGGATCAATTGTAGTCCTAATATAGTTAGTGTTCTTACTGACCCTTCCCTTTTATCTTTTTTATTGTTCCAATGTTTTATTGAAGAAAAACAAAAATAAAATGAAAAAATTATAAGAATTTTTATTTAGGTGTTTTCAAATGAGTGAAACTATTTACAAATATATAAACTTTTTATTATTTATTAATGATAGACTGGAATAAAATTTTATATTTAAACATTATATTTTATGTTTTTTTTAAGTCCATATAATTAGTGCATTACAGAGAATTAAATTAATATCACCTTTAAGAAGTGATTGAATGACCCATGATTTAATTAATATCCACTACATAGTACAAACCAAACCCATATTTTGTGTAACTCCATTCACACAATACTAAGAAACAATTTTCAATATTTCAAATGATTCCATGGCATTAAACACATAAAAAACTTTTATTATGTAAATTAATTAATTACATAGTATTATTTTTCCCTTTTTGTTTATTAGAAATATATGAATTAACTTTGTTGTTATTGGTTGAAAGATATTGGAAAAGAGGATAAACATATGGAAAAGTCCACTTTAGCCTTGAGATACATGCATGAACCTAGGGAAAAGTTTGAAGCTGGCTAACATCAAAAAATTTCTTTGCTCCTAATAATGAAACAAAAACTCAAAAGTCCCTTCCAGCTTGTTTCTTGAATCAATAAGGAAGAGTTATTCAAATTTACATATGTTTCTCTAGAAATAATTATAGTTGTAGTGTGTTAGAATTTTTTTTAACAATAAACGAGAGGTCAAGGGATCCGTAGGTACATCCGGATATCTCAACTAGGTTGACACAGCCTTAGCACCTTTATCACACCCCGGTCCAAAATGCTTCATAAGTTCTTTTCAGATCAGTAAATGCACCTGAATATCTCAACTAGTGTGTTGAATATAATACAGTAGAATTGTGTGTGTTTTATATGAAATTTTGGTGAAAGTAATAAATATGAATTAGGTGGTCTTCGTGTTTTGAACTTGTTCATAGTTAGTAAAATATAGTCGAGGTAGGTAGGAAAATAGATAAATGTGAAATAGGTAGTGAAATTAGGTCAACTGGTTAATCGTTCTTCTTCCTCTTACTATTCTCACTAGACATCTACATGAATTGGCTTATTACATTTTAGGTGATCACCTTGTTTTGAACTCATTCTCATTTGAGCATTTTTATTATTTTCATGATCTTTTAAAGACAATTTAGGAAATTTATATATAATTTGGATTTTAATAAGCAACTTTTAAAAATGGGGTTGTATACAGGTAACATTTTCTTGGCTAATTAATTTATTTTATATATAAATTATTCTTGAAGTCTTGATGATCTATTTGGAAGTCAAAGTTTTAAAGCATTATTATGATTTTAAGAATGGAAAATAGTTTTTATGATAACAATATGTTTAGCAGAATAATTTTGTAAAACAATTCAATAATTAAAGAAACAGACTTGCTAACTTTGCTTGATATCTTTAATTAGTGTTTTATTTGTATTCACTGTCCATATATGTTCATTAATTATTCTGAGTATTACTTCAATTATGGTATATATACTTCCAATAAGTTTATATATATAAATAAAAATAAAAAAAATAATATATATATTTAATTGTTTTAAATGATAAAATTGCTCAAAATATTTTTAAATATAACAAAATGTCCTTGTCTATCCGTGATAGACATAGACATCTAATATTGTTGATGTTGTTTTTAGGCCATTGGTAATTAACCTGGTGTTTTTTTGTTTTTTGTTTTTGGAAAATTAAGTTTATAAATATCTATTTCACTTCTAAATTTTTTATTTTATTATCTACTTTATACCAATGTTTTTATAAATTAAGTCAAGTTTTGAAAAAAAAAAGTTTTTAAGAACTCGTTTTTGTTTTAAGAATTTGGCTTAGAATTCAACTATTTACTGGTAAGATGAAACTCATGGTAAGAAATTGAAAGAAAATAAACTTAATTCTTGAAAACGTAAAATTAAAAACCAAATGGTTACACGTAAACCATCACAAAACACCACATTATTTATACAAGTTCCAATTAAATAAGTTGCAAAAGAAGAGAGCATATATTCGCAAAGAGTAAAATTTTCACGACTAATTAAATGTTAGAAAATTCATGAACTATAAATCGAATAAACCTAAGGGTTCTTGTGTCACAGTTAAAATCTAAACATATATATAGTAAATACATAAATAGATATATAAATGTACCATATATCATATACACACAATTATATTGCCCACTATTGAAATTAACTTTTTAAATTGTGTCATCTTTTTAGTAACTTGTTCAAAAAAAAAAAAATTGTGTCCTCTTTTTTATTTTTCTTTTTATTTGGAATTCTTTAACTGTCCTCAATTTTTTTTAAGTCTGCAAATTACCTTGTTGTAAAATAGTATTAGGAGAAGTTTTAAAAACAGAAAAATAAAGTAAACTATTTATACAAAATAGCAAAATTTTTAAATAGTTGTGATAGATGCTGATAGAAGTCTATCAGGATCTATCAGCAATAGAAATGATAGAAATCTATCACTGATAGATGCTGATAGAAGTCTATCAATGTCTATCAGTATTTTTTTTGCTATTTTATGTAAATAGTTTGACATTTTTTTTATTTGTAAAAATTTTCCATAGTATTAATTATTTTTTTGTTGGATATGCCAACAAAGTCTCATATTGGCTAGATATATAAGAGGAAAATTATGGATATATATGTGAGGACAATTATCTACAATGACACGAAACATTTCGAGTGGTTCCAAAAGCAAAATCTCATAAAGGTTTATGCTAAAAGTGGACAATAATATCATATCACTGTAGAGATATGTGGAGGATCGATTGTGATCCCTATAACAATTGAAAATAGACCGACTTGACCTTTGGTAGAATTCTCGAGTACGTATTGAACAAATTAGTGGTGAGCCTTGAAAGATGTAGTCATGGTGTGATGATCCATGATTGAACTCTATTGGATAGGCGACATGCTCCAGTGAAGAGGAGTTGACCCGTATAAAATTTTGGACAAATTGATGACTACATTTGAATAAGAGATTTGGTGGCACTTTGTTTGAGGAAATGATTGTTAGACGTGGATAAACAAAGTCTTACGTTAGCTAGGGATTGAAGTGTTCATAGGTATATAAGTGAAGAGACTATCTTTACTAGTCTGATGCATTTCGAGTAAAACAAAAAAACAAAGTCATGAGAGTTTATATGTCCAAAAACAATGTCATAGCATTGTATGGATATGCAAATTGTCATTATCTTTAACATTTTGCAACCCAAAAAAGAAAGAAAAAGACTTGAAAAAAATGTGTATTTATATTTTTTAAAAAAATTTACAAAATACTAAAGAAATGAAGGATAAAGAAGTGCACAAGGATATCAACTAAGTTGACATATCCAAATATATTTTATAATCAACTTATAAATTAGGTTTTTTTTTTTTTTTTTTTTTTACAATACGTGGGGTTAAAGAATCGAACCTCTAACTTTAAGGTTGATAATACAATCACTTATTCCAGTTGAGCTATGTTGATTATAAATTAGGCTATTTTTTTATCCTGAATAAAAAATAAAATTAAAAACAAATTGATGTCACATGTAAATTAATTTTTTTCTTAAATTAAAAAGGACTGAAAAATGCTTAGAATCTATAGCAGAAACCAAATGAGAAACTCAACAATTGATTAGGTTCAACAATCCAAACAGGCAGAGAAAACAACATTACCAACAATAATTATTATATTCTGAAAAAAAAAAAAAAAAAAAAAACAACAAACAACAATATAATTATAATAATTCAATCTCCTACTCATTTTTCCCCTCCACAGCATTATATTTCTGCCAAATAAATGAAATATATAACTAAATTCCAGATAAATAAATAAATAATTACCTAGATGGGAATGCTAGCTAGAACTTGAAGCCTGGAGAAATTTCAAGGAAACTCCATGAAAGCCTCTGCAAAATGGTAAAATTTAAACCTCTGCAAGAAGAAGAAAAAGAAAGCCCTATTTCAAAATAATGAGAGAGAGAGAGACTGTTTTTTACTGTCTGTTCTGTAGAACAAAGAAAAAGTGGGGAAACATATATGAGAGTTATCTTTTCCTCTAAAATGCAAAAACAGCATATTCCCATCATTTTTGGTAAAGTAAAAGTAAAAAAAGAAACCCTTTTTTCTTTTGATTATTCACTTCACCCACTTAAAAATATTTCATTTTTGTTTCATGAAATGGCCATTTTATTCTTAACCTCCCCAAAACATACTTTAATTATCTTTAACAAAAAAAATAGGTATTGAGTCGTCATTACTTGCTTGAATAAAAGGACGAGCAATTTGTGGGATGAGAGAATTAAGCCTCTAATTTCGAAGTTGATAGTACAAACATTGTGTCAATTGAGATATATTCATTTTGATAGGTAATTAATTACTGTCAAAATGTTTATTCATGCTAAATCAATAGACTTTCCTATAACTTTGTCCAAAAAGAGTTTTTTTCTATTCTTTTTAACAAGAAACTAAAAAAAAACAAATAGATCAGTAGGTGCACCTGAAAATTTGATCGATCTGAACAAGAAACTTAAAGAGGTTTTTTAAAAGAGAAAAAAACCATTTTATCCCCTCAATTTTTAGGTCTAGTTTTTATATGGTCCACAAATTTCAAAATGTCACAATTTTACCTTCAAAATTTGCGTTTATTTTATTTCAATTGTGTCTCTTGGTTTTAAGATTTACACTTTAAACCTAAATTTTTCATTAAATATTCACTGTTAATGTTTATTAATTACTTTAAAATAATTAAAAGAATAATAATTAGTTATGTCTCATTATTTCTCATCATTATAAAAGTTAAATTTAAATTTTCACTTCATAATTATTTTAAATTATAGACATTATCGTCAAATACTAAAAATGAGTATTTAGTAAAATCATCAAGGTTATTGATACAAAACTCAAATATCAAAGACAAAATTATAACATTTTGAAACCTAAGGACTAAACAAAAATCAAACTCAAAAACTTACTAATTAAATGTATAACATTTTAAAACCTATAGACCAAATGAAAACTATACCAAAATCGTGAGACCAAAACAATATTTTCCTTTTTAAGTAGAAACAAATGAGAGATTGAATTTCCGACAACAAGAAAGAGAGACACACCGATTATGTTAACTACTAAAGTTAAAGTTTACTTTAATAAGACGTATTTGGATTAACTTTCTAAATGTTGGTTAAAAAAATCAATTCGAATAAGTACTTGTTCATGGAGAAAAAGAATTGAGAAAGTGACACAATATAAATGTTTTTTTTTTTCTTTTGGTTTGGACAACAATTGACTGGTTACAATGAATCCAAGATTGTGGGCGGAATTAAAGCATTTTACACAATAATCATGGCAGCCATAATTCAATCCTTATTTATATGTACTGCCTTTAATTTGCCTTTGCATGCGGGTTTGGAAGGTTGTGTTTGGCTTGTTGTAAATCCATTGAATTTTGAGGGGCTTTGTTTTTTGTATCCCTTAGCTCAAAGCATAATTTCATTTGATCATTCATTCTTTTCTTTAAATTTGTGTCTAAATACGAAATCTCTTCTAATTTCCAACTTGGATGAGAATAACATAAAGAAGAATCAAGAGGACTCCTTGGAGAATTTGATACATTTTTCTAAAGTTGATAATTTTATTCAAAAAAATACTCTGTAACATTATACGTGTTGGGTGTTGGGTGTTATTTAATATTTAAGTACACAACATATAACATGTATTGGGACTAAGTCAATCATATCTGACGTTACATTTTATTCCATTAAAGTTGAATTGATTTAACTTAATTTTGTAAATGAATATTTTTTTCAAAACAAAGTTTTGAATCTCATTTTGACTTTCAAACAAAAAATAAAAATTCTAAAAAAATTAAAGAAATAATTAAAAAAAAAACCTTTTTTTTTATTGCTCTAATAATCTTTCTTGGAGTGGGGTAGGAAAGAGAAGAACATGATCCGCAAGCCTTAGGACTTACAATAATTTTAAAATTAAAAAAGAAAAGAAAAACTTCCTCGAAAGAAGGAGAAGAAGATGAAGAGACTTTGAATTTTTCTTGGTAATCATCAGGTGGCCAGTAAAAACTAAAACCCTAGCGGTGAAGGAGGAAGAAGAAAAAAGAAATCCTCGACGCCATTTTTGTATTGAGTACCGAACGACAGACCGACAATAACAGATAGAGATTTTTTTTACTTTTTACTTTTTATTTTTATTTTTTTAATGTGTATAATTAATTTTTAAAATCATCATATGTTGACCTAATGATAAATAGGAGACGCTAAACTGGCCCAAACATGACAATCCTCTTTCTTTCTCTAAACCCTAGAGTTACCATATTTTTACCTTTTTCATATATTTTAATTTGGTCGTTTCATGGGGAAAGAACTTCTTTCATCCCTTCTAAAATTTTAACAACTTTATTTTTTAAAAAAATTAATATAACTTTTTTCTTAACAAATTATCAGAGGTATAAGAATTAGTAGGACGCCTATATATATCTCAATTAGGTTGATACATGACTTTTAGAGTCCTCATCACATCTTACGTCTAAGAGCGCTTCATTAACCAAAGAGAATATAATACAAGTTGGAATATAACTTAAAGACAAATTCTATATACAAATAAAAGATAGGCTAAAGAAAAGCCTTCTAATTTAATATAATGGTAGAAGCTTCAGTAATTTTCAAATAAGAAAGATTTGGGATTTGCTAGAATTTTGGAAGGTATGATTTCCTTTTCTTTTTCTATTCATTTCTCTTATTTGCCAATGGGATCTTGACTGCATTTCTCTATCCTAGGGTTACAATTTATTTATTTCTTCTGTTTTTTTTTTTTTTTCAACATAGTTTGACGAGAAATTTTATGGGTTTTTTTTCTTCTAATAACCATGTTTATTTTTCCAGAGGTAAAAGTATAAAAGTTTGGATGTTTTAAATTAGGTTAAAATATCATTTTGGTTCCTATACTTTGAAGTTTTGTTCAATTTTATCCTTTAACTTTCGATTGTCCAATTTTAGTCTCTATATTTTCAACAAATCTTAAATTTAGTCCCCAATGCTAGTTTATTATTTATTTTTAAAAAGAACTCGTTGTTGTCTGTAGCATCTTTACTGTAAAATTTTGAAAATACATTTTCACATATTTTATTTTCTTGTATGAAAATATTATTAATATCATTACAAAAATTTTTACCTTTCTTGACGCAATTTTTTGATGAAAATTAACTTTGAGGGATTAAATTTAACATTTATTGAAAGTACGTAAAATTTGACAATTGAAAGTATAAAAACTAAAATTAAACAAACTCCGAAATATAAAAACCAAAATGATATTTTAACCTTTAAATTATGTAAGAACTCAATTTTGTTAAAACCTAGAAAAACACTTCAAAGTATTTTTAAGACAAAATAACAAACATAAAAATGAATGTGTTACATAATTATCTTTTCATACTAAATTACAAAAAATTAAAGTCCAATGAATTTCTCATGGTAGCATCTTCTTAATAAACAAGAACTCTAAGGGGAAAAAGTCCTATGAAATCTCAATACAATATAGAAATTGCAAACTCAATTGGAGATCAATATAGGTCAATTTTTTGAAGTGTTTATCAATCCCCCAACACCAAAATCAAACATGATTTAGAATAAAATGGGCAACAATTGAAAAGCATTAAAAAAACAACAAAAATAGCTAGACTTCAAGCAGCTAAAATTTGTCCCAAAAAATGATTAAATTTCATGGAATATGTTACAAGAATTTTGTATATTGACATTGAAGAGATGGGCCAAATAATTTTTTTAAAAAAAAATTCACGGATAGAAAAAATTGTCAAACTATTTACAGAAAATAGCAAAAAAAAAAAACATTAATAGACATTGATAGACTTTTATCAGTATTTATAAGTGATAAACTTCTATCATTTCTATAACTAATAGACCCGGATAGACTTCTATCAGAATCTATCACAACCATCTAAAATTTTTACTATTTTATGTAAATAGTTTTCCTTATTTTTTTTAAAAAGAGATTTCTAAAAAAAATAAAGCAAAAAGTGAGATGTGATGTGAAAGTTTTATATTGATATCCATCATTGAGCTGTAAAAACTCTTGAAACATAAGAATAATGATGAAGGGGATTGGAAGAAATCAAACAAAAACATGAATTTTGGGTGGTATTAATCAAAGATTACAATCAAAATAAATATGATTGACTGATTTTTTTTAAAAAAAAAATAGTAAAATAATAAATTTATGATCCAATTCAATGGATCTTAAAGATGAAAGTGGAGTGTATGATTGAAGAAAATAGGATTTTACACAGTAATGCACAAAAAGAGGAAACTTAGGAGATTGGAATCATTTACCATTTTCATATGATCCCCACTTACCAAAGTTAATAATGTTGAACTAACTAAGCTCTATAGGTCACTTTTGATTTGTGAGATTTTTTTTTTTGAAAGGATGTTTTGTGAGAATTAAGGTGCTATTCGATAAGAAATTATCAATATTGTTTTATTATTATAATTATTTAATTAAGTTTATAAACGGGTTGTTTTCCAATATAAAAAAATGAGTCAAATTATTTACAGCCATAGAAAAATTTTGTTGTCTATTAACGATAGACTGCGATAGAGTTTTATCGCTTGAGTGATAGATAACGATAGAATTCTATCGCGATCATTGTTGATAGACAGTGAAATTTTTCTATATTTGTAAATAGTTTGATATTTTTTCTGTTTATAGTAATTTTCCTTTATAAACTCTTTTTTTACCTATAAATTCTTTTTATTTTGATTTTTTTTTTTGTGTTGGTGTTTTCCAAATTTGAAACTTAAAAGAAAAAAAATATTTTTAGAATTTAGAATTTAACTATAAGAATTCAAGTGCTATATTACATAAATTTTAAAATATAATTGTTACTAAAGAAAGCCTTACATTAAATAACTTAATATCAGATATCCTCAAAAGAAATTATAAAATCACTTCTTTTTAAATTTGTTGAATAATCATATTCTAAACTTATGGAAAAAAAAAAAAATAACTACCACCACACTTTAATATTAAAGGTTTGAATCTCTAATTCTATAGCTATCATGTATTGGTATAATGATGGATGACCTTAATAAGAACTAAGTTGACCAGAACGCTCACAGAAAAAAAAAAAAAAAAAACTCTAACCCCACATATTTGAACCTTAAAAAAAAAACCATACAATTTCTATATAATTTTTATTTAACGATCCAATTTTTAGATGGGAAAACAAACTAATTAATGCCTAGTATATTTATTTCTTAAGAAACATTGGTGCCTTTAAAAAATCAAAAATCAATAAATAAACTTCCTTTCAAAAGACGACCTCGGTATATATGTTGTCTTATCAAAAGATGGTCTATTATTGTGAAATTAAATCCACAATATTCGAATAAAAAGTTTGAAAATTAATATATTTTAATTAAAAAATTAAAATATATAAACAATAAAGCTTATTAAAAAAAAAAAAAGAAGAAGAAGAAGAAAAAAAACTTTGGATCTCCTTTTGACTCCAATTCGGCTAACATAAAAGACAAGAAATTAGACATGAAAGAGGTAATTTCTGCATCAAGTCAAGAATGAGCAATATTCAATTGCTCATCAGAGTAAAAAGTAAGTTTTTTTTTTTTTTTTTTTTAAAAAAAAAAAAAATAGAGATTATTCATATATTTGGCTCTAGCTACTCCCAATAACTTGTGGTTCTAATTCAAGAAAGTCTTCATAACTGTTGGTGCATATCAAATCAACTTAACACCATATATAAAAAAACAATAATTAAAAAAAAAAAAAAAAAAAAAAAAAAAAAAAAAAGAGCCATAATCATTTGAAAAATATTTCACAGATGCATGAACTTAATGTCACAATGCAAGAAGAAGCCCCATTTTCTTCAATGTAGGGTAGTATATATAAATACTTAAGAATAAATTTAGATATATAATTATTAATTACAAAAATATATATTTATATATTAATAGAAGAATTAGAAGTAAAACCTGGATTTTGGACTGCTTTTTACTTTACAAAGAGCCATAACCAAAGCTTTTCCTCACCATCTTCAATGGAGACAGTTGCCCTAAGTTAAAAAAAAAAAAAAAAAGGTTAAGATTTAGGGTTGCGAGTGTTGAAGAAGATAAAAAAGGAGGCAAAAGAAAAGGGCTGGGGGGGCAGATTTTATATAACGAAAACTGAAGGGTGTTTTTTCTAATTTTCAAAAAATAAAAAGTCATGGAGATTTATTAGAAAGGAAGAGAGAGAGTTATTATTGGTAGAATCTCTATAGGGTGCGTCAGTGTAATCTGAGATTGATGGGTTTGCGTGATTTTGTTTCTCATTAGGTAAGCTCTTTTGCCGCCCTCCTTTCACCACTTTGCATGGATCATCAACCTTGACCTATGTCTCGGATTCCAACTTCTGATCTCTTGATCGAGATTATAGGGTGTTTAGAACCTGTAATGTAATGCAATCCAAAATTTATGTTTGAATTGATTGTTTTGTGTCCGATTTATAATACAAAACTCATTTTGTTCCGACAATTTTCAATCCAATCGTCTTTCTTATCGTTTTCATACTTCACAATCTCGTATTCGATTACTCACACTTTCCAACAGTCCTCTAATTTTCAGTAATTTTTATTATATTCCAGCTCTCCAAACATCTCATTATATGTTTTAAATCTGAATGTATATATATAGTAACGTAATTTGGGTACATACATGTCAGAGTAAGATAACTCAATTGGTATATTTAAGGTTATTTTATAAGAAATGTTTTGGTATATTTGGTTATTTTATACAATATAGTGTTGAATTATAAATCAAATCACTAAGCTTTAAAAAAAATTAAAATTGAATGATCTAGCTAGTAGACACGATATTGGAACTCCAAGGTATGTTTGGTTAGGCAAGGTGAATACATAAATTTGAAGACAGATGATTCAATTAAAATAAAGTTGTATATCGTCTTTTTCATATATGTATTTGCTAGCATAATTCCAATTTAAACAATTGTTTGAAATGTTTTTTTATAGTATATTTATAAATATAGTTACTAACCACTTATTAAGTTGAATATAAAATATTATTAATTAATTTATGAACATGGGTTATGTTAATAAAGTTGTATAACTATTATTAAATTTCATATACTTTATGTCATTACACAATACATATTTTAATATAAAAAAATAAAATATAAATCGTCTATCAAACCGTCCTTTACCATGCAATTTACATATACATATAATATATCAATTAATATTAAAACTTTTTGAATTTATTGTAGACTTGCTAGATACAAAATTAATAATTTAAGCGACTTAACTATTGGACATCAAATTTTATATAAAGTTTATTAGACATATATTGTTAAAGAACCGAATAAATATAATCTTCAAAATTCACAACTTACACCATAACATTTTATAAAATTGGTCAAAAATAGGGAGGAAATTTTAGATTATGATATTGATATTATATTAAGGATTGTTTTAAAATATATAAAAATTAATAGAAAAATTTAAAAAATAGAAAAATAAGATAAACTATTTATAAAAAATAGAAAAATTTTAGATAGTTGTAATAGACGCTCATAAAAATCTATCAAAGTCTATCAATAATAGAAATGATAGAAGTTTATCACTGATAGATACTGATAAAAACCTATCAATATTTATCCGTAAATTTTTTACTACTTTTTATAAATAATTTGATAATTTTTTTTATTTATAATTTTTTTTCACAATTGTACTGTCTAACACTTGAATGGTAGACAGCAATAGCAATATATCGCTAATAGTTTGTGAAATTTTTCAATATAATAATTTTCGTTATATTTAATTTGTGTAGCAACTGTGGAAATCGTGCAAAAAGTGTATGAGCACTGGTGAGTGGGGCCAGGTAGAGCCCACAAAGTCCAAGTAGCTACAGAGGGTTTGCCCTTCCCCATTATTAGGCAACTGTTCCCTTTTTCCCAAAAAGTCTTCTATTAAGCATACTCACTCAACTCACCACTCTCATTTTTTATTTTTACCCTTTTCTAATTTAAAAAAATGACCTATTGCAAAAATACTCTTAAAATATGATGATATTTATAATCATGTCTTCAAACTTTTTGTTATAAAAAACGAGTCTTCAAACTTGTAGATAAAATTTTAACCCTCAAACGTACGTAATTGTATAAATTGTAATACTTGTATAAATCTGCGGGCTCAATTTTTACAATTCAAAGTTTTAGGGTATAATTACAACTACCACCATACTCTAAAAATGGTTTTTACAATTTTTTCTTTTAAAGAATTGTCTTTGTAATTCTTGAGTTTTGAAGAACAAGCGTTTGATTATTGAGTTTTCAAAATGTAACTTTTTAATTCTTAATATTTTAAAAATATGTATATTTGGTCTATTAGTTTTCAAAATGTAACGCTTTAGTCTCTAGATTTTTAATAATATATTTTTTAAATGGAATTTTGTATTATATTAAATATTTATATGATATTTTGCATTAAAAAATTAATTTTAAAAAAATTATCTTCCTCTCTCTTTCTATTTTACCTTCTCTCGCTCCTCCCTCTACTCTCATTACGTCTTGTAGAGATACTACCAATAACTCTCTCTCTTCTCTTCTAATTAATTTCCACGTCCTTTTTCTTTTTCAAATTTTGAAAAAAACCCCTTCAGTTCTCGTTATATAAAATCTGCCTCTCAGTCTCAGCCCATTTCTTTTGCCCCATTTTATCTTTTTCTACACCTCAACCCATGCTGTGGATCCCGCATAAAAAAAAATTAATGGACCTCATATTTTATAAAAGATAGATGAATTAATCATTTCATTACCAATTAATTTCGAGATAAAACTCTATATTACCTAATATGATATCAAAACTTATAATGTCCAACTAATATGGACTCAAAATCTTATGTGAAAGCAAATTTAATATTATATCATTTAACAACTTGATTGATCCATATATCTGGCCTTCAGGCCCAACTAACTAGATTTGCCAAATTATGTATCCACGAAAAATACGTGTCATCATCATAATTTGCCAACTTATGTTTTTAATTTAAGACACAATAAAGTAAGAACTCACTCCATGCACCGTGGGTTAATACATTGATTGCATATACATTTGCGTTGCACGCTATCTGGCCAAGCATACACCCACAATGTCCACCGACATTGGAGTGTTTTGGTGTGCATACATAGTGATAAGCCACGTCAGGAAGGTTTGAGTTATTCGGTAGTACTAAGTGTTAAAATTTGACCATCAAACTTAATATTGAAATTATGTTAAATTGTTGACTGGCCCAAATTTTTAAACTGATGTGTGAATGCAAATTTAATATTATATCATCCAACAACTTGGTTGGTCCATGGACATAGCATTTACGCCCAACTAATTGGATTTGGGTCTCTAGCGCAAATGATGCATATTTTTTTAGCCGAAACTGAACATGAGCCCAAATAAATATTAATACCAAATTGAATCAAATTATTCTATTTATTCGTCACCATGAAAAACACGTGTCATCCTCCTCGAGATTTGCCAATTTATTTTTTCAAATTTGGGATACATATCAACTTTTAATTAACCTCAGATTTGATCATTTATAATTTCATCATAATCTGAGACGTGTTAATTTGCGATTGATCCAAAATTTATCATTCAACCCAACCAACCCTAAATCAATGCAAATAATATCCAAATGCATTTCCACCTTTTTTTTTCCTTGGATTTTCACCTATAAAAAGTTTAAAAATTGAAAAAAAAAATGCAAAAGAACAAAGAAATAATTGTATAGATGGTCCCTTTTTAAGGGCCCAAATGAAAAGTAACCCAAGTTTAAAAACCAATGAAATTGGGCCTTCTGCCGATGTCATTATCATATGAAATTACCACTTTAACCCTTTCTCTTATTCCTTTGTCCTTTTGTAACCTTTTTTATTTATTCGTTTTGTATGCGTTCTACTTCTTATTTTATTTTATTTTTTTTCTTTTGTGTTTCTTCTTCCATGTTTTTACTCCACCGCCAATCCACTTTGTTGGAATTTTTAGTCACCCTTTTTCTGGCGATTTTTTCTTTTTATATTGTCTTATTCTTCTTCACATAAAATTGAAGATGAGATTTTTATACCCACTGACGTAACACAGAAAACTATTTTTTTTTTAATAAATTTAAATATTGGACCAAATTTTATTTGGCCCTAAAAAGGGCCCATCCGTACCAAAGCCCGAAGAAAAGAGGCAAGAGTTCTTTTTGAGCTCGGAGAGTCATAAACGCGCCAGCAGTCCCAGTTTCCCGCCATTACCAATCGGCACTCAACAGAACGTAAAAACCCATCGCCAAGCCTTCAAAGTTCCAAAGGGTTTTCATCTTCCTCCGTTACAGAACAAGGCAAACCGTAAGCTTCAAACGATACAGAAGAAATGGATGAAAATGTCGACGAGCAAAGCAAGCTTCCCGAGCTCAAACTTGGTACAGTCTACAAAATCATCCTTTTCTTTTCCGGTTCTCTCTTTGCACATCGGCATTCTGAGTTTTTTAATCCATTTGGTTGAAAATGTTGACAGACGCCAAGCAGGCTCAAGGGTTTCTCGCATTCTTCAAAACCCTACCCCCTGTAAGTTCATATTGCAAGTTGGTTCCGCACTCTCAGCACTGAAATTTTTGTGATTATCAGTCTGCGCGTGCATTAGTTGTTGTTACTGGAATTAGCTCCCTAGCAATATAGGATAGAAGGACGTTAATTGGGGCTTAATTAATTATACTAGAACAAGCTTATACTAGTAACACTCCGGACTGTCAGAATTATTTAGAAACTCCTTTAGCTGAGGTAATGTAATTTATTTTAATTGCATTTTTTCTGGTGCAGGACTCAAGAGCTGTTCGGTTTTTTGATCGTCGGGTTAGTTATTCAATCTTCATTTGTTAACTTTGTTTAGAGGCCATCCCCTGGTGCTATGTGAATGAAATGTATCCTATATATCCTTAAGAAGCTGGAATTGGATATGCTCTTGTTCACATGCCCTATATTTTGTATCATCTTATATGGAATTTGATGAAATTCATGCATATGTTATTTATTTTATTTTTGTGGGTGGTATAAGAATAAAGAGGCCCTTTCATTTTAGTTTTCCAGTCAATCAGCATTCCCGATTTAAACATTTACTATGTGTAAGAGTTTCCAGGCTTGATAGTTTTATGGAAAGAATAGATTTTGCACTTATTTTGTAGATTTTGCACTTATTTTGTAGATTTTGCACTTATTTTGGCTATCTTGAGTTCCATTAGATTCTCTCATTTCTAAGTATTGTATTCTTTTAGCACAACAAAATATTATCCATTTTATTTAAGAGATTTTGATCATACAGGATTACTATACTGCCCATGGTGATAATGCAGTTTTTATTGCAAAGACCTATTACCGTACTACAACTGCTTTACGGCAACTGGGCAATGTATCTGAAGCCCTGTCTAGTGTGAGTGTCAGCAAAAATATGTTTGAATCCATTACTCGAGATCTTCTTTTGGAAAGAATGGACCATACATTGGAGCTTTATGAGGGTAGTGGTTCAAATTGGAGACTGATCAAAAGTGGATCACCTGGTAATATTGGCAGTTTCGAAGATGTTTTGTTTGCAAATAATGAAATGCAGGATAGCCCTGCTATTGTGGCACTATTTCCGTACTTTCGAGAAAATGGGTGCATTGTCGGACTAGGCTATGTTGATTTAACAAAAAGAGTGATGGGGATGGCTGAATTTCTCGATGATAGCCATTTTACAAATGTGGAGTCAGCTCTGGTTGGTCTTGGTTGTAAGGAATGCCTTCTGCCTCTAGAAAGTGGAAAGTTTGGTGATATCAAACCTTTACATGATGCATTGACAAAGTGCGGTGTGATGCTAACTGAGAGGAAGAAATCAGAATTTAAAATGAGAGATTTGGTGCAGGATCTTTCAAGGCTTGTCAAGGGTTCTGTTGAACCTGTTCGAGATTTGGTTTCTGGATTTGAATTTGCACCTGCTGCCTTAGGAGCACTTCTGGCTTATGCAGAATTACTGGCAGATGAAAGCAATTATGGAAGCTATAACATCCAGAAGTACAATCTTGATAGCTACATGAGGTTAGACTCTGCTGCCATGAGAGCATTAAACGTCCTAGAAAGCAAAACCGATGCAAACAAAAACTTCAGTTTGTTTGGTCTTATGAACAGAACCTGTACTGCTGGAATGGGTAAAAGATTGCTTCATATGTGGTTAAAACAGCCTCTGTTAGATGTCAAAGAAATAAGTTCTAGACTGGATCTTGTTCAAGCATTTGTGGAGGATACTGCTCTCCGCCAAGATTTGAGACAGCATCTCAAAAGAATCTCAGATCTTGAACGATTGACGCACTATCTCGAGAAGAGAAGAGCTGGATTACAGCACATTGTCAAACTTTATCAGGTATAGGTTTAAATGAACCGCTGAAATTGGTTTTAATTGAAACGAGTCATAATAAATGGTTTGGATAATGACTAATGAGATGCTAATTGACTACTGATATATCATGATATCTGTAAATATACCCCTTTATCTAAACTGTATATAATTTTTGCACTATTTATAAACAAGTAAAATAGACAAGTAAAGTCAAAGAGGATGTTTATGTAAATATGTGAAGGATGCATTTAGATACGTAAAAGGAAAGAATTTGATTTTATTTCCTCTTGTTTTTTATTTGGGTTTAGGGTTAAATCTTGGCACTGGGTTAATCAAGGTTCTTGTACTATCATGAATAAATTGCCACCGCAGACTTGGTTTCCATTCTGAAATTTAAGTGGTATTTTATGTCCATATTACTCTGATATTTGAACTTCCATCTTTATAATGCAGTCAAGTATAAGGCTTCCATTCATTAAAAATGCCCTGGAGAACTATGAAGGACAATTTTCCTCATTGATCAAGGAAAAATACTTGGAATTTCTTGAGATCTGGACTGACAATGATCACCTGAGCAAGTTCAATAATCTCGTGGAAACTGCTGTTGATCTTGATCAGCTTGAGAATGGAGAATATATGATTTCATCTAGTTATGACCCTGCTCTGTCTAAATTGAAAAATGTGCAAGAATCAATAGAGCAGCAAATACAGGACTTGCATAGGCAAGTTGCTAATGATCTTGATCTTCCAGTTGACAAGGCTTTGAAGTTGGACAAAGGTACACAATTTGGACACGTTTTTAGAATTACTAAGAAAGAAGAACCAAAAGTAAGGAAAAAGCTCTCCACCCACTTCATTGTTCTTGAAACCCGAAAAGATGGAGTGAAGTTTACAAATTCTAAACTTAAAAAGCTGGGTGACCAGTATCAGAAAATAGTCGAGGAGTACAAAAGTTGCCAGAAAGAGTTGGTTCACCGAGTAATTGAAACTGCATCATCCTTCAATGAGGTGGATTTTATGTCGATGATGTATCTGTTGTTTATTAGCACTTTAATTGAACTTAAAGAACTTTGTGTGTTTGTAGGTATTCAGACCTTTGGCGGAATTGCTCTCTGAATTGGATGTTTTACTTGGTTTTGCTGATTTAGCCTCTAGCTGTCCCACTCCTTATACTAGACCAGACATCACTTCATCGGTATCTTTTTTACCGTTGGTTATCTTAAGCCCCAAAGGATATTGTATCTCAATTAAAAATTGCAATTACTCAAAATTTAACTTGTTACTGGCCATCTGCAACAGGATGAGGGAAATATTATATTGGAAGGAAGTCGGCACCCCTGTGTGGAGGCTCAAGACTGGGTTAATTTCATACCAAATGATTGTAAACTAGTGAGTAGCTTGTTTGGATAATCAAGAATACGTTAATTCTATTCTCATTTGTTGTTATTATGTTTTAGATTTGAACTAACTAATTACTTGAAATTCTTCTCTCCCTTGTAAATAGGTAAGGGGTAAAAGTTGGTTCCAAATCATTACTGGGCCTAATATGGGTGGAAAATCTACATTTATCCGACAGGTGCTATGTTGATTACATTTACACCATTATTTTATTTTAAAATTTCTTTAAACTTTTGGTGGTCTAATAGCTTGGAGCTGTGACTTATTCTTCCAAATTCGTCTAATGCTAAGTTTGGATGATTAAGTTTCACAGGTGCTTGATATCAGTTTGCCGATATTGTTGCACCTTGTATTCATTCTGATAGGAACTATTTCTTGGCGTCTATAAACCATCTGAACACCAGTTTATATGTGTGTTTGTAGGTTGGAGTGAACATTCTAATGGCACAAGTAGGTTGTTTTGTTCCCTGTGACAAAGCTAGCATTTCTGTTCGTGACTGCATTTTTGCCCGCGTAGGTGCAGGTGACTGTCAAGTGAGTTCTCAAAACACACTCGTTTCTTTTTATCTGTATTTTGTTTTGCCATTTTTTTAGAAAAATATCCCTTCACTAAATAATATATTTACATCAAACATTGGACCAGCGTTTCTGTAAACATATCATGGTTACTTTCCATTAAGGAGTTAAAGGAGATTGGTTCTCTGTTTGTCTTTCACTTCACTGGAGAGCTGTCTTCGTGCTAGAACGCTGATTAGAGCTAATGCTTAGTTTCTCACTTCTATCCATATGGACAAGAGAACTTTTGATCAATCTGTGATAGATAGATTTTTCCTGTCATCAACTGATCTTTCTTCCTTATTATTGCAATCTTATTCCTGCCTAATTCACATGTTTCATCGACTAATCGTAACTCCATCCTACATATAAAAATATTAACGCTCATTCTTCGTTGTCCTTCCTTTCCTTTCTACGTGAGTTTGTGTATATGACTGGAGGCTTGTCACATATTCTTTTATCACGGTTCTTATTACCAAGTTCATCACATGCATAAGCATTCATCACCAACCTTGGAGCCCTGTTGACCTCTGGCTAGTTGTAGCTGAACACTGGATCATACATCAGAAATGACAATTAAGCAACTGCATGTTAGGTTGACTAATTTATTGTCTTCACAATCATATGGCAGTATTTAGTTGAAGTGTGTGCAAGTTGGTCCGTATACGTACGGATATCTATATATATAAAGCAGCAGAAGAAGAAATTGTCTTTACAATCAACTTTGAAATTCATGGGGAACCATTTTTAGTCTTTTCTGTAGAAGCATTTGCTCGACAGCTTTCTGTCTGAAATTATATTCTACCGGTTGTTCCTTTGTCACGGAAATCTAAGAATGTCTCTTTTACCATTCTAGCTTCGTGGAGTTTCTACCTTTATGCAAGAGATGCTTGAAACTGCATCTATACTGAAGGGAGCTACAGAGAAATCTTTGATAATCATCGATGAATTGGGTCGTGGGACATCCACTTATGATGGATTTGGTTCGTTTCATTCTTGACTCTTTAACTTCCTCCCGATATTTCTGCATTATAGAGTTCCCATAAATTATTCCATAAGGTGGTGCATCGTCAATTCTTTATCACTTGTCCCCTTTTTGAAGAATATCCAAATGAATTGTTAATGCTTATGGCTGGAAACTTCATTAAGAAATAGACTGACTAAGACTCCAACGTTCATTGAACTTTTTATATATGATAATAATTATTATTTTTTTGTTCGAATTAATTAAAGCATGTTGCATGAAGAACTTAAGGAGATCAGTTTATCCAATAAAATTGATCTTTCTTTCACCTATTCGACTTCACTTGCTGAAAATCGTAGTACAGTTTAAATGACACTCTTTATAATGTGCTGATTTTCACCCATTAACATTGATCCCTCTCTATCTTTACTTAACCTGCTGAAAATTTCAATACATCTTAAATGATACTTTCTTGTTACACGACGATCGTCACCTTAAATTTTTATGCTTGGAGTACGCAAGGCAATGCTTTGTTCGCTGGTTTTAAATGAAATCAGTTATTTTCTGAAGTTGTAGTTTATTTAAATCACTCTGTATCGAATCTTATAATCAGGTCTAGCATGGGCCATTTGTGAACATCTTGTTGAAGTGATTAAAGCACCCACTTTGTTTGCAACCCACTTCCATGAACTTACTGCACTAGCTCATGGGAATACTGATCTTGAGCCCCATGGAAAGCAAATGGTTGGTGTGGCAAATTTTCATGTCAGTGCACACATAGACTCGTCAAATCACAAGTTGACAATGCTATACAAGGTAAATGTTTGCTTGGAATATCTCTTTTTCTTGTATTTTATATTCTTCTCTGTCTTAAATTAGATGGGTTGACCAAGGACATCACAACAGAGCGTGCTCAATTGTTTTCTGTTTCTTTTGGATTTTATATTTTAGTTAAAAGATTTGTGAGGAAAGACGAGGAAATGAAGCTCCGGTAGTATATTTTTCTGAATACATTAATATTATAGAAGTAAAACACACAGGTTAATATAACAATGTAGTTTGAAAGACACTACAGAAGGGCATTGGGGGTGTCATTTGAATCATTTCTGTTGGATTAATAGTAACCTGTATGGTATCTGTAATATGTTGATCTGGAGTTATTGGACCAATGAGAGTGAAAGTAGAGCTAGAGCCTAGAGTGCTGTTGTCTACATATTCTTGAGCCTTTAATAACAAAGGAGGATATCAAAGTCATTGTCTTCTAAGATCTATTCAAGAATTGTGTGGAACTAACACTTGTGAATTTAGCCTTGTTATTTTACCTATGATTTCACTTCAGAAGCTAAATTTATTCCTTCAAGTAGGGGTGTCATATGTTTTACCGATCTTCATTAAAATTGGAAACAGTAAGTGTATTATCTTGCCGCCTTAATTACATGCTGTTGTAAGTTCTTTTATGTTACAGAGCTTCATTTGTTCCCTTGCTTTTCTGTCTTTTGTAGGTTGAACCTGGAGCTTGTGATCAAAGCTTTGGGATTCATGTAGCAGAATTTGCAAATTTTCCTTCTAGTGTCGTGGCACTTGCCAGAGAAAAGGCTGCTGAACTGGAAGACTTCTCCACTGATACAACTACTTCAGCCACTACTGGGAAAGAGGTATATAATCATTAGTCTTACATTTTTGTACGGAAATAATTGATTCCATGCTTATCTACTCTAAATTATGGGAGAATGAATCCGAAATTCAAACAAGACCAACGTATCTTACAGATTCATTAAGTCGCGTGTTTCTATTTCTTTCCGAAATTCTTATAACACCCTGCTAAAAAACTGGATCTGATTTTTTCAATTCTTAAAGGCTGAAAAAGATGTCAACAAGCTTTGGCTACTGCTTCTTTTTCTTTCTTCTGCTATAATAGATGTATGAGTGCATGCACATATAAGAATGTGTTTTACTGTTAAATATATAGATATTCCGGTCATGTTTTATGTGTCATTACTTATCAGTATAGTGCCTATTGGATTTGAATACACAACATTATATACAGATACCATTAAAGCGAAAACGTGAGTTTGGTTCGGATGACATGTCCAAAGGTGTAGCACGGGCACGCCAGTTCTTAGAGGAGTTTTCTAATCTGCCCTTGGATAAAATGGATTTGAAGGAAGCTCTTCAACAAGTGAGTCAATTGCGAGATGGTTTGAAGAAGGATGCCGTGGACTCTAATTGGCTCCAACAATTTCTTTGAGGCAGTACCTGCCTGCTACCTCATTCTTGTCTTGTGGCCTTTGTACAGCTTTGTAAGGCGTAAAGGAGATGATTTTTAGTATCTTCCCTCACAATTTTGGATGTACAGAACCTCCAGATGCTCTTGCTATCTTCAGTTTTTAGTATCCTCACAATTTTGGTTTTTTTGTGGGGGGGAAAGGTAAATTATGTATCAAAGCAAAGAATGAATGACTGAAGAATATGAAATCTGTAGACTACTTCTGGTTAAATCTTTAGGTCAATTGTCTGATTATCATGGTTTTATGTGTTCCTTGACAGCGAATTTAAACTTCCTAAATAGTTATTAGGGTGTATACATCATAAATTTACTATAAATGCATTTGCTCATTCTTTATACTTTGATGTAGGGGTAACCGATACCGATCAAACTGAATTGAATAAAAAATTTGGTTTTTACTGAAGCATCGGTTCAGTTTGGTTTAAAATTATAAGAAAATTGTATTTTCGGTTTAGTTTTGGATTTGAAAATTGAATCCAAAATCAAATCGGGCCAAACTGTTTATATTATATATATATATATATATAAAGCCGAAAGCTGAAAGTCAAATCAAACCTATATTACATGTAAAACCAAACCAAATCGAACAAATGGTTCATTTGGTTTAGTATATATCTAAAATTGAAAATTTTGATTCGATTCAGTTTGGTTACTCAACCGAATCCAATTGTGAGTACCCTTCTTTGATGTGTATGCTCAAATAAGGTTATGGGCATTTACCTATAGATTGAGCCTATCAAACTCAAATTATTTGGCCAACTTAATTACAACTCAACTTGTTGAGGCATTATAAACATTAATTGCCAAAATGATCATAGTTTAATTGATACAGTGTTTGTATTATCAACGATATCTGAGGTTTGATTCTCCCATTTCACATCTAATACATTTGAAAAAAAAAAACTAGACATTGATTTAGAGTAAAGGTAAACATTGTTTTATTGGTTAATTTATTGATTTTTTTTTTTTTTAATTTTGAACAAGCAAATACAAAAACAGACCCTCACATGAGGTATTTATCTTCCCCTCTTTAAACTTATTCTTTTAACTCCATAATAATTTGATTGACTGATTTGGAAAATTGATTGCGAAATGACACGAAAAATCTATCAAATCAACATCTTTTGAATTCCCATTTAATTTCAAACTCCACCAAATCACATTCAAAGGAAGTCCTCACTGCTTTCAAAACAGCACCCCTGAAGTTGTCAAATGCCTTATCCACCACTTGTGGAATAAATATCAGTTTTAAAAAGCCAAAAATATCATAATAATTAATTAAAAAAAAAAAAAAAAAGAGTTCAACTAAATTATATATATATTTGACAAGAAAAAAATTATATTCTAATTATACAAAAATGCAAGCTTTTCAAAAAGTAAAAGTAGACGCATCATCTCACCATATAAATTAATGGAAGTTTCTTTCTTTTTAGAAAAAAATAATTGAAGTTTCTTTGTTTTCATAAATATATACAAACATAATCATAGAATAAAATATTAAGAATGTCATGTCAATAAAAATCATATCATATTATATATAAGATTATGTTAGTTAACCAGCTAAATACTGATATTTAGTGTAAATAAATTTATGATAATGATACAAACTATAATTTTATCTTGTCAGTTGTGTTTGAATTATGATAAAATTCATTATCCTCTTTAGGATATTTTTCAATATAATACGTCCATAAAAAAAAATGTATATTATAATTATGAGAATGACATGTAGGGACATCGAATATTTTAAGTACAGTTGTTTTGTTTAAGCTTTAGTATTAATCCAATAAAATCTTAAATATTGGCTCCACGTGTCATTAGGTACAACCTATCATCATTATTTGGCTATTGAGGGGTCGTCCTATTAGCCTCAACTATTAAAGACATCTCATTAAAACTAACTTTATGATTGATTTGAAGGCGTTAAAAGTAATTACGTACAAATTTCAAGATTCGGTAGAGAATTTAATATATTTCATGTTTATATATATGGCTGGTAGTAAATTTAAAATTTTAATTTTAATTTAAACAATTATTTTAAAGATAAATTATTATAAATAGAAAAAAATGTCAAACTATTTACCAATATAAAAAAATTTCACTGCTATCCGTTAAAGATTGCAAGAGAATTTTATTGTTTGCAAAAATTTTCTAGATTTGTAAATAGTTTGACTCATTTTTCTATATTTGAAAACAACCTTATATTTTAAATATGTTTGATATTATTTTTATAAATAATAAAACCAATTGTAATTATCTATTAAATATTAGTTGACAAAAAGTATTATTAATTCTTTTTTATAAACACGTTTTATGTTAAAAATGGTATAATTAATATTTTGTAATATTATATAATTTATAACGCATTACATAATACACATTTTAATTTTTAAAAAATAAATTGAGTTTATAACATGACATAAATTATTTCTAAATATTTTAATCTTTATTTAAAATAATTTCGTATTTTAAAATTAAAAATTAAAAATTTGAATACAATGGAGATATAAAATTGTTGTTTTTATAATTTACGATCACAAACTCTAAAAAAATAGTTTTCAGAAATAGAATTTGATTCTTTGTCAAATAAAATAGAATGGGCTGACAAGACAAAAAGCAAATTTTGAGGTTTTATTTGGAAAAATAGCGAAAAAATTTTAAAATCATAAAAATAACAAAACAATTTTTAAATTAATTCTAATTAACAAATATTTGAATTACTCCGTACACTATAATTGATAAAACTAAGGATCACATACTATTTTTAGTATTTATTTAAGCAAATTAAACCAGTTTTAAATTTAGGCCCAGTTTGGAATGACTAAAAAAAATATTTTCAAAAAATAATTATTTTTATTTAAACTCTTTTAATAAAAATTATTTAAAATATATTTTTATTTCAAAAGTTATTTTGGTCTAACACTTTAGTTTTTTCAAAATGGACTTAATTTCAAAATTACTTATTTAGTTGATTGGTAAAATCTAGTTCCTACAAAATCTGTATTTATTTATTTTTGTCCACTATTAAGTTTGACATTTACTTAATGCATAATTATATATGTTATAATTGATTTTTCTAAAAGCCTATTTCACATCAATTATTTTAGAAAGCTATGATTTAAATTAAACCAAAAAAACTAACCGTCAATACTTCCCAAAAAGAATAAAAGAAAAATAAAGATTGGGAGAAGGAGTACCAAATAGGCATCAAGATATTTAAAACAAACAAAAAATTTAGGTAGAGCCTAAGTTGCACCGATCTATTGTACAATCCATGCTGCACCCAATTAAAAATTGTCACGTGGCGATTCATTTAAAAAAAATATTTTTTTTTAGTGTGCAATAAGAGGAGAGTTAAGTGCAACTTAGACTGCACCTAAGTATTTCTCTTAATAGAATCATTTTCAAAATCATAAAAAAGATAAAAAGAAAGATTTTATTGCAAACAAATATAATTACTACTTTTGAAATCTCAAATTTTGGGGGTTTAATTTATAAACTAATGTTTTTCTTCTATTTTTTCAAGTCTAAATATATGTTTTAGTTTTATTATTTTTACTTTTTTAATTTAGTCTATTAATTTGGTTAGTAGGTTTCAACATTTTCCAATTATACACTTTTATTTTGAAGTATAAAAGGAAGGTCAAATGAGCATATTTTTTTGTACTACTTTCTATTTGGTGTATTAAAAAAGGGTTTAATAATGATAAACTTATATAACATAATACTTAACCAGTTGAAAATAATTTAGAGAATAAATTATGTTGTTCAAGCTTTTATTAGAAGGAAAAAAAACAAAAAAAGATGGCTTGAATTTAAGTAATTAATCTAAATCTAGAGAAGAAATCAAAAGTTTCTCTCTCAAAGTGATCTAATTTCTCATTAATATCCTATCACATAAGCATATTATCAACTAATTTTAACATTCAAAATACTATAATGGAATAGATAAAGATAAGAGTGGCTTTCCCTATCTAGAAGCTTAATGAATTGAAAGTTTTTCTATTCTCGTTTTCCTCTGCCATCATTAATTCTTGTCCTTACAAAACTTCTAAGTAGATTTTATTTCGATCAATTTTCATTGAAAAATTAGAAGAGTAGAGTTTTGTGTGAAATCTCTTCATCGATACACATTTATCGTTTGAGTTATGTAAATTAAAAAAAAAAAAAAAAAAAAAAAAAAACTTAGGAAATAGACGAAAAGAATAAATATAAAGTGAAGAATAAAGATAATATCAAGACCAAAAGATGGGGACAAAATCTTCATTTTCCCACCAATAGATATTAAAACAAGGAATTCCCTCCTCATTTCTAGGTCAAAGAAAATTTGGCACCTACACACATTTACTAACCCACTAACAACATAATTGAAAATTATTAAAATAATTCAATTGGAAATAATAAAAAAATATAAATGTCATTCAAAATTAAATACTCAAACAAATACTCAAACATGGATTAAAATAAGAGTTATTTTTAGATATAGAAAAATGAGTTAAACTATTTATTACTATAAAAATTTTTACTGTCTATCAACGATAGATCACGATAAAATTCTATTGTTTGAGCGATAGATAGTGATAGAAGTCTATTCCTCAAGTGATAGAATTCTATAGATAGTGATAGAAGTCTATTCCTCAAGTGATAGAATTCTATCGCGACTTATCGCTAATAGACAGTGGAATTTTTTTATATTTATAAATAATTTGATATTTTTTTTGTTTATAGTAATTTTCATTAAAATAAATATTATTATTATTATTTTCTTCCTTTGCAAAAAAAAATAAATTATATTTTCTTTAATACTTTGATTAATTCAAAGATGACAGAAACAAAGATTAAGAACAATGCATTATAAATAACATTTTCATTCTCTTCATTATTGACATGTTTGGGAGTAATTTACTAAATAGTAAATTACGTTTGTTATTTTTAAAATTACTATAAAAGATACTTTTAATAATTCAATATTAATTTTGGTGGTAAAGAAATTAAATTTAAAAGAATAAAATTCAATATTAAATTAATTTTTATAATTAAAAATAAGACTGAAAGTGATTTTTTAACTTGGTAATAGTAATTTTAACAAGAAAAATACTTAGGTATTGCAACATGGGTTGACTTATATATCTCTGTGCAGCCCGAGCTGCTGTACAATAAAACATCGCTATGTGACAATTTTTTTTTTTTTTTTGTGAGTAAAAGAAAGTGGAGTATTGAATTAAGTGCAATCTATATTATATATAATCACGACTCTTTTAACAAATTCAAAACTAGGGTTGGGTTGAGTTTGATTGAATGTGTTTTTTGAACCTATTCGAAAATTCGGGTTGGTTGGGTTGGCAACTCAAAAGACTCAAATAAAGTCTCCAACCCAACCGTCGGGTTGGGTTGTCGAGTTATAATTTTTTTTTTTTAATTTAAAACATAAATTTATCTGCAACTTATATGACTAATAAGTAGAATCTTATAAAATTCGAAGGTTAAATACTAAATATCTATGATATTACAAATTTTAAACAAAGACAAATATCATAACAATTATAAAACAAAAATATTAAAATTTCATAAATTCATCAATTCAAACAATCAAATTTTAAACAAAGAAAAATATAATATATATGTAATTTTGGTTGGGTCAACCCAAATTCTTTTTTAGCCAACCTGCGACTCAACACAACCCAAAAAAAACTAGAAAAATTTTAACCTATCCCAACTCAAGAATGAAATTAACACAATCCAACCCTTACAATTGGGTAGTTCAGATTGTCTGATTATTTGAACACCCCTATTAATCAAAACCACTCCCACACGTTATTATAAAGTCAATAATAGGGTCATTCCTGTCCAATAAAAAATGTGATTGGTTTTAGTGGGATAACCGACCTTGTCGGCTGTTGGAGCTTTATTAAAATATCTGCTTTATTCCATGAAAGCCCTCTTTGGTTTTGAGAATGTCCAACAACTATTGCCACAAATTCTTCATTTCTTTTTAAAACTATATAATGATAAAACATTGAACATGGTGGGACTTCATTCAACTCAAATTGACTGAATTACCCCCAAATGTTCATCCAAATTATTTCTTTAATTATTCATTTTCTTTTTTTTTCCTTATTTTTTTAGCAAAATATCTTTTTGTCTCGTTTTCAATCTAATTAAAATATTATTAAATTTTAAGTTTGATTTTAATTTAATCCACATATTTCAAATATTACAATTTGCTGGATGATTTTTTTATTAAATACTCAATTTTAATTTTTGGTGTTAATGTCGATTAATTAATTAAAAAATTAAATTAATTAAGTTTCACTATTAAAATTAATTTTAAAATTTTATTTCATAATTATTTTAAATTAATTAATAGATATTAACATTTAAGACCAAAAGTGAGTATTATGTAAAAATATGAAGTTTAGTAGAAAAAACTTAAATCTCAAGGATAAAATAATAACATTTTGAAATTCATGGACTAAATTAAAATCAAACTGAAAATTTAAAAACTAAAAGTGTAACATTTTGAAACTTATGGACTAAATGAAAACTAGACCCATAATCTAGGCACAAAAAATATAATATTTTCCTTTTTTTTTATATAACAAATAGGGTATGAAAATTTAAACATTCAATCTCGTGAAATGTAGTACATGTCAATTACGGTTGAACTATATGTCTATGTTAACATTATTAATTTTATTTTTTAATACACTAAATAAAATAAAAAATCTAATCCTTGAATTTCAAAGGAGATCAGATAATACATGTCGATTTTCAAACATTATTCCTTTTCTTGTGACCGTTTGTCTATCCTTATTTGCACATATTTGTCATTTGGCATTTTTTTCCCCTTTCTTTTTGGTCTTTAGCCTGCTCATTATTTCAAATTTATGGTAGGGACATAAATGCATAACCTGCGGGTAATTTTAAAAAAACTGATGATATGGGCACTTCTTGTTTCTGATAATTCCACTCAACCTGGAAATGAAAGCCTTGTACTTCACGCCTATTCCCGATTAAAAAAAAAAAAAAAAAAAAAAAGTTTCATGTTGATGGGGGTGGCGCCTTCCCTTTTTTTTTTTTTTTTTATTTCTTTTTTCCTTTTGTTTTTCTCAAGCATGTGGGTCCCATTCTTTCTCACATATACAAAATATTTAAATTTAATCGAATAAAAATTTTAGTCTCTCCCTTTTTCAATTTTCAAATTTGTTCTATATATCCCAAATATAGTCGCTCGAGATTAATTTATTTTTATAAAAATTTATTAAATAATAATAATATTTTTCATCCAATATAAATATATTTTCAAAATTTATAGTGAAAATAGAAATGTATAACAATTTTTTTTTGAAAAAAACAATAATAAATCAGCATAAAAACTAAACTTAAGAATTATTAAAGAAAAATTATTATAAACATAAAAAATATCGAACTATTTATAAATATAGAAAAAATTTCACTCGATAGGTCGTGATAGAATGTTATTGCTTGAGCGATAGACTTCTATCGTCGTTTATTGCGATCTATCGTCGATAGACAGTAAAATTTTTATATATTTGTACCAACCCTTTATTTAAATTATAGGAATTAAAGTTAGACATTTGAAAGTAGAATGACTACAATTAAACAAACCTCAAAGTACATGAACTAAAATGATATTTAAATATATATTTTTATATTTTTAGTTATATATATGTATATATAGAGAGATAGTATATAAGGTTTAAAATGTTAATGTTGACAAATAATGTTGAGATGTCAATTTTACAAAAATATAAATGAAAATATCACTACAATGTAGATGGCGAGGTTAAATTATAAAACAAACAAATTTAAATAAACTATTTAAATTAATGGTTTATAATTTATATTATATTCATGATATATTATTGCCTTTTTTTTGTTTCGTGAATTTCTTTGTGATATAATTAAAATATCTATCCATCTCTCATGTCGATATTGAACTTATAAAAATGTAAAAATGTTGACAAAAATTTAATACCATGAAAGTGTCACTCGTCAAAGAAATACTAATTATTTAAATGTTGAATTAAATTTTGGTACGTTATGTTTCATTCTAATTTAGTCTCTAAATTGTTAAATATTTAAATTTAGTCTTGCATTAAAAGTTATCCTCTTACTTTTGGTTTTGAAATAATTGATTTAAGTGAAAATATAATTTTTATGTAAAGAGACCTAATACGAGGAGATAAATATAAACTTTTGTTTTTTGAAAAGTTTATTATTTTAATATTTATTATAAAATTTGTACATTTAAATAAAACATGGATTTAAAAAAATAAAAAATAAACCGTACGATAAATAAAATGACATTTTAACCTCGTGTAATTGTAAACTATATTTAGTCAACGGTGTATAAGAAAAACAGCTACGTGTTTTTGTATTTATAATGTTTTGAATTGACTTTATTTATTTATTTATAGGATAAATTGACTTCGATGGTTAAATATATTTCCTAATAGGTTTTTTTTTTTTTTAATAACAATGAATAAATATTTTAAATTGTTGGATAACTTATTTTTCAAGGAATTGTTTTGTTTATTTCAATATATTAATATTTTTTAGAATTATTTTGAAATAAGATATATATTTCACGAAGATTTGAACAAGACTAATAATTTTCAGAAAATCGAATAATTGATCAGCAATTTGATTTATGAAATAAAAACAAACTGAGCTTTTAGTGACTTGACAGTTGACATCCAAAGTTTATTTGGGTAATTTTTTTTTCGCCGATTCTAATTAGATTATATAAGGGAGGATTTTAAAAAATAGAAAAATAAAGAAAACTATATATATATATAAAATATAAATATTTTTAGATAGTTGTGATAAACGCGGATAGAAATCTATTAGGGTCTATTAGAAATGATAGATTGATAGATGCTGATAGAAGTCTATCAATGTCTATCAATATTTTTGTTTGCTGTTTTCTGTAAATAGTTTTACATTTTTTCTATACGTTAAAATTTTCCTTATATAAGATACTAATTACTTTTCTGTTTTAGACTACTAATTACGGTGTTAATAGTCTGTTAATCTATATTCATATAATGGTTGAACTAAAAAGAAAATCTAGTTGATTACAAAAAGAACTATTTGTGTTATTATGTTTTTCTTAATATGTGCGCACACATATGTAAGATATCTACGTAAAGTAAGTAGACAGCCTAATCAAAGCATCAAGACAAAAAAAAAAAAACCTTTATGAATCGTAATCGAATAGGTGTGTGTGGAAATTACCCTGATGAACCGTAACAAAAAATTACCCCATTAAACCGAGTGTGTGTGACGTAACTAGAAAATTCATTTGAACACGAACTGAGAAAAAAACTCCAGCATGTTGGACAAGAAAGCGAATAAAGTTGTTGAGAAAGACTTACTTTGAAGAACGACCTCTTACACAAGGTCGATCCTAAATTGGTGAGATTAAAACTTGTTTAATTATGTAATATGTAAGACTTGTATTGTGATAACGTAAAAGAGATATACATCATGAAGCAATCATAATAGATTCGAAACCTATGTGTGACTTCATCGATCAATTTTTTTCTTCTAATTTAAAATTCACCTTAAAAAATGTATAAATTTTATGATGGCATAACACTTTTTTTTAAAAGGAAATAATGATATATAGAAGACTTTTATTATCATAAACAAAATTTTAAAAAACAATCATAGCATGAAAGATTCTTTAGACATTTTCTTAAAAAATAAAATATAAAAAAAGAAAAAGATTCTTTAGACATAATTTGCAAGCCACTTCTAAATTATTTGGAGGGATTCTTGAAGCAACACCAAAAATAATAGTCTAAAGTAAAAGCACATACGTACGGACAAAAAACTATATATAAAAAAAATGATAGACAATTTGACAAAACTTAACAAATGAAATATATTTGGAAAAATTAGAGCTTATTTGGTAGGTAATTCAATTTTTTTTTTTTTTTTTTTTTTGTAAATCGTTTGGATTTTATTTTATAAAATTATTTTTGGATGATGTGATCTCAATGTTTAAATTCTGAAAATATTTTTTATGTATCTAGATTTTGAATACGAAATTTAGAAGGCAAAATAATAAGAATAACAAATATAGTGTTTCATGTTATAAACTCGATTATTTTTGTTAACTTAAAATATGTATTATATAATATATGATTTTACAAGATAATTATTATACAAAGATCGTAACATAAAACAAGTTCATAAATTAATTAGTGACAATTTATATTCAACATAATATTTAGTGAGTAACTATAACTAATTAGTTTTACGGTTTATTAATATATTATCAAACACATCTTGGAAAAATTATTTAAATTAGAATTTAATTTTTAAATTTGCTACCAAACACATATATAAAAACATGAAATATATCATTTGAATATTTTTTAAAATTGTCTACCAAAGAGGCTCTTACCATTTTAATTCTCAAGCTTTGAAAAATATATACCTTTGGTTCATGAATCTTCAAAATGTATCTTTTCAGTCATCGAGTTTCGAAGAGCATTGGTAAGTTTTCAACGTGTATTTTTTTAGTTTGTGAGTTTTTTAAAAATAGGTTTAAAAGGTATTTACAATAAATTCCTTTATTAGTTTAAATTAGAAAAATAATTTAGAAAATTTTATCCTCCCTTTAAATTTAATTTTTTACTCAAAAATTCATATAACTATTTAAAATAATAAAGAATTACTTCGAGGACATTTCAAACTTATTCTTAAACACTAAAATATTACCATTGTGAAAACTTAGGGCCAAATAAACCTATTTTTAAAATGTTGGGACTAAAAGGGTATGTTTTGAAGACTTAGGAACCGAACATGTATATTCTCCAAAATACGAGGGTTAAAAATGTAGTTTTTTTTTTTTAATATCTTAAGGCATATTAAGATTGTAGAGTTAGACATCAATATTAAGGATTGATCAATATCTCTAAAGTATCGTAGTCTTTCCCCAATCCCACAATAGTTGATAACCATTTCGATTTTGATTTTTGATTTTTGAAAATTAAGCATATTTTTTCACATTTTCTTACGATGGTTTCCATCTTTCTAACGGTTAAATCTGATCCAAATTCTAAATTTCAAAAACAATTTTTTAAAACTACTTTTTTTTAGCATTCAAATGTTGGTTTGTTTTTTAAAACACGAGTAAAAAATAAATAAGAAAACAAAACATTTAATCAATATCTCCAAAGTATCGTAGTCTTTCCCCAATCTCACAATAGTGATAACCATTTTGTTTTTTGTTTTTGGTTTTTGAAAATTAAGTTTATTTCCTCACGTTTTCTTATCATCTTTCTTGAGTACAATAGTTGAATTATTTAGCCAAATTAAAAAACAAAAACAAAAACAATTTTTTAAAAACAATTTTTTTTAATTTTCAAAATATAACTTATTTTTTAAAACATGGATAAAAAATAGATAAGAAAGTAAGATATTTAGGGGTGAAAGATGTATTTATAAACTTCATTTTCAAAACTAAAAACCAAAAACTAACTTTATCCAAAAATATCTCATATAGGGATTGATATTTTCTCAAGGTATATACATGCCACAAATCTTTCCCACTCCAAGCTAATATGGTTGATGTAGAGTTTTATTTAAAATTTAAATCCATTGATGTCTAATATATTATTTCTTTATATATATAAACATTTATATAATAAAATTATTTACTGACGATGAGAGAATTTTTTCGAAACACGTAAATCTCGAAGTCAGATAAAAAAGAATATATATAATATATATTACAAAAAGATAAAAAAAAAAGAAACGTTAAAGAGACAATTTGAAATAATTATAAAAAAAAGGAATAAAAAGCGATAAATGGAAGGGACATTAATATTTGACCATTTAAAAGCTTAGAAAATAGTTATACTAATTACTATTCCGAATGAAACAGCCGAAAATCTCGTGACCCCAAATTAATGGACAAAGTAACCAAAACAAAAAAGATAAAACTGTAACCCCTAATTTACTCACCTGCAAAAATATTTAATCCTTTGCATATCCCAAATTTTCACCTCAACATTTTTTTCATTAAAAAAAAAAAATATACATATCATTCAAACTGAAGCAATTTAAATCTTTCATTAAAATTTCATTTAATGCCTTTTACAAAAAAAAAAAAAAAATTCATTTAATGCATGGATTAACACACATTTATATGAAAAATATTGAAATCAAATAAATAGTAGCCACTTTACATTAATTCCAGTGGTTTTTTATTTCTGGTATACTATTAGTTTTTTTTTACTTATTTATTAGTTGCATATAATTTTTTATGCTACTCCAAAATTTGAAAGAAATATTTTTTTTTTCTAACAATGTAGGGAGATGAAATCAAACTATGACTTCCAAAATGATAATACATGTTGTATACCAACAAATCTCATTTTAGTGTGAAAAAATAATTTTATTTAGATAATTTAAAATCAAATAAGTAAAACTAGAATCTAGTTAGTTTAAAGAAATTTTTAGAGTTGTTTTTAAATTTTGAAAGATGAATCAAAATATTTACAAATATAAAAAAATTTCATTGTCCACCAGCTTACCTATCTATATTTTTCTATATTTGAAAATAGTCTTAAATAAATTGATTTTTTCTTTTTCTTTTTTTAAATTAAAAAAAAGCTCATAAATTAAGATTTGAAATTTGAACCTCTTGAATTGTTTAATTTTCGAGTCTTCTTCGGTTCAGGTTTATTGTCCTATTCAAAATTCACCCTACACACGTGGAAGAAGGCACCAAAAATGGTGGTTGAGAAACGCGGGTGAGATTATAATCCCCCAAATAACTCTGCTACGAGCGCCCATCGCTTCGCCATTTGCTTCTTTTCCTTTCCACCACGCCCCAAATCCATCCCACTCCACTTGGTTGGATATTTCAAACTTGGCTGTGTTTTGCCGTCAAGCAGAAGCATTTACACTCGCCAGAATCAACAGAGCTTGAATTAAAATATTTCTTGTGTGACAAAGAGAAAGAGAAAGAAGAAAAGAAGGGGGGCTTGTTTCTTTTTCCTTTCTCGACGGTGGAAACAGACCCATCTATCTCCTTTTTCTTTTAATTCATTCTTTTCCTCACTTTACACCACCTAATTGCTGATTAGGGATAGAAACAGAGACTGGGATTCAGAGCTTCTGGTCCTTCAATCCTGTTCGTTGTTCCTATTACACCCAGTTTCTGATTTTTCTTCTTTTTCCTATTCTGGGTCTGTTCTTTTCGATGGTTTGCATGATGGGTTTTCGGGTTTTTGGGTTTTGAAGGGTGTGTGTGTTGAAGAGGGGTGGAGGGCTTTTGAGGTGAAAGAAGTTGGGGAGGAGGAGGAATGACTTGGAGAAGAGTGTTGAAGTCCGTGCAGGCACTTTTGGCCCACGGTTCACTCTTCTGTTTCACGCTCTTGCTCGTTCTCAAGCTCGATCATTTCGTCTCTCACAGTTGGTGGTAGTTTATTTACTTATTTGTTTCCTTCTCTGTTCTTCGATCTCTGGGTCTTTATTTTTTTTCAGGTTCCATTGCGGTTCACTTGATTGTGGTTTTTTTCCCCCTCTTTCCATCCCCTCAATTTTAAATTATAATACTGTGATGTTGGGGAGCGTTAATACGTTTTTCAGGTCGATGCGTCGTGTTAATTATGGACTGTTTCTTTACAACGTTGGGAGATATCAATAGGAAGATGAATTGCTAATCGAAATATTTGGTTTTTAGAGACTGAGGTGATCATAGAACTTGGCCGAAAGAGATTTGAAAATTTGTGGTGGTGGTTTGACGATTGAGTTCAAAGGTTGAAGGCGGGTGTCTTTTCTCTTGAAGTGAGGAATAAATTGAAACTGAGTCCAAAATATAGTACCATGTCTTGTGATGTTTTGAAATGGCTCCTCATTCTCATCCGAGAGTTCAGTCTCGGGTTTGTACTGTTTCTTTTTTCATTTGAAATAGAAAGAAAGAGAGAAAGAAAGGAGGTCAATTGAGGCTCCTTCCCTTCCACTGCATAGCTTTGCTAGCAGGGACTACAATACAGGCCCTCTGTCCGACTCGCGTTTAACCTGTTGGCATGATTTCTTTAGAGTAATTTTCTTCGACGTCTAGTTAGCGGCTGTACGCTTCAATTCCTTCTTTTTAAAATGGATACTTTTAGTATAGGTGTGCACTTGCTGCTGGAAATGTTGAGTAGTAATTTTATGAGAAACCACATTTTCCTCTTGCTTTTCATTGAACTCTTGCAAATTTTGATATGCAGGGTTATATTTTTTCCACTTTGGGTGTTTCATGTGGTTGTTGCTCGAGGAAGGTTCTCATTACCTGCCCCATCTCTTCCTCATAATCGTCATGTAAGCTATTAATGGCAAATTGATTTTTGTTGAGATTGACTCTGTTTTGTGTTTTTTATCAGATGGTTTCTTTTATATGGCATAATTTGTAAATCTGCAATGTATTTCTGTTGAACAGTGGGCACCGTGCCATGCTGTTGTTGCGACACCTTTGCTTATAGCATTTGAATTACTTCTTTGTATATACCTCGAGAGCCTATCTGGTATGCCATTGTTATGGATGTGTTTTCATGTCCGTGGAACTGTATATCATTTTCTTTATGCTGTTGGTTTCAAAATTTCAATTATGGCACCTTCAAATGATTTCTAATTGTTTAAGAAAGTTGATGCATTATTTCTAGTGCAACACTTTTTGTTCCTGAATTTTCAGTATCCAACAGGATATTGTTCTGTATGTTTATTGAGGCAATACTATTTCTGGCAGTTTATGGTTTTGCTGCTGTGAACTTGAAGATTGTCTTTCTACCGTTGCTGGCATTTGAAATCATTATTTTAATTGATAATTTCAGGTATTTGCTCTTCAAAGTTTTCACTGTATTAAATGTTGTATATATTGAGATATTGGGTATTATTATTGTATATCTTTTGTCTTATCTGATGCTGCAGTCTTTTAACAATTATCTTTATGGGTTGAATCCTTCTTGACCTTTGTACTTGTTCAATATGATTACTTGATCTAAACTTTCTTGTGTGGATTTGACATTTAACTTATTAACTCCTTCCCCCCATATGGCCCAATAGAATGATTGGCATGTCTGCTGTTGTGCTGGATCACATTTGACCCTCACAAAACGATTGTTGATACTTAGGACTTGGGACCATTATGACAAAATTCACTTAATTTTAAATATAGGTTTCTGAATTTGAATCCACCTTTTTTTTTAATTAACAGTGTCTTACTGTCTTTTTTAGAATATTGAATTTAGTAGTTTTGTTGTAAATTGTTTCATTCTTCTCAATGGAAAGCTTGGTTTCTTACCAAACATAAATATAGTAGTTATGTTTACAACCCATAACTTATGATTTCCTTCTCAGTTTTGTATTCTGTATTTGGTCTCACAATATTCTTTTCTAAATTGGGAAGTTAGGTAATTAGCCTTTGTTTTTCTTACCAAGATATTGTGAGTTTCTCAGTGCCAAGTATTTTAGTTGCCTGGTGAGATCAAGTTGGTCTACACAAGAAAAATACGTTTTGTGCATGAATAGTATGCAATTGGCATTTCAAACAATCCTTCTCAAGAATCTTGCCGACCTTTCCAATTTGCTCTTAAGAAGTGTGTTTGGATCTCAGCGAAGTTGTGCATTGATCTGACTTGCCTTTTTTATCTTTTATTTAAGAATGTGTAGGTCACTGATGCCTGGTGACGATGAAAGCATGAGTGATGAGGCAATATGGGAGACGCTTCCTGTAAGTCTTATTCGATTTTTGATCAGTGAACTTTTCTGTGAGGCCATCCCTATCTTAAATTAATGTTTTGAGGACGCTAAAGTGCCTGTCCTATTGGAGTTTTTTGAGTTACACCCTTGAAAGAATTCGGCATTCCTATATTACTGAGCTGAGAGCAACAGTCTTCTGGCTGCTTGTATTTGATGTCTCATAGTGTTATTTTATGGTTTGTTTGCAACATTAAATTGTTTTTATTGTGATCATTTGCTATAATTTGATCATGTGAAGAGGGAAATCAGTTCACTGGCTCTAGTTTTGGAGGGAAAACAGTAAACTGGCTCTAGTTTTGGTAGAGAACATAGATGAGGCTGAGCATGGATGTTTTCACTCAATTGGACAATTATTTACACTAACTTATAAGATAAAAACAACACGTCGATAAGTAAAAAATATTAAGTGTTGGATTATTTGGTAACCAATTTTCTAAATTCTAATAATACCAAGGATTGGGTTGGCCCCTAGGATATTCTTGGGTTCAACTACTGGGTGATTTTAGAACCCCTTGTTGCCACTTTCGCAATATGTCATGGATTCTCTTACTGGGTTTCTTACAGCAGCACCAATTCTCTTATTGAACATATAGAAAGGTTGAAAATTCTCACTTTTGGAAAGGTTTCACCTATTTTCTAAATAAGCAAGTTTTTGAGAACAAAGAAATGACAATGATGAACCAGATGTGGATTATGCACTCCTTTCTTGCAAATATCAAGAGAATATAATCATCCATCTTAGTGTTCTTGGATTTTTTTTTTTTTTTTTTGCTGTACTCTATGTGGCATTCAGATTAGTTTCTTGTTGGAGGTAAGCTAATTTTCTTATCTATTTCTGCAGCACTTTTGGATTGCCATTTCAATGGTCTTCTTTGTCGCTGCTACAGTATTTACTCTACTGAAGCTATGTGGTAATTTTTATTTTTATTTTTTTGCTTCTTTTTCCCTATTCTTTATATACAAAGTGTGACCGCAAGTAACCGTCTGAAAATCACCACTTTTGTTTAGGACCGAGTTTTGTGTTTAATATTAATCCTTACACAGTTATTTCCCACATTTTAGATGGCATAGTCTTTTTTAGTTTGATTTTAAATCATATGTAGCTGCGTGGATGGTTAATATATTGTATGTATGTAACACTGTGCTTAAGAGTGCTGGGTTATTGACAGCATGGATCTATTTAATTGTTAATATTCAAGTTTGTAAGATCATCATTGCTTGTTCTAACCATATGTCTACATGCTGCCGGAAACAAAATTTTCATCTTCTGAAGGATTAACATGATCATGCCTAGTTGGAAAATTTGAGTGGTAGATCGTTTCTTTTTAATTGTATATGTGTATGGCTGTGAATACTGTAAGCATTGAGCTTATCGTGTCTATTTATTTTCATCATGTTAACCTTTGCAGGGAATGTTGGTGCTCTTGGCTGGTGGGACTTATTTATAAATTTTGGGTAACATTCATGCACCTTCTTGTGTTAGAATGTTCTGTTTTTTTACCTTATGCTTGCAACTACCTTTTTTGAATCAATATTGTGAGTATGCATAACTTGTTTTCCAGCCCACTTAATTCGATATTTTTCTTTTCCTTGAATACTATGTTTGCAGCATTGCCGAGTGCTTTGCGTTTCTTGTATGTACAAAGTGGTCTAATCCAGCGATTCATAGAAATATTCAAACACGAGAACGTTGTTCATCATCAGCAGTAGTTAGATATCTAGATTGGAACAGTGGTCTAATAGTTCATCCAGAGCAGGATCAGCATCAGGACAGAATGTGTGGCCTTCAAGACATTGGAGGCCATATCATGAAAATTCCCATAGTTGTTTTTCAAATCCTGCTCTGCATGTATTTAGAGGTATGCTGCACGTTCAATGCAGGTCTCTTATGCACATGCACTTTCAACTTCTTTTTGTTCAGATCCTGATTGTAAAACTAGCATCAGATTTACAATCTAAATACTCATAAACTTGCTTGCATGTTTTGGAATATCGTTTCAACCAAGGGAAGTACTAGCATCATTCCTGAGTTCAAAATATGTGACTCATATCTTCTGATATTTAATCTAGTCATATTCACATTTCAGGGAACACCTGCAGGTGCTAAAAGAATGCCACTTCCTGTCCTTTTCTCGCCCCTTTTTATATTGCAAGGTGCTGCTGTTATTTATGCTACATCTAGATTGTTAGAGAAAGCTGTACTTCTCTTAAGAGGCGGATCTGGCACAGCGTTGTATTTCAGTTTTTCAATTAGAGCTCATGCCTGCTTGGAGTTTTTTCATCATGGTTCAAGGTGATATCCTTATTAGAGTTCTATCCCTTCCTCTTCCTTCCACTTCTTCTGAGGTTTTAGCACTTTAGTGAAGATAATGTTATTACGTCTGTATTGTGTACTTGAAGTTTGCAATATGCTCATGAAATATGTACTTGCTTGTTATGGTGAAGACAGGCTATTGGGGTGGTGGTCAATTGATGAAGGCAGTCGAGAGGAGCAGGCACGATTGTACCATGAGGGTGCCTCTGGGTCGGTATTTTTTCCCCCTTGAAATAGTTTTGTGAACACTACTACATAGATACACTACAAACCTGAACGCATATAACAACAACAATAAGAAAACGTATGTCACTGGTTGGTTGGGAATGCATACACATTTCCTATTGCTACTTTGATGCCATGGCTTATCTTCGTTGCTTTCGCTTGTTTGTGATTATTTGTTGAGAGAAGTTTATGGTTTTCTGCAAAAACTAGTCTAGAAGTCAAGATACTTAACTATCATACTCGAGCCAGATTCATCATGTTTTTGGAGTTTTCCCCCTGGAGTGTTTTAGGAAAGCTAGGAAATTCTAGGAACATTACATGAATAAAAAATACTTGTCTCTATGTGCGCATGCAACACTGGGCACTCTACTAAATCATTATAGATCTTTTATGGGTTGTTTGGGGCTAGGAGTGGAGTTGAGAACTTTGGGGTGTTTGGTGCAAGGAGTGGAGTTGTGAACTCTATAGTGGGACTCACAAACTCCTTGGGCTAAACAAGGAGTGGAGTTCACAACCCTCTACTTCTCAACTTCCTACTTCTCAACTCCTTGGCCCAAACAGTTGTGAAGTCTGAGGAGGCCTATAGTGTAAGGAGTTAATAAGACATAGAATTGATGTTTTAGTCGTCGATCAACGAACTCCTTGAGCCAAATAAGGAGTGGAGTTCACAACTCCACACTCCTCAACTCCTACTCCTCTAACTCCTTGGGCCAAACACCCCCTTAAGTTTCTAATCACTAAATTTTGGGCAGCCCCGAGTTTCCCATCTAGTCTACCAGATTTAAATTCAGACTCGGGTGATCATTATACTGGGCTGGTCCATCTATTTATGATTATTGACAAATGACAAATCATACTAGATGCTAAACTCTATCCTGATCGGGTGTATAGCCGAGTATGGCATGAAAATACTTTAGAAAGGAGCATGGTATTTGTTTTAGTCCCCTGGCTATTTGTGTTCATCAAGGGTTTTTTTTACCATCCATCTGAATTAAAATTAGTCCAGCATTCCTTTGTTTTTTGAAAATTAAACTTGTATTATAAACACAACTTCGTGTTTGATTATCTACGTATAAATTTTTATAAAATCAAGTAAATTTTTGAAAACTAAAGAAAAGAGTTTTTAGAATATCAAAAGGCAAGGGAGAAATTCATTGGTATATTGGCTATGATGAACAATGCAGGTACAATACTTTTAGTGGATATCCTCCCGAGGTTGTGAAGAAGATGCCCAAGAAAGATCTTGCGGAGGAGGTGATGTGTAGTTGTCGTTATGTCAATATATATGATAAGTTATCACGTTGACCATGTCAATGCTTCTACTAGTTTTATTTGGCTTGTGTTTGATGTTCTAAGTCATACAGGTCTGGCGCCTTCAAGCTGCACTTGGGGAGCAGACAGAAATCACCAAATACAGTCAGCAAGAATATGAAAGACTTCAAAATGTAAATTCTCCCCCTTTTCTTGACAGATTTAAACAATCCTGGATAAATCCATGAATCAGTTAAACCATATGTCTGACATGTTTCTACCACTATGGCTTGCTTGATCTGATACAGTGATTTTGATATGATTGTTTTTTCACCTGTTTAAACTTTTGCTTGTTGGTTATTGATCTTCTTTCTTGGCTTCATTTATCTTGAATGTGTTATGTTTTTTTGGTAATATGATGTGCCTTGCCTATAATGGTCAGAATTTCATTATCAATGGTTATTCTTGTGGTCTCATTCTATCTTCCCTACTGGCATATCATTATGTTGAATTCATTGGTACCACCTGATGCTTTGGACAGGAAAAGGTGTTATGTCGGGTTTGTTTCGAGGGAGAAATTAGCGTGGTTCTTCTTCCGTGTAGGCATCGCGTACTATGCAGGTATTAAATACCCCACCTTATCCTTTGCTGAACTAGTGATATCTTCATGAAATTATCTCTTCAAGCTTCACCAAACACTTGTGAATATCATTGCAGTTCCTGCTCTGAGAAGTGTAAAAAGTGCCCAATATGTCGCGTTGTCATCGAAGAACGGTTACCGGTATATGATGTATAGATCTTTAACTAATCTAAAGGAACCAAAGTGCATATTGATGGTGGAAAATTGATAGAGTTATGGTGACAGTGAAGCATTGGAAGTGTTGGTGGTTCATAATAATACTGATTAAGGAAGATACTTTGGTATAGAATATGCAGTTGCAAAACTAAACCCTGCTTGAATTCTGGTCTCTGTTTCAAATGTAAAAAATTGGGTTTCTGTGAGGGTAATTAACAGTGATAGTAGTAGAATACAATTCAGTTGCTCTTGTTATTGTATAATTCAGGTTTTCTTTTCCTTTTTCTTTTTCACTTAATTCCCTCTGTATAGAATAACTCTTAACTCAATTATAATCCAAGTTTTATGCCTCACCCCCTCAGGGAATATGGCTAACAGCAAATGCTGAATGTTCTTTTGATATTGATGACTGAATCTTATTGTTGAAATGGTTAATTACAAATGTTTTATTATTGTTTATCATTTTCATTGTTTAGTTCTTAGGGGGAAACAAGGAATATTTATATCTGGTTTTTCAAAGAAATATATTATATTGTGAATCAGGAGACTATATTATAATTTGAAGTTTTTTAAAAAATGAACTTTTTTAATTTTAATTTTTTTTTAAATAGTTGTCCAAACAGTGGTAAGTCTAGTCATATTGCTGTGTGTTGCAATTCGAAGAAGTTGGATTGCACTCCCAAGTATGTCGTCGAGAACGACGACGGTTTAAGTGGAGGAGAGTGTTACAATTGTACTTGAAGTAAGTAGATTGTGATTCTACTAGAGAAGACATGTAATATCCGGAGTTGTAAGCTATTGAGCCGTTGTTGTTCCTTCTTTACTTCTATTCTTAAACATACTTTCAAAAACGAAAACGGGAGTGAAGGTTGTGAGAGGCACCCAGTGTGCCGTAGGCGATTCGAAATCACTTTAGCGAGCTATGACAATGTGCACGTGAAAATTAATTGGTATGAAACTATTATGAAATGTATTTTTTTAATTTGACTTATTGATAGAATTTTAATTGATTTAAGAAATATTTTCTTTTAAAAAATTACGACTTTTGATAAACATTTCAAATCACTTTAGAAATTCTTTAGAAAATGTTGGATGATTATTTGTTTGCTCCAAGAACAATTTAATTTGAAAAGTGTATTTTTGTTCTTTTTTTTTTAAAAAAAAAAATGGACTTAATTATTCATTTCAAATACCAAGTTAGTAATTCGAGATAAAAATTATTCCTTTATATCATTAACTATTTAAAAAATTCTGTCAATTTATTAAAGTAACAGATTTTAATCAATCTTTTATAAACGAATTTGTTTAAAAGTTCACACCTGTCGTGAATTTTACAAAATGCAGTTTAATTGTAAGAATTTATTTACTCGCTCATTACTTGAATTTCAATAATAATTTTATTGTTATTTTCTGTTAAATAAAAGTACTGAAAATTTAATTATAATTTTCCACTAAGTGAAAGGATGCATAATTTTGATGTAACTATTTCATCAAAATAATAATAAATAGGAATAGGAATTTTCTAGCAATAGACAAACATACAAAATTCTCTATAGATTAAAGGATTTCAAAGCTATAACTTTAACTTTTTTTATTATTATTTTTAATCCGGAAAATTAATTATAGTTAAAATTACCATTCTTTTATATATACTTTTTATTTTATTATCCACCTTATTTTATCTATTTATTCTTTGGTGTTTTTTTTGTTGTTATTATTAATTTTTTTTCAATAAGCTGCAGAATTTCGAACTTTTAATTTTAACTTTTAGAGGGACAATTAATGCATGAGCCAATTTAGCAAAAACTAATTTACTCATATTTTTGGTATTTTTTGCACAACTCAGCCCGCCTTAATTTTGATTAAATTTTGAAGAATTGAAAATTGATTTTATTTTATATTTATTTAAAATAATAAACTTTACCTGTGAGATAATAATTAGATATCTCTTTCTCAAAAAAAAAAAAAAAAAAAAAAAAAAATTTTTTTTTGACAGGAATTATAATAAAATATCTTCCTTCTTTCCCTAAAAGAAAAAGGAATATTATTAATGAAATCTATAAAAGTAAGAATTATGAATGTTTTCTTCCTGGAAGGCAGACTGGTTTCGGTAAGTTGGTGAATGTTGAAAATCTGATTGGATGTTAAATCACGAACAGCTCGCAACACAAGTTTACCGGAGAACAACAATCTCAGGCAAGCAATTTTACGATTAATCAATTGATTATTCATCAGCTTCAACCGCGTTCCTTGGGAATTTCTCAGTGAATTCAACACTCATTTGAGGGAGGAAGGGAGAAAGGAAGGAAATTAGGTGTTTCAATTCAATTCCTTTCCCCATTTCCCTTTTGAAGTCCAATCCGGAAACGGTATTCAATAATTTCTCTTGGATTTTTGTTTCTATTTTCAACCAATTGAATGGAGCCTCCTTCTTCTCATGCACTCTCATTATTTGCTTGCTTTTGGACCTCTCTTCCCACTGTAATTTTGTGTTACATTTTTTCTTTTTCGGGTTTTGTCATGACCCTTTTTTTTTTTTTTTTTTTTTTTTTTTTTCAGATACTTTTTTCTCGTCGATCCAGATTGGTTCAGGCTGGAATTTGATTGTTACTGGGCTCGTCAGTTTAGGTAAATCGCGACCCACTTGTGGATCTTTGTATACTATCGTGGTTGTTCTTAGTGTCTTCTGGTCTTTTTTGTCGCTTTATTTTCTTCTCGTTTATGTTGTTTCTGGAAATTTCCTACCAGGAGTAATGCAAGCAGTGTAGTTGTTCACTCGTGAATTTTTCATTTACTTTTCGAAGATCATTTGGGTATTTAGAATCAGTTTCTTTTTCCTTCTTTTTCATGCTACTTTTCAGTGTTGTTAAGGGATTATACTTTTTTCGAGTCTCCTTTAATCGGCATGTAATGCAGGTTTTCCTGTACATTGTTTCGCCTGGCGCTGATTATATTCAGTACAAGTGTCTAAGTGGGGGAAAACACGTGCATTATTAGGTTAGCTGTTCGGCATCGATCTTGATTATTGGTTGAAATCTTGGAAATTTTGGAGGGGAAGTGGATTGTGATGACTGAAGATTAGGGGGCATGGTCCTGGAACTGATGCAACAAAATGAGCCGGTCCCCTTCATTTTCTGTGAAGTCAGAAGTTAATGTGAAGTTGGATCCAGAATCTTTCCAAAAATGGGTTGTGGCCTTTTGCATTATTAGGTTTGATCTTGAACAGGGTCAACTCATTGAGGAGTGCTACCCTCCAGACTGTCTTACTCAAGATGAGGAACTTGAAGTTGCATTTAGCTCGTTTCCTGATTCAATTTCGCAGCACCAGAACCGGTCAAGCATTCATGATTGTATATTCTTTTTCCGGCTTCGAAGAAAGGAGATTTCTCAACCAAGAAATGTTTCTTCTTCTGAGATAACTGAAGTGGATTCCAATGACTCAAAACTTCCAAGATCAAAAAGTAGCCTTGTTTCCAAGTCCAAGTACATGTATGGTTTTGTTTTTAATAGGCAGAGACACGATGAGAGGCTAAGAAGAGGTGGAGAGCAGAAGTCTGTGGTAATTCTGTCCCATAGTCCTTTTTCTACTGTCTTTAAACCTCTGTTGCAAATCATGGGTCCATTATTTTTTGACATTGGGAGGAGGGCTCTTGAGCATATTGCTGCTTATGTTTCAATGTGGCCTGCTCCTGTACCTGGTAAACAAATGGAGCTTCCTATTGGAAATGCCTTGCTTAAAGCACACTTGCCACCTGTTCATAGTCTGCCAATGGATGGTGAGACGTTTTCCGAAGAGTCTACATCCTCTATGGCTCCTTTTCTTCCCAATAATCAGTCTGTTCCACAGGGTCTTTTCCATGATTCTGATCTCTTTGGTACATTCCGGGGTCTTCTTTTGCAGCTCTGGCTGTTGTGGGAGCTGCAACTTATTGGTGAACCCATCCTTGTCATTGCACCAACGCCTCCACAGTGTTGTGAAGCTGTTGCTGGTCTTGTTAGCTTGGTTGCTCCTCTTCTTTGTAGTGTTGATTTTAGACCTTATTTCACCATTCATGACCCTGAGTTTTCACACTTAAACACACTTCAAGATGGAGCTACTTTCCCACCAATGGTTTTGGGGGTGACGAACCTCTTCTTCCTTAAAGCCCTTCGTAACATTCCTCATATTGTCTCAGTTGGAAACCCTGCTGTTAATCGGCTTGCCCAGACATCCAGGTCCGCTTCTGGCAGTGTTTCTGTCGCACCTGAAGGGTTTGGATTTCGGCAGCTGTCCTTGAAAAAATTCTCTCCGTCAAACTTGCTCAATGCTGTCAAGTTGAGGAGAGATGGTCCACTATGCCTCATGACAGAACATAAGGAAGCCATCTGGAGCACTTACCCTGCAGCAATGAAGCCAGACACATCGATCTTGAATCGGCTTATTGATGCTGGCTTATCACCAAGGGTTGAGGAGTCCATGTCTGTTGTTAATAATGAGATACTGCGTCGGCACTTCCTGGAACTTACCACCAATTTTTTGGCTCCTTTTGGGCCGTACTTTCGAACCACCACCCCTTCAGAAGGATGTTCTCCATTTGATGAGCCTTCTCACCCCCAATTTAGTGCTGATGAATTTCTTGCCAATCTATCAACAAGAGGTCCAGGAAAATTTCTGGCGAAGCGAATGAGATCTAACTGGCTGGATTTGTACAGGTAATGTGGGTGTTACATTCACATGCCAGTCTATTATATTCTTCTATTTCATGGAAGTATTCATCATCCTTTAAGAATAGTTTTATTGAATTTTGTTTTCATCATAGCTATTGACCTGTCAAACTATTCCTTCCAGGCGGTTTCTCAAAGGACCAAACTTTATGCCTTGGTTTCAGAGAAGGCGTGCTGTTGCAGAACAAGAACAGCATAGACTGTGGAGGCAAGCAAGAATGAATGCTGATGTACCACGGCTTATGTCTAAAATGCCTGAATTGGAAGTTGTCGATTTATTTAATGCTATTGAAAGACATCTTCTAAGAGAAACGGAGGTATGTATCCCAACAATTCCTTTGCCACTATTTTAATTCGAAATAAATCTCGATTAGTTTCCAATTACAGCTTTTTAGTTTGTTGAAAGTTCCTTTTTTCCTTTTTTCGGATACATTCTTTTGAAAGGTATTTGAATGGTTTTGAGGAGGCTAGGTTCTTTTATTTTATTTATTTATTTATTTTATGTGTGGGTTTCTGATCCCTCTGAAAGATATTATGACAATGTGTGATGTTTTAAATGGGATTTTAAAGAATATTTTGGGCTTGATGATCAATAGATGGCAGTTAAGGCAGAGATTGTTGATATCATTGAATAATTGGTAGGAATGCGATTTAGCCTTGTTGGAAACCATATTCATAAGAAGCATGTGTAGTAATGAAAAATAAAAATTACAGGTGGGAATCTCAGGCCAGGAGAACCGTTATAAACCATTCCTCTTATCAAAATAAAGAAGGGAGAATATTAGAGAAACCTCATCATGCCTCTCTCCTAGTCCATCCTTCTCAAATTATTATTTCTAGCTTTTCAAATTTAAATTTAAAGAATTAGCCAGAGTCCCAACCACCTTGATAATGTTCACATTCCTTGTTGAGAGTGGGAAAAGTTGGCGTGAGTTTTTGTTTTTTTCCCCCCTTCTTCTTTCAATAGGAAAGGAGAGAAATTTTTATTAAGAGGAAAGTAAAGAAAAACTCTTCTGAATAAAAAAAAACCAAAGAAAATCAAACCGATAGGCCATGAAGGTAGACATCACCATGCCTACAAGGAGGAACCGAACAAAAGGCCTTTAATCTAAGTTGACAACTACTCTCTTGCTGTCTTTAAACCATCGCCATGAAAGCAACTCAGGAAACTATCCTCAAAATACTTGGGAGGACACCAAACTAATTCAAAATGTTGGGCAGATGAAATTTCAGCCATTCAAAGCAAACAGACAAAGAATGAGCAAATGGTTGAGCAACTCTTTGTTCGTTTAAATATGTTCAGTCAACTTGCAGAGCAATAATCCATAGCAGTAGTTGGTTCTCCAATCCACGAAGGGATATGAAAAATAAAATAAAATTACCATGGCGTTCTAAAAAAATCCTATGCCTTTTCTAATATACATGATATACATGTATATTGGAAGTAAAATCAGATATTAGCATTGCAAGGAAGATAGTGGATGGAACAAGGATGTTTGCTCTTTCTTTTTCTTGCTCCTGTTGCTCCCACTTTTTCTTCAATCTTCTTTCTATTAGTCTCTTCCCAGCCCTTCTTTCAGTTGCAATCTTTTTTAAGTTTATAAGACCCACGAATGGTGTAGGGTTTAGTTTCACGATCTACCTTAAATTTGTCTATTTATTCTATCCCGCACTTAGTGATAACAGAATGTGGCATTGTTATACTTTCATAATGACTCAAAATCTCTCAATACATTTATTCGGGTAAAATAGTGAATCTAATTGTGAACTTCTCATCATGTGCATTATGAAGATATCTGGCTTAAGCACCAGATAACAGCTTTTGAGTATGTTAGATACCCAAGACATTAATATATTGTAATATCAAGAGAAGTTGCAATATACCCATAGCCTTTCAAGAGGGCTCTCTCTCAAGGTTCCACAGTGGACAATCCTCACCAAAATGATCTCCCACCTCTAAGGTCCCAAACTCCCCTTATTTATAATCAAGTCACTCTGGGCTAATTACCCATATGCCCCTACTGCTATTCTACTAATATTACCCTCTATTAGTACTCTCACAGAGTAATGGTGAACTTTCACTCTTTATTGAGTTTTATATGACAAGCTTATAGTTATAGACAAAGATGCACTACAGCATGACGGCTATGTTTGAAAGTGAAAATGATTGCTCCATTTTCCATAGTTTGTACTTCTTTAGATGTCCTAGAAATTCAAGGAAATAAAATAAAAATTCATTCCCCTTATTTACGGTTTAAAATCGTATTAGATTCAATATGTAATGATATTTAACTATTTACCTGCTATAGTACCTTAACTGCAACTCCTTCAGTTGCCTACATTATATAGGATAATGTTTCTACTTGTTTTACTATGTTTCATAGATATGCAAGTCTTTTCAGCTGGGGTCCAGGCCTCAAACGTCGGCGATGATAGAAATTAGTTTATTTAGATAAAAGATGACTGTGATTGAACATTTTCGATGACATAGCAAGTGACATGTTTTTTAGGACTTTGTGTGACCATTGATTTTTTTTTTTTTATATGAGTAATCAGGAATGATGTAGGTTAAAAGAAAATGGGGAGAAAAGCCAAGTCCCAGCCCATGGAAAAATACCAAAAACACTTCCATTTTGTGCATGGATCATTTAAACTATAGTTGTTGAAGGGGACCTATAATTTGCACTTTGCAAGAGCCAGAAAAGACAAGTTATGAAGCTTTTTTTACTACAAAACAATCCTTCAATCAACTAATCTTCCTGTTTGTCACTAAAAACAATATATGATGCATCCACACCGCAAATTTCTCTTTTTTCTTTTTATTGTTTATAAGAGGTTCTGCACTATATATTTATGTTTCAAACCTCATCTTCAGCTGCAGGAATCCAGGAGGGCTTATGCAGACTCTGTGGCAACTTGCCAGAAACTTAAAGGGGATCTGCTGACTGTTTTCAACGTGCTTCCTAAAGACATGCAACAGCTTTTGCTTCTTAATCCACAAAGGGCATCTCTTCTCCGCGGAAGTCCCGAATCCCCAAAACTTCCGGGGCGTCCACTTGTACAAGTTGGTGTATCACCAAGATAGTACTGAATACATGTTATGAGTAAGTAGCCTCAGGCAAAAGTGGTTTTCTTCTGATTCTTAGAGGCAGCCCCCATTGGTTTGTTCACTACATCTCTTTCTGGAGAGATTTTCCCCCACCGGCTGCTGCAAATGTTTTAGTAGGTACCATTTTAGACCTCTCCTAATCTTTATACTTAAGATTCATCCTGATAAAGTATTAGGATGAATTATATGGTAATCATGTTTTTAAAAACATGTTTCTACAAATAAACAGATGGCCAAGGATTGTAAGATATGGCGGTCGTGTAACTTTTCAGTCATCCAATTTGACATCTGCAACCTGCTGTGAACTTATGGATCATCAAAATTCTTTCAGGAGATGATAGTTAGGTTTTCTTTTACTAGAATTTCGAATTTTGTACTGTCTTCATTACTTCAAAGGGAGCATAATATCAACTTGTAATATGTAACTTATATTTTTGTATTGAGTCAGATCCAGCTTTTATTATGTAGATGTAAATTTAAGCAAATAGTTTCAGCTCCAAAATTCTGAGACTGTTGCAAGAGATGTTACACATCGTGGGGTTTCTTTTTATGTGTTTTGAAATTCATATCATTGGAAGGAATTATCGAATTGTAGCCATTATTTTCAATTGCTGTAGTTACTGGTTACATCAAACAGAGCAGTTAAATTATTATTTTGCTCTGTTCTTATTTCTTATTTTAATGCGTTTGCAACGGAATAGAACTGTCGTTGGGTTTTATTTATTTGTAAAATAATGAATAATAATATATTTTAAATACTATTTTGTTTCTATACTTTTAGGTTTAATTTAGTTATGTTTATTTTGAAAAGGTTCATTTTAGTTTTTGTAAAGTTGTACTTTAAAAAGTGATCATTTTAATCTAACTAAAATGGTCGCTTTTAAAAAGTTTAAGGCCACCATAGATTCAATCCATGGTTTCCTTGACACCTAAGACTTTATATTCTACGGATTTTTTTGACACCTAAATGTTGTAGGGTCAACCCGTAAAAGTGCACGTAAGTTGGTCCGGACACTCACGGACATAGAAAAAAAAGTTCACCAAAATAAACATTTTGAAAGTATAGACTTAAATGAACCAAAGTTGAAAGTACAAGAATCAAAATAAACAATTTTAAAAGTATATGTACTAATGTGAACCAAAGTTAAATATATAAGAAAGAAGTATTTAAATCTTAATAGCCTAGTTGAATGGAATGATAATATACCTTGACAGACAAAGGGAAGTATATGTATAAAGAATTCAAACTTTCTACCTGTGGAAGTTATTATTGATGACTTAATAATTGAATGATACTTAATACTTAACTCAAGAAATGCATACGATGGGTTGGGGATAATGAATTTTGCTGCTACTAGCTTTTTAAGATAAGATTATCCTTGGATTCACTTCCTTGAATATGACTATGATTAGACAAGAAGTGACTCCATAATTAAACTTCGGAATATAATTTTTATCATCTCAAAGTAAGTTTCAAAATTTAAAAAGTAATTGCAATCTTAACAAAAGAAACAACATTCTTGTATATTTTTTAAAATCATAATATACATTTTGAAGTGATTTTAAAGTAGTTATAATCACTTTGATCATACTCAAAATCCCTCCAAGTGGTTATAATCACTTTGATCACACTCAAAATCCCTCCAAAATGTATATTTCATCATTCAAAATCATTTTAATATCTGATTTTATACATCTAAACACAATTTACACACTATTAAATTGTATTTGAATAATTGAAAAGATAATATCTTATAGAACCACTTCAAAACCATTCCCAAACATATCCCGAGAATCAGCTACCCCCAAGAAAGTGATAACACCAAAAATATTAAGCAGTTGGCAAATGACCACAAAATTTTACAGAAACTCCATATAAGAAAATTTGATCGTTTCAAAACTCAATTAAATAACTCATCCAGTTCACGTATTCATGCTTAGAACCAAAAATGTCTTGGACAAGGTTGTCACTAAAACCAAACATAAATAGGGTAAAATGATAACAGCCATTCTATTTGTAGGTAAGATTAAAACTAAAAGGATAACATTCAGCAACTGCAAACTGGAGAACTGGGACCTTGAAAGAATCCCCCATCAACGCAATCTTCTAGCTTCCCTCTCAGACTCCAACAGGGTAAGAATATCTCCTTCCCTCACTGGTCCCTTGACATTCCTCATAATGTAACGATTTTGATCATCAAGAAACTTAACTCTCACTTGAGTCACTTGCCCTCTTGATCCAGTTCTACCCATCACTTTGACCACCACAGCATGCTTGATCTGGGATTCCATTCCTGCATAAACACACCAATAACTTAATCTTACACAATCCAAGAATCTTTTACTTTATAAATTACCCTTTCTAAGTAGCTATTTCCAAAACAATCTACCACCAGCCACCAATTACTAGTTATACAGCTTCACTTCTCAATTTGAACAGCCTAATTTCAAGTTTTAGGAAAAAGTCAACTAATGGCAAACAGAAAAGCTTATGGATGTCAGTCCAGAATATTCTATGAATAGAAGTGTAGAAGAAACCATCTTTTTCAGAAGATATGCGAATTACAATTCTAATTACTGCAATATTATGACCCAAGACACCGAGGAAAATGTCTGCATTGTATAGCATAACAAGGTTTTCAGCTCATAACAAGATGGTCTCTCCTGCAAGACTAAGAACAACAAATCTAAAAAACTCGAATCTCAATAATCGTCTGTCTAATATGAAACATATAGCAACAGTACTACGGTTCTCCATTTAATAATTACTCGAAAATTTTCTTCAGAGAAAGAATCCAATCGTGAAAACAAAATCATACAAACAACGACCGAAAGATTCAAAACTGAACAATAAATGCAGTAATTTGTCAACTAACTATCACGCAGAGAAAACAAACACGAACTGCTGCCAATGCTATGGATTCGTAACAGAACAACGAGCCAAAGAGATCACCATGGATCGAAGAAGGGAGTCGATACTGACCTTAAACGAGAGAGAGAGAGAGGAAGAGGCCGGAGAGAGCTCTGTAGGATTGTAGACACGCCGCCGGATTGCAGATTCGATCAATGTCAAATGGAGGGGGGAAATACTTAGCATAGCTAGGGTTTCTGATCGTGTGTGAAGACGAATATACCCCCCATGGATTGTTCAGGTGTAAGGGTGTTTTGGTCATTTACCTTTTTGAAGCCCCTGAGGGCTTGTTTGGAATTTGGATACGGAAAATTCTATTACACTACACCCCTTCCCCCTTTGTTTGGAATTTGAAACCCCTATTTAATTTATTCTTCAAGTTTCAAAATATTATATAAGTTATTAGATTATTATTATCTACAAAGACTTGAATCTCCCACTCAGTACAAACTTTTAGACATTAAATTTTAAATTTTTTTAATAGATTTCTACATTTTTAATTTTGTATCTATCATATTAAACACAAAAATAAAAATTCACGGATTTAATAAACACTTTAAAAGTGTTCAAGTGCCTATTACACACATTTGAAAGCTTGTGGATCCATTAGACATAAATATGAAAGTTTAGGAACTAAACTTGTAGTTTAATATAGAGCAAAATATATTTTTAGTCATAAAGTTTGAAATTGATGTCTTTTTGGTTATTGAACTTTCAAAATAAATTCTTTCGTCCCTTAATAATTTCATTACAGTGCCATGACTTTGATATAGTACAGTTATAATCTTGCTCGTAAAAATTGTTACTCTTGAGACATTAGAAGCATCATCTATCAACAGAGCTCAAGGATCATGGACTCAATCGCCAATTGGTTCTTATTGAGAGTTGACATCATGGAGTGAAGCTAAACATCGAGATGGTTTGGAGTGGACCATTTGAGACGTAGAGATTCGTTATTAGAGTAGGTACTATTAACTCAAAAAATATCGATGATAGAACTTGCACTAAGCATTATTTGACAGATCATAATAGTCAAACCACATAGAGAGTATTATTTACAAATATTTTATCAAACCATAAGGATAAATTAGGTAGTAAATTCTATTTTTTTTCTAGATCACAAGGATCAAATTTATAATTTAATACATAAAAAGATAAACATTAAAACATAATAGTTATAAGATGAATAAATGATACTCTTCAAAGTTCAATAAGAACAAAAGTGAACTAGTCAAGCGTAAGTTACCTCTATAAAATTTTGATGTTCAAATGTTTTACCTTTAATTGAACTAAAAAAAAATCATTCTACTCAAAATAATTGCATGTCTCTACTGTTAAAAGGAAGTAAATCTCCCTTAATATTAAAATGGTTAAAGAAAGATATGATTAAAAAAAAAAACTGATATGAACCGCCCAAGGCATCAAATTATTATTTAATAATTTTGATGTAATTTAATTATTTTTCAAATTTATCCTTGACATTTTAAGTAGGGTTATTTTAGACATTTTACTATGAATTATGATAAGCCACTAGGATTTTCTTGAATAAGAATTCTCGGGTAGATGACAGAGTTTCATCCTGCCACTTTTGCAATTCTTGAATCAGGGTTGCATGCCAAGAACATTGAGGTAAGTCTGATCATCTTGCTTGGAGTATTCGAACTTGGAGTAAAGAACTAGTTCTCCTTATCTCTTGGTCTTCGATCAAAAGGTAATCCAATTCTAGTCTTTTTTCTTTAGATTGACATCAATTGATTTGAGGGTTTTGGGATTTGTTGTTAGGAATTCAACAGTTGGGTTCCTAATTTTCAAATTGCTAGAGTTTTCATATCAGAAACGCAATAATTTGTAAAGCAAATACAACATAGAACTAGCCTTACCAAAAAAAAGATTCCATGACACTTAAAAACGATTGCAACTACTTGTTGTGACAATTATTTTCAGCCATTGAATCACACATCAAAATAAGAATATCAATGATACTTTCTAAAACCGTCATAATTACTTTTTTAATAATATTATATTATTGTCAACAAATAATTGCTAACAATTATAAACTATCACCCACCAAAAATGCACATTTTAAATTTTTATGACACTCTGTTATCTCTCTCCCTCAATTTAGCTATACTCTTTTGTCAATGGAAACTCAATTGTTGTAGTGTAGAAAGATAAATTTTTAGTCTAATAGTTTCCTTGTAGAAGGTGTTAAACTGTTAATTACTGTTATCGACGGTAAAACTTAATGGTAAAAAGAGTAAATCTTGCTGCATTTGGTGAAATATTAACAATTAATGGCAATAAGAATGTATACTCCTATTTTTAGCAGATCTACATTTTTAATCACATGTATTTTAAAAGTTGCAACTTGCAACCAATTAGTTTTACGGTACTTATGAATTTTTTTTATAACTTATTTATTTTTTTAAAAAAGAGCTATTTTTAAATATAGAAAAATGAATCACACTATTATGATTGTTTACACAACTTTGTAAATGAAAAGGAGTGTGCGACCTTTGTAATTACATTGTCCCGATCAAGCAAATCTGATTGTTCCCACATGATGTGGTATTCTAATTACCTCCTAAATTATGTCCGACCCACGCAGAATTTTTTACATATTTCACCTTTCTCTTGGGCCTCTACATCTCGGTTTGAGCTCCTTTTTCATCCTCATCACAAGGGCATCAACAGTTTGGTATCAACTTCTTTTATAGTTTACGCTTTACTTCACAATAAAAAAATGTCTACGTTGTCTGGAAGTATGTATTCTTTCTCTATTCTCTCTCTTTTGAGAAAAAAAATAGAAACACACTACTCTATCCTCTAAAGACTAAAAAAAACCAGGCTTATCAAACTTTAAACGCAGTTTCTCTCTCCATCCTAGCACTTTTCCTAAATTCCTCATTTTTTCTCTGCATTTTTTCGCTCTCGCTCTACTCTCGCTTGATCTCGCTCTCCTTCAAGCTTGATCTCACTCTTGCTCTTTCTCCAACCCTTGCCAAGTGGTCAAAACCAAACCGCTAGATACTTCTTGCTCCAATTTAAGATTGCAGAGTGAGATTATTGTTATTTTTTGGGCTTCCAAACTCGAATTCGAGTTCCAGATACGTGATTTCACCGATAAAGTCTTCTCTCACTCTCATCTCATTCTCGCTCTCTCTCATGCTTGATCTCGCTCTCGCTCCAACTCGCTCTAGGAAACCAGACATGCTAGATATTTCTAGTTCTAGTTTAAGATTGCAAATCGAGATTATTATTATTTTTTTAAAAAAAGAATATATTATTCATTATATATATTTATATAATTAAAGATTTTGCTTAAAAAGATATATATATATATAATCATCTAAAAAATATATGTTAGAAATATTCTATCGGTTAAAAAAATTATTTTGAAAAAATAAATCTATAATCAAAATAAAATGTGAATTAGATTAATGAAATTTAAAATAATTACTATTTCATTTTTTAAATCCTTGGTTTGGGTAGGGAGGGTATTATGGTAAACATACACTTTTTTATTAAAAGATTACACGGATTTGTAATTACAATCAAACATACACTTTAATAATTGTGAAGGTAAGAGATCAAATTATTAACTTTTAAGATGGTAATTATCTTTAGGAAAATTTTCATATTTAGAAAAAATGTCAAACTATTTACAGAAAATAGCAAAAAAAAATACTGATAGACATTGATAGACTTCTATCAGCATCTATCAGTGATAGACTTCTATTATTTCTATCACTGATAGACCCTGATAGACTTCTATCAGCGTCTATCATAACTATCTAAAAATTTTACTATTTTATGTAAATAATTTTCCTCATTTTTCTATTTTTAAAAATTTCCCTTATCTTCATCTACTAAGTTACATTCAAATTGAGCACAGTTGAGACATTAGTAACTTTTTTTTTTCTTTCTTTCTTTTTAGTTCAATATAAGGTTAGAGGATTTGAATCTTTTGACCTATTAAATAACAAATATATGCCTAAACCAATTGAACTATACTCTTAAAGTTGGCATCATCTCTCTCAATCAATGATCCGACTTCTCATCTCCATGTTTTTAATAAGTTGAGAGTCACTTTTAGTCCTTGAAGCTTCATAGAAGTAACGATGTTGTCCTTAAACTTTGATTGGTAACAATTTAATCCCAATATTTCCATATTCAAAATAATTTAATCCTTGTTTAATATGTCACAATTTAATCTTTAATACTTTCAAATTTGTAACAATTTAGTCCCTATACTTTAAATTTTATAAGAATTTAGTTCTTATCATGAAAAATCTCATCAAATTTAATTATCAATTTTGAAGATGTAACGACTAAGCCTTTATAAATATATAAACAAACTTGGCTCTTAATCAATTAATCAATCTACATGATCCAGAAATTTCATTAAATGTTAATAATATATCTTTCAAGATATGAGCTATATCATTATAAATTGTAAATATGCATGACTAAATTGATATTTATTAAAGTTTAGAGACTAAATTATTACAAATTTAGAAATACAAGGATTAAATCTTTGCCAACTAAAATTCAAAAACTAAATCGTTACTTCATGAAAGTTGAAAGACCAAAAGTAATTTTTAACCTTGATAACACTACATGTGTTTGTATAGAGACACATATTTGCCTTGACTTCAGTAATATGTATTAGATCGCAAACTCCTAGCTGGAATTCACAAGTAATTTTCTAGAAGAAAAAAGTGAAATATTATTCAGCGGTAAGGACACAAGTTTGGTATTGTGAATGCATTTGTTGATCAAATTATAATATCCAAACCAAGTTGGCCTCCAATGGACTCAACTAAAGAATATATATATAGAGAATAAAAACCAAATAAAGGGCCAATTACAAAGATCACCCCTAAAATAAGGTAGTAGTTACAATTACACCCTCAAACTTTCAATTTTAAAGATTGAGCTTTCAAACGTATACAAGTGTTAAAATTGGACCCTCAAATTTACATAATTGTAGAAATTGTAACAATTGTACAAGTTTGAAGTTTTTTTTTCTTTTTTCATTTGGAAGTCCAATTTCTACGACTATTATAAGTTTAAAGGTTCAATTTAAGGGCTCAAGTATACGATTGAAAGTTTAAGGGTATAATTGCAATTACAACCATACTTCAGGGGTAGTTTTTGCAACTTGACCAAAAATAAATACAAATAAAAGGGCAAATTACAAAAACTACCCACCCTCAAACTTTTAATGGTAACAATTGAGCTCTCAAATTTATATAAGTGTTAAAATTAACACTCCAACTTATAATAGTTGTAGAAATTGGACCTCCAAAGGATAAAAATTGAACTCTCAAACTTATACCATTGTTACAATTTATGCAATTATGTAAATATAAGGGTCCCATACTTCAGAGTAGTTTTTGCAATTTGTCCAAAAATAAAATATAAATAAGAAGGAAGAAGAAGTAGGCCTATCAGTCCTCTCTCTTTCTGTCACTATCAAAGGAGGTGGACATGATCCTTGAATATTTTGTGTGGTGAAGTTAGGGGTAAAAAACCTGAAGTGGAGAATAGACCACGTATAGCGATAGACACACACATTTCAGCTTCAGCTTCAGCTTCCCTCCCAACTCACCTGTTTATGTACAAAACGGTGGCTGACTCTGAATCCTGATATGAACTGAAAAAAACCATCTGATTATAGACAGAAAACAAAAAGCTCATTCATCAGCATTATTCATGTTTATACAGCAATTGGAATAACAAAATCCACTTGCCAAGAGATTTGACTTACAGTTACAGCCTTTTCTTGGTTTGGAAATTGATTGTAGTTTTGGTTTTCTGTTTCATCTGAAGATTATTCATGTATATTATGATGAGGCAATTAAAACCTTAACCTTGACCCCTTCCTCAGGTCTCTACTGATGATGACATCAGTACTTTACTAGATGGGTTATTCAGACTTCAGAGAGAGCTTCTTGAGTTACAAAAATTACTGTTCAATGTGTGTTTTCTTTTAAGATTCTCACTACCTACTCTATGATTGCTGATGTCTGGCCAAAAAGTCTTTCTCTCTCTTTTTCTCTCTCTAAGGTTTCTGCAAGTATGATTATTGATGGGGTATGAAGATGACAAAGAACATGTCACTTCAACTCCCAAAAAGTGGTCCTATCTTAATTGATAGTTTCACCACTCACCTCCTTCCCTTGCCCTACACCACATTCTACTCTTCTCTCTCCTTTTTATCTTTTGCCCCAAACCAGACTCTAGCCCCCAGAAAACTAAAACAATTCAGTAATGATTTAATCCATTATTCCCCAACAATTTCCACTCTGGTTTTGAATAACATCACTGGGCATCATGTCAACTGGATCAGCTGCCTGGACCAAAGAAGAAGATAAAGCATTTGAAAATGCCATAGCCACGCATTGGGCTGAAGAATTGGAAGGGAGTAAGGGCTCAGAAGAGATGTGGGAAAAAATTGCTTCCATGGTTCCAAGCAAGAATATGGAAGATTTGAAGCAGCACTACCAAATGCTGGTGGAAGATGTCAGTGCTATTGAGGCAGGCCAAATTCCTATTCCTAACTATGCTTCTTCTGTTGGAGAAGAAACAACGAATGCTTCCAGTAAGGAGAAAGATCATCATCTTCATCCTCATGGAGCTACTGGTTCCGATAGTAATAAAAGACCCAATTCTGATTTTGGAAGTGGGTTTTCTGGGCTTTCCCACGACTCGTCTGCCCATGCCACAAAGGGCGGATCCAGGTCTGAACAAGAAAGAAGGAAAGGAATCCCATGGACGGAGGAAGAACACAGGTTTGTCTATTCTCAACAACTTCAAAAACTGGGTCATTTAATAGAGAGCTATAATTTATCAATCAAATTAGATATTAAGAAAAGAAAAGACTAGTTTTTGTGTTCTGTGTGATATGGACATAGATTCATTATGCAGTACAGAATTAGAGAGTTTCTTAACTATTGCTATTTTCAGGTTATTTCTACTGGGTCTAGACAAGTTTGGGAAAGGGGATTGGAGAAGCATTTCAAGAAACTTTGTTATATCCAGGACACCGACACAAGTAGCCAGTCATGCACAGAAGTATTTCATACGATTGAACTCAATGAACAGAGATAGAAGAAGATCAAGTATTCATGACATAACCTCAGTTAATAATGGCGGTGGTGGCGACGTCATGTCTCATCAAGCTCCAATCACTGGCCACCAAACAAATGGCACGAACCAGAGTAATCCACCGGCTCTGGGGCCACCAGGGAAGCACCGGCCTCAGCAGCATCTGCCCGGAATAGGCATGTATGGGGCACCTGTTGGGCATCCAGTGGCAGCTCCTCCGGGGCACATGGCATCGGCGGTTGGCACTCCGGTGATGCTTCCTCATGGAATGCATCCCCATCCTCCTTATGTTATGCCAGTTGCTTATCCAATGGCACCTCCACCAATGCACCAATGACGATTATTTTTTTCCTTTTTTTTCCTTCCTCTAGGCAGATTTTTGGATTCACGGATCAAAATAAGAAGTTTGAGGCTTAACAAAGAAGAGCTAAGGGTAAAGTTCACTTTTCAACTTTTCCATTCACCTGTGATCCATCCAATCATGTTGTGACGAGAATATACCAATATAGAGAGTTCTGAAAAGTCGCCCTTTTTCAGCCTTTCAAGGACGAGTTATGAATATGGAATCCAATTTTCATTTTCACCCATGTTTTGACAGTATAACTAACTGCAATGAAATGCTAGCATTAGTCAAGAGTTCTAGGGATCCATTAATTTTTCTAATAAACATTTCTGAATTTGACGCCACAATGGACATTCCCCATCAAATACAAACAAATTCTGAGGGGGGGAGGGTGTATACTCAGCAAGTTTTTTGAACGGCCTGCCACAAGAAAACGCAGGGAATTGAATATTGACAAACCCAAACAGCTTCAAAATTCGAAGGACAAAGCCCAGTTGTCAAAAAAATATCCCAAAATTAACTACACAAACACAACCAAATATTTCTCAACTATATTTGTTATAACTCAGTCAATTCACAATTTAAGATATCGGCTGCCTGTACTTTCAGAACTTCCGAGAGACTGCAGCATCAGATAATGTATCCCACACCTGCAAAATCACTTAGTTATCAATAACCATGTACAAAATACACTCCCGTCTGATAACCATTTTATTTTTAGTTTTCTATTTTTTAAAATTAGGCTTATAGTGTCTACTTTTACTTCTAACTTTCTTGCTTTATTACCTACTTTTCAAAAACGTTTTTTAAAAAACTAGGCAAATTCTAAAGACTGAAAATATAGAAATATAAAAAAATAAAAAACTTCGTAAGAACTTGACATTATGTGTAGGAGAAACTTACCAAAAACTTGTCACAAACAAATAGAACCTTTTAAAAACAAAAAACAAAAAACAAAATGATATCAAACGGAACTTAAATATTTCAGAAACAACTTCGATGAAAATGAATATACATCTAACATTATATACTCACCTCCAATTTGCCCTTGGAGCCTAGACAGCAAAAAGGGACAATCTTCTGAGAAGGAAATCGAAAACACAGCTCCCTGAAACAATTAGAACATAATGAAATGATTGTTAGAAGTCCACAACATGCTATGTGCATAACTTTAACCACGGAAATCATATTACTTACTGCTTTAAGATCCGTGGATGCCACACATGAAGGCTTGTAAACGAGTCCCTTTATATTGCTTAAAGTGCAAAAACTTTTCACAAAACCTTTCACTGTACCATCCTCTAGGCTTGTGAAATGCATTTAAACAATATAAAGGGACTCATTTAAGCAATCAAAACCTTTCACTGTACCATCCTCTAGGCTTACCTGCACAATATTGAGTGGATTGTGAAGGCGGGAAAAAGAATCTTCAAATCCAGATCTGTGCAAGAAGCAGGAATACACACCTGCATTTCACAAGCTAAACGACCCTCATGATGAAACTCTTCCAAGTTAACATTGATATAGTGAAAGAATACAAGACAATAGAAGCCATGCTAGAGGTTTAATAAGTACAAAAGACCTTACACCCTCCAACCTCCCTAAACACATCGTAATTTATATTGACATTTAGCACTGCTAAAACACTACCCCACCCCTCCCCTTACATCATTCACTTTCTTTCTTCCTTCTATTATAAGGATAGGACAAATGCTTTAAACAGCTAAAGGGAGACTTTCCCTCCTAAAGAAGTGAGACATAAGCCTCAATTTTAATTAGGAAAATCATACAAATAGTAAAATCATGTGATATGAGTATTGTTAAACATAATAATTATTATTAAGTAAAAGAATAAAAAATAGCCCTATCAATTAGCACTAAAATAAAAATTCTAAAAGGGGATCTTAAACAGTGTTTTTGCCCTTGGTTGCGTCCTCGCCTTGAACAAGAGGACATTTGCCTTCCTATAAAGCCTTAAGGCATTGGGGTTGAACGGTAGGGCTGCTTTATTGATTTTAAAAAATGTGCTAATCCTAATTTTCATATTCCCACTTCTGACCTTGCTTTCTCCTTGCATTCTCTGCTATTCCTCCACCATTCTTCTTCTTCTCCCCATACTTTCTATCAAGTAAAAAGAAAAATTGAACCTTTGTCCATCTTAAAGTATCATATGTTATATACATCTACATTTATTTATTTATTTTTAAGGAAAGCTATCTTTTTAGTCTCTAAGTTTTTAATAATATAACAAGTGCATTTGGTCCTCTATTTTAAAATGTGCACCGAGTTTTCAAGCATAGGTTTGAAAGGTCCCAACACATTTTGGAGTAATTTTATTATTTTAAATGATGACAACATTTTAAATTAAAAATATATATATCTAAAAAACTTATCTCCTCTCTCTTGACTCCCATTTTAAATTTTAAAAAAAATTATCTATAGGATATACAGCACACCAATATAACCTAATTATAAATATTTGAATTAAGCTTATCTTAAAAAAAAAACTTTAAACTACATAATCAATTAAGATTTTAATCTAAATCGACTTTTATTCATAACATATCTTAACAAACTTTGTAACTTCATTCACATTTAAATAACAATACAGATTGTTAAATCACCCATTGACCCAAAAGCTTAAGCTGAAGGGTTAGGGCAAATTTAGTTACATCAACACTTTAACACTCTCCTTCACTTGTGGGCTTGAAAATTTGTAGAAGACCTAAAAAGTAGAAATCAATATTAATGGAGAAAAAAAATGGAATTACAAGAGTTTGAACACAAGACCTCCTGCTCTAATACCAAGTAAAATCATCACTTGACCCAAAAACTAAAGTCGATGGGTTATAGTAAATTTAATTATATCAACACTTTAACATATTCCAAAAATGATGAACTTTGTGGCTGTTGTGGCAAAGATTACGCCAAGTCATTTTATAGCTCAAATGGGGAACAAGCAAAGGTCTAGTGTGAAGCCTAGCGACGTGTTCATAAACCATAGAGGCATGGACACGAAGAAGACAGTGGCAGGTTTCCTATATGACAGGCTTGCGGTCATTTCTCGATTACTAGAATTTGATGGAGGAAGATCAAAGAAGAATGAGGCAAATTAATATCATTATCCTAATCATCACAAGAGGTGTAGAGGCTCTAAGTCTTAGTGCATTTTCCCAAGCCTCCTCTGGCCCAAATAAAACGTAAGTCTCAAGCCTAAAGGTTAGAGCCTTGCCTTGAGGTAAGCCTCCTCTGGCCCAAATAAAATGTAAGTTTCAAGCCTAAAAGTTAGAGCCTTGCCCCCAACTTACCTCTAGGCATGAGCCTCAAGAGCCTTTTATAACACTAGGTAAGCCGCCTATCCTAATAACTTTAAAATCATCTATTAGGCTTTATAAAAAACCAAAAAAGATAACTGGACAGAAAAAAAAGATGTGTTTTAATAAGAACAAAGATACATGTGCACTGTGTTGTACAAATTGAGCTTATGAGTATCCAAGGCAGCATTTGTTGTTCATGTAAGCTTCGGATACAGAAAACATAAGCTAAGGTGAATACTGGAAATCAATTTGGACCACACAACTTTGGATAGAGAACAATTTAAGGAACCAATTTAGACCTTCTGTACAACTACATGAACTGACTTTTAGATTATTAATGTATCAATACCACCGAGATTCTTACCTTGTCTGTATGATGCTGCATAGTTATATCACATTGTACAGTAGATATGTCCCAAATCTTGACTTGCTTGTCAGCACTTGCACTAGATAGTATATTCCTGTTTGTTATAGGGAAAATTAACCGTGGATCATAATGCATTAAAGCATCTTCTTGAAAGAACTAACAAAGACAAACAAACAGTAACGAAACAATGTTAAACAGACCTTATATTCCTTGTTCCAAGCCAGTCCAAGTATCGAGTCCGTGTGACTGTCCTGTCTGTGTGTAATTAATGTCTAACAAAACAAAATATGGAGTTGGAAAAATTGGAAAAGTCTTAAAAGAACAACTGGAAATTTTAAGATCAAGTGACTGAGAATTGAAACAAAATTACATTGAGATGAAGTGGGTCAACAACTTCAGCAAACTGATTGAAATGGAAAATTTGAAAGAGCCTTAAACTAGAAAACATGCACCTTACTTTCTTTCCCTTCTTCTTCTTCTTCTCAACAATTCAACCTAACTCCACACATGGTAGCAGCTAGTCAATCTAGACAAACATAAAAAAGGAGAAATTAATACGTGTTTGTTACAAGATGTAATATCAGTCACATATAATCCATATAAACCTACAATGCCAAGGTCCCATAACTAGATGGAAGGTTCCATTGAACCAACTGCAATAAAGTTCCCTGACGCCAAGTGGACAAAATAGTCAATAGAAATGGCTGACGCGTAAAATTAAGGTTGTTGCTGGGGGCAATAATCCAAAAAGCCTGCTAAATGAATAATTTCATTCAAGTTCTAAACTAACCCACAAGACAGGGTAATATATATATATATACTGGGATAAGAAACAATTTCGATTGAATGAAATAAACTAAAGCGGTACAAAAGGGCCCCAACCAAGAAAAGAATTTCAGTTCCCCACCAAGCAGATCCGAATTACTCTTCAGAACCCACTAGTCCAATCTAGAAGGTCGAATTAGTTAAGAGGTGTCATAATCAAGTTGTGATAATATGGGTAGCTAATAAGAAGCACGACCCCTGGTAATTATCTCAACATAAAATTAACCCAAAAAAAAAAAGAAAACTAAACTATTTACATAAAAGAGCAACATGAGAAGTTAAACCAGAGGAAGGGGAGATGAGAACACCATCATCTTCATTATCATAACGGTCCATATCTTCATCACCAGCGTCTTCAACATCCATATCTTCTTGATCGACCTCATCATCACTATGTTTGCTGCAGAGACCAAATCATAGTTTTCATAATATGAAGACATGTAACTAACAGGCACAGAAACAAAACCACATTTGTGTGTCCAAAATCATGAAAAAAAACACAAATGTATACAAATCAGTATAACGGAAATGATCCACATTGCCAATAAAACGAATATATACAAATCAGTATCGGATGTGCTGTATGACAGAACGGAAGGGCTCTACAAATTCTCAGAAAACCAATTACTAACTGGAGCTTTTAGTAGGAAGTCTTCATCTTCTTCGTCTATTTTATTTTCATAATCATCATTATTATATTCTCATACAAATCAATCTAATCCAAAAGGCCGTAAAGAGTATAGCCAATCGAAACAGTAGAAGAACGAATAAAAATTTTCTGCTACCTGGAATCCTCCAAGACATTCTTGAACTTGAGGAATTCATCAATAGACTCCTTGGTGGGAGGATCTTCCAGGACTGGAAGAGGCTTACAAGCCCCTTTAGGAACCCACGAAACCGCTGATATCATTTTCTTTTAAAGGTGAGAGTTGGTAGGAAGGTTTTAGGGGGAAATAAACTGAAGTGACAGAGTTCACAACAATGGCAGCCTAACGAGACAAGAAAAGAAAGGAAAGAGAGAACAGTGGCGGTGGCGGTGGCGGGTAGGGCGAACCGCTGAGTTAAAACGGTGCGTAATGATTGGGAACTTCAAATATGGGAAGGATAAATTTGGAATATCAAAATGTGAGCCCAACTTTTTCTTTTTTCAACATAGCATTTTTTTTTAAAAGCATACACGGTGGGGATCGAATATCATGATTTAAAATTTGAATTATGCTTGTATTGATTTTGATTTCTAAGTTGATAATATATGTTTTATGTTTAGTTATATTCTTAATCAAGATTATAATATTGAATTTCTGTCGACATGTCGATATCTTTATTAATATTTTTACATTTTCATGAATTTGACATTACCATGAGAGGTAAATGACATTTTATTATATTGTATAGTTTAAACATTCATAAAACATAAAAAATAAGCTATAAATAATAAACAAGTTAACTTGTTGAAAAATCATTCTTCTAAAAAAAATGTTTAAAAATAGTAAAAAGAAAATTTTACTGATGTATAATATTTATTTACTAATTTTGAATATTTTGCTTTTATACTTTTAAAAAATCAATCATTAATATTTTCATAAAAATGAGATCTCAACATTTTTTTTGGTTGACATAAACATTTTAAACATGTGTTTAGACACATGCTTTTTGGTTTTTTTTTTTTAAAAAAATAGTTTTTCTTGATTTGAATTAATCACCTCTCATTTTTACTCATTTCTTAGTCTTAAAATTAGGAAAAAGGATGAATGTATAAATAATTAAAATAACAATATGGTTTTCGATATATTTACCATTTATAAAATACCTAAATATAATATAAATACTAACCACCTCTTTGTTGTTTCCTATAGTTAAAATTGAACTGTAAATTTTACAACTAACTGACACATTAATTCATGTCCATTTTAAGGAAAAAAAAAATTCTGAGAATACTTTTTAATATAATCTCAAGGATTAAAATAAAATTTTCTAAGTTTAGTTGGGTTAAAAAAAACTCAAAGTTTAGAACTATAATCGAAACATACCTAGTATTTTGTGAAATTTAACCAATTTTTTATACTTAGACTTTAAAATATTTTATTTCTATCCCTAAATTTTGCATACATACCTATTTCAGTCATCATTGATTAATAAATAAATAAATAAAAGAAAAATTATTATAAAGAAAAAAAATATCAAACTATTTACAAATATTAAAAAAAAAAAAAAAAAAAAAAAAAAAAAAAAAAAAAAAAATCTGTCCATCCGCGATAGACCGCGATAAAATTCTATCGCGAATAGACAGGAAAAATTTTCTATATTTGTAAATAGTTTGGCTCATTTTTTTATATTTGAAAACAATCCTAAATGAAAATCTACACCTAAACGGTGCAATTTCAAATACTTATCTACAAGAACTACTCATCATACAAACATACACTACATTAATCTATTGGCCAACCAATCCAAACTAAATGCCTTTACAATCCAAACTTAACAAAACTATTGGCCAACCACATTTAAAGCAACAGATTTTGTTCTGTGACTTCTGTATGTAAGATGCAGTGAAGTACTCAATGAAACTCTACTGATGCACCTAACCCACTTGAACACAGGAGATGAAAGTGGATCTGTTATAGTGTCTAGATCACTGCTTCTCATACAAAAATTAAATAATAAGTAGAAGAACAATCTTAAACATTGATTAAGATGATGAAGAACAAATAAGGACCATAGGAACCACAGCAACTTTGCCTTGGCAACCACTCAAGCAGCAGAGAAGAGCACATTTAACCACATAAACCAAACACACTAAGCTAGAAAGAATTTCATGAATTATCAACTGTCAAACCTGTTCCTTCATCCAGAGATATGCACTATCCTTTCATGAACCAAGATAAGCTTTAAAAAAAAGGGCTTCCAACTAAGTAAGACGCTACCTATAGAATAATTACAAAAAGTATTCAAAACTGAAATCCAAAGAGAAATATGGAACTTCACCAAGGACCAAATATCACCATAGTCCCTCTTCACACCTCTCTAAATGCTTTGTTGTTCCTCTCCTCCCCATGTGGGTCCCACAGTAAAGCACACACCACCCTAGCAGCAAACCATAAAAGCAGACTCTCTCTTTGAAAGGTGGATGGAGAAAGAGCTCCTTAGTCGTCTACCGAACTTCTCTCTGGCAAGCTAACTTGTGATCAAACTATTGAAAGAAACAATTTCACATAGATCTAGCAAACTGACAACTCTAGAGGAGGTGATCCAGGTTTTCCTCTGCAAAAAGCCCATAAAGCGTAGACTTCTTTCTTAAAAGCCTATCTATAGGCTCTATAAGCCAAATCATTTGATGTAGATTCAATTATATACTCACTACCTAATAACCATTAGATATAATTTAAAGCACTTCTTTCTCTCTACATCCAATGATGAAAAATTGTCAGTCATATTGTGACAGCCTGACCGAATAAGGGTCCATTTAGATTGACTTTCTAAGTGTTTATAAACACTTTTTTTACACTGATAAACATTTATTTAAACACTTAGAAAGTCAATCCAAACGGATCCTAAATTCTTTTAATCAAAGTGTTTCTTCAAGAATTGGAGTTCACATCAATGTACAAAATCAAAAATCATATAAGCACAAAAGACAGCAAGGTAAAGGGCTTAACATTAACCAGCTTAGATTTACATTGGAAGTCCAAAGGAATCAATCGTAAACTAATCACACAACAAAACACACAGGTCACTAATCAATGAAAAATTTAGAAATGAGAAACAAAATTTCAACCCAATTCTCTTCTTTTCAGCCTACACTACTTTATTGCAAAATCCAATTCTATACTCCAGTGCCCTAATTGATATGGAATGTTTTAGGCAACAAGTTAGAGTGTTCTTATGCTGTTAGTTTCTAAAGCCGATGCAGAAAACCCTCGAACTTCAATTTTGGCTCTGTCAAATCAGAACATCCAACTAGGAAAAATGTACGAAACTCACACTATAGCGAGTCCTCAAGTTCTTTCATTTGCTCTTTCTTCTTCAGTTCGTTCTCGTATTGTTTTAACCTCTCTTTCATCTTCTCCTGCATCAGCCCCGAAAAGCAAACATTAACAAAAACGAAACGAAAATAAAAGAAATCCGCAATCATAGCACATATAACCTTCAAAAGAAAAAAAAAATCATCGAAGGGATTCGCCCAGAGATGATCAGAGAGCTCAAATTGAAGAGAAGTGGGCTTACCTTATAGCCAAGTTCAACGCGGTGCATAACGTAGAAGCCAAGAACGCCGCCCACGATGGTGCCGGCGATGATCCGCATATAAGCCCATTTACGAGAACCGCTGACCATTTTCCTAAATTCACAGCTCCCTTTCCTTTTCAAATTGAACTGCTTTAGGAAGAAGGGAAAAAGCCCTGAAGAAACTGATGAACACAGACTCGTGAGTATGGGTATATGGGTATGGATATGGTCATGGATCTCATGATCCGCCAATCCAACCCGGCCTGATTTTCGCTTATTTGTTTATTTTTATTTTTTAATATTTGGGGTTGGGAATCAATCTTCAAATCTCATAAGACAATATTTATATCAGTTATATATTAAAAGAATAAAAAGTTTAATGTCAGTTCATATTCATACTTATTTCGATTAATTCTTTTAGTTAATTATGATTAATTTAATTCAATTACAATTTTTTAAGAAAATATATGTTGTCCAAAAAAAGAGAACAGTGTCAATTAAAACAAATGAAAACTAGAAAAAGAAAAAATAGTTTTTAACGACTTGTCATAGTATTTTTAAATTTGATTAAAAATCAAATGTTTTATTAAAAGAGATGAAAATTATGGTAAAAAAATTTCAAGAAAAAAAAAAAAAAAAAAAAAAAAGAGAGAGAGAAAACTTCGGTGGCGGGCATGGGTGCTTGGAAACAAACACAAGTTGACCAATTTTTTTTATTTTCATCAATTTACCTCTTCATTTGGAAAACTCTTCTAATTCCTCCAAAATTAAGGTTAAATTAAACATCAAACCTTTTAATTTAGTCTAGTTATCCCTTAAAACCACCAAAGTTAGGATGTCGTTTTGTAAATAAAAAAAATATCACTATTATATAGTTGTTTGAAGACATTTTCTTAGTTTCATATGATTTATTTTTATTTTTATTTTTGGTAAGAAATAGTCGTATGATAGCATGAATTTTGATATTTTACGATTTTGTCTTTGTTATAAAATATTTTAGACCCTCATTTTGAAAAGTATCAGAAGACCCCTAGCCTGATTAGGTGAAAGAAATAATTTTTACTTTCTTTTAATTGTAAAAATTGTGCTTTTTTTTCTTCTTGTAATTTCAAATTGATGTAAAAAACGGACCTTAGTTTTTGAAAAATCACAAATTGTTTTTTAGTTTTTGGAAAAGCACGAATTGTTTTCTCTTTAACGGCCAACACACCACTTCATGAGCTAATTTGTTACTTTACCGCCAACAATACTAAAATTTGTAGCTTCAGAAATAGTTAGTTTGAATGCTTGTTGCTTCCCCCAAAATCATTAACAAGTTAAATGTACATTATGCAAATATGAGCACAACTCAATTGACATCAAGGATTTATCCTCAACCAAGAGGTTACAAATCACTCTACTTAGAGGTTCGAGTCTCCCACCATATACATGGTTTGAACTCAAAAAAAATAAAATAAATGAACATAAAATACATTACACACTAATTAACTTTTTTGATCTCTAGTAAGCATTACAATTCAATGTATCATCCTTTAAGCTATATATAAATAAAACCCAAGTCAAAAGATCATTTAAATGTACAACTCCTTTTCTCCAAATCTTTAAAAATGAAAATGATATGAAGGCTAAACTTGCCATTCAAAGGGTTCGAAAATTGATGTATAAAGTTGAGTGGTTAAGTCAGTCATGATTTGTAGATAAATAACTTAATAAAGAGTAAAAAGAATGAACAAATTGACAAATATGCCAAAAAGATTATACTTTAGTGGTAATTGACATGTACTCATCTTCTTGAAGTCGGAGGTTCAAATCTATAGCTCCACTTTTATGTACTAAACAAATGGAAAATATCAATACGACATAACCAAGTATCCAACAGGAGTTTTGAATAGTATGATCTAACATCTGATTCACCTATAATTTACAAAGAATACCTGTATGTATTTCAAATTCTCTATCTAAATACAAATAAAAGAAACCTGTAATCCACTTTTAGTTTCATCCAAGCAGAGTTCATATATGTTTTAAGGCAGTCCGCCAATTATTGCACTTACTTTGATAGCTATTTTGCTGAAAGTCTGAAATCATCACTTAGATGTAGTTATTGGCTATTGCTTTCTTCTGATGTTCTCGTAAAGGCAATTTCAGAAACCAAGGGTAAATGATCGCTGCCCACCTTCTGTAAAAGGAGGATCAAATTTTGTTACATTGCTATGAAGACTGTAATGTGGCCATGTCAAAAAAGCAATAATTAAGACTTGTTCGATCACCATTTTGTTTTTAACATGTTTTCGAAATAGTTGGACTAAATTGCAAAAGATGTTTTCAGCATGTAAAAGGAAAAATATATGAAGTGTCAATAAACATACTTGATAATTTTTTAAAATAGAAAACATAACGTAAAATCGCCACAACATAGGACTATTAACTTTCAACTACCTCGCATGGAAGGCCGCCTGTTTTAAGAAGAATATCGATGGGAACAGTATCGACAACCCTTGTAGGAATAAGACCATCAGAGTACCTAAATTAAAGGCAATAAGGACTATCACATGATCAACAGTAAAACATTACAAGTTAAAGCTACTGCTAAAATCATTTCAACAACTAAGCACAGCAGCTTACCAAATATAATCCACAGTTCCAAGAAACTTGGAGTGGTAGGAAGTAGCCAATGGTTCACCAGTGGATCCCCGTGTTGTAGTAGGACCCTGAATGATATATGATTTTCTTTTTTAATTAAAAAGGAGGTCATAATTGCAATATTTGATGCAAGAAACTGAATAAAACGATTAACTAATAACAAATAAACTTCATACCTTTAGTGTAGCATAGGAGCTGGTAAGCCTAAAGGGATTCCTCACCACTTGGCAGTCAGCACTGCCAGTAGCAACTTTCACCTCTTCTTCAGTCCAGAAACCTTTTGTTTGACTAAAAAGGAAACCAAATCATACAAGTTAACTAAATAGACTTAAGAAAATATTATTCTAGAAACTTAGAGTGCGTTTGGATTGACTTTCTAAGTGTTTAAATAAGTGTTTGTAAGTGCAAAAAAAGTGTTTATAAACACTTAGAAAGTCAATTCAAACGGACTCTTAATCTTTCTCTGTCAACAGCTATATATGAGAACATAATTAAAAATGTGAGAACAAAGCCATATAAATCCAATATATTATCCTGAATATTATGTACCTTCCCAAGCAGAAAAAAGGACTGCACGCTTCCTTTTTTACACCCAGAACTTTAGCAGGATGACATCCCGATTGCCCAGATAATTCTCTTCGGTCATAGGACATGAAATTTAGCTGTGAATGACATGCTAAATCAAACTACTGGGTCCAACACTAAATCATATGATTTCTAGACGTAATACATTAATCTAACACATGAAAGACTATATTTAAGTAATCACGGACTAAAAGGTGCACCTCGGATGATGATAAGAACTTGTATATTGCACTCTGTCAACAAGCAGTAAAGGGTTAGACCTTCGTGTTACAGATGAAAATTTGGGAAACTGAATGATACCTAAATATAAATAAAATTTTGGTATGAAACCTCAGGAGTACTATTGAAATCACCAGCAAGAACAAAAGGAAGATTGCTCCATTTCTCAGAAAGAATCTCTGCCCTTGACAGCAGATAACGAATCTGCAATTTAGTTTCAAAACAAGAAGAATAAGATAAACTTTCATTTGTTATTCATCATCAAAGAACATCTAAAAACTTGTTGTGATTCAATATTGACGCAACAAGCAAAACCGTCAAGCAAAATTCCTTTTCATAACTTCTACTAATACGCGGACTTCTCCATTTTATTGAGGTTTGTCCTCCATATTCCAAGTTCCATGTGATAGTTTTCATTCCCTTTTTCTTAGAAAATAAAAAACTACATGCAATTTGAAATCACAAAAAAAAAAAGTGTGGATGCACTAGAACAATGATCTTAGCTTGAACGCATGTATTTAATATGTCTAGAAAAATTTGAATGAATATTCACATTTGAGGAATGTAGATATAGTTTTTGTTTTGCTTGGGACTCACTTGACCTAATTTGACGTCCCCCCTGCTTGGGTTGTAAAGCACATGGATGTTGCCAATCAGTAATCTTGATTTAGCTTTGGACATCTGCCTGCATGTAGAAATGTTATATTTGGAAGTTGGTCTTAAAAAAATTTTAATATGAAAATGTCAGGCGAATATTATAAGAAAACTGGAAAACATGCTACCTCAGGTTTCATTAACGAGCTTTCTGATAAAATCTAGAGCCGTAGATAAAGAAAACCAAATGAATTAAATTTTCTTTAATAAATAATAGTTCATAACATTACAATCACCGCAAATGACATCATTATGAAAACTCAATCAGTGATTTTCTTGATTTAGCTTTGGACATCTGTCTGCATAGAGAAAAATTATGTTTGGAAGTTGGTCTCAAATAAATTTAATTCTAAAAATTTCAGGTGAATATTATAAGAAAACTAGAATGCATGCTACTTCAACTGTTGAGAATCCCACATTGGAAATATGGGAGAACCTCACAAACTTTAAAATATACATGAGCTACTCTTTCCTTGCCAATTGATTTTAAGATGAAACCCAAATAAACTATTAGAACTAAATTTTCTTTCATCAATAATATTTCATGACAAACCAATACTTGAGAATAACTTCAAAATCATCACCAACGACATCATTACAACGGCTCAAGCATATGGCCAGATGATAATAAATGTCTACCTCTAGCACAGTAAGTTGAGCAACATTGTCGCGAAGATTGAACATCTTGAATTTGATGCTCTCTTCATCTATCAGTCGAAACCTTACCAAGTGAATAATGGATGTTAGATCATTTACATAAGCCAATAAAGTAGTATACTAAAGATGTTGCAATATTATATATATATCATAAAAGCCAATCCTCATAGCATAGCACATCCATCAATAGCATCTCCCGTGCGTCTCTGCCATTTCAAATTATTCTTTAGCATCATATACAATAAGCTGCAAAAGTGTGGACCCACTAATTGTAAAAGGATAAATAACTGAACAGACTACTAGATTAGATGATGATCCACTAAGTAAATCAACAGTATTGGAAGTTAAAATTACTTGAATTAAGTCAACTTTTCTGGAAGATGGAAAGGATTAACTGATTAACTCAATCAAATCTGAAAGGTCCTCAAGTCAAACGCCACAGTTGTAAACTTCAGAATTAGAAATTAAGAGAAAAAAACTCGACTGAAAGTTTTTTCTCCCTATTTTGGCTGATTAAATCCAATGTAACGTTTAAATAAATATTTGATGTACAAGTGGAATTTTGCAAGTTACAAGTTCACAAGATGAAGCAAAGTATGCACATTATTGATGTGGATAACACATTACTTTCTCACCTAATCATTCTAGTGGATGGAACCCATCAAATTCAGAAAATGAACACTAACCGTGTATGACCCAATGTAACCTGCTTTCTCCATGATTTCTGAAACATCAAAATACTTGTCCACTTCCTACAGGCATTTGACAAACAAGTACCACTTTTTAGCTTTCGTTACAGTAATCTGTAAGAGCCAGACAGAGAGAGAAAGAAGAAAAAGTTCACCTGCAAGCAGATTATATCGGGGTTCCACATAAGAAGTTCCTCGCATATAACTCTCTTACGGTGGTTCCATTTCAGGTATGGTGAAGGAACGTTGGGATATAAGCCTCTGTGTTTCCATGCATTCCTTTCCGCCAGTATGTTGTATGATACCACACTAAATTTTTCTGGAACATCAAATTTCATTAAACAAATTGTTTGCATGCAACATTTGAAATACAATCTCTTTTCATATAAATAGCATTCCACAATACAATTGATCAGGTGCCAATTCCATGAAAAGCTATAGCCTATTTGTGGTTCTACCGTATTTTATTTCATTAATTACCATATTGAATTTCCAAAATCTATAATTGTATAATTGACAAAGGATGGCCTCTATACTTCTTTCATGTTACTGCAGTCCAATCCCTCTGAACCTCCCTCTCCTCAATCCTTCTAAATCTTTTCATTTCTACTTGACTAACTTTTCTTCTAATATTACTCTGAACACACATTAATAATAATGTGCTTATTTTTGGACTACGTCAAGAAGATTCTAGCCGATCAGAGTAGATGCCCGGAATCTCCACATTTGACAAGCATACCGCAATTCTTATCAACTTGAAAAATAATAATAACATTCCTAAAAGTTTTCATAATTGGGGCATGGAAAAGCTAAAAAATGAACTTGAAATCAAGTATCAACATCCGTAATGCCACCCCTGGAAACCCGTGTTCTCCGTCTGAACCCATCATCCCAAAGAATAACTCTCTTTGAAACGAAAACCTGAGAACTCCACCTATATCGCTTAAGCAGTAAGATATGCTAATTCTATAGCATGTGAAGTCCCAAATTCTACACTTGTATTTTCAATAAAATTTTTTATGTTAATAACAGCGATTAGCATAAGGGTGATTCTGGTTGTTACTTCACTAACGTAACTTATACAATAACTGGAGACAGAATAAAGGAAATGAGTTCATTGAAACGCGTGAAGAGGATGCGAGAGCACCAGTAAGATCGTACACATATGATAAACATGGAGATAGTGATTCATCCTAGTTCAGGAAGCTAAAAACTCACTCTAAGAATGAAACATTCAAAGTAATTAGAAAGAAATTAGTCGGCGTTACTCGATTATCAATCCCACTCTGCGACGAACTTGAGAGTTACAAAATAACATCGTGTTTAAAGAATTTCGATAGTTGAATTGCTGTACCTTCAGAAGCGGAAGGTTGATCCGCCTCAATCCAGTGGCGCACAATTTCAACACCTTCGTTCGATTGTCTTGTGATCGAGGGGTTATACCATCGACGAGTGTAAGAGCTACTAGTTGATTTCGGTAATGACGACGTAGATGAAACACCGGCATCGTTGGAACAGCAAAAGAAGGATTTGCAGAAATGAGAGTGGTGGCGCAAAAACGGGCCGCAGCTGAGGAAGACAGCGGCCATGGATGCGCGCCACAGCCACAACGATAATATTTGGATGGATGATTTTTTGTTATAGTTATTATAGCAGTTATTTTTGCAATTAATTCCTTCATATAAAAAATGACTTAATAATGTTTTTTTTTCCAAAAGAATAACAAAATAGATATTAAAAAATAATATTTTTAAAGATATTTTATCGTGATTGTTGCATTAAGTGGATGTATAAGCATGAATGCAGGCTGAAATACGACCAAATATTTTTTATAATAAAATATCATCTATTAAAATATTTTTATTTAAATTAGCCTACTTGTACGTAACTCAACTAATTTAAACTTTTATTAGTTCAAAAATATATGAGATGAGAGATTTGAACCTCTAACCTATTGAGTTATACTCGAAGCCATTTGATAGTTCACTTTTCCAAACACAATTATTAAACTAAAAACATGATAGTTTAAAAATATTAGCGATTATTTGATATGCATCAAATTATCACAAGTCTAGAGAATTCTTTATTTGCAAGTACTAAAATCAATGTCCTATTTACTTTATCTTAGCGAAATAGTTTTAAAGACGATAATAAAATTGTACCAACAAAAGTTATAAATAATTATAAAATTTAAGACTTTTTAAAGCCTATGACAAAATTATTAAAACTATACTACTATATGTATCCGATAGACTATAGATAGACATAAATAATAGTCTATAGCAGATAAACAGTAAATTGTTATATTTGTAAATATTTTAATTTATTTTTCTATATTTAAAAACAACCACATAATATATATATTTAATTCTGCATTTGGTACACTAAAAAGAGAGAAAAAAATTGTGTTTATAGCCCCCTTGTTATTTAGTCAATAATTGAAAGGGGAAGGTTCAAATTTCAGATCTCGTGATCAAGGTCAATAAGATATAAGTTCTAAACATGATTTAGCTTAAGAAAGTTGATCGAAGTAGCAAAAATATTATAACATTTCTATTAAATAGAGTATATTCTGTACGAAAGGCCATAAAACATGCTAAAATTTGACCTTTAGCCAACGTTCAACTCCCTAAAATAATCAACACAAATGTGGTTTTTAAACATGTTAATTTGCCAACAATTCCACCAATCAATTTTTTAAAGAGCTGTAACACTCCATTAAAGTTGTATCTCATGAAGGAAATAACATAAACCCATATCATTCGATCTCGATATAACTCGAGTTTACATATTTTTTAGAGCAAACATTTTCAGTTGATAGAATGAAATACCAAGCAACATAATATCAAATAATTTTTACCATTCACATTCTCACTCACTCTGACACCTAAATTTAAAATGTGATGCAACAGTTCTTCGCAACATCATTTTTACCATTTTCTAGGGCGAATAGCTTGTGTCACATAGTTGAAGACAATGTTGCACTACCATCTAGTGGCTGCCTTAATGGTCAGAAGTTTAAATATACAAATAAAACAGCGAATTAATGGGGGCAGCACATTCACATATAATGTAAAAGATGGGAGTGAATTTAAACCTAACAATTAGTATAACAGGGAACTGATGGAGTTTTATCCTGCATTGCAGATGCTAAAAGCAGCTAAACAGAACACATGTGACTGGGGTTACACAATAATTTCAAGAGTTGCCTACGGAAACTAAAATTTAACAACCTGTTGTCCTGGGGACGAAGCTTACATCCAGATCGAGCGTCCAATAACCTGGATGCATAAAGAAACGTACGAATATTGGATATAATTGAAACCTGCTAGATTGAAACTTTGAACTAAACATCTAGAAAGGAAATCATGAGTCTTCCATGGAACAGAAAATCAACCTTTCTTAATTTATCATTTCAAAGAATGATATCTACCATCTACGGGCATTTTCTTTGAATATAGGAAGCTCCATGTTCTTCGTACCTGTTAATTGCACATAATTGAAGTGACTATTATGATAACAGGCACAAATTTAATATGTTTTTAACTACTTCAAAGTGAATGTGCATTTATGCAATTACTTTTTATTTTTTTTATTTTTTTATAAATTTCTAAGGGCCCGAGGCAAATATTTGAGCCTTACTCGGATTTGGAGAACCACATCTGCTGAAATGAACCAAGAGAGGCCAATATACTCCCTCCTATCCAGACACTGCATTAAATTTTTTCACCAGAACTCAGACAAATAACATAGCAGGAAAGTAAAATACATCATGGTGCCAACCGCACATACAGAAAAGCATAGAGTAGTTTCAAATATACCCAACCAATGACATAGAAAACATTATGCATAGATCATTTTACCCTGTAGCTGCCCCAATGGACTGATAAACCGTTAGCGGAGGCCCTGTTTAGTAACCATTTCATTTTTTATTTTTGTTTTTTTTTAAATTAAGCCTATTATCTTTCATTTTCTTACCATGGTTTGCATCAATCTTAAGTAGAAGGTTGCATTCTTAGCCAAATTCCAAAAACAAAAACAGGTTTTTAAAAAGTAGTTTTTTAATTTTCAAATTTTGACTTGGTGAAAACATGGATAAAATGTAGATATCAAAGCAAGAGGTTTAGAGGTAGACGAGGTGTTTATAGGTTTAATTTTCAAAAACCAAAAACCAAAAATGAAATGGTTACCAAACGGGGTCGTAATAAATAGAATATGTGAAGAATATCCCAAGTGTGAAGGTATATACAAATTGCACTGCACATCGATGCCTTTGATGAGGAAGTTAGCATTTGACTGCCTTCCACAGATATCTAAAAAGAGAAAAGCCTACATACTTCACAAGAAATCCATAACTAGCCTTCACCCGCGGCATACCGATTGTAAAAACTGGAAGACTCCAATTGTTATTCTCATATTTTGCAGAAGTTTTCCTTGTAGAGTTATCGGTACAACTATTATGTTTAATCATCATAGGTATGGCACACAGAATCAAAGACGCAGCATACACAAAAGGTTGACTACTGTTCCGATAAACATAAGAAATGAGAGGGGAATGATCATACCTGAATCTTCTTTCAGTTGCATTTCCACTCGCCAATACTTTAACCCTAGCAGCTTGAGGAGACTCCTACAAGTTCGGAAAAAACTTAGTGATTTTGTCTCAAATCTATGCCCTTCTCCCTCCCATTCAAGTACATGGGAATCTCTACTCATTAATTGATATACCTCTAACAAATCTTTCTCGAGACGTTCTTTGAGCTGTTGCATTGATGCTGTTCCACCAGCAAGCTGGATGAGGTAGAAAAAGAAGTCAAGTTTCATGTGGAAGAGAAAATGTTTCCAATAAACACACTGATTATGATGAAAAATATGCAAAGGCAGCAAAAATAAGTTGAAACGATAGAGGAAGGCTGCTGAAAATGAGCAGTCTCGTTTGCCACATTTTACATGTTTCTAATGCATGAGCCATACCAAATGAGCTGATCTGATTTTATACTTTTCCGGTCATTTTAAATAGAAAACAAACAAAAAGAGAAACTAAAAAATGTGTAGCACTTCCAACAACCAGATGTCTCAAGAAATGAAATAAAAAATATAATAATAATAAAACGAGAGAGAGAGAAATAAAACTAGAGCACCGAACTATACCAGTATACTGCTAAACAGTTCTCTGCGAATATCCACATCACATTTATTTATACTCTCGATTACCTGCACAAAGAAAAAACTTAGAGTTGTCTTCTTGACTAAAGATGCATGATTTTACTTAATTAGTATTTCAAAAAAAAAATTGAGCAGAGCCAAAGAAAAGTGAAAGGATTAAGAATGTGGAAATAATTACCAAATAAAGGGAGATTATGAAAGTACACATACGAGTGTAGACGTGTAAACTGAAGAACCAAACCAATGAAACTAGTTTGATCCAACTTCTACACTATATTTGTTTCTTCAATTTCCAAAAGTGTGATGGTGAGAATTAAGAATTCTAGATTTAGTTTGGTTTATGGCTTATAATGAATCAAACCGATAACATTGTAATTTATTTTTTTAAAAAAAAATAGCCTCAATTAGCATGAGTACGTTATGTTGTTGAGAGTGTTGGAAATTCTATTGTAGTTAAAATTTTGGTTGCTTTTACAAAGAAACGAAATTCCAAACACCTTGTCGGGAAAAGAAAAATAAATAAAATAAAACATAAGTTACCAAATATCTGGTTCAAATCCCTTAAAATTTGGATGCTTATGAGAAACTTAGACTCAAAATAGGCAATGGAAAATTAACCCAATAAACCCGGAATCGGGAAAACCAAACTGATCAATTTAATTAAACTGGTTTCCAATAATACCTGATTCATAAATATAGCAAACAAACCATCACATTTCAATTATTGGCTTGAGTCTAAAATTAAACCAACCTATGTAAATATACATCCACAAATAAAAAAAAACGACTCAACTCAATTTGTACTTGTGGTAGGACATAATTGATGTTTTAGAAATTGAAATGGGAAGAGCAAAAATATAAAGGTGGTTATCAAAAAATGAGATTATGGTAGTAAAAACACAAATATACCATATGCGGCAATCCCTGAACTGAGCGAGCTGTCTCGGTGAAACTCTCCATCCCAGGTATAGTCTAGTAATAATAACATAAGAGAGGGTGAGAGAGAAAGAGAACCAATAATATTACACAGCTATTCATTAATCTAAGGATCAAGATGATTGATGACTCAAAAAAGGCCTTCGCTCAGATAATGTAAGTTGGATAGTTTATAAGCTATATGCCTGTTCAACATGCATGGGAAATTATGAGATGGGACTTATCAAATCAAATAGTGAAAAAATAAAGAGAGATGAAACAAAAATGGGAAGATAAAAAATTGTCATTTTCCTTTCATCAAATTAGGATAGAAATTAATACAGCCATTGTTTTATTCGAACATAGAAGTGAAAGACAGAAGCATCATATAGGATCATACAAAATCATCATTTAATTAGCTTACACCAATCGATCAATATTTCTCAATTTCTGCAAAGAATAGTAATAAGTTTTGTGGTCATATAATCTTTACTAAATGATCTTCTGGAAAACTTGTTGCTCTAAGCTCATAAAAAAGGTGTGTGCAGGATGGCCTACATTCAACAATAAGCCAACATTCCATCCTCATCAAGATATGGAAATTAAGGGCTTGTTTGGTAGAGAATGAAAACAGAAATTTGAAAACAAGGGATTCATTGAAAACAGAGCTGTATTTCATGTTTTCATATATGTGTTTGGTAGCAGATTCAGAAATTGGATTATAATTTAAAAAATTGTTTAAAATGTGTTTGATACTATATATTTATAAACTATTATTAATTTGTTAGTGAATATGATTTATGTTAAAAAAAATTATATAATTATTATTTTGTAATATTATAAAATTTATAATACACTACATAATACATATTATATTTTTAAAAAAATTGAATTTATAACATGACATATTGTACTTCTAGATATTTTAATGTTTATTTATTACAATTTTACGTTTTAAAATTTGAAATTCAAAATCTGGATATAATAAAAACATAAAAATGATGTTTTCAAATTTTTCACTATTTGGATCGTAGAATCTGAAAACAGTTTTCAGAAACAGGATCTGGGTGGTCTACCAAATACATATTTTTTAAACTCGGTGAAACTGAAAACATAAAACAAAATCCAAATTCTCTACCAAACAGGCCCTAAGTCACTCACCTGTACTAATGAAGGGTTAAACAGAACATCAGGAATCTTGAATCTATCAGCCCCAATTTCAATTGTCCTGTTTCAAGCATGAAGGAGAACAAAGTAAAAACGATGATTTAAAGAGCAAGAAGGAAAAAAAAATAAAGTACTGAAACTAGGAGAAGTTGCATAACTAAGAAACAAAAGTTTGCAATGCAGGAAAAGGGGAAAACACAAGTTAAGACAATAAAGCATCAATCTATGCTTGAAAATATAATCATCCAAAACTCTATTGAATGACTTACTGGCCATCAGGAAGTTCGTAAGGAGTCATTGGGATATTTGAATACGCACTTTCTGCAAAAATAGAAACATAATACTCGCACCAATTAGCACACAACATGCAGAAGCCTATGAAATAATTATGATGCAAGAATGATAAGCTGGAACTTAATGTTACATAACCTCTCATGCTCAGAAGATTAAACTAGAATACTCCTTTAAACCAAAAGAGGACTAACAATATAGGAAAGCTTAAAAATGAGATACAGAACAATAAGAAAGACATGATATGCTCATGCTTCACGTCAAAGATAAATTAATGGACCAAGTCAATAAATTCTAGCAATTAAAGAAAGTAAGGAAGGGCAAACCATCATAAGGAGTATCTGGTGCTCGGCATACGCATTCTTTAATATCACTAGCAATTACCCTCTGTCATCATAGAGTATTTGACTCAAAAGTTGAGCTAGCATGCATGATAAATGAGATTATTTATATCAATAAAATACCTGTGAGTACAGTTTGTAACTTTCAGTCGTATTTGGGAAATCAAGTTCCACTATCTACAACAGAGATGAATGAAGGGTCAAGGAAATAATTACCAACAACAATTAAAAACAGTAAATAATAAATTGAAGGGGTATACTGCTTGTGATATACTACAACTACAAGTGCCATAATCCAAAGATCTCTATCATTTTATAAAATGCATAGTTCAAAGGTAATACCTGAAATTCTCCTGGTCGTATTTCCTTTCTCTTGAAGGAGTATCTTGGCATTATCTGCGAGCAAAATGGAAGGTATATTTCAGCAGTTATACACTTCACAATAAAATAGGGACATTTTTCTTGAGAGAGAACTTAATAATTTCATTGATAAATGAATTGGCCACCGAAGATGGATTACAAAAAGGATCACCATGTAAAACAAAATTGGGATACAGAATCAGAGTTATTGTCAGCAGTACCTTGATACCTTTGCTCTCCAAACTTTTTAACAAACAATCAGTAAGAAATTCTCCACCAACAGGGGAAGATACAACAGCCTGATATGGAAACATAAATATGAAACATTAATCCTTTGATTATTCCTTATTTTCATAACTCAAGCATGACACATAAATAAATAAATAAAATTTAACCAAGGTATGCAAGTCATTTTATCCACTTCAAATTACCTTTTGTAGAACATAGCCATCATGTACCGGGGCAACAGTTGTTGATCCACCACCACTGCATGCATCAATCATTTAAAACCCAATTGCTCAGAAAAGTCGCTTACAGCCAGAAAACTTTCCCACACTAACGTTATCATATAGAAGAACTCATTCTTAATAATTTTGGATATCAAATTACAATTCGACTTAATTCGTATTACAAAGTTTCAAATATGCCATTTGTCTCAATTACTTGAAAGCTGAATATATTAAATTTATAAAAATAAAATAATAAAAATAAAAATAAAAACCTCAAATGATTCTTTAAATATTTGTTATAAAAACTCAGAACAAATTCCAGAATCAAATTGATGATGACAGATAACTTGACCATACACTGGACCAATTCTTTCTTAGGTCTTGAGGGGAGATATATCAAAATGATCAGCAAATAACTGAATTGAGAAAAGAAATTCAAGAACTACTAAGAATGAAATAACAAAAAAATTGATTAAATACAACATGCAAAAACACCATGAGTTTGGTAATTTTAAAATAATATTAATAAGTTCTGAAGAAATCAGATCAATGAAGTCATTTTTATACAAGCAAATAATATTAATCTAGCCTTGGCTCTCCAAGCTTCAAGAAAACAATATGCAGTGGCCAAATCAGCAAAACAATAAGTATATCTAGTATAGGATCATCTGATACCTGTCAACAACAAGTGATGTAGCACGACCTGATGCAAATGAAGTGAGAACCTAGCATCCAAATTTCATTGAATGACTTAAAAGAATCAGAGAATGATCAATCTATGAGGACATGGACAACAAAGAAACAAAGAAAGAATGGTCTGAGGGAAAGCATCATGAAAATTGGAGTAAATAGGGAAACATACAGCATTTTTTGCCAAAAATAATGCAGGAACTTTGTACTTCTCGAACATAATCTCAGCCGTCCTACCAGAAAAAGTTCTATTAATTGATGCAACTCAGTATAAATCCCGAAAGGAAGAGAAAAAGGAGATCATGAGTGACTGATTACCTTTCTCTCTGTTGTTGTGAATTAGAAGATGGTTCCGCAAGTAGCATCGGATGTTCTTGCGGATCAATAAGTAGACATTCTCTGAATGGATACAAAAAATCATAAAAGTCATAATAAAGTCCATGTAAATTCTAAAAGTTGTACAATTCATAAGAAAGGCTCGAAGTAAGCAGTTTTTAACTGCTTACACTAGATCTAAAAAATGTTCAAGTTTTCTCCATGGATTTGTAACAAGGATTAATACAAAGGAAACGAAGATCAATCATGGGCAAAGGGTCAGAATGAGCGATTGTCTATGTTAGCTTCTCTCTTTCTCCATCTAGGTCCTGAGTCTACTTCTTTCATCTCTAATATAGTTTTTTTTTTTTTTTTTTTTTTTTTTGAGGCGGTGAAGGATGGGTGAGTGCCCCTTCCAGTAATCTAAGAGTAAGATTGAGTGTGCTAACTTTTCTGTTGGTCCAATTACAACTACAGTGGAAGGAGGACTAAGTTAACTGAGTATAGAAAGGACAATTACCTCTCATCTTCTCTTCAACTCATTTCCCAGGTTTAGATTAACAACAGCTTCAAGTAACAAACATTTAGAGATGCGTTGTGTGTGTTGGAAATCTTCTAAGTAAATGGAAGGGGAAATAGAATATAATGGATCCTTAGTAAGAATATGGAGAAGTAGTTTCTTGGAGTTGATTGATGAGTTGATTGATGACTTTCCCTGGAAGGGGCTTCAAATTCTTCCAAGTAAAATATCTAAGGATTAAAACAGAGTTGGTGGAAGTTTTCCCAAGTCGTGAGGCTACTAATAGAGACAGTAAGAGGCTACAGATAAATGTAGCAATGGACCCTTTTGATGAGAAGGATGTTGTTAATTGGGAAATCTCTAAAGTGATAACTAGGAAGTCTCTCGCCACTGACTGATTTAAAATCCCAATATCCTTGCAAGAGGATACAAGTCCTTCGTTTCTATCAACCCCCTTCTGTTGGACAAACCTCTCTCGTACAAACCGGAAACTTTTTTCATTGAGAATTTCAAAAGGTACATGAAAAGAAACAAAAAATGGAGGGCTAGAGTAACCCACCTGACCCAAGGAAGACCACAAAAAGACTCTCCAGCTAGCCTCGATCAGAAAAGGGGAATAATTTCAATTTTCAATCATGTTAAGAAAGGGAACACCATGAAGCTGTAACAAATTTGGCTAGAGCAAAGAATGTCCAAACCTTCCTACCCATATTATTGAAAATTTCATATTGCTGTCCGTCCATAATTTTCACAACCCCAACATAATATCGATTTCACACAGTGCCTTTCATTTAAATATGAAAAAGTGGCCAAACACACACCAAACCAAAAAATAAAATAAAATAATAATAATAATAATAATAATAATCCAAAAACTCTCTAGAGGATGTGACTGACATCACTAACCATAACGACAAAAACTCTTCCAACCATCAAGAAACAAAATTGCAATGGACAAAGAGAATCAAAACAAGAATTCCAAAAGAAATCATATTTTGTCAGTGGGACATGAAGCAAACAATAGCATTCCATCTACAAATTCCTGATATTTGTTATATATTTAATTTTTTTCAAAGTTAACCTAAGTTTTTGCCTTGATTAAATGAACACATTGACAAACCCGGATTAAAAAAGAATAACACATGAGCAAGGTAACAAAACATTCATTATACTCCAGAGCAAGGCAAATGATATATATACTTCATAGCATTTCAAGGCTTGAAAATAAAGGGTATTACTACAATTGTGTCAATTACCTAAAAGCGTGATCCCATATGCTATCAACCATATCCCAGTCAACAACAACTCCATCCTTTATAGGTGAGAGTACCTAATGAATAGCAAAATTGATATAATATTTTTTTTAGAAAATATAGAATACATCCAAAAAACTCCAAATAACCGCCAACGACAGAAAACATACTTACTTCCATATTATCACGGCGAAACCCTAAAGCTTGAGAACCAACGTATAGTTTGCGTTTTCCCTTGCCTTTATCAGAATCAAGAGTTTTAGCATTACTTTTAGATTCTCCAGCAGATCCAGAGTTCTTTTCAGTACTTGTAGTGTCATCAACATCCATTTCATCAGTGCATCCAACAACCTTAACAAACAAAAGTAAAGGACTGAGACAGATACAGCTTGATGTCTTTCATCATTACAGCAGCAACAGCAGGCCTCTCGGCTATCACAGGCATCATATTAAACTGATCATATGTTGAAGTGCACGTAGAAATATAGGTGCTGTGCACACCATATCTCACATGGTCACAAGATAGGCCGGAACCATTTGTCAGAGATGATTTCCTTTCCCATAGAATCATTCTACAACACTCCCTCTCAAGTTCAGTTCAGTTCGGGTCAATTAAAAGTAGGGACGAAAAAAAACCAAAAATCATGAACTCCTCTAATGCCGCAACCAGGAATAGAATAATTCACAATTATAACAGATACCAATCTCAAACCCTCCTGATAATAACCTATCATTATTACACCATCAGTAGGATTGCATTGCTATCTATCAGGTCTTCCAAACAAAGAAATATCCTAACACGAAATCCTGAAAATATGATGAAATGTTCAACTCATAAGAAACCTAATTTTACATTGCTTAACTAGAACTCTCAATTACCAAAATTGGAGGTGTATGGCTGGATTCTAGAACTCTCAGCGTTTATTTACGGAACCTACAAGACTTTAGGAATGACCACAAAAGGTCAATAGCATAATCAATACTAGAACTAAAGTCCATTTGGTAACCATTTGATTTTTGTTTTTGAAAATTAGGCCTATTTTCTCACAATTTTCTACCATGATTTGCATATTTCTTAAGTAACAGAGTTGAACTTTTAGCCAAATTCAACAAATAAAAACAAGTTCTTAAAAACTACTATTTTTAGCTTTTAAAACTTGACTTGGCTTTTGAAAACAATGGTAAAAAGTAGATAACAAAGCAAAAAATTTAGAGGTGGAAGAGATGTTTATAGGCTTAATTTTAAAAAATTATAAACAAAAAACCAAATGTTACCAAACGGGTACTAAGATATTGAACCGGACAGTGGTAAGCACTTCACGTTTTCACTCTACACATTAACTGGGCGCAGCGAATCAATGCAGCTAGCAATTCCTAAAAGAACATCCAAAAGCTCAAAAACCTGAACGTCCTGAGCAGTTCAACAAATATATCTCACTCTGACACGACAATGGACACTCGAACAGTTGACAAATCGAGACCACGAGAATGTAGCCATACGAATGAGTATTATACACAGAACATGTCAAATGCAGGAATGCTTACAGAGGGAAAAACAGCCTTGGGAGCATCTTCTCCGGCATAACCAGCCTTGCAAGTGTGAGAACCCAGATCAATAACTATAGCGGATACCTCATCTGTAGAAGAACAAACAATTTAAGGGAATTGACGTAGAAATAATTCGTGAATAAACGCGGGACCATGCGTATATTTGAAGAGGACAGGAAATTCGGTATACTCACCACCACCATACATGGCTGAAGGATTCAGTGGAGGAATGAGAGTGATATTAGGGCTTTTGAGCCTTTCCCTAAAACCCAATTCTAGGGTTTGGGAACACAGGACAGACTTCCGACTCCGAGCTAGATAGAAGTAGAACTAAACCTCAACCCGCGAAGTTTATTGATTCGCCAACTGATCGGCCGGCAATCGGTGAAGTACAGTGGTCGGAATCTCCCTTCTCTGTATCAGACGATGAAGGCCCAATTTTTCGCCCAACAAAATTCAACGACGGCCCAATACAAGTTTTTTCTCCCTTTTCGGTAGTCTCTAAACTTAAACTGTTTTATTATTTTAGATCTCTAAATTTTATAAAATGTTTGATAAATCCTTAAAATATTTAATTTAGTATATAATAGGTCCTACATTCTAAATTTTATGTTTATCATTAACCTATTTTATATTTTTTTAAAAATTATAAACGTACTATACATAGTTTGATTATACATAATTATTTCTATTTTATTTCTAATAAATAAATTAATTTTAAATTTTTTTATTAGTGGGCCTATTAAACCCTCACCATTTGAATTGTAATTAGAGTTAGGTCCACGTGAGGAATAGCAAAATTTTAAGTTTCATTTGTAGATATAATTAAAAAGTTTGTAAATTAGAAAATTGGCAAAATTATTTTTAATTATTAATTAGTAATTATGGAAAAACAGAAATACCTCGATCCTAAAATGCACGTTTTCTCGAGAACTAAACATTAAAAAAAGAAAATAGACAACATTTACTCTATATTTACAAATTGGACAGATCCACATTTTTCTAAAATTATAAAGTTGCAAACTCAAATACACTATACTTATTACTCATCCATATCTATTGACCCTAAGCTAATAAATCTCCTAATAACTCGATTGGATTAGATGTAAGCACGCTATCTAAAAAAAAAAACTTAGAAATCAACCCACCAAAAAAAATATAGAAATCAATCTACAATCAAAAGAAGAAAAATAATGCTTCTTATTATTTCCATTCGATCAATGAAAATGAAGGTATGTTTAGAATATATTTTCAAGTATTTAATTTAAAAAATAATTCATTTAGAAAAATTTGAAGTGTTTATCAACCACTCAAAATCGTATTTTAAACCGTTTTTATCAAAAAAAAAAAAAAAAAAAAAAAAAAAAAGTTTAAATAAAAATATTTTTTAAAAAATATTTTTTTTTCTCAGATCATGAGACAAGTAAGAAAAAATATGTGCAGATTTAGCGGGGAAAAAAAACCAAAATCCACAACAAGATTCTTTAATTCATATAAAGAACCGAAATAAAAAAAAGGACTGAAATAATCAATAATAATAACCCTCTAATAAGAGAATAATGGAAGCACATAAGGTTAATAAAGACATGTTTGGGAGTGATTTTAAAATGACTAAAATTATTTTTATGATTTTTAAAATTAGTGTGAAATATATTTTTAATCTTTCAAAATTAAAAATTAAAATAAGGTGTATTTTTTAATAATTTTAAAATAGTTAAAATTACTTTTGTCATTTTTAAAATCACTTAAAAAAAAAAAAACTGGCTTTTAACTAATCCCAATCACCACCTTCTCATAGCAAAATCGCCGCTGCGTGCAATGTATCGGCCACCATTGTTGGGCTTTGATAAGTCCCAAATTCTTTAAAAAATGGATGATTCTGAACATAATTTTGCAAATCCAGCCGCTCCTCCAGCGGCGATTTGAGGTCCAAATGCAAATAATTTCGATTAATCCGATGGTACAAAGCTTCATGCGTCCGTTTCACATATACCTATTATATAGATTAATTCTAAAAAGTGTAATTATTTATGAAACAATGTAAAACAATATTAATATAATATTTAATAAAAAAATTACTATAAACAAAAAAGAATATCAAACTATTTACAAATATAAATTTTTTTTTTTTGTATTTTTTAAATAATTTAGTTTATTTTTCTATAGTTGAAAAAATCTAATTTTAAATTGATGAATTTGTTTTAAATAATTTTTTATTCAAAAAAATTTTATTTTTATTTTTTTTAGGTAGAGTTATTAAAAATATATTGAAAAGAGAGAAATATGAAGTTTTTAGCTAAACGTGCGGACTTTATTAATGAAAATCTATCAAATTTTGTAGGATAAGTTATTTAACATAACATAGTATGCAAGCTCAACAAAAAGTTGGTATTTTAATTAACTTACTAAACACACCCTAAAAGAATATATTTTTCAAGCAATTTTTGGCTAACTATTAACTAAAAAAGAAGTTTTTAACATAACTATGCAATAAATTTTCAAAATTTTCATTCTATTTCACCCTACTTTTCATCTTAAATTTGGATAAAATTATTCTAATTTCCTTCAATTTTTTAACCCGTCTCAATATTTCGTTTTCTACATCCAAGATTTTTGTATCTCTCCCTTTAACTTTTATTTTCCTCCACTAAACTAATAATTTATTTCTCAAATTTAATGTTTTATTTTTAATAATTTAGTGATTCTAAAACCACTCTAAAAATACAAACACAGTTATTCAAAACCCTTTTAATCATATCAAATCATTTTGAAATTTGTAGAACTAAAACTTGACTTTACAATCAGTTCATCTAAGAGAACCAAATCCTAAAATTATTGCACTCAATTACGTCATTAGTCATTATTATCATTATAAATTAAACTATTAGAGGATAATCATATTTCAATGAAATTACGTAAACTAATGGATTTTAAAACCTTAAAGACTACATTGCCCAAAGTGAAAGACCCCAAAAAGTGGGAAAATCAGAGATAATTAGGATTTTCATGAAAGTGTGAACACCCAAAAGAAATGGAGAAGTTAGAAAAGGGAGAAGTAGATTAATACTTCACGCGAGTTTTTTTTTTTTTTTTTTTTTTTTTTTCCTTTCTTTAGATGGCCATTAAAAAAAAGTGATAAATTAGGTTCATGATCATGTTTCAATGTTTTTTTTTTTTTAATTTGTAATACGTGTGTGGAAGAATCCAACTTCTAACTTTGAAGTTGATAATATAAATTTATGTTAGTTAAATATGTTTGTGTTGACGTCATCAATACTTTTTATCACACACATGTAGTTAGAAGAAAGAAATTTAGTACATCGTAGTATGAATCGAAGAATTTTTTTCATTCATTATTTGTCTTTTTTGTTTTTTTTAATATTCGTGAGTATCTGGGCTACTTTATGCGTACCTCAATTAATTTCACGAGACAACCTGCCTGACTTTACAACATTTAAGTGTCAAGAAAACTCGTAAGATATTAAATCCTAAGTACTTGACCATCATAGTTTCATTCATTATTTGTCAGGAAAGACAAATATATACCTATGACAAAACTTATGAAATAAAATAATCTACGATTTGATAACTTGCAAAATAAACTGGTTAAATTTTCTAGTGCTACAATTTCATTCGTTGCTTGCCATTAGGAATTGTGTGATACTCATAAACAAAAATAATATATCATTTAATAAAGTATTAGATACTAAATGGAAGGAATATGTACACGTAATACTATAAAAAGTGTGAAGTTCCTTGGTTTTTCGAATGTGAAACCCTTAACGATTGTATTCGAATTTCGTTTATTTCTTACACATTTGTTTGGATCAATTTTAGTTCAACACTTCTAATTGAGCCAAAATCACTTACATCCCTAGTATATACTATTTTTTCTTGGGATAATTGTGATGAATAGCAATTTTAGGGATAATAACCGAGTGTATAGCAACATTTTTAAAAAATTGCAAATATAGCAAAATCTATGAGTGATAGACTTATAACGCTGATAGACTTTTTTATTGCAATATAAAAGTTTGTCAACGGTAGAAGTCCATCACCTATAAATTTTGCTATATTTGCAATTTTATTAAAATGTTGCTATATTGTTAATACTTTGAATCTGATTGTTATATTTACAATTTTTTTATTTTTTTTAGGTTGGAGACCTTTGAAAGGTACAGAAAGTTGGAAGTATTTATTTATATCTATATCATTATCATTAAAATACAATAATGAAAAATGCGCACACAAAAAAAAAAAAAAAAAAAAAGTAACTTTCGTATACTATAGTTGTTGACAAGGGAGTATCCATCGCATTGATTTGACATATAGTTTTTGAAACCCAAACATGTACGCCTCTTTTATTAATTTAATAATTTAATAATGTGAACATATGTCTCTTGTTTACCTAATGATTTAGTATCCAATAATAATTATTTGTATATGATCTCAATGAAATGAATCTTATCGTTAAATTATTTTTATATATATCAAAATCCACTTGCTCATGTTTAATTCGAATTTTTTAATTAATTTAAAGTAATCACTTTTTATGGTGTTGGGAAAAAAAAATTCTACATATAAACAAAAAAAAATTATCATCACCCACTCATAAAAATGTTATTTTTCTAGTCGTATGAAATTAAAGTGTGGATGGTGAATTTATATGAGCAACATAATTTTATTTGTATGATGTTGGAGAAAAATATCTATATACTAATTGTCAAGTGATCCCTGTAAAGCTTAATCATTAAACATACTCGATAGTTCAATCTAGTCTCATTTGAAACTCATTTTAATTTGAAGTCTAATTAAAGTTAGATTTTGAAAGGGTATAAAATAACTTAAAAAAATAAGCATCTCTCACTTTTTACTTACTCCCGATTCTTAAACGAGATTCTCTATTTCAATAGGAACGAGTCTTTGTGAGAAAAGATAAACCTCTATCCTTCTAAGTCGGTTGATTTCATAATTAATTGATTATTTGTGTAAATACACACTTATTGATGGAAAAGTATAAGGAAAAAACTTGGGTGCAGTCGGACTACATTCATCTCTTGTGCAACTCAACCAACACCTAATGAAATTGTGTCATGTGACACTTTTTTTTAATTTTCTTTGTTGTAAGTAAAAAAAGGAGAATATGAAGAGATGTAATCTAGTTTGCATTTAATCAATACCTAAAATATAATTCAATAAAGTTTAAATTTTATATTTTTCAGAGCGACACTTAATCAATCTTCAAAATATAATTCTTAAACTTTACAAAAATTTTATTAAAAAATAAAGAGTCAATTCATCGATGGGACATCCATCAATCAATCCAATGTGAAAAGCTTAAAAAAAAGAAAAATATTTTGGAAGGGTGTGAATTTGCATGGATATAAAATTTTTTGATATAATTTTCCTCTATGATTGGGGCAAAGATTCCCAAGGGAGAATTCATTGGCCAGGCTTCATTTTCGAAATTATTCCCCATTTAAATTTTATTCAAGTCTTCTTCCGGCTCTAAAGATGTTGTTGGTTCTCTTATTATTTCGGCAATTTTTTTTTTAAAATAATATTGTTTTAATAAACAATGACAAAAATAGGTTAGTGGTAAAAACATTTTAAAAATAGGTGAAGAAATTGTGGACCGGGTCTACGATTTCATAAAATTAGCTCACATGGCATGCAAATCTTAGACCAGGTCCACAATTTTACTCACATGTCTCAGTCAACTATACCACAAATACATTCATTTGCTCACATGTCATGATTTTGCTGACATTTGGTTGGGTAAATCGTGGACTCGATCCACGATTTTGATGATAAGGAAAAATTATGGACCTCGTCCACGATTTTGCTACTCTACTTTTGTCAATATTTTCAACTCAACCTATTTTTGTCAATATTTATTTAAATAATATTATTTCTAGAAAAAATCCTTATTTCAGATTGGTTTTCCTTTGTTCTTAATGGAGAGGCTTTGTATCTCTAGCTAGTTATTGTATAAAGTTTTTTTTAAAAAAAAAACTTTCATTCCATTAAAATAAATAAATTGTTTTTAAAATTTACAATTAAATAGAATAGTTAATTTTACGTTTTTTTTTTAATAGTTAATTCTATGGGAAGAGTTTTTTTTTATTTATTTATTTAAAGAGATGTTTTTTAAAATTTCTAATCAAAACAAAATAATATTACCTATCAAATTCTCAAATGTTCAACTATACGATGTAATAACCGATTAAATCATCTAAGTTTAAATACTATACATTTGAAGACTTATTAAATTTTAGTTCTTATAAATTTAGGGGTATGTCTAGTTTTAATAAATCTTTAAATTTAAGACTAAAACATGGGAATAAAAATAATATTTTGTGGTCTTATTAATAATTAATATTTGACTAAATATTAATTGATGGGTGTGTGGTTCAAGTTGTGAAATTAGCCATACCCTATCCTTCGTCCCTCCAATGAAGCCGATATCCTTCCTTTGGAATTTCCACCCTTTCACACATACTTTTGTTTCATTGGCCATAAAAACAAAATTTGACATATACTTTTCAACATTTACTATCAGTCTATCACTTGACTTCGGGACCATTTTTAACACTTTTTTTTTTTAATGACATTTATGGCCCAAAATAAGGGACAGAAATAAAAAAATGGGTACTTTTTTAAAAATCAATTGCAATAAATTTTGGTCTTTTTGTTTATGTTATTATGGTGTAAAATTACCACTTTAATCTAAATACATTCTTCATCTATTTTCTTCAAATTGTAGGGGGGGTTTTGCATTTTTTCTTCTTTTTTTTTTACTTGTTCCTTTTTTTTTTTTTGTTGCGTTTCTTCCTCTCCCTGCATTTTTTTGTTGTTTCTTTGCATTGAGCATCAAGTGAATTTCAGAATCGAGCATAGAGCGTGAGCATCGAGCATTGAGCACCGAACATCAAGTGAACTTTTGAATGGAGCATAGAATAAAGAACATATAGCTTAGAGCAGCGCACATCAAGTATCGAGTATCGAGGATCGAATAATAAGTATATAGCATAGAGAAAATACCATAGAGCATAAAACATAAAGCATCGAGCATCGAGTAATGAGTATCGAGTATCAAATATCACAAAAACTTATTAATTGCAGTGCGAGGATGGTTTTTAGGGGAGAATGAGTAAATTCACAAGATGCTAACGCAAACAAAAAGTCATTTTTCATTTGGTCCCCAAAAAGGGACCATCCGTATAAAAAAATCTCTTTTTTTTTTTTTTTTTTTCTTTTCCTTTGTGAGATAATAATTGAGTTTTCTTAAAAACAAAACAAAAAGGTATGGGAAAAAAATACTTTTTTCTTTTCAGGGTTTTAGATATAGTTTTCGTTTGGTTTATAGATTTCAACATATTTTACTTTTAGTTCTTAAGTTTTGAATTTGATTTCAAGTTTGAAAACTTTACAATTTTACCCTTGAGATTTGAGTTTTATTTCAATTTAATCGTTAAATTTTGAAGTCTAGTCCACAATTGTTGTATAAAAATAAAATAAAATATTATTATCAGGTCAAATAATTATAGGAGATGTGTAAACGAAATAGAATATCCAACTTATTGATAAAAGAAATATGTCGGTTACTATCTCTAATCTCAAGGCTGATAGTATCTATGCATTTTTTTTAAACTATTTTTCTTTTTACTTGAATTCAACTAACTTAGGTAAGAATTTTCTTTTTTCTGTCACAAGAAAACAAACATAAACTATTTTAAAATTAAGCAAAAGAATAAGATATCAAATACAATAATTGGAATATTTTCCCTACCTAGAGGTTGTCGACATTTCATACACAAACTTCCACATTGCTTAAATACCAAAATAATAATAACAATGACAATCTTAATAAAAACATTAATATTCTTAAATGTCCATTTTATGATATTAATGAATTCAAAAAAGATTATGATATGAATTATTGCACATTGTTTAAAGCTTGCTTTGTTTTTGTTTCTTTTTTAAAAAATTACTTATTTATGATGGTTTATTTTATATTTTAGAAGAAACAAAATTATTTATACCCTAAAAATTTATGAGTTGTATTAATTAAAATTTTAAATTAATGATCATATCAATTTAAAATGTAAATCGATACTAAGTGAGATGATTTAGAGTTTGTTTGGATTGATTAGAGAAAAAAAATATTTTTTAAAAAAGTAACTATTATTTAAACTTTTTTAATAAAAGTTGTTTAAAATACATTTTAGTTTGAAAGTGTTTCAAAAGTTATTTTGAGTAATTGTCAAACACTTCAATTTTTTTTAGAATAACTTATTTTTAAAATTAAATACTTGATTAAAAAGTTAAACCAAACGCATCTTTAGACTATTTATGAGTAATTTTTATCAATTTTCACTTTATTCTAATAGGTGTATTTTAAATTGATATAATTTTTAATTGATTCAAAATTGACTTTCTCCCAATATTTTATTAAAATATAACGTTTGCACTTCACATAATTTATTTTGTACTTTTTTTTTTTTACAAATCAATAAATAAATTTTACTTTGTAAAAAGCTAACCTCGTTAAATGGAATTTTACTTGTCTACATTTTCAAAATAACTTATTATAATTATTTTCGACCAAATTTAGAAATAAAGATTTTAATTATCATACGGAACTAGATTTTTTTTTTTTTTTTTTTTGTACTTTTTAAATATGTTCATTATTCTAACCTTTTTTGTTTCATTTTTTTTTAAAGAAAAACTTCAAAACAACATCAAATATTTTCTTGCTAATTTGAATTTACAAATGTTTTATCTTTTTTATACTTAAAAGTCATATTCGTTTTCACAGGTCTTGCCAAACAAACATTTATTACTTTTTATTGTTTCACGAAATTTTACTTTTTAAAATTAAGAATATTATTATCTAAATAACTTTAAAACTCATTTCACGTAAGTTTTTTAATAACTTTCATAGTAAACTTTTTATTCTTGGGATAGAGATCGTAAAAATATAACTGAATTGATTAATTAATTAACAAATTATATTAATTTTCAATTTCTTATTAAATATAATTATATTATTTAAACATAATAAATTTCAACTAATTATTTATCGTTAATATGTTACGTATATCAAGAATCAACTATAAAGTATAAATGTTTATTGTTTATTGTTAATTATAAATATTCTAATTAATTTATATTTCTTTCATTGTTTTTAATTAATTATATTATGTTTAAAAATATACTAAATAATACTAAATTTAATTTATGACTATATTAATTATCATTTTACATTTAACTAAATAATTACTTAATTTTAGTTTTTATATATTACTAAAAAAAATACAATTATTTAACTTTCATATGTTAATTATGTCGTATAATTTAAAGGTAATTATTTGTAAATATTTTTAAATATAACAAAATATCATGATAGTTGTTTATAAATGTCAATCAATATATTTTACTAAATTTATAAATATTTTGATTCATTTTGTTATATTTGAAAATAATGCTATTTTAAATACGATATTAATTGTTTTATACACGTAAAATGTAGATATTTAACCTCTAGATTCAAACGAGTTGTAAAAGTAATATTCTATTATCTAATGTATAAAGAAATTTAGTTTTAAAAAACGCGTAATATAAATAAGGTTGAAATGGTCCAATCTACAGCGAGTCATAAGCGGCCACGTGTCATATTGTATCTGCTTAAATCAAGGCCTAAACTCGGGACCGATATGATCAACAGTTCTAAAATTTGCTATTTTCACACATTATGAACAATAGTAATATTAAAGTTCGTACTGTTATGAACAATTCCATATTTTTCTTAATATATGATAAAGTAGCAAAAATCATTTAACACATTTTATTAAGCCATTAATTCTGTAAAGTAAGCATAGCTCAACTTACATACATATGTATTATAAACTCAGAGGTTTTTGGAGTTTCTGGTTCGAACCCGCTACTTTCTACTAACAAAATTCTATTATGATGTAATAAAAAAAAACCGTGACATAAATTACTAGACATAAAAAAGGCTATATCTTATTATGACAAACATAAATTGTAACCACTAATCTCATCAAGTATATTAATTTGTTATATGAAGTCAATTATATTAAATACTCTGTTTAACATAAACCGTACGAGTATTTGAGACACTAAGATAAATATTAAGTCTTGAGTTGTTTAGTTTCAAACATTTGTTTAACTTAGAGTTTTAAAGATGGTATGTTGACTTTTTTTTTTTATACTTATTTATTTATTTATGTTATATATAATTGGAGCTATATTTCAATTAAAAGTTTCAACAATAACTATTTTGATTTAAAAAATTTCCATATTATTTGTAGTACTTTTTAATTTTCAATTTCACTCAAATGTGACATCAGGTTGAATATGAATATAACAAATTTCTTAATTTGAAATCAACTCTCGATGTCTTGAATTTAGATTTTCTATTTTAAAAAATATTTGCGTTAAAATTATGAGATAGACTCTGTGCAACTTGATTTGTGATGAAAATTTAATTAAATTGAATCAAGCTCGAAATTTATCTGACTTATCTTTTGATTTAGATTTTGACTCTTTTTATGGATTATAATTTGATAAGGATTTCAAATTGGTAAGTTTAATTTTTCTATTTAAACAAATTATTTTTAATATATATATATATATTAATTTGACCTTAAGTTTGTCTATCTTGCATCAATTGGACTTAAACCTTTCATTTCATCAATTTTAAACCCTAAACTTATATAAGTGTTACAATTTTAATCTCCAATTCAATTTTAATTAATTCACCTACTAATTTTAACCAAAAGTATATGTAAAATTATTTATAAACTAATTAATTTTTAATAAAATAAAATTTTGCATAAAAATAAGTTATTTGTCCAACATACGAATTGTTCATTGAATAGACACTCTCAAAATTCATAAACTTCAGCAAAAAAAAAAAAAAAGAAAGAAAGAAAGAATTATACTATTGTTTTTCCCTAAAGAAATTATCAATTTCATATTATATGAATGTTCTATTATTCATTAAATGAATGCATAAGAGAAATTTTTTTAGTAGTACTTGAAGTAAAAACTTATTAAATGGTTAAAATTACAACATTTGATTGAATTTCGGATTAAATTTAATGAAATTAAAAGTTTAGGGTCATAAAGTGATACAACCTCATAAGTTTAGGGTTAAAATTGATTTTTTTCCAATTAATAATATATTAAAACACCTAATGTTAAATTATCAATTGACTCAAAAGCTTAAGCTAATGGATAAAGATAAATTAATTTTATATCATCTAACACCGAAATGAATATTAATTAGGAAAAAAAAACAACGTTACAGGAGTTTGAACACAGGACTTCCTGAACTAACCTTCTCCAATATCATCTAACATCTAACATATAAGACGTCAAATAATACAAGTCTGCATTTTTATTATATATATATATAACAAATGCATTATTAGGCCTTAACAGAGGGGTACATGAATGTGGTTAAAAATACTCTAAATAATTGATAATTATATCTATGCCAATCATAGAATTTTCAAAGTAAAGAGTGTTTGATTGGAAGAAATCATGGGTGGAAAAAGCTACCAAACATAGGAATAAAAACAATGGCGGCTAAATTTCAAATAGTGCTTGCAATTTTTAAAAAAAGTTTTAAAAAAATTTGATGAAAATTACTTAAAGTGGTTTTAACTTAGAAACTATTTAATTAGTTTATTCCAAAAGTGTTAATCATAAGTACTTCAATTAAAATATTTTTTTTTCGAAAAAGGAAAAGAATCGCTAACACATATTTAGAATCTTGACATACTCCATTCAAATCTATGAAAAATGTTAATGAATGCTAATCATTTTTACTTTAATGGGGGTGGAGGATTATATTAGATTATTTAACATCATGTATTGATATTTAAATAAAAAAAACAATTTCTTGTGTTTTTTTATATAGAATTTATAACTCACAAATTATTAGCCTTTTTTTTAAAAAAATAAAAATTTTATTTGATTGACACTATAATGTAAATGGAAGATTAACTTAAACATAACTTCTATGATGTTAATATTACTGTAAGAATGGTTTTCTGCCATGATTGATTTATATACTTAATTTTTTTTAGTACAATAATTATTTAGGTGGATGATCAAACCTTAAACCTCAATTATTGACAATTCTATATAATTTTTTTAAAGGCTAATATATGAAATAATAATATATTAATATTAGACAATTTTATTTTAGACCTAAAATTCTTAAATTCAGTACATTTATTGAATTCATTTTATTAATTTAAAAAATATAGGAAAAAATTACTTTTTTTTTTAATTTAATTTTCATTTAGTTTCTGGTTTAAAACGCTACTCTTTTAATTCTTAAATTTTGAGTTTGATTTTAATTTAGTCTCTAAATTTCAAAATATTAAAATTTTACTCCAGTGATTATTGAGTTTTATTTTAGTTGATCCTTAGGTTTAAAGATTTATATTTTCAACCATGTAATCATATTGATGTTAATGCTTATTAATATGAATTTAAAACAATTATGAAATAAAGTTTCAAATTTCAAATTAATTTAATATAAGAATAAAGGCTAGCAATTTACAAAACCTAAGAAACACGGCCATGAACATCAAAAGTCAATCATCTAAAAACTACTCTGTTTTGGCAAACCCATCTCTATAAAAACCCCAAAATCACTTTACTTCCTTCTTCATCTCTTCATTACAACATGAACACTTCACTTTCCTCTGCTTTTCTCTTCCTTACAATCCTCACTTCCCTTCAATTCCCTTCATTTCTCTCTCGCAAATTATCACAATCGGATTCCACTACCATCTTCGATGTCTCTGCCTCCACAAACCAAGTCCAGAACGCCCTCTCCATGAAACCCAAACCTTTTGAAACTCACTCTCACCATCCAAATTCCCCTTTATCTCTACCATTGCACCCCAGATTGACCCTTCATAACACTTCTTACAAGGACTACGATAGCCTCGTCAGGGCCCGACTCGCCCGTGATGCTGCCCGAGTTCAATCCCTTAACCGAAATCTTGAGCTCTCTTTAAATGGGGGCCAAATTTTAGGTGAAAGAATTAACGGGTCGAAGTCTGTAGATTCAATTACTGCTCCGGTTGTTTCAGGGCAAAGTCAGGGGAGTGGCGCGGAGTATTTTGCCCGGATTGGCGTCGGTCAGCCGGCGCAATCGTTTTTTTTGGTGCCCGATACTGGCAGCGATGTCACGTGGCTTCAATGCCAACCCTGTGCTGCTGAGAACGCTTGTTATAAACAAATCGACCCGATATTTGACCCGAAATCGTCGTCTTCTTACTCTCCCCTGCCTTGCAATTCACAACAATGTCAATTGCTGGACATAGCCGGTTGTAACTCTGATGTATGTCTGTACCAAGTCAAGTACGGCGACGGTTCATTCACAACCGGCGAACTCGCCACTGAAACGTTGACGTTTGGGAATTCTAATTCCATCCCCAATTTACCAATCGGCTGCGGCCACGACAACGAAGGCCTCTTCGTTGGAGCTGCCGGTTTAATCGGCCTTGGCGGTGGGGCCATTTCCCTTTCTTCCCAACTAAAAGCGTCGTCGTTTTCATACTGTCTCGTCGACCAAGACTCAGACTCCTCCTCCACTCTCGAGTTCAACTCAGACCGACCCAGTGACTCACTCACCTCTCCACTCGTGAAAAACAACCGATTCCAGTCGTACCGCTACGTGAAAGTCGACGGAATGAGCGTCGGCGGGAACCCTTTACCGATTTCCTCAACGAGATTTGAAATCGAAGAGTCGGGATTAGGAGGAATAATCGTGGATTCTGGGACGATTATAACTCGGCTACCGAGTGATGTGTATGAATCGTTAAGAGAGGCGTTTGTGAAGCTGACGAGTAACCTCCCGCCAGCACAAGGAATATCGTTGTTCGATACATGTTACGATTTTTCAGGTCAGTCGAATGTGGAGGTGCCAACGATAGCATTTGTGTTGCCGGGAGGAAACTCGCTGCGGCTGCCGGCGAAAAATTACTTGATCCCGGTGGACTCGGCCGGAACTTATTGCTTGGCATTTATTAAAACGACGTCGTCGCTTTCAATAATTGGGAGCTTTCAACAACAAGGAATACGTGTCAGCTATGACTTGGCCAACTCCCTCGTCGGATTCTCAACTAATAAATGTTAGTGTTATAAAACTTAAAAAAAACTCAGCCGCCACGTGGGATTAGGATTTGGCTTAATTTAATTACATAATTATAAGCCAATAAAATACTATTGTTTATCATACGTGTCTAAGAAAGTTAAGTTAATAGTGGGTTTGAATTAAGCAAAATTATGTCAAAGTATTTTCTTCAGATTGATATTGAATTAATGAATGTTGACTCAGGAGTCAACCTATTCTAAGTAACGAAAATAGAGAGGTGGTGGTGGACCAACAAAAAGTCTCAATCTAGAAACTTTTGTTGATGGATTTGTAATTTTCTTCAAGTACAGCTGGATTGCAAACTTGCCACGTTGGACATCTTTCAAATACTAAAAAAAAAAAATTCTCAAAAAAAAAAAAAAAAAAAAAAAAAAAAGAATATGAGGACCCGATTTCAACCTAAAAAAAAAATCTTCCTTATTGAAAAGTTTGATGACTTCTAGCACATTAGATTTCACCTCTAATGGAATGTTCAATCTCGACCTCTCCAACCGTCAATCACGATTTCGACTACCAACATGCTCATGCTCCGCCTCTTTAAAATCAACTTACAATCTCCCACTAATTTGCAAAACTCAATAATATTTTATACTATTAAACTTTTGCAATTTTTTTTTCTTTTTTAAATTTCATTGAAGTGAACTAGACATATACAAGTGTTAAAGTTTTTTTTTTTAAAATTCATTCAAACTCCGGTAAATGTACCTACTACTTTTAATAAAAGGCAATGTTAAATTTTCCAAAAACTTGCTAATTTTAACTAATAAAGAAAATTTATAATTTAATCAATTGCATATTTTATTCAAAATCTAACATTCAAACTACAACCCTACTATCTTAGGTTAAAGTGTGTTTAGTTCAACAGTAATTGACACATCTTTCTTTCTAGAGGTTGAAGATTCAATCCCTTCATCTTTACCGCTGTTTAAACAAAAGATTTGTTGTCTTATTTTTCAAGACGTTCTTTTAATATTGTACTAAGTCAATGTTATATAATTTATTGAAGGCATACAAAATATATTTGAAAGAATTTTTTAATTTTTAAAAAATTATTGGTACATTATATATATTTATTTATTTTAAATTTATGTCTAAAAGATCTTAAGGTCTCTCATTTAATAACTACTTATTTTTTTTTTCGATATTTGAAAATTGTGCTTATTTTATCACAGTTTTTTACTCGTGGTTTTATATTCTCTATGTAAACATATGAATTCTTAGCAAATTTCCAAAAACAATAACTAACATTTTTTTTTTATAGTTTTCAAATTTTAGTCGAAATTTTAAAAATACTCTTAAAATGAAGACAACAAAACATAAAAACCATTCAACACGCACTGGTAAGGACTCAATCAGACTTGGGGTTATGATCAGGGATGCAAATAGTTCTATCGCTGGAGCGATAGAAAGCGCGATCTATCACTGATAGATTGTAAATTTTGTTTATATTTATAAATAGTTTGACTTATTTTTCTATATTTGAAAAGAATCTTGATTTAATCGTATATATATTTTATCATTATATTTATTTGAGTAAATTGCAAAAGCACTCCTAAAATATGGTTATAATTGCAACTATATACTCAAACTTTCAATTGCAAAAATTGAGCCCTCAAACTTATGAAGTGTTAAAATCAGACCTTCAAACTTATCTAATTGTTGAACTTGTGATACTTGTGGGTTTAATTTTTATGATTTAGAGATCCAATTTCTACAATAATCATAAGTGTGAGGGTAACTTTTAACACTCGTATAAGTTTAAAGGCTCAATTTTTAAAATTAAAAGTTTGAGAGTATAATTACAACTATAGTTGAATAACTGTTTTTGTAATTTGCTCTATTTATTTTGATGCGAAAAGTCCCTATCTTATATTTTGAGATCGGAGGCAATACTCACATTTCCAACCATTAATATTTAATAATGCTAAGGAACAAACATCCCGTCTCTTTAACGTTGAATGGTCCATGTTTTTTTGTTTTCATGACTTTGGAAACGACTAGGACTCAAGTCAAGGGGCCACAACTCTGCTGATTGGTTCTTATATTATTATTATTATTTGTTTGATTATTTTCCATTTCTTTATTAATTTATTATAAAAAATTAATAACTCGAATTTATTATTGAATATGATGTTGAAAGTTCTTTTCTTCACCGTTTTTTGTTTTTTGTTTTTTTGTTTTTTTGTTTTTTTACATTAGCCAATCGATTCTTCTACACTACCCAAAAAGCCATCGTTGGTAGATTTTGTACATTGTATTTTTCATTCATTAAAAAAAAAATTTTAAAAAGAAAAAATATATTTTTAGTCCCTCAATTTTTGTATATGTATTTTTATTGGGTCTCTAGACTTTAGAATGTTATGGAAAAACTTCTAAATTGAGTTTGATTTCTATTTTGGTCCTTAAGTTTCAAGATGTTAATTTTTTTGTTCGAGTTTTGAGTTTATTTTTAATTTCATCCATATATTTGGATGAGAAGATGGATAGAAAATAGTAAATATTTTAAATATCAAAGAAAAGAAAAAAATTACGCCGTTGCCGGGGATCAAACCCGGGTCACCCGGGTGACAGGCGGGAATACTTACCACTATACTACAACGACCAGATGATGATACCAACAAAACATAAATACATTGTTCGTAAAAGTAGACAATTTATGTTGGGCCCAATTTATATATTTATTAATTATTATATCATGAATATATGTATATATTTTTTAGTCGAGCAAGAAATATGGGATTAAACATTCAACTCTGTGTTTGCAGTCTTCGGACTGACTATAAATAATGAATTTCATACTATACTATGCTTTATTTTTTTTTTATTTTTTTTTTTTTTTAATAATAGTTGTAATTAATCTTAATAATTAAATAAAGATTACAAAACAAATACTGTTAATTTATCAATGATTATTTATTATTATATCATATAGATTATTTATCCATTTTCTTTTATCAATTAATATTTTTTTTACTACAACAAATATGGAGATGAAATTTGAAGTCATAGGAGATTCCTACATGTCAATCATCGTTGAACTCTTTATCATATATTTTGTCTTATTATATTATTTTTACGTGATAAGATGAGATATATTAAAATTATACAAGAAAGAAGCCTCCCACCCTACCCCCGTTTTTTAAACTTGTATTACATTTTGATGTGACTCACAATTTGAAAGAATTAGGTAAATATCATTTCATTCTCGAGGATAAATTATGACGTTTTGAATAATTCAAACATTTTTGTTATTCGACCAACCATCAAGACAAGTAAATGCAACGAACACACTAATCAAGATTTCTTTTTCTCCTTGCTCTTTATTTCCAAGGTTGTATTGTATGCTAGAAACACCCAAGATTTTCTATTACTTTATTTGGTTCAGTCCTTTAGCGGCATAAGACTGTGAAGAAGACAATGAGCCCAAAAGAAAGCATAACAGAATAGTGGGAAGATTTCATTAAAGGAAGCAACATCCATAAGTTGAGTTAAAAGGGAAGATTTGATTTCATTACCATCACTATTTGTATTGATATTTTAAATTTACATCTATTTTCCTGATGGCTCTAAACATATATTAAACTTTCTACTCTCTATAACATAATGAGATTAGTATGAAGCCAAGCTAACTCATCAGGATTCATCCTCCCCAAATTTTTGGTTATTAATCTGACATCTATACCTTAAAGCAGTTGCAAAATCTTCTCCAAAACCCAGGAGCTTGCAATGTTTCCCACTCCATAGGGTTAGTAAACTTTGCTTTCTCACTCAACTCTTCGAACGAGTCGACAAGGTTTTGCAGCCTTGCTACAAATTCAATCAAGAGAGAAGTAAACGTAGCTAACGATAATGCGCTTGCATTTTCGTATGTTTTCGATTCTTCTTCTCGGATCACTCCGTTCGGTTTGATTGTTACCTGTGCAGGCCATGATCCCAGTTTCTTGAACATTTTTGAAGGGGGTAATGTAGCAGACTTTACAGAGTTCATGTCTGATGGTACAGTGTCCTCCCAGCTTTTTGGGATTGGGAAGGCCCTAAGATCAAGCACAGCTTCACTGAGGGACCTGTATTCGCGATACCTTGTTTCTTCATCATCCAAGTTGAGTAGTTCTTGGGGTTGCCCTACGTCGTCGGGACGATTTCCAATTTCCCAGCTCTCTGAATTGACTAGAAGGTAGGATTTTGCGTCGATCTTCTTTTGCAGTTCTTCTGCAGCATCATGTACCTCAGAGAGTATGGCTGCTGAATCTAATTTCTCCATTTTCTTTAACTTGTTTCCAAGCTCGCGCAAAACTTTAGCACCTTCATTACCTACCCTCCGAAGCTCATTGCGAAATACCTGTCGCCTTTCGGCTGAGGCCTGAACATCCAAGTATATTCATGGAAAGTAAGACAAAAACCATACGCAACAAAGGACAAAATAAATGAATGGAAGTTCAAAAGATTACTTATGCATTGAATTGATGCATATTTAATTCCTGCCAGATGCAAAAATGTCAAACAAACCAGGCAACCCGGCAGAAAATGCAAGTAATCATTTGGTATGTTCAATAATAGATATCGATCATGACTCGATGTGAATGTGAAGTTCCAGCATCAAGGCTAAACTACCTGTATTTCTGATAGTATACATCCATGTAATGCCATGATAGCAAAGGCACAATGCCTCAGTGCACCAGCTACTTCAACATAATTTTTCCATGGATATTTAAGCATCTTGTAACGACCGTGTGGCGGTTCCCAGATGGCGAATCCCATCTTCAGACAAGGAGAAAAAAAGGTTATAGAAAGAATAAAAAAGATGAATACATTTTTCAGTCATTCGTATTTGTGTTTCTTGTTGTTTTTCTTGAAGGGTAAATAAAGAAAACCAGCATAATGTCCCTAAAACTCACCAGAGATTCCTCTTGACTCATAGATTCCACAGCTGATCTGTAGCCTTTGTATAATGGATCATCAGATGCTTGGTAGGTAAGGATTTTCGAAGGTATTCTCTCGTACTCGACACAATTAAGGTAGCTATCAACACATCCTAAATGAAGGGAAAGTGGTTGAACAGAAACGATCTCAAGAGACTTGAAACCATAATTAAATTTTATTAATGCAATCATTAAAGAGAAAAACAGCTAACCAACCTTCTAAGGATGCTGCCACGCCTGCAAAGTTTTTAACTACTAGATTGTGTAGATCCTCACCAGCCCAAATGGGGTAAATGCATATGTTTACAACCAAACACACTGCAGCACCAAGCGCAATGAGCAAGAATCGCGTCACGGCTGTATGGATAAATTCTCTAGTCCTATATCCCGACACCATTATAAAACAATACGTCAACAAGAAGACTCGAAATCCATATTCATAAGGCTTCATTGTGGGATACAGCTTAGCATAAGTAGCAAAGAATCCTGCCCAAAACATCATAAAGCCACCAAATCAGAGATTCTTTACATAAAGTAAACTGAAGGGAGAGGTCAGAAAAGACATTCGGTCAACTTGGAAATCATTAAATCAATGATTATAAAAGAAAAAAACAGAAACAGACCTATTATAAAGATACTGATAACAACCACAACCTCTTCCCACTCTCCTGCAAGAACTGATAATTCTGCCATTCCCAATGCAAGACCTCCAGCTGAAAGTGTGCCAATTCCACGGTTCAATCCTTTGCTCAGAGTTGCTCCTGCACGTAGAATCATCATTTTGGTTCCAATAAGCAAACAGATCATGGTGGAATAGCACAAGAGTTCTACATTTAGAGTACTCAAAAGGCAAAACAACATCGGAAAACAGAGCAGAAGGAGCATAAAACAAGAAGTCAACAAAGATGGGCCCATAAGTTTAACATCCACAACACTAATTACAACAAAAACTAAAGATTTCAAGTAATCCCACTTTACCAAAAGGGCAATCAACATAAGGTCTGAGGAGCAGCTAAACATAACAGTTCAAAAGGGCAAATATGGGCCATGCCAATTTAATAAACATTACTTTAGATAAACAATCATCAGTAAGCTCAAGTTTCTTGGTTTCAGGGTATCATGTACTACATTAATCATTATGGAGTATAATGAAAGTCTAGTGCAAAACATCATCCAAGGCCAACCCAGAAGCAATGAAGCAGAATCAAAAAAGAAATAGGAAAGAGATGGAAATTCAAGATTACCAATGCTAAATTCAAAGACAACGACGACAGTGAGAATGGCCCAAACTGAGTAGCGGCTGAGCTCTTCAACGGGCTGTTTGAAGAAAATCAACAAAGAAATAAGCGTGAGAGCGAGACCCATCTTAGCAGAGAAAACGATCTTTCTAGGGTCGGAAACACCCATCTGCCAAGCCTTGTAAAGAACATCCCGAACGGAGTTCCATAGATTAGAGATTCTATGAGGAACAGAGGAACAACAGGAAGGATTCTCATGAATGGTTTCAATGGTGCTGAAACCTAGGTCTGGAAATTCCTTAGCCGAAAGAAGCCTCTCCCTCTTTTCGGCAAAACTATGCTTGAAAGAACCGTATTTGGCGACCATGGTTGTGAATCAAAGTTTTTGAAAGAAAGAAACACAGAGCCTTTCAATGGCGAAAACAAGAACCGAGGAGATCAGATGAGAATATGGAAGAGATAAACAGAATTTTTCAAAAGAAAAGAAGTGATTCCCAGCAAAAGGGAGAGAGAGAGTTGAAATTGGCGCTAGTTGAACAGTGGTGGACTGAACTCAACCAAATTATTGTTCAACAATTCCTTACATTATCAAATGTATTTAGGAAGCCTTCATCCTTTTTATTTTTTTTATTTTTTTTATTTCTTCTCATTGAAATCATTACTTTTTCTTTCCCTTTCCCTTTCCCCATTGGAATTGCAACTTAATATATATTTTATAAAAATACAAGCTATATTTAACTCTAAATTTTCTCCCTTATATAGTCGATTTTAATATACTGTAATAAGATTACTGATAAATGGAAGAGTATTGGAATGTCGGGAGCGAAATAAAAATGAGACCGTGAAGTGTAAAAACTGTGGAAGAGAGGGTTGAGATGAAAACAGAATAAGTTTGATATTACAAATCGGACTAAAAAGCTCAATCCAAACATAGTTTTTTATTACATTACAATTCAATTTCATTCTAAAACCCCTAGCCCCTAAATAACGCCTACAAACATTTAATTCAAGAGTTAAAGTTCTAATGTAACTAACTTTTAACTAGTTGGTAAATTAATTTTTCCAACCTAATTTAAGATTTGGAAAGAGAATAGATTTTTTTAGATTTCATGCCAATTTAACTTTAATTTTTTCTTATCTTCCATAATTGAAATTTTTTTGTTTTTATCTTTTTTTTTAACCATTAATTAATCAAAAACTTAAGTTTGTTTTTGTTTTACATCTTTATATTTATCAATTTTGATAAATTTTCTACGATAAATCACAACACATTCAAAAAGTTTAAAGTAATGAGTGAAGTTGTTTAGTCTTAATATAAATAAATAAGTCATGATATTTTTTAGTCATGAAACTTATGAACTTCTTGACCAATAAGAGTTGAGTAAATAACTCTTAAGTCAAATATGTCTTTAATTATTTAAATATTTATTAAGTTAATTCAATTTTATACTCAACTAATGTACTTTCAAGATTATAAATCTTGAGTTTAGTTTCTCAAAATTGGCTAAATAATAACAATGATTTTCATACTAGAAAATGTTTTCAAAATTTAAAATAAAATGCTAATCTATAATAAAAAGTTTTTTTTTATTTAAAAAAAAACAACAATAAACAAGAACTACATATTAAATTTGGTAAAATATGATGAGAACTTAGAAGTGGTTTCATTTTCATTGGTGGGAATGGGACCCACTTGATTCTTTGGCATCCCACTTGTCATTTTCCTCATCGACATTCATTCCAATTTCCCAAGGCTTTTTGTATCAATAATTAATTATAATTATTAATTATTTTAACTATATATATATATATATATTAAATTATTCATGAATTTGTCCACTAAAATATATTTCCGTGATTTCGACAGTTGCACGCTTTTCAAATATGGAATTTGAATGTTCAGTGCCAATTCCATACTTCTTGAACTATTTAACTATTTTTTTTTATTATCATCTAAATATTATTTATTTCATCATTCTTTGTAATATCATATATATAAGGTTAAATATATTTTGATGCTTCTCAAAATGAAAACCTAAAATATTTTATTACATACATAAAATGATAAAATTATATTATAAAATATCAAAATTTGTCGTATTATATTATTATTTCTTAGAAAAAAAAAAACAAATATATGAAACTTAAAAAATTGTTAAAGATATTTTATTTACCATCCTTCGAACTTTCTTTAAAACAAAATAGTCAATCAATTCTTTATAGTCAACTATTTTCAGAATATTATTCTCAATCGCTATCAACAAATTTATTTTTTATTTTTAAAAAAAACCATCACACAAATAAAAATGAGGATATTATTAAATTTCAATACCAAAAAAGTATAAAGCAAGCTCATAAATCAACCGTTAATTATTTTTTTTTAAAAAAAATATTTACCTTCAAGACTACCAAATTGAAAACAAAACAATTTTCAAATTCCTACTATCTCCAAATTCAAACTTCAATACAATAAATAGAAGTAGATAGCAGTAGTGGGTAGGAACATTGATTGAAGCTAGAATAGGGTAAATAACCTTTTTTTTGGCCCGTTAAACCTCATAAATTTGGTGATTTTCTTAGAGATAATTGATTACAATTGAATTTCTAAGATGATAAAGTAAAAAATTAAAAAAGTTTAGCCATGGGAATTGTCAAACGAAGGAATTGGAATAGTTTTCCTTAGTTAAAGAGGAGAGAGAAATAAAGAGGTGAAAAATTGATAAAGAGAGAAGAGTTTAGTCAACTTTGTTTGTTCCTCAGTCACATACACGAGCCACTAATGATAATTGAATAAGTTTTTTTTTCTTTCTCAATTTAGCATCCTTAAATTTTAGGATTCGGTGATGGGTCACAACCAACACATGATCGAGTCTAGATCTAGTGGTAAAAAAAGACCATGAATTTAATAAAGAACTTAGATTAAATAAAGTCAATCTATAATAGTTACTTACTTGGAGATTAATTTCTTACGAGTTGAGTATGTGTAAGCTGAAAAAAAAATTGAAAAAAATCATAAATTGACAAGTTAAAAAAAATATAGGAAGAAAGTTAATTTGGAGTCCAAGTTTGTTGGAGTTAATTTGAGTTGATTAAATTTACTGATAAAAAACCAAAAGAAATATTTAGAAATATGTCTGGCGCAAATTAAAGTAAGAACACAAGAGTTCAATAATATTATTGAAAATTAATACGATAATTTTACATTTTTACCCTTTAATGTGAAGAAAGTGAGAGAAGCTTGTTTATCACATCTAGATTCTTCTTTCTTTAACCCAAACCTAATCAAGGCAATGATGCTAAAGTTGGACATAAGAGAGATTTTTTTTTTTTTTTTTTTTCAAGAAAAAATAATAATTGAAAGTGATGATAATGTGGATAAGACAAATGATGGTTAATAAATCAAAATTTATATTCAATAACCTTTATACCATACCTTTATGTTCCATCAAAATATTCCCAATCTTGGTCTTTACAATGACAATACATCGTTGTTGAATTTTTTAGCAAAATATTAGAAGTGCAATTGTCTCACATCAGTTAAATTGAAGAAATAGGATGAACTCCAAGCCTATAAAAAGAGTCTTTGCCCTAATTTCAAGTCGTCCTACTTAGAAACACTTTAAGTTTAGTGTGCTAACTCTAGTTAAATTTCATTTATGTATTCTCTCCGAATTCGGAGTTTTCCACGTTAATTATTGTGTTTCCAGTTTTATTGCTTTCTTTTAACCTCTCAGTTATTTTTTTGCTTAAACCTTAGTCCTCTATTTTATAATCATTTAAATTTCGTATGATGATTTTTTTTTGTTTTTTATTTTTAAAAAAATAAGTTTACAAACATTACTTACATCTATAAATTTCTATCTTTTATTGTTCATTTTTTTCATTAACGTTTTAAAAAATTAAGTCAAATTTTGAAAACAAAAAATATAAAATAAAATTGTTATGAAACAATGTCTTTTTTTTTTTTTTTTTTTTTAAGAATTAAGCTTCTAAATATTTTTTAGAATTGTTATGAAAATATTTTCAAACAAACATTAATTAACGCACATTAAATCACAATTTTAATCTACAAATAACGGCATACGTCTATTTGGTCTTTCAAATTTAAAAAGAAAATAATGTTGATAAATTTCGATTTTTATTCCACTAAGTCCTTATCTTAAACATCATTTTTTTTAAATGAGCTATCCCAAACATCATTATTACTTAAAAATTAATGTGGCTTGTTGTTGTTTTTTTTCTTCTTTCCTTTCAATAATGAAGAGTGTTCTTCAATAATAATAATGATGATGAAGAGTGAGTATTAAAACATTCCCAAATGTATAATGTTTTTATTATTATTATTATTATTATTATTCAAGTCCTCACAACAATTTAGCATATTAAAATGGTACCAAGGAATGATAATATAACGTAAGATTATATACGAGAGTAAAATATTTAACATATTTTAGTGAAACATATGATAATTTATATAAGATTACATTAAAGTTAGAAGGACAAATTGTTATAAATTGTTTTATGTTTATTATGTCCTGAAATTTTTCTTTGTTTTACAAGTTACATTTTTCTTCTTTATAAACAAATTTATCTTCATTCTACGATAAATGAGACTTTTTTTCCTATCAAATTTTTTATGTGATTAAATTATTCAATATTAATGTAAAATTTGAATTTTATAATCAAACTTTAAGAAGTTATAATTGAATATTTTTTATTTTTGTCTAAAACAAATAAGTTATAATTGAACTGAAAATTATTATATTACTATTTTAATAAAAAAAAAAAAAATATATATATATATAAGTGGAAAGGGATAATTGGCATTCTGGCTATAGAGAAACAGTATTTTTAGCCACCAAACCTCTTTTTTTTTTTTTTTTTTTTTTTTTTGCCATTTTGGGAGCACGTGGGTCACGTGGCTACTATTTGGCAGCATATGGACTCACCAGCAACTGTAACCACTGGGCCCGTAATATAATTATAATATTACAATCACACATCCAGAAGATATGTTTTTATTTATTTATTTAAATTGATGGTTAAATTATAAATTTTATTGGTAATAATAAAATTATTATAAAAAATATATATTAAACAATTTATAAATATAGAAACATTTTACTATTTATCAGCGGTAGACTAATATTTAAATTCAATGGCCTACTAAACACAAAGTTCAATGGTCTCACTGATAAATCGTAAAAATTTTCTATATTTGTAAATAATTTGACTCGTTTTTCTATATTTAAAAACAACCTAATTTTATTCTTACTGTTTGGAGGAAGTTAAAATTTAATCCATATAATTATAAAAGTTAAAATTTAATCCCGATAGATTGCTCATAAATAGTGACATCCTAGACTTTCAAATTTGTACCTAACTTCTTAAAAAAATTTCAATTTTCAAAACTAACTAATCTGCTAGATATAATATTATAATTTGAGTTTAACTTACCATTCTAATCTATGAGATTCTTAACCTTCAATTTGAGTTTAATAGGTGTGTGGAATTAATATTAATATTCAATGGCCTACTAAACACAAAGTTAAAATTTTAGGCCTCATTTGATAATGATTTTGTTTTTTACATCTTGTCCGGTAACCATTTAGTTTTTATGTTTTCGAATTTTTGAAAATTAAACCTAATAAATACCTTTTCTTTCTCTAAGTTTCTTTGCTTTATTATATACTTTCTACCAGTATTTTTTTAAAACTAAGTTAAGTTTTGAATTTTTTTAAAAAAAAAGTAGTTTTTAAAAACTTGTTTTTGTTTATAAAATTTGGCTAAAAATTCAACTCTTTGTTAAGAAAAGATGAAAACTATTGTAAAAAAAATTGGAAAGTAACAAACATAATTTTCAAAAACCAAATAGTATCCAAATGAAGTCTAAATTTTTCTTTGGCTCAATTATAAAAAATGTCTTTTAACTTTATATTTTGTCTCAAATATATCCATGAACTTTCAACCGTTTCAAAAATATATTAAACTTAAAAAACTAGTTCAAAAATACTATTATCCTTAGTTTTAGATAAAAACCATTATTGTTTTGTTTAAAAAAATACTCGTGAACTTTCAAAAGTATAAAAAAAATATCCTTAAACTTAAAAAAAAAAAGTTCAAAATACCCTTACTATTAATAATATATGAACCGAAACCGTTAATATCTCGTTGCAAAAATAACTCTAAATTTTAAAAAAATAAAAGTTTAAAAATACTCCTATCATTAGTATAATGACCCATATGTTTGAAGTTCTCTTGAGTTCGAAAAGGACCAAATTTAAAACAAATTATTTAGATATCCACATTTGTTTCCATATAGATATTTTCATTTTTCTCTTATTTGTCAAATTCACACACTAATTTTCTAAGCAACTAAAATAACAACTGAAACTTTAAGTTAAACATAAAATCTCACAAAATTTCAAAATCAAAATCTAACAAATACAAAATTGTTAAATCATTTAAGTCCTAAATTTGTTTGGTGTTTCAATTATTTTTTTCCCTCTTGTTCTATATACCTTAAATGAAGTTGACAATTTTATTTATTAGATAAAAAATGACAAACAATTAACACAAATGGGAGTGAAAAAATAAGAAAGATAAAAAATAAGATTGTATTAACTGTTTCTGTTCATATACTAACAATAGGTAGTTTTGAAACTTTTGAAAGTTCATGAGTATTTTTTATACAAAACATTAACATTTTCTATCTAAAACTAACAGTAGGGTATTTTTGATATTTTTTGGAAGTTTAAGTATTTTTGATATTTTTTTGAAGTTTAAGGGTATTTTTTTTTACATACAAAATTTAGAGGTATTTTGTATAATTTAGCCTTTTCCTTTCTTTGAATTTATGCATGTTTTCTTTCAAATTCTCAATCATGGTTTTCACCTTTGTTAAAGAAACTCTTGAATTTGTAGTCAATTTATAAGTGAAAGTAGGGTTTAGAAAACTAATTTTCAAAAATTAAAAATTAAAAATCAAATAGTTAACTATCTAAACCTTAAGAATCTATTAGACACTTTTTAAAATTTTAATACTTATTGAAAACAAATTTAAAATTTAAAAACTAAAGCTCCGTTTGGTAACCATTTGGTTTTTTTGTTTTTTTATTTTTTTTTTCTTTATGAAAATTAAGTATAAAAACATTCATTCCACTTCTAAATTTATTAAATTGCTATTTGCTTTTTACCAATATTTCCAAAAACCAAGTCAAATTTTGAAGGAAAAAAAGTAGTTTTTATTTTTGAAATTTGGCTAAGAATTCAATTTGTACTTAAAAAATATGCAAATCGTTGTAAGAAATTAAGAAGAAATAGACATAATTTTCAAAAATAAAAAAAAACAAATAAACCAAACGGACATAAATAAATAAATAAAGGTTTTAAAGTTTAAAGACACTAAATTTACTCTGCTAGTTCCTCTTTGAGTTCGAAAAGATATATTTATTTAATGACATTAGCGGATTCTTGATGATCCTAAAGTTCAAAATTATTATATTTTTCACTTTGAATATTTTTTGATAAATTTTCTGGAAAAATACTTCGATATTGTCTGGTTTACACCTATCTTTGTATAGCCCATCGTTGTCCAATTAAAAATTGACATATGACAATTTTTTTTTGACTTTTTTAAAAATATTAAATTACTATTCTTTTGCCATATGATAAATGAAGGGATTGTAGCTACACCTAGTCATTGCCCAATTTCCAGCCTCATTGTATCTTCATAATGTTTTTTTTTAGAAAATCGTCATTTACAAGAAGATTGTTTGATAATCTCACTCATGAGGCATGACTACTACACTATCTTTTGAAATCCTAATAGATAAATGTTTAAGCCTCCGACGAGTAATAACATTTTTTTATAATATGTGGAGGAAAAAAAATCAAATATCTGATCTCAAAGTGATGTTCAAGGTCGATACTAAAATCAATAGGCCAATTGATTTGTGTCTATTTTGACTAGTAACAACACTTTAAATTATCCATTTTGGTCACAAACTACTGCTACTACTATTATTATTATGTTCCCTCGTTAAAAAAAGAACTAAAAGAAAAAAGAAGTAAAATTTAGTAGAACATCTCGTCCCCACATTAGTATTTTTTTTCTTTAAACAAAAGTCTCAAATTCAAGTTTGATTATCTAATCAAACATGTGAAAATTTAAATAAAAAAAAAAAAATTGTTTGTTAATCAATTTCTATGGATGTGCTAAAAGGACTTTTTTTTTTTTTTTCTTTTTTCCACGCAACAAAGTGAAAGTATGAAAATTTAAACCCCCAACCTCAAGTAACAAGTATACGCTAACTACCATTGAGCTAAACTCACTTTGACTTTTACTTTGTCGGAGGCATCCAAGAAGTCACCCTAAATAAATATTACATTCCTTTGAAGTGTGTCATTCCTAAACACCTTGTCCAATTTTCATCTCCACTTCATTCTTAAACTTAAAACTCATTCCCAGATGCAGGTTTAAAAAATAACACTAATTCCCAAGTAAAAGAATCCCCACCTTCTTACAAGGCCTCAAAAAAAAAAAAAAAAAAAAAAAAAAAACCTTGAAAGTTGAAGTTATAAGCCCTTAACTCAGTTTTTCACTCCAAGCATGTTGATGATTTGGCACTCCCTCACAAGTATTGAGGGAAGGAAGAACAAGAAGTGTGTGGAATGGCACACACACTGCATGTTTCAACTCACTTTAACACTGCACTTTCCCTCTATTTCTACAGACTAAAGAAAAAGAAAACTCTATTGTCTCTGCAACCATGGCATCTCTTCCATATCTCCCCCTTCCTCAATTTGCTATCTCATACCTAAGCCTGCTCTTTCTCCTGCACGTTCTCCCGATTGCCATATCACAAGATCCAACCTTCTCGAGCCCCACCATAACTCAATGCACGGCGAGTCTTCTTCCATTGGCTTCATGTGCACCTTTCGTGCAAGGTGTAACGTCGACACCACCTATGCTATGCTGCAATAACCTGAAACAACTCTACACCAATGTCCCCAACTGCCTTTGTCTCTTGTTGAATGGCACTAACTTGAGCTCTTTCCCTATCAACACTACTAGAGCTCTAGAACTGCCTGATCTTTGCAGCCTTCAAGTTAACATCTCCACTTGTTCAGGTACAACTATAATCCTGTCATCCTAAAGCATGTTAAGTTTCTTCTACTCTCTACTTCTTCATTTTAACATTTGTGCTTTGAGGAATATCCATACAATCCGTTCGCATGGTTCGTTATTATTCATCACTAACATTTATAATTCTTTGGATGGTCCTTTGAAGCTCTCCTTGGGCCAAATAGTCCACCCAGTTCTCGTGTTCCTCCTAGAGTAAACACCAACTCCACAATTACCAATGCTACGGTTCTAGGTATATTTTAGATATTCATCCGAACGATATAGTTTCTGGTTCAGTTCTAATACCACCTCGATATGTTATACCATCTGACACTACTTTTGTGAATTTCAGCTTCTCCAGTGACTCAACCAACACCAAAACCTAGCATTGTGGGTTTAGGATTGGGCAGGATCAGTGCTAGTTTCAAACTAAGGGCAGAAATTCAGCTCACAGTAGTGATTGCTATGAAGACTTCTCTGTTTCTTGTAGTACTTTATTGAAATCAATTATCATATGATGTATGGGGTTGTTTCAGCAGCTAGCAGTCATGCTCAGCTAGCAGTCATGTATGGGGTAGTACTTTATTGAAATCAATTATTAGACTTCTACTAGATTGTTTTGGCTAAATACTCTCTTAACAAAATAACGTTGTTTCCTTAGCATTTTAATATTTGCACCCGACCAATTCGAGCCTCTTAGAAGCTGGCAGAAAAATGGTTCTCTGTTTTGTGTTATCCCTTGTTCCCTAAAACAGACAGCCTAAGGAGAGAAATCTAAGTCGACGAGGTTACAGAAGAAAGACCTAAAAGAAAAACAATATGTTGACAAGAAAACTAAGACATATACGATCAAAATGTTAACTAGATACAATAAAATAAAGTTGTCATAACATACCTAGAAAAATATGGCATTACAAATTCACACAGTACCCTTTGTTTCTTTTTCACTTCTTTAACTGCTTGGGAGGATGATAATGTATCCAAGATGTGTAATCTGTTTTTGATATCAAAATATCAAAGATCATTCCAAACTTGGAGCCACCTCAGTTGGATTAGATTCAAACACATCTGGGTTTGATGCCTCGGGTTCTTCTAATATCTCTCGAGTTTGAACTGATTCTTTATATGCAGGTGTGTCCTTGAAATCAGTTGCTCCTTCGTTATATGTAGTGACAGCAATCCCACATGCAATAAGCTATTATAATGATGAATGAATTAGTGAAACGCTCATTAACAAAAAGATAACAGAACATAAACTATTTTATCCTTTAGTAGAAAAATTGCCCAAAAGAAAACATCTAGCTGATGTTAAATATCAAAATTCTGTTCTGTTTAGGATAAAGAAACAAATAAGAACTTTGAGATTGAAATTCAACCATCAAAATGCTGGGTTACTGATTAAATATATTCCTAGAAAGTAGTGTTTTGGCCTCGCTTAGCTCAAATCTCATCTGCTAATTACAAATGTTTCAACTTAAGCAAATAGATTACTGGAATTAAGATATTAATCTGAATCTTTAGCTCAATCCTAACTAAGATTAAAACAGATAACAGAATCAATCAAAATGATTAAAGGAAAGAATTAGTGAAATGAAAGGAAGGGGGAAAATCTTACTGCGAAAACGATGCCAAAAGCCCACAAATACTCCAGGAAGAAGCCTAGGGCATCCCACTGCGGACCCTCCCAGAAATCAGGCTGAAGCCCGGGCAATTCCGGCAGATTCTCATCCACATCAAACGCTACGCCAGCATTTTCAACGTTGGGGCTGTCGCTTAAAATCTCGGCCGTCCGATTTCGTTCGTCTTCTTCTTCCTGTTCCTTGGTTGTCGTCGAGCTCCTCCGATTCTTACTGTCGAATCGGCCGGTTCGGAAGGAGGATTTCTTGGCTTGAGCGACATGGAGGGTGCGGGCTTCTTTGGACGGCGGAAAGAGCGCGTTGCGGCGGAATAGGAATTGGTTAGAAGGAGTTCTAGTGGAGGTTCTGTAGAGAATTCCCCCGCCGGTGCCGCCGGTGGCACCGCCGTTGGTTATGGTCAGAGCCATTTGAGTGGAGGAGAGTGAGCTCTGAACACTCGGAGAATGAAGAGGATTTTACGTGCGGATAAGGGGAGAGATATGCGATTCATTATATTATCTTTCTGGATTATTAATATTCCTTAATCTCATAAAATTTTGAATTATAATTTTTTATTGCCAAAATTTAAAATAACAATTGAATGGTCAATTATTAAAATATAGGATAAATATACGATTAAAAAAAATTGTATATTGTACCTCCTCTTTGAGTAAAATTTTAATTTTAAACTGTGCTTCATTCTTAATTTATATTATTTTACTTTTAAAAAGTAGTTTACTTCAACTTTAGTAGTAAAAATTCTCAAATAAAATATTTAGAAAATAGAAACATAATTCGCTAACGTGTTAGATTAATTTTTAATATAGTTGGATAACTGAGCATACTAATCGGACGTACAATTCAGAAGGAATGGATCTTACGGATAGATCCATCAAATTTTATATATGTTGATTGTATTCGAATAATACATTTATGTATTTAATATATTAATAAAATATGCTAACTTTTTATTTTTACGGATGGATCAGAGTAATAAATAGAATAAAAGGGTAAAGTTGCGATTTTTTGTTTTCCTAATTGAGAGTTATGTGTGGGAAATATGAATAGAACCCTAAATATATGTCATAAATATTATTGAAAAGTGTATAAGAAAAAGAAAAAAAAAATATTGAGTTTTATATTTTATCTTTATATTATAATTAATTTTATAATTATATCTAGTTTTTGAGTTAAGGGGACACATCAAGTGGGCGAGCCGTGGAGCACTCCAAAGCCCATATTTAGATAGTGTTCAAACCCAAACCAACAATAAGACTTCTCTTATTTAATTTATTTATTTTAAAGTTTCTTGTCGTCTCATTATTATATTAGAAATGTATCTAATTATTCGTTAAGGATTGTAACATGCATATTATATAGGCCGATTCATATTTTTAAAGGTTAGCTTTTAAATGAACCAACTCAAACTTTTATATACTTGTCGAAGTTGATGCTCTCCTGAATGTTATCATTACACGAGGAAGGATAAATTTATCTATTCTGAGTTGAAACAAACTTGATGATTATATAGAATTTACTTGAAGATCGAAACCATCTTAACAACGAAATTCAAGTTTTTATCGATGACGTTCACACTTTTCATCAACAAGGCTTTATTATAGAATGAAAAAAAACTAGGCTGCACCCAATATCACTCTACCATGTGACAATTTTTTTTTTTAAAAAAAAAGTGATTATCTTTTATTTTATTTCTAATGTATAAGGAAAAGGGGAGCATGAGATTATGTATAACTTAGGATGCACCTAATCATTGACTTTATAGAATTGTATTTTAGTCTTTAGATTTGTACTTCTGTTTCGCTCATGGTATGCCTTGTCATGCATGTTGAAAACAACATCATTAATGTCGGCTTGAAGCTCATCATCCATAAACCTATAGAGCTTGAATTGTTAACTATTTAGTTTATTACTTAAAAAAATAAAATAAAAATAAAAAGAGTCGTCAAATCATTGTACAAATCAAATAGTTATTAAACAAAGGAAAGTAGGATCTATATACTAAAATATATTTTTAACTTACAAATAATAAGTTTAAAAAAACAACAATAAAGTACAATTGACTTTTTTTTTTTTTTTTTTTTTTTTTTTAATGAGTATCAAATAATGGTTATTGGTATATATTATGATTTAAAGAATATGCATTTCCATCTCCAATAACATAATGGGATGCATGCACCCTCTAACATGATATGGTGGGCTTAGAGGAACAAGATAAGATGCCCTTGGCTTTATGTCACTGTCTTAACTCTAATATTTACTCTCTATTTTACCTTCAATTCAATTTTTAAATTAAATTTATGATATGTTTCAATATAGATGAAGGGTAAATAATTTAACCAATTATATTCTTTTTATTCAACATATATGCAGTAGATTCAAAGATTTAGTCTCTTAATTGAAATTACATTAACTTTTATTTATAGAAAAAGATAAGAAAGTTTCCATAAATAGAAAAAATATCAAACTATTTATAGAAAATAGCAAAAAAAAAAAAAAAAACACCGACAGACATGGATAGACTTCTATTAGCATCTATATCTATCATTTCTATCACTGATAGACCATAATAGACTTCTATCAGCGTCTATCACAACTATCTAAGATTTTTATTATTTTGTGTAAATAGTTTTCCTTATTTTTCTATTTTTAAAAATTTCCTAAAAAGATAGAAGAACAAATGCTGAAGACTTTTTAAATATTAATATTGTAAATAAAATAGTATTTGAAAATGTATAATTTGGTCAATATTCTAAGATTATGCACAAATAATTGAGGGAAGAAGTGAATCTTTACCGTCAAAGATCCTTCCCTTTCCAAATGCAAAAGTGTAAATGAGAGCCTCCATCACAGATGTTATTTGTTTATTGAACAACTATGGTCGTAGTAAAATTAGCTTAAATTAACTGTTACAGCTTTTAGACGCTTACTCTATAAAAAATTTAAACAAGAATCGAAATTAAATATGAACTAGACAGGTAATTTATCATATATTGAATCCATGATTTTTATTTTAGAATGGATTTGAAGTGTCCTTTTAAGTGTTTGAATTTTAAAAAAATATATATTTTAATATCTAACCACCACTTAAAATAGATTTTGAAAAAAATGAGTTTAAGAAATAAATTGATTTATATTAAATTTTAAGTATCTAATGATTAATCTCTCTAATTTGTATACTTTTTAAAATTACTAAAATGCCCTCGAAACTCATCTACTTCACTTCCGCCATGTTGTTGTGGTTATCCTCACCCACTGCCGATCAACTCCAACGGCTGCTCTAGCCACTGCCATTGGTCAACTCCCGCGACCATTTATTTCAGCAACCACTTATCTATCCAACTACGATGACTGTCTTCGACCATCTCCGACGGCCACACCACCTCTAGCCATTACCACCAGAACCACCCAATCACCAATCACCTATTTCGGCAACAATCACTCCAAACGACCAATTTCGACGACTATTATTTAAAATTATTAGTTATTTTATGGTTTTTCCTTAAAATAATTTGATATTAATAAAAGTACTTTTAATATATAGCAAATCAAACAATCTCATATAGAAAAACATATTTAAGAAAAAGTTGTCAAACACGTTAATGTTTTTATTTTAAACCATTTTTATCGGGTAAAAATTGAATTTTGCTCAAAAAGTTTAATTTTGGCTAATTATTTTAAATGACAAAAACTACTAAAAATGTTTCCAAATATAGCAAAATAATAACACTGTCTATTAGTGATAGATACTGATAAACATTTATCTGTGTCTATCACTAATAGACAGTGATAGATCTATCACTATCATTTTACTATATTTGTAAATAAATAAATTCATTTTACTATATTTAATTTTATACTAAATCAACTTTTTCATGAAAAATGTTATACATACATCCAATATCGATTTGATGCTCAATTCGATTAAGTAAGTTGTAACTACTTTGGTTAAGTTAGTTTTTGCGAAGGACCAATTGTGTAGTTCAGTCGATTTTCTTGTTCTTACAATTTCTGTTATAGATAATCAAACTTCTAACTTCGAGATCGATAGTTCAAAAAGTATGTCAATTAAGTTATGCTCTTTTTGACAAACTCAAAATACTTTTCTCTCATAATCAACTAACTCGATTGTGCCAGTTTCACGAAATAATATATTCATCCCCTAAATATCCCACCAATTTTTTAATACATCGTGGACTCTTTTAAACATTTTTCGGCACTAAAAAAATAAAAACACGTTACATTAGAAAGTCGTGTGTTTTTTTGTAATGACATGCCAAAGGAAACCTCCATTTTTCCTCTCAGCCAATCAAAGTTGGTATGTGAAATTGTATATTATTTTATGTTACCTTACCCCTCCCTTGTAATTTCTGAAACAAATTCCACACATTCAATTTTCTTTTCTTTTCTTTTCTTTTTTTCTTCCCCAGTTTTTGTGTTCTTCATTTTACGAATACAAATACAATAATACAGTTGAGTTAATATTATAAACAGCGCATCGTCTCCGATCGATACGGCGTCGGCAACTCCGCCGCCACGTCCGTATGATCAAACAATCCACCCAACGCCACCACCTCCTCTTCCGGATCCCATTCCTTAATCTCACTCCTCAAATTTTCAAACCAACAGTAATTCGTAACGATTTCATCCTCAAACCCTAAAATCCCTTTCACACTGCCGTTACCTGAAAACTGCGCCGCAAGATTAACGCCTTCAATTTCACCTTTCTCACCGGCGGGGGGAAGTCCTAATTCGTCGTCGGACGCTTCTAGAAGAAATCCAAGTTCAGACTGAACAACAGGCACCGGCACTTCAATTTCCTTCTCGAAGCTTCTGATCACCGAGTCCAGATCTTGAATCGCGGACTCGCGATCTATGGAAGAGTCGGTATCATCGAGAATCTTCAGTAGGTCTTCCTGAATTGCGTGCGCCTGAAACGAATCGAGGCCGGATGAATCGATCGATTTTGAAACTGGCGCATCGAAGTTCAAGTCGGAGGAATTTTCAAGTCGGAGGAACTTGGAGTTGGATCCGACGAAATTGAAGAGAGAATCGTTGGAATCTTCCCGTAGCCGCTTCCTTGTGTCAACGCAGGGTTCCATTACAGAGGAAGGGAGAAAGAAGAAGGCCGCCGGGAAGGGTTAGAGTGAAAGACAGAGCATCCGATTTGATTCCGATGGTTGCAGAGTGAAGTTTGTGACGGGGAAATGGAGGCGGCATCATCTGACCATTAAATAGTGAGGAGTTCGTATGGTTCAAACGCATTTAGGCGCGTAGGAATTCCTATTATATTTATCTTGTTTAATAAAAAAAATATTAATAAATAAATCAGTCTTATATATGATTGGTAAATATCGAACTATATGGCTTATATGGCTTCCAATAGCTGTATCTATCTCCACACATGTTGATTCAATTTATTATTATTATTTTAAAAAATATATTTTTAATTTCTTTCATGGGATTAACAACTTTATCTCTAAATTTTATAGTTTATAGTGATCTAGTTCTCGTACTTTTAAATTTATAATTATTTATTTTTGTAGTTAGCATGTATTAATTTAATTTTTATGTTTTCAAATTCATAACAATTTAATTTTATTATAAAACTCTATCAAAATTAAGTGTCATTTTTTTAAAATTATGTAATGACATAATGTTTATAGTTTATAAGTGATTGGTATGTTTTGCTTTCTAGATTTCAGTAGTATTTTCAAAATTCAAGGAAAATCTTAGAAATTTTGTTTTAAAGATTTGTTTTTGTTTTTTAATTTTTGTTAAGAATTTATATGTTTATAGATAAGATATGAAAATCACGATCAAGAAATTGTGTAAAACAAAAACAATTTTTAGAAACCCAAAAAAAAATCAAATGATTCATAAACGGGGCTGGATTTTTTTTTTTTTTTTTTAAGTTCAAAGTAAACATATGAGGAGTAATAGAATCTTTAGGAAAGATATATATCTTCATCAATTGAGCTTGATAAGATTAACATATTCCTATTTTTTTTTTTAAAAAAAGTGTTATAGAATTAAAAAGTATTTAGCTCACCAACTTGAGTTGAAGTTGAGTTATTGTTTGACCCACACATTCCACGACCTAATGTTAAAGAACTATACCCTACCAACTCTAACACAATTGAATTATGCATATTTATTAAGATTATTAAGAAATTCTATATTCTTTTTTAATATTAATCTTCATCTTCATCTTCCTCTCTCTTCTTTCCTCTAAAAAAAAAAAAAGAAAAAAAAAGAGAAAAGAAGAAGAGATTACTATTAAAAAATTGTTTTAAAATAGACCATTGTTTAAAGTAAACTTACCATTTTGGAATCCTGTCAAATTTGGAAATTTGATTCAAAATATAATTTTGAAAAAATGTCAATTTTAGATAAAAAAAAAGAAAGACAAATTAGATAATTTTAAATTTTTATTCAATTTGGATCAAATTGAATATTGTATAATCCACTTTTTTATCTCAAATCAAATTTCACAATGTGAATGTTAAAATTTATTCCAAATTTAAATAAAAAATTAGATAGAAATCGTACATTTCCCTAAATTAAATTTAGACATATTTCAAATTCATTTCAAATTTTTTAAAAAATAAAAAATTTAAATTCTAACCAATATACAGAGAAGCATAAATGAATTAATTTTAATAACTTAACATTTCTTCACATTTCTCTTAAATATTAAACACTTTTAAGAGGCAGAAAAAAAAAATATAAAGAGATGTTTGAATTCCGATTGAAGTTTCTGTGCTAAACAATTAATTAAATTTAAATCCATAATTTGAAATCCGCTCCGAAAAATGCGGTGGGTAGGACTTTCACGACGTTTGAATCTGTACTGGACCCCACGCATACATAAAAAGAACGTTCTAGATGCTCTCTTGAGGATTGTAATGTACGACCAGTATATATTTGCCACGTCATCCACCCAACACACATCAGACGCGTGGCATCCGGACAGACGCCTCCCTTTGTCTGTCTTTTCTTGTCGTGGACACATCTTCGACTGCCACGTATCTCACTTACCACGTGATCGGATGTGATTGCATTGTCAAATCTAGTACTAAATTTTCAATTTTCCCCTCAAATCAATTGTGCGTTCTCAGATATTTTCAATATTGAATGGCTTATTTCAAAAAAAACTTCTTGATATTTAAGAACCTTTTAATTTAGGTCATATTTACCCAAACTTAATGAAAAATTGATATAATTGAAATAAAATTTTACTATTTTTTTTAAGAGTGAACTACGGACCTCGTAATGATTAATGTCTGAGAGCAACACAGATTTTTTAGAGTAATTATCTCGACTTTTTTCTACCTCATTACTCAGGCAAGACTTGCCTTTTATATACTTACAGACCCAGGTTGAATCGAGTATAACAAGAAGTAAATATAAAGGAAATAAGAGTAAGTCTCTTAACAAATTAGGTAATAGGAGACAAGAGAATAAAATCTACCTAACAAATTGTTAACAGACGGAGTGTTTGAACTATCCCCTTTGACTTGAATTTACCTTAGATGACACTATTTGACATGACTGTGAACTGACAGTTGGGTATATTTCCTCATAGTGATCATTAGCATACTCATATGCTAGTTGAGTCGTACTAGCTTTGACATAATTTTTACATATTTGAATTTCTTTTTATTTTAGTTTATTTACTGTCAAATGTCTAAATTAAATTTTATTTCAATAAATCAACTATTAGTTCAAATTAGTTATTTTTAGCATTCACTTTATAAATGTTGGAAACATATTTCTTTTCAATTATCATTACTATTTAACCAATTTTGATTAAAAACGTCACTTTAACTAACAACAATAACTGTCAACATAAACATAACTGAAATGAACTTATACCATCAATCTCGAAGTATGAAGTTCGATCTCCTATCATACATATTGTAAAAAAGGAAAAAAAAAAAAAACTAGCAATAACAACTTATTTTAAAACTTAAGGAAGCTACATAGATTAAAATGGGATTAGACCAAAAAAAAAGAAGAAGGCATACACATAAGACCATAATACTTTAACCTAAACTTTACTTTGTACTATGCTTTAGTTTATTCTATATTGCTAAAATGCTAATACTATTAATGAAGTGACATGGACATGTGTTAAACACTAACATTGAATTTTTCTTTTCCACTTTCAACTTTCTAAGTGGGTATCTTTTGATTGAAAAGAAATGTCACTTGATTGACAATTTGTGTACACTCTTTTTTATAGGTGTTGGAAAAAAATTATCAATTCAAACCAATAACATAGTAAATAAGACATCAATTAATTATCATTTTAAAGGTCGATGGTTCAGTCTCTCTCGTATAATTTATTGAATTAAAAAATTAAAAAAATTTGACCAGTTTCATCCTAAAAACTATAGACATGTTTGATGTGAAATTTAAAGGTAGAAATTTGAAAACAAGTGATTCAATGAAAAATAGAGTTATATTTTATGTTTTCAGATATATGTTTAGTAATAGATTAAGAAATTGAATTCTAATTTAAATAGTTGTTTAAAATGTGTTTGGTACTATATTCATAAATCATAAAATTAGTTATAGTTGCTCACTAAATATTAGTTGACAATAAATTATTATTATTTATTTATGAACCTGTTTTATGTTTAAAAATTTGTATAATTATTATTTTGCAATATTATAAGATTTATAATAAGGAAAATTTTAAAAATAGAAAAATAAGGAAAATTATTTACACAAAATAACAAAATTTCTAGATAGTTGTGATAGACGCCGATAGAAGTCTATTAGAATCTATCAATGAAAGAAATGATAGAAGTGTATCACTAATAGATATTGATAGAAGTCTATCAATGTCTATCATTGTTTTATTTTTGTTATTTTCTGTAAACATTTATCTATAATTAAATTTATTTTAGATCCGCTTATTAAACACCATATATTATAGGAAAACACTTTATGAATTTGTTATTACAATATATTTTCATAATATAAAGAATTTTATATGTGAATCAACCATATCAACTATATAATTAGTCCATTTCATAACTTAAAAACCGCCCATGATTTTGTTTTATTTAATGAAAACGTAGGACCAAAGGGAAAACAACGGGTGTGAAATATGAGCCACTCCTTTTCCCAAAGGGTCCACAGTTCATCGTCAAATTTTATTTAAAGTCCTTTAAAATAAAAAAAAAATAAAAACATTACTTTTTCTTTTTGAATTATTAAAACACGATTTTTTTAAGGTCAACAAGATTTGAGTTTTATAGCACAGTTTACGTAGTCGTTTAGGAAACGACTATATAATCATAATATAATAAGAAAATAAGTTGAAATTCTAAAATTATTTATTTTTATATTATTTATTTATGTGTTACGAGAATGAGTTTAAATTGTTATAAAAAGTGATATTGACAGTGAATACAACATCCATTACTATTTCACAAATTAAAATTTTAAGTTAAAAATTAAACCCAAGTTTATTTTCAAACACTTTCCGTCAAAATTTACCTAAAATTTTGAAGTTTAATCAAAGGTGGTTGAATGAAAAATTATGACCAATAATAAATCGTCACATCTTTTTTCATTAAAATTGAAGGCAAGAAATTGGAGGATCGTATAATGTCATATGTCTTCATCATAACCATCAGATTGAATAAGCTATTTTGGTCTCATTGGATCATAATATTTGAGCTGAGATTCAATTGAATCCAAAATTATGTTATTTCGGTCTAAAGACTTGCAAGGACATTGAATCTCTAGCTCATGTTGGCTCAAGAAACTTTATAAATAAATATGAGTTTTCCATCCGTGCAAAATTTGAGAAATTTTAAGTTTCACGAGAGAACTAAAAAAGGATTCTCCGACCATTCAAACTACTTAAGTTCTTGAAGACAGAAGAATGAAATCTTTTAAAGATATTGTACTCTACCTTTTGAGTATAGCGTACTCATTCAAAAGAGAGAATGAAAGAACTAAAAATATTAAACGGGAATATATGTAATTGTGGAATGAAAAGTACGAGTGGAGTTGGAAATTTGATTAAAGTTGTTCAACTAAGAGAAAAAAAAAGACCCTATTGTGAAAAAATTAAAAAGGAAAAAAAAAGTCTTAATTTGATTAATACTTAAGAAGAATATAAAAAAAAATTAGTTTTCTTTTTCAATGTTGGAGATTAAATTTTTGTCCCTGCAATTTGTAAAGTAGATTTTATAGGTAAGTAAGGTAAGTAAATGATAACAAAAGAGGAGAAAAATTAAAAGAGACGTGATTATCAAAAAGAAAAAAAAATGAGGCCATCCATAGTGAGTGTTCTTCTAATCAAATCACCAAAAATTCCAATCTATGAGTGTAAGAAGTTAATTTACGAGCAACTGAGTTACAATTGCGATTAACATGAAAGAATCTATGGATCGAACGGTTGGAAAAACCTCCCACTTCTATGGCAGAAAATGAACAGAAAAATAACAGATAAATTAAAAGAGAGCAATATAAACTGGAAACACAAAAATTAACGTAGAAAACTTTCCTTCAAAGAAAAACCACGGCCCAAAAAAAAATCCATTATGAAAAATTGTTACAATCACACAGAATAATTCTCTCTCGATCCCACTACTCACACACTTTCCCACCCTCAAATTAAATAATACATAAAGGGAATTTAACTAGAGTTAACACACTAAGCTTAAAGTGTTTATAACTGAGACAATTGAAAATTAAAGGCTTAAGTTCATTGTTATGTGGGACAACTGCACTTCTAATATTTTGCCAAAAAATCAAACACGAACCACAATGTCGCAACTCATGAAGGGAGTTGATAAAATTTTGAACCTTTATCCTACTTTATTTGTTCTTTTAAAAAATTTCAAATGATAATAGATTCAGTTCTGTCAAGAGAGAAAAGATGTTTGCCTCAAGAGCTTTATAAATGTCTCCTTATAAAATAATTGTTCAAATTAAACCAATGAATTTTTTTGGGACTTTTGAATCATGATACACTTTTTAATTTTTACAAATTAATTACCGTGTTAACTTTTATAATATTATTTAATAAATATGATATCTTTTGAAACAATTTTGAGTTCAGAAAAAAAAAAAAAAAAACCTGCTAAAGTGAGAATAGATAGAAAGAAGAAAATTGAAACCTAACAAGAAAAAAAAAAAGGGAGAAATAAAATAAGAAAATTACATGTTTAGAAACTACTTTATTTTATAATATTTTGCCATAAGAAAACAGACACAATAATCTTATATTTTCAATGAAATAGTACAAAAATATCAAATCAGGGTAGGATGGGTAGGAAGAAAGCAGACGCACTAACACACAACGAAACGACACAGTATTGAAGGGAAGGGGGTGGGCCCACAGAAAGATGAACGTACGAGATCCAACCCATTAAAAACCATACCAACATCACATGGGTAGGGCCCCTTACTTCTCGTCCACTCGATCTTTTTGATTCGCGTGGGCCCCTTTCATTTCTCAACCACCTAAACCCTACAAAATACAGTAACCCTACCATACCCTTTTTTTTTTAAAAAAAATCAATTATTATAAGTCTTGAAAAATATTCAATTGAATTACATATGAAATTTATAACTCTATCCATTAAAATTATAAAATTTTGTGAGTAAATTAATTTAGATAATTTATTAAGATAATATATAGAAATCGTCCATTATTCATGAATTATTTTCAAACAACATCCTAAATAAGATTTTAAATTGATTTGAGGATTTTTTTTAAAAATAAAATTAATTTTAATATACGCTTGTCTAGTGTGGTGATGTAATTTTTGAGTATTTATTATTCAATTACGTGTCGACATAAATGAGAAATGTGGTTTAAGGTTTCAAGGATTCATAATTTTGATGGAGCTTATTCCCTGCCAGCTAACCAATTATTCAGTCTCCACCAAGCTTTTCAGTTGCATTTCTGTATAATTATTTTGTCACCTTCCTATTTCCATTCTAATTCAAGTAGATTTTAATTGCTTTCATTTTAGTTTCATTTCAATTTTATTTCCACCTATCATTTCTAAATGTTTTCTTATAGTTCTTGTGATTTTACCACACGGTTAAAAAAATAAATATATAAATAAAAGCATCCATTGATTCGTATAATTGTTAGGTTAGATATGCGTTGTTGTTTAAGTTAGATGAGAAAACGGTATAAAAACTCTTTTTAAAGGCTCAAATGAAATTTGGCGAAAGATTCAAATTTATTCGAAAAATTGCATTATGCTTACATTAACTACGTGCAAAATTACCATCTTGTCTCTAGACCGCACGCGAGGGCTTGGCACTCATAAAAATTCTTTCGTTTCTTCCTTTCACTCCTCATTTCTTCCTCTAGCTTCTTCCTCCTCCTTAGTCCTCTAGCTTCCTACTTCATGATTTCGATCCTTAGGATAAAGAAGAATGAATAACAAAAAAAAATGCAAAAAGAAGAAGAAGAAGTCGACATAGGAAAAAACACACAAAAATAGCAAAAAAAAAAAAAAAAAAAAAACAAAACAAAAAAATGAGAGAAATGAGCAAGAGGAAGGAATGAAAATTCATAGAACATCGAACCTCGTGCACCTTTTGAGATCAAATAAGTAATTTTGCATGCGATTAACGTAAGCAACAGATATTTTACGAACGTTTTTGAAACTTAAACCAAATTTGATTTGGGTCCCTAAATGGGGGCCGTATGTACCATTTTGCCGAGTTAGACAACAAATTTGATGCTTTCTTTTTGAAAAAAAAATGAAATAAATTTGGTAAGTCTTCGAATAAAGAGGAAATAGTAGCAGCAAAAAAATGAGAAGAAAAATAACGCACGTGTCAAATGAGGGAAAAAAGTTTTTTTTATCACAAAACTATACACGTGAATTAAAGATACAATTCCTCGTGTTTTCCAAATAAAAAAATTAAAAATACAATTCCTCGAAAAAAAAAGGCAAAAAAAAAAAAAAAAAAAACTAAGCTGCCTACTAATAAACTCCAACTAATTTGAAACAAAATGATTAACTAATCTTGACAAACTATATTAATCATTACCTTGAAATGAAGACAAAACATTTAGAAATATGGTATGTTATGTTATAAACTCAATTACTTTTTTTTATAAAATTAAAATATATATTACGTAATATATTATAAATTATATAATATTATAAAATAATAATTAAACAATTCTTTTTTAACATAAAACATGTCAATCATTCACTAATATTTAGTGAGTAATTACAACTAGTTTTATGATCTATAAATTAGTATCAAACACACTTTTTAAATTATTATTTAAATTAGAATTCAGTTTTTGAATATGTTACAAAATACATATATGAAAATATGAAATATAACTCTATTTTCATTTTATCTGTTGTTTTCAAATTTTTTATCGAACACTCCTTTAAAAATTCTAAGAGCTAAAAGAAAATAACTTAAAAAGTTTTAATGTATTTAAAACTTTTTTTTTCTTTAAAAGCTCTAATTAATGAATATCATGTAGATGATGAAATTACTCTATGTAGTTTTTTTTTTGTTTTTTTTTTGAAATTCAAATGATCTATCAACTCCGTGGGGTAACAATTTTATTTTTGTTTTTTGTTTTTAAAATTTATATTTGTTATTTTTCCTAATTTCATACTACAGATTCGATATCTCTCTAAAAAATACTCGAATTCTCTATCAACTATTAAAAGATGGAGACATAAATATTATAGATTAACTTTAGGAGAATGCATAAAACGTAACTTAGTGTATGTTTGAGAGTGATTTTAAAATCGTAAAAATCACTTTTGGCATTTTTAAAATCACTCGAAAACACATTTTTATCACTCAAAATAAATACAATTTTTATATCTTCAAAATTAATTTTAAATAATTAAAAATATCTTTTACAATGATTTTAAAAATGACAAAAGTAATTTTAGTCACCTTAAAATCACTTAATAAATTCTTTGAAATTTACAAAATGATTTTCACTTGTGTTGATTGACCAAAGCCCACACAAGCCTTGTTGGCATTTGGGTGTTTTGGGCCCATTTTGTGGTTTGACATATTTTTCCATTTTCCAAAATTTCTCTTCTAATTTTTTTTTCTCTTTTTTTTTTTACAACAAAGTGAGAATTCCACGAGATTGATAATATGAACTTTATGTCAATTGAACTATATTTGTGTTAATTAGTTTTTAGGTTATTTAGTAGAGATATAAATTCTAACTTAGAAATCGAAATAAATGTTTAAAAAAATTCCATAATTTGAAAGTTTAAATCAATAAACATAAATTCATTTAAATTGAATCCAAAAGTTTTTATTAAAATTTTGTCCATTTGAATTGAATTGAAAAAAAATGTTTTTCAAAAAACTCATTTTTATTTAAACAGTTCTAATAAAAATTGTTTAAAATACACTTCAAAAGCTTTTTTTAAGTGGTTGTCAAACACTCTAAATTTTTCCAAAATGACTTATTTTTCAAATCAAACATTTGAAAATATATTCCAAACATACCCTTAATCTACTTTTTAAAAAATAAGGACTTTTTTTAGGCTAAATTATAGATGTATTAGTAATATCTTTAAACTTTTTTTTTAAAAAAATACTTTTACTGTTAGTTTTGAATAAAAATGATAGTACTTTATTTCAAAAATATCCTTGAACGAAATCGTTAATATCTCGTTTCAAAAATATTTTTGAACTTTCAAAAGTTGTATTAATGCTCTTAACCTTTAAAAAAGGTTTAAAATGCTCTTACAATTAGTATAACACAACTAATCGTTAAAAATGTTTTAAAATGCTCATACTGTTAAATAAACATATATTTTTCTTTTAAGATTAAGGGTACTAATGCAACTCTTGAAAGTTTAGAGATATTTTTTCAACGAGGTAGTAACAATTTCTGCTTATATACTAACACTAAGGATAAATTTTATTTTTAAAGGTTTAAGGGTATTTTTGAAATATTTAAAAGTTCAAGACTAGTTTTGAAACAAAATACTAACAGTTTACATTTAAAACTAACCGTAAAGATACTTTTGAATTTTTATTGAAAGTATAAAAGTATTTAAAAAACTTTTGAAAGTTGAAGGATATTTTTGATATAAATATAAACTTCAAGATTTTTTTTAAGCCTTAATTCAATTGACTTAGCTATTCTATTTCTCTCTGTCAAACAATAACGTGAAAAACTAATTATTGATGTTATTATTTGCATCAACTAAAAAATGATTTCCCACAATAATTAAGTATATATAGTAAATTTTTTCAACAGTTTTTTTTTTTTTTTTTAGGTTTTAAAACAAGTGAATTAAACAAACTAAATAATCTCAATTTATAGTTAAATGGTAAATTTGGATCCATTTAAAGAGAGTTAGAATTTAGTTTTTATGGTTTATAGTTAGAAATTAGTTTATATGGTTTGGTAACCGCTTTAAATCGTAGAAACTATTTATGAAGATTTTATCAAACCATAGAAATTGTTTATAAGGTTTTATCAAATTATAGAGACTAAATTCTAAATTTTAAAACTGTAGAGATTAAATTTTAACTTTTTCCAAACATAATAAATAAATCTGTAATTTTACCCAATTTATATATTGCATGATTATCTTACTCAACGAGATAAAGTAGAGTTATAAAGTAGAGTTATTTGGATTTAATGATTAACCTTAGTGCAAAAAAAGTGTTCTTAAGCACTAAAGAAAGTCATTTATTAGATTCGAAATTTGAATATTTGTGTTCTCAAATCGATATGTATTCTTACTTTACACTTGAAGTACAAACTTCATAAATGTCAAACTCAAAAAACCAAAAAGGATGGTAAAATTAGATAGCAATTATTTTCTTAACGACATTCATCTACTCTATTCATCATCGATTATATTTAAAATAAATTTTGATGCAACACTCTCATCGTTGAATTTCAAATTTTTTTTTTTTAGTTCAAGAAGTAAATATGAGGGATTTAAATTTCTGAATTTTAGGTCAAGAACACGATTTAACTAGATGTCCTCAATTGAATTATTTTTAATAATTAAATTTTAAAAGAAGAAGCAATCCGTTTTAAGATGATATTAAGGGTGTGTTTGGGAGTGATTTTGGCATGACCAAAATCACTTTTTTCCTTGCCAAAATCAATTTTACACAAAAAGATGATGTTTGGCAATTTAATAAAATTGATTTTTAAAAAACCTAAAATCACTAAAAAAATGATTTGTGAAAAAAATGATTTGTGAAGTATCAACTGGGTGGTGATTGTGTTAAAGGTGATTAACCGGGAATCACAAACAAAATTTACTCTTGTTTTATGTAATTTTTGAAATACCTAACACACCCCTATATTTAACTATGAAACTCAACCCTAAAATATTCTTTTCACTCTTTCTGATCTCTCGCAATGGCTCTTCCATTCTCCTCGTTCCAACTTCCAGTAGGTTTGATCGCCTCCTCCTCCATTCTCACCGTTTTAACGGCTTCGATCTCATCTCTCCTTCTCGTGATTAGTCTTGCAAGTATTTTTTTCTTTTTAGTTCTATGTAAATGACAACGAATTTGAGTTTGGAGGTTAACTGAAGTTTCATTCTTTACGATTTTGTTTGGTGTTCTTTCAAGGACTTTTGTCTCTCTTTTTTTCCCCTAGTTCGTGTAATGTTTACCATAGAGTAATTGATTACTCTGTTTACGTTAATTTTTTGTGTTTTAATTACTGAACCCCATTTGTGATTTCTACTTAGAACCTGTTTGATAAAATGCCTCAGTGAATTTGACTTCAGAAGAGAGAATTTATGTTGAAATTGTTGGAGAATTTATGCCTCTTTGAACCTGTTTGATATAACTAGTCGGAGTTGCTCCAATAAGGTTCTCTCTTAATCAGTTACATTGCCCCTATTTTTTATTTTTTTTTGGGTTCTATTCATGATTGTGTTCCTATTGAAAAATCAAATTAGTCTATGTTGGGTTTTATTTATTGAAATCTTTTTTTTTTTTTTTGTTAACCCTTGAATTTCTTTTGAAAATCTATCATATGGGTTGATCAATTCTCTAACATGAGTTATTAGTACTTTGTTTCTCATGCAATTTTTCGTCCATATCATTCTAATTACCCATTTCACTTTTGTGCTTGGTGTTCTGCGAATGTTTTTGAAGAATAGAGTTCTTGAAATCAAATCCAGTGCAATAGTAAGCTTGTGACTTAATATTTTGAAAGCACCCTTAAAGTTTTATCTGGAGTTTTATTTGCTTGTGACAATTCTCTAATTGAACTATGGTGTAGTTTTTGTTTATTGAGCTTCGAAAATTTGATATTGGCTTACAAAGTGATAAATTGTTGGAGCGATGTAGAATTTATGTTTTCTTGCAACAATTTCAGACTTAATTCTCTCCTTTGTAGTCATGTTTTAAATTTGAGTGTTTTAGAGTTATTTATTTTTTATTATTTTTTTTTTATTTTTTGTGGTTCTTCTAGAGGTAAACTATGGTTTTTTCTTTTCTTTTCTATTTGTTGGTTTGTTCTCTTGAAGTTGTTTGTTGTCAAAGTTTTATTTGAAAAGTGTTTTGTTTGAAAAGTGAATTTACTCTATCTTTTTCTTTTTAGAATGTCCAAGAATATAACTCTATGTGATGAAAAAAATCAGCAAACAAAGGCTATTTGAGATGATATTACTCTTAATACAAGTGATACGTCACATACAATGTTTTCCTTTTGAAAAACAAGTGAAAATCGTTGTTGCATCAATGACACTTCATAATTTTTATAAAAACTTATTCTACAACTGGCTTACAATTCCTATAGGAATTATGCTTAATTAATGTTGAGATATTTTGAGATTGAAACAAGAAATTAATGTAGAGAAACTAATAGTACTGGGTATGTGATAGATTTATATTTATAATTGGTAAGCAATTTGGCAAATATTTATATTTATAATTGGTAAGCAATTTTCTTTGGTTGTAATATTTTGAGTTTTATTTCTGTCTATCTGTGAGAGGATGATGACACCCATATATCAGTTGTTCCTTCTAAAGATAAACAAATACCATATATTGGTAGAAAATGTATCGCTACCCAAAATGTTATGGTCGTATGTGATTTTAATATGTGCTTCACTTTTACTTTGGCTGGTTGGGAAGGTGTTGCTCATGACTCACGTATCTTCATAAAAGCTTTACGAATGCCTCATTTAAATTTTCCTCATCCACCTAAAGGTTTGCTTTGAAATTTTTAATACTAAACTTTGCATGGTTTATAATTTTTTTTAAAGAAAAATTACTGTGCATTTTACATGTAAATATTATCTCGTTGATGCCGGTTATCGGCCACAAATGAAAGGATATCTAGCCCTTATAAAGGCGAAAGATATCATCTTCCTGATTTTCTCATGGGATTCAACCAAGAGGTAAGAATGAAATATTTAACCATAGACATTCATTTTTAAGGTGTACAATTGAGTGAACATTTGGTGTTTGAAAAAATAGATGCAAAATATTACGTCATATGTATAGTTTTCCTTTTGATAAACAAGTGAAGATTGTTGTTGCATCAAGGAACTTCATAATTTTATACGAACTCATTCTACAACTGACTTTGAGTTCAAGCCTTTTGACGATGACGAAGATTTGCTCTGTTCAAGTGATGGCCGAAACGAGTTGAGTGTTGCTGAAGAAAGTGAAATTTCTTATCATGGAAGGAAAATGGGAAGGGAAATGGAAGAGGAGCGGGAGAAAATTGCAAGAATTCTTATATCTCGTTAATATTTTTGTTATACAGTTTGTATTTCAATAGATAATATCTAGTTTAAATATTTTGTAATGATACAAACATTTCTAGATTGGATGAGATATATGTTTTGAATTTTCTTTTGTTTTTGTTATGTGTATTTTTCTTACCTCACATATCAATTATGCATATAATAATTTAACAATAAAATAAAGGAAAATTTTCACAAATAAAAAAATGTTAAACTATTTACATAAAATAGCAAAACAATACTGATAGACATTGATAGACTTCTATCAGCATCTATCAGTGATAGACTTCTATCATTTCTATCAGTGATAGACTTCTATCATTTCTATCACTGATAGATCTTGATAGACTTCTATCAGCGTCTATCAAAACTATTTAAATTTTTTGATATTTTGTGTAAATAGTTTTGTGTAAATTATTTTTTAAAACAAAAGTCTAAATATAAAATACCATTTGTAGTAATTTGGTAATTTTAAAATTACTTTTAAAACCAAACATGATAAATTCAAAATCACTTTTACATATTTGAAAATCACTTTAAAATTTTGGAACCAAAGATAGGTTTGATTGTTTAAAAATCAATTTTACAAAATCAAATTGTTCCAAAATCTCTTTCTCTAAAATCACTACTTCAACTATCACTCCCAAACACACCCAAATTCAAACTCTTAACCAAAAACCATATATATATATACACACACACCTTTTTTAGGCAAAAAACCAAATTCTTACAAAGGGATAGATCTGGAAAAAGAACTAACATATATTATTAATATTATATTTATTCATGAGATCACGTTGACGTGTTTTTGTTATGCACGTCGGAGTTTGTCGCCGGTGATCAAATCCCGATCACTGGCCGTCGCTCTGTATAGCCACCGCTATATTCAAATCCAACCGCAACCCATTTTCCTCCACCACTTCCTTCCCCTTCCCTAGCCGTTTCACCTCCGCCGGCCCCGGAGCCGCCGTGACCAGTCCCTTCTCCTCCTCCTCCTCCTCTTTCTCTTCCCGATCCACCGCCGCAGCAACCACCGCACTGAAACTCTTCGTCCACATCCCCTTTTCCACTCCAAAATATTCCGCCGCTTGCTTCATCCGCCGCAGTATCAAATAGAACTCTTCCACCTCCTCGTCGGTCGGCTCCTCCGCCGTGGCCGCCTTCTCGTCCTTCTTGATCTTCTTTTCATAAATTCCGCCGCTGTTCTCCGGCCGCCCCTTTCTCTTTTCCCTTCCCATTTAATTTTTTTTTTCTTCGCCTAAAAAAATAGAGAAATAATTCAATGAAAGGAAAAGAGAGAAGGAAAATTCATCTTTCTTTGGAGAAGATGGGGTTTATTCATGGGGAATATAAAGAGTTAAGGAAAAAAAAAAAAAAAAAAGGAAAAAGGGGGAAATGATTCTATTAGAAAATATTGGAACTCAAAAATAATAGAAGAATGAGACTTGAAGGTTTGGTATACTTAAGAAAAGTAATTATAAGTGCTTTTTGGGTAAGCGTGTCAGTGTATGTATGGAAAAAATGCTTTGAGAGAATGAATAAAAGCTTCGCTTCCCCTTCACATATTTTGACCATAACTTAACAATAGATTTAAAATTTTTATGAAAATAACAATTTAGTTTAAATTTTAATTAATAATAATTTAATCATATATTTTTAATTTTGTAATAATTTAGTCTCTGAACTGTACTATATAACAATTTAGTTCTTGTACTTTAAAATTTATAATAATTTAGTCTTTACCATAAAAAAATTCATCAAAATTCGATGTCGGCAACTAAATTATTATATAATATAGTTGAACGACTAAATTGTTACAAAATTGAAACCGTTACAAACTAAAGTTAAGGGACTAAATTGTTTTGATTATGAAAGTTTAGGAATTATAAGTGATTTTTAACTTACAAATTACAATATTAATGTCCAATTTTTTAAAAAAAGTTTCAAAACTTTCATTGAAATAGAAATTTATTAAAATAGTAGACGATATATCGACGTGGCAGAACACCATTCTTTCGAACCTAATTTACATGTGTTTCAAGTCACCTTGACTGCTCGTTGTTATGTTAACTTTCGTAAGTGTGTCGATTCTACACACTTCATTACGTTCTGTCTGAATAAACGTCGTGTGAAACTTATAATTTTTATCAATTAAATTCCTAAACTTTCACAAGCAAAACAATTTAGACTCTCCCGATCATCTTTTCTTTGAAATTTATCAATGTATCAACTCTAATCATCTACTTTATTAATCTGACATTTGAACAAGTTTACACATGTGTAAAAATTGAATATATAGATAATTTTTAAATGCAATCTTAATAAAATGTCTAATTGAAAATCTATTTGTTTTGTACCATACTTGTTGGAACTAAAATTCAAAGAATGTGTTAATTGATACACCAAAAAAAAAATTAGAGTTTAAATTAATATAGTTTATTATTTAAAAGGGTCTAACATCTCTAGTTTAAATGTGTAATTTAAAAGTTTCTCTAAAAATAATAATTAAAGAATAGAATTGAGAGGAGGTTGGGAGGGAGGAGAGATAAAAATAATAGTTTTTTAAATTATTGTTTTTAATTAATGTATCCGCATGGTTTTGGGCCGTTCGATTAAGGCACGGGTGGCAAGTGGTGACGTCTTAGTGATTACAGAAGCTGACGTCATGGAAAGAAAATGGGGATATCTGAGACAAGGAAAAAGTCTGAAAAGAAAATTAAGGATGCTTTTTTATTGAGGTCTTTTCACAAATAGGAAAAAAATAAAAGTAATTACAGTTGATACATTGATAAATTTCAAACTATCTACTTGAGCGAAAAAATTCTTCCACTGCAATAGAATTCTTGATGGACAATAGAATTCTTGATAGACAATAAAATTCTACGACTTTAGCGAAAAAGTATCAAACTATCGACTGCTATCGCTTAAGCGATAGAATTCTATTGTGGTCTCTTAGTGATAGATAGTAAAATTTTTCTATATTTGTAAATAATTTGGCTCATTTTTCTATATTTGAAAACAACATTATCTTAATTTTGATGTTTAAAACTTACATATATTGACAAATCATTAATATTTATGTTGAACTCTCTTATTTATTTATATTGACGTATGGATATTTGAATTCTTACAAAGTTCATTTAGTTAAAATCCTAATAATTTTAAAGCTAAAATATAATTTTGGTCCATGTACTTTCAAGTTTGTTCAAATTTAGTGAATGTTCTTTCAAATGTCTAATTTTAGTCATTGTAATTTCAATAAATTCTAAATTTAGTCTCTACTACTTGTTTATTGTTTATTTTTAATTTTTTTTATTATCTATTAGCATTTTTACTGTAACTTTTGTAAACATATTCATATATTATATTTTATTACATGAAAAATATTATTATTGTTGAAGCAATTTTAATTATAAAATTAACTTCGAGGGACTAAGTTTAAAATTTACTGAAATATATGGACTAAAATTAGACATTTAAAAATATGAGAACTAAAATTGAACAAACTCTTTGTAAAACGACCCAAATAATATTTTAACATAGTTTTTAAACAATTGAACATCCAACTCTAAGGTTAATGATAAGTAATATATTTAGTTAGACATGAAATAATGTAATTTTAGTCTTTTATATTTGAGAGTTTTGCCATTTAATTTAATTTCCTTGAAATGTTAAAATGAGTAGATGATAAATTTGTGTAACATATATAATACTCAGTAATTTGACAATGGACAGAAAAAGATAGTTTTTAACTCATTTTTCCAAATTTCTTAAAATTTTGCTAAAAAAAAATTATTTATTTTTTCTCTTGAATAAAATTATTTTCTCCTCTAGATTTTTGTTAATTCATTAAGCATTATGAAAGGTAAGTTTGTCATAAATGAATAGTGAGTGACAAAAATTAAAAGATGGTACTACATAGAGTATGAAATTGAAACTTTTAAAAGATAAAATTAGATTGACAAAAAAATAAAGTTGGGTGCTAACAATATTTTCCATGTTCATAAATAGACAAATTTGAAAGACTTCGGACAGTGAGTCAGCTTTGTCTATTTTTTAGAAAATTAGGTTGGAAAACAACACATGAAGACCAAATGTGTATTTGTAGTTAAAAAAAATCAATTTTTTTTTTTTTTTTTTTTTTTTTTTTAGAAAAAGAAAACCAATTTGTAGCCTCTGGGAGCACATATAGATTCCTTATAATAAGCTCTTATTAATAAGTTTTTTTTTTTTTTTTAATAAATAAAGGTGATGGAAAAATTTAGCTAAAAAAACTCATATAACTTTTACGTGCTATTGACGATGAATTTATATTTCGAGGAAAATATGACGAGTGAAACAAAAAAGTAATACAGTGATTTGAAGCTCACGACAAAAATTTATATGTCTAAGTCAATTTAGTCTTGAGTGTACTTTGTGTAGCAAGTATTTGAGAAAAGAATATGGACTTACTTTTTTGTAAAATCATAATGGGTGTATTTATTTTTGCACATGATATATTTTCTAATTGTCCATCGTGCAAGGTAGTAGTACATATAGAAAATGTTGGCCATTAAATATGTTATTTTAGTCCTTCATTTTGTAAAAAAGAAAAAACAATGAAAAGTTAATATTAGTATTTTTTTTTTTTTGAAAAAAAAACATTAGTTCTTAATTAATAGTGGCTTAACAAAACCAAAAAAAAAAAAAAAAAAAAAAAAAACGAAATATATGGGGTATGAAGTTCAATGCTCTAAGTCTAACCTTCAAGAAGAGGATTATTGATACCTATTGATGAAGAAATGTAGATCAACTAGTGAATTTGTATTTGGGGGAGAATAATCCAAGTTACTTGCAAAATAAGGAAAATTGGACATCAGTGTGTGTTGTCAAGCCACCAACACTCTGATACTCAAGCCAGTAGATTCCTTCATGGGTTCTTTGAACTACTTTTGAGCTCCCACATAGGTTCTTTAAGCTTCTTCTAAATTCCTTCTGTTGGGACTGGTGTCTTAAATCTCTTGTCTCATAGTTTGTAATGTTGTAAATACAAATTATTTATTTAATAAAATAAAGAGTTATTTTGTTTGACATTTAAATTGCATTAACTCAATCCAATAAACTAAGATCTGTGGTTAAATTATGTAAACTTAAACATGTATGTGGTTAACATACAAATAGGATCATGTTTAAGTGTTAACAAAAAAAGGATTGTAGTATATGGATAAAGTTGGATGCCTTATCTTGGTGACACTACGGATACGACTTACTTTGTAATTGTTACAAATGTTATAAAGTATTACAAGCAGCGTGATTCTAGTCGTTCATGTGGAGACATGTGAGTGGTGGTATCCTATACAAAGAGTTTGTATAAGACCGGACTGCAAAATGTTTAATTTTTCTTTATAACACCGTTAATCGAAGAAAATAATATTTCATAGGAAGACCATAGGTGACTAGACCTTAATCCTGAGTGAGTTATGAACTTCTGCCTATGAGAGCAATCCTTTGTTAATTAATTAATTATATATATTAAATATGATTTAATATATTATAATTAATATAATAATATTAAATTTGATTAAATTTTATATATTATTAAATTAAGAATAATTTTCAAAAGGGGATGTAGGTGGGTTTTGGTTAGTTGATAACCACCTTCCATCTCTCGCATATACTTTAACCTATAAAGTTGAGATCTAAAAAAGAGAACAGTGTGAAAAAGAATCTCTCTCTAAAAAATCACTACCCTCACCAAAAACCAAGAGAGCCCACAAAACTCCTCTTGATTTTTCCTTGAGATTAGCAAGAAAGATTTTCTTGGTGGTGTCCATTTGTTCACTGTATGTAGGATTCGAAGAAGTGTTTTTAGAATTATTGATTTCTAGCAAAGGAGAAGTACTTCATCCAAGGAGAAAATTTTCAAAGATTTGTTAATTTTCTCTCTTAAATCTCTTCTCCAAAAAGCATGTTAATGTGCGTTAATGTTTATCAAGTTTTGCTTCTCTGTTTTTTTTTTCTATTTTCTAAACCGAAAAAATATTGGCACAAGGCGTTCCCTTCACCCTCATTGGTCCTCTAAGATACTTCTAAGATCTCTCATGGGTCCTATTAAGGTTCTTTATAGGTTCTTTAAGCTCCCTCATGGGTCTTGACCAATCCACTCGGAAAATGGATCAACCTTAAATTTGTATTTTGAAAAAAAAAATAATATGAGTGACTAGCAAAACAAAGAAAACTGAATATCGATGTGGTGTCAAGCCATACATACTTCGACGCTCAAATTAGTTTTGAGTTTGTGAGTAACTTGATAGTAGAAAATAGTATAGGAAATTTAGCATACCTCTGACGAATGACCTTTGTTGTTTATATAGGCTCAACATTATGTAACTGACGTTTGGGCTCATAACTACCTCTTTCTTTGATTTATGGAACCGATCGTTGGATGGTTGCACTACCACTACTTTAAGAGGTAACTGGTGCTTCACCCACTAAATTTCCCAACAGTTTCTCTGTGAGTTGTCTGTTAGCAATTTAGACCTTTACCCACTTGGCTTAGTGTATAAGCATAGAGATCTTTTATCGGTGCTTTAGAGTCCTCTATGGGTGCGTTGGACTCCTCCATGGATCATCTTAACTCTCTCGTGGGACTATTAAGTTCTCCATAGCTCTTGATCAATCTCATTAGGTCATGAGTGGTTATTGGTCGACCGTGAGTCCTCTTGGCCTTGGGGGCAACCAACTTAGGCCTTTATCTAGTCCTTGGTGCTCCTATCTCTACAATTTTCGATCTTGGCCCATCTCGAAAAAACTATCCAAATTAAAGATATAATATCTAATCAATTAGTGTTGAACTATGTTAAGATTGAAAGTTTATGAATAAATGATAATTTATTTAAATATTTACTTTAAAAGAAACCATCACACGCGTTGTTTTCATGGACCTCAAGTTATTTTAATTTAAAAATTGATTAAAGCTATTTAACCGCCATAATTTGAATTCTTAAATGTCATACCGATTTTATTTATTTTTATTATTTTAAAAAAAGAAGTAAAAGTACTGTGGACCCTATTTTTTTTTTCCATTGGCTAAAAAATGTAAATGTCAAAATAATAAGAAAAATTGGAATGCAAGTGCTTATTCTTAGTAATTATCATCGTAATTTCCACTTGATATATTGAATGGCCACATATGTCGTGGAAAAGAGGTTTTATGTGACATCTCTATTAATTTTCAATGGTTGGGATCTTGGAATACTATCAACTTGCCTCAATTTTATTTTTCTTTTTGATTTCAGGGGGGGAAGGTAAGATAAGGTCGAATCGCCAAGTTGGATTAAAAATTGACATATTCATCGCTACAGGTTGAAAAATTGCAAAAAATCTAAAGTCAAATTTGTAATTGTCTTGGTAAAAAATGTCTAAAGTTAAATAATTGTGAGCTGAAATTTATTTAGGTAATTACAATAGGTAACACTTTTAGGACTAATAATTAAGTGTATAACACCATTTTTTTTAAATAATCACAAATATAGCAAAAAAAAATGTAGTATCTATCGCTGATAAACTCTTATTAGCGATAGACTCCTACTAGTGATATATTCTAAATTTTACTATATTTACAATTTTTTTATATTATGTTATATCTATTAATACATTGGGTCTAATGGCTATATTTGCAACTACCCTATTTACTTAAGATTAAATTATAAGTTTAGTCTCTAAGCTTTTAAATTTAGGTTGTTCTATTCAATATATTTAATAGATCACTAAACTTTCAAATTTGTGTCTAGTAGTCCCAAACTTTATGAAGTTTCTCATATGTCCTAAAGCTTAGGTGTCTAAATGTTAAAATGTGTCTAAGTAAATCTTTAAATTTTTAATTTTATTTTAAATATGTCCCTGAGTTTTTAATCATCATTTATCTAATATGTTATTGACTTATTCAACTATTTTTTTTATATATAAAATTTACGATTCTACAAGACACAACATAAAAAATTCAAGAACTTTATATATTTTTAAAGTTGGGAGATACCTGAAATACAAGATAGACTTATTAGACATTTTTTTTATAAATTGTGGAAATATTTAAATATAAAAGTTCAAAAATCGTGGAATTAAACCTTTATTTTATTTATACCGTGCGGCAGTACTACTAAACTAACCAAGCAGCCAAAAAAAAAAAAAAACTCATTAAGTTGTATAAATTTCAGCCCTCGACTTTCAATTTCATCCAATTGAGACAAGTATTACAAATTTTACTTTAAACTTGAATGAATTGTTATAATTTTTACCATCTAATCAAGTTTTTGTTTAAAATTTCATTAAATCAAATATTGTCTTCAATGAATTTATGTTATAACTTTTACAAGATTTCAAGGAAACCCATTAGAGCTAAATCTATGGTTTTTTTTTTTTTTTTTTGTTGGTTAAAATTAGGGAATAAACAGAAAATTGAACCAAGCATGAGAATCACAACCTTTACCTAAATCTAAGGTCTAATTAGAAAAAATTAAAATTAAAGAGTGAAAATTGGTATATGGAAATTGAACATTTTATCCTAATAATAAATACAGCTAACACAGACATGTGGGAGCTACAAGTTAGGGACAGATTACCGCAAGATTAGGGGAACCGAATCTTTCATAACTCAATTTGGAAATGACTGGGTAACAGCTAAACCAGGCAACGCCAGCTCCTGCTTTTTCCCACAGTACTCTTTACTGTCTTTTACCATTACCTGCCAAACAAGTAGCAGCTTCAAAGATGTCCCCCAACAATAATACAGCTAATCTACTCAAGTACTCAAATTTCACATGCAAAGGGTGAAGAAACAACCTCCATTAAACTAAAAGTTAAGGAGATGATTCAATCTGTTGAGATTACATAGTCAGTCAAGTCATATTTCCATCGTCATCAAAGGCTAGTTCACACACAAGAGCAAGATGATCACTCCCCCATTTCTGCAAAGATAACATAACAGACTTTGATAGAGAGAAAAAAAGAATCCTGTTTTTTCTTCTTTATAATATGAAAAGATTAATCCAGCATTGTTGATGTGGGTTTGTTACAGATGGATGGGCATATTTTTAAAAAAGGAGAAGAGATTTTGTATTAAACAATGAGGATTTCTATTCTTGGTCGTACCAATAACTTTTGATGTATTTTAGGGGATAAGACCAAAGGAAGTCCTTGATTCTTTTTGGGCTTTGCGTCCCAAATTCTCCCACGAGTTTCTTAGGGATGATTTTATGACTCTTTAATTGACAGCAAGAAGAGAGTTTAAACTTTGAAGGGAGAATAGCCAATAGCCAGAACCATAAAGAACCCGTCTCTTGAAATCTTCCCCATCAGGAAAGTATCAATGTTTTGAGTAAGCCTGACCCGTTCCTAAACATGGCTTTACGTTATTCTCCGAAACTAAGATTCCACCCACACCCAGCTGTACAATGTTAAAAGGATTCATTTTTATATCTAATTAATTGTCTTACATCACCACCGTGGTTCTATAAGATTATTAGTTAACTCATCGATCTCTTTAAGGATTTATAACAAATTGGAGGAAAAGAGAAGAAAAATAGGTAGACATTTCGAAACTTCAATAACGGTAAGATATCCCGAGGCAAATGAAGAGTTTTCCTGATAAAAACAAAACGCAACTTAAACATATTTTAAAAAAATTAATGGTTACATTTCATAAGTACCTCATTTGGAAGTCCTCCAGTCCTGTTTAATGCATCAACAGGCAATGTTTCCAAAACTCTAACAGGGGCAAGTTTTTCCGAGTGCCTGCCACAATAATCAAAGCTAGTAACCAAAGTTCTCAAGGCCCAAGCAACACAAAATTTGCTTTCAACAGTAAATCGGATACCATATATAATCAACAGTTCCCATAAACTTGGAGTGGAATGAAGTTACTAAAGGTTCTCCATTAGTATCTCTTGTTTTACAACTTCCCTGAAAATTTAACCGACTTGGATGAGAGAGAGTAAACGAAACTAAATAGCAGCAAATAACTCTTACCCTCTATTTCAAAAACGAGAAAAAGTCAAATCAATGTTGTTAAAACGTGTGAGTTGAAAACAGGGAAAAAAAAATCTTAAATATGACCCTTTATTATTATATATAAACCATATACCACATTTTTTTTTTAAAAAAAAGGGAAATACTTTAAATAAAGAATTTAAACTATGCCGCTCTCCTTTATCATATAGAAAAAAGTTATATTATTTTTAGGTCACACTTCAAAGTATTAGAATTCATTGCAGCCAAAGCATCTTGCTTTATTACAAAGCTTGACATAACTAATACTCCACTTTTTTAACCTATCTTTTATACTTTTGACTTTTCAGCCTCTTTCCTCTCAAGTTCCTTTCACTCATAAAGTTGTGTCTGTCTCCTACCATTTAGGAGTTGTTTGGGAAGTTGGAATGTAATCAAGATTACTGGGAATCAGAGGAGTGTTGGAATGCGTGAGGTATCGAGGGCAGAACGGAAATAAGATCGTGAACATGAAACATTAGAAAAGAGGGTTTGGTTAAAAACTGTCGGAACGAAATGAGTTTAGTATTACAAATTGGGCTCAAACCGCTCAATCCAAACATGGATTGTGGATTACATTATAATCCAAACTCGTTCCATTACTAGCCCCCCAAACAGCCCCTTACAGTAATTGGAACCCATCTCCACTGGCTAACAATTTCCTAATAACTCGTTACCTCCAACACATTGTAGTATCATCTGTATAACTTCTTTCAAGATTCCCTTGGGCCTTGGGGTGATTCTTTTTTAATATTTAAATTAGTAAATTCCAAGTCTACATTGGTGATTTGCTTTTTTAAAACATACCAGTCAATGAAATTTCATTCAAACACGATGTGAATCAATCACCTCTTTCTCCATTTTAACTTATACGATATGATATGCACTAAGTCTACACGATAAATAATGAGAATTCAAGAAGATAAACATCTTACAGGAACCCCATAGTACGCACTGGAAAGCTTTAAATGGTGCTGAAGACAGGTAACATGCTCGCTACCAGATGCAATCCTTATTTCCTCATCGCTCCATCTGAAGGACCTTGAGGCTGAAACATTGGAACTAGCCAACAAATGATATAATACATCAAAGAAAAGGCACACAATATTAACCACTATTCATATCTGCGATATGGTCCAAATAACATAGACACCTAAAAAGAAAGGACTTTTCGGATGAAATAAAATAAAATAAAAGAGGTACTTATTTTAATTTATTTATAAATATTTTTAGTAATCTTAAATATATTAGTATTATTTATAAATTAGGATTGAACTGCTCATAAATATTATGGACATTGTGATAGTACTGAAAACATGCAATGCTTAGTAGCTACTCAAGATAGAAATATCAGCTATAATTGATTGAGAAAAGAGATTTAAAATAAATAAAAAAAGAAGAAGAAGAAAGATATTACAATGAAGTTTAGTCATACCATTTTGTGCCCGCACGACAAAATCTGAAGGCTGCATGTGATGATGAAAAATCAAGCTGCCCTGAAATCTTTCTGCGATCATGCAGTTGTATATCTAGCTGCTCAACCACCAAAAGAACTTGAAGTGAAATTCCAATCATGGAAACAAAAAACAGAGGAATTCAAGCAAATCGTGTTCAACACTCCAAAAAAGATAATAGATTATAGAAAATTATCAATTAAAAATAAACTGACATCTGATGAAGCCAAAAACTGATACATTGCACTCTGATCATTTGAAAAAAAAAAAAAAAAAAAGATGAAAAGATAGACACAAAACAAGATCAATTGCTAATATGGTGAAATTGCTAGCCAGGGTAATTGGGTAAGTATAGTTGCTGATGTGCTAGGAGGAATCCTCTCCAACGAGGGAGAATTACTTTTGGTATGCTATTCAGATCCCCAGCAATAATAACAGGTATGTTTCCCCATCTTTGGGAGAGACTATGAGCTTTTTCAAGAAACAGTCTGACCTATACCAACAAAATTAATGCACTGAGATGTCTAACATTTTTTTCTTAAAGGACAATTCAAATAGAAGATAAAAAAATATTTTATAACTACCTAACTTAACCATACCAAAAAAAGGAGAAAAAAAAAAAAAGAAAAAAGAAAAGAGAGGGAAATAGCCAAGAGACTGCAACTAATACTAAGCCGATATTCGAGAAGATTCAAACAGAAACATAGTTGGCATAAATCACATAAAACTATTAACTATGCAACAAAAACTACAAACATTCAAAGAATCACAGTAGTCGATACCTGCCCGAGCTTAATGTCTCCACGATTTGGGTTGAAAAGAACGTGTATATTCCCAATCACAAAGCTTCGACTACAGTTAATAAACACGTGCATAGAAGTTAAAGAAAGATCAAGTAGCAAGACTACTAAAATACAACAAGTTTTAATCGAGTATTATTTAATTGCTAAACATGACATACATGCAGAGGCAGTGAAAATAATATCCCTAATACTTTAGATACTATTCCTCAAAATAATTTATGCAAAATCAAAGGCAAGAAAACCTTGCATGTAATGTTTTTTTTACCATATCCATGAAATTTGTTTATCATTTTCAATAATGAGGTCAACGAAGAAATTTGACTCATATCATACAAGTGAAAAACAAATTTACAGAAATGCAGAATGTACCTTGTTTTGGACTTCGATTTTGATTTATTCATCTGTCAATTTAAAGTGAAGAGAAAATGTAAAATGTTCTACAAAAACCATAGATTGACAATAAATCATTTGAAGCACATACAACGATCAATTATACAGAAATATGCCATACAAATAACATACAAATAAAAGATAAAAAATAAAAGGCAGCAATATTTCTTTATAACAATTCCATTCAAAGTGGAGGTAGCTGCAAATTAAGAAGAAAATGAAATGTGAACCACTACTAAATTAACAATAATAAGAAATACATTATATATCTACCCATCCAACTACAGTTATTTTTTCTTTTCTTTTTTAAATGAGAAAACTTGACTTTCATTGAGAGGAAGATGAAAGACAATATGAGGAAAAAATCCATAAAAAGGAGCCAAACTATAGAAAAGAAATCCAATCAAGAGATAAGATTTAAAAAATTTAGAAAAAAAGATTAAAACTAAACTAGAAACTGATACCCAAAGAGAAACAAAGAATCTAACAAAGAACCAAATATCGATAGACAAACTCTCATGCCCTCTAAATATTTTGTTGTTTCTCTTGCCCCAAATCTCCCACAAAATAGCACATGCACCAGCCTACCACAAAAACTGCCCTTTATCGCGAACAGACAGGTGGTGGATAAGCTCCTCAAATGACTCCTTACAACTTTGAGAGCAAACAAATGTTACGACCTTGCTTGAACAAGATATGTTTTATAAGTTGTACAACTTTGTTGTCGAGTTCTAAGGAGACAGAGACCAACTACAGAAAGTAGGCCTTCCCAAAAAAATTCCCTCCCCTAAAAAAAACCAACCTAGCCATTAAAAGAATCTAATGGATATGTAAATGATGAACAATTAAAGGGAAGAATACACGAAAACGATTGAAGTTTTAGTTTTGCACGGTAACTTGACTTCCCAAATGAATAACAAATATAGCAGAATGATATAAATGAATTCTTTCATACCTTCAAAACACATAGTTGAGCAACATTGTTACGTAGCCCATAACTCTGGAACTCTATAGTTTCTTGATGCAAAAGGGCAAATCTGTAACCAGAACATTTTCAACTAACAAGCAGCAAAATGCGAGAACCACTATAGAAAATATGAAAAGTACATAAGAAGTAAAACAACAATAAAGGCCTGTAAATGTGCTGAATTACTATACACATAGATATAGATAGTAAGGGGCGGCCTAATAGAAAACGAGAATCCGATTTGCAACAAATCTAAATGTCCAGTATGCTTATAATAGGAAAACTTTTCAATTCTGACATTTCAAGCCCAAGTGCTCATACAGTCATACATATCAGCAGAGTTACAAGGTACTGAGTCATTTTCAAACAATTCAGGAGATCATTAATCTATTCTGTGATCTCATAAATCAACAACTACAACTCAAAGATATCTGGAAGGATGAGAGACCTTACAGTTTGTCGATCCAAAATACAGCACATCCATCATTTGCTTCACCAGTTCTAGCCTATAAAAAGATCGCCACTAAGTTTTCTTGATGTAGTACAAATAATCCATAAGTAGATTATTGGCTACTAACTTATGCAAAATATCTCAAACACACCTTGTAAACACCTTTGTAGCCATAATTTTGGAAAAGTTCATCTAAATCATTAAAACGGTCAACCTCCTGCAGATATATAGTTCCACTTACATGAGTAAAAAATCATTCTTAGCACCTATAAAATGCCATGGTTAAAAGAGATTTGATGAACAGTAAGACCTCAAAGACAAGGGAACTTGAAACAATATTATTTAGTGACTAGGAGAATAAGAATGGGGCACTAGATGTCCCTCCCCCTAAAACAGCGACTTGACCTTTCCTAATTTCTCACGTCTTCTATTTGGTGCATAAAGTATTGGCCATAAGTTGGTAAGCAAACTCAGGCTGTTTTCATTTGTATTTTATGCCTTCGGAGCACCAAAAAGCCTAGAGTAAAGCTTAGAATCATTTAAAGTAGGCCATTAGCTTGCCAAGTCTCAAAACTCTTGATATCTAGTTTTTCTTTAACTACTAATCCTACATCAGAAACAAGCTTATACCTCCAGGCTCCAGTAGTTTTGCAATTTCAGTCTAGTAGGAAAATGAAAATTATGGTGAAATGTACAAAGAAGAACGACAGTTGAAAGACAGAATGTTATTTTTGTAGGCGAAATCTATTTCTTGTTATGTTATGTTTCTCTTATTTCCCATTTCTATGAGCAACTATAGTAGTTGCAGAACAACAAAAGACATCAAAAGGTAACTAAAGTTCGTTTAAATTTTGCACAATGACATTAAGCTATGAAATTTTAATGAGCAAAGATATACCTGTGCCCCTTAAATGAAATTAAGGAACACGTGAGAAGGACAGGAAATGAGGATTAAACCGTTTATAAGGAAGGACAAAGAGGATAAAAACTCATAATGTGACAGCAGTATACAGACTTCATCTCGTATCTGATTCTTAAAAGTTAAAACATAAAAAAATAAATTGGAGGTCTAACAAATTACCTGCAAGCATAAGATGCCTGCATTGTAAAATTTAATTGCATTGCATATAAGCTCTTTCCGGAAACTCCAATCCAAGAATTTGGAAGGCACTCTATGATACAAATCTGGATGCTTCAATGCATTTTCCACTCCTAGTATGTTATATGAAGCAACCATAATCTTATCTGAAATAAAGGCAATAAATTGTTAAGTATGCAATGGCAATACCCGCACAAATGGAAATACCACTTGTTTCCCTCCCCTTTCCTTCAGTTCTTTAACGGGAAATGGGGTAGGAAGAATGTTACCATCAAGTGCCTTTTGAAAATCCTCCCGAGAAAAAAAAAAAAATCTAACCATATTGATTTGATAGAAGGTTTCTGAGTTTCAAGGCCTGTTAACTAAAGAAAGGAACCAGGTACCAGAATCTAAACTGAGAACAACTTCCAAGTTTCTCCAGAGTAATCAAAACAAACATTGGACTAGATTAAGTTGCAGCTCTCAATATATCTACCAAGACTGAAGGACATCAAAAGCAGGAAGTATTTGGAATACCCTAATTCTTCCAATTAAGGTAATTCGAACATCAAGAGCCGGATTAAAGGTAAGGCTCATAGCACGCAACTATCCAAAAAATTAAGCATGGGAGGATAAATTGGCTTCAATAAAGAGCATAGAACATGAGGCCCTCTACCTACATTCAACTCTAGAACATTATGGCATAACAGCCATCATCCAGCAAGAGCCTTACAATTAATTCTAGAGTAACTACTAACACTTTGAGAAAATTCTCAAAGAACTGATTAAAATCCATTACCTATAAATCTCGAGCAATCACGAGCAGAGTACACCCATCGACGATGACCATCTGTTTGACTCGACCTTCCTTTTTCGTGCTTTCGTGAAGTTCGAGGGGAAGAACGAATTGACTTGAAGCTATTCGATTCGGCAAGCTTTTGAGGATGGCTAGGTGTTGGGATTGTGGTTTCTGAACTGAATGCTAATCTCCGCCGCTTCTTCCGGTGATCGTTGCGAGCGCGGTGTGCGGCGTTCGTCGAGGGTTTGCGCTTATTCTTCTCTGTTTTGGCGCGAATGTCCATGGTTTCATCGAGGCTTTTTTCGATCATCGTCCAACGTCACAGGCGGTGACTGAAGTTACACCGCAATCGTAGTTAGCCTTTGCCCTCCGTACGCTATGCCTCATATAGTAATTAAACATGTTTTTATTGACTTAAAATTAATTTAATATTTAATTTTATTCTTTTAAATACAATTCTCACCTCATTCACATTCAAATTGATTTTTAAAATACCAAAAGTAATTTTAATTTTTAACTATTTTAAAAATCACCTTTAAACCTGTCCTATACATTTTCTTCCGAAAAAGGAGAGGGAGGGAGAGAGAGGGGTTACTTTTGGAGAAAATAAACATAAATGAAACAAACACATAAAATTAAACTAAAATTGTTATCAAATTGGGCCTAATTAATTCTAGTTAAATTACAACATTTAAGTTTAAAACGTGTTCAAGAGATTTTGTGCTTTTAACTTTATGTCAAATAAGCTCATGAATTTTAAGAACTTTGAATAGATCAAAAGCTTATTAAATACAAAATTGAAACCTAGGAGACATAATAGATAGATACAAAGTTAAAAGTTTAAGGACCTAATGTGCAGATAGTTTACTGGTGAATTAAAGTACTTTTCACCTCCTCAACAATAGTCAAGTCAAATTTACCAACATATAAGCAAAGTTTGTGTTGGTACAAATATTGGGTAAGAGAAAATACACTTAATTTGAATATAATTTAACAGTTAATTTTTTTTTTATTCGAGAAAAAAAAGGTGTACAACGGTGTGGTGTGTTCGCCGTACTAATTCCAATGTTTGAAAGAAAAATGTAGCAAGCTTTAGGTTTAGAGAATGAAGATCAAGAACCCTTTATGGAGTCATTAATATTGTATTGATACTATGGTTGACAACCTAAGATTCATGGTTGAAAAAAATAGTTGAATTTAATGTAGAACAATACAAATCAAACATAATAACGTCGTAGTAAAATGAGTGACAAGAATGCAAGCTAAAAGATAAACAGAGATAGAAAGGCCCAAAGATTGACAACCTAATTCAGTGTAATAATATCTACTCTGAGGGTAGTGTGCCCGGTAGGAAGAAAATTCACTAGTCAATATAAAAGTTGAGCGATTACAATGAAGTACTTATTTGTTAGACTCATTCTATAGTGACTCTCATACAACCCTCCCTTCTCTATCACTATAAATCTCCTTTCAAGTCTTGTTTGAGATTCCCTCAATACAAATTCGCTTAGGCTCCCCTGAGTATAAAGAAGTTTCGAACTCCCTTACAAAAGTATACAACTTGATTAAACGTTCCTCAGCCCTAGTCTCGACGATTCTCGACAATAACCTCATAGTAAGATTCACATGGTTTTTTTTTTTTAAAAAAAAAAAAATTTAAGCACATATACACTCTCATACATGAAAGGGCTAACCCTGAAAGAGAACAAACGACCTAATATATACGAGCTGCTTCAATAACTTTAGAACGGAAAAGAATCTTCTTTGCAAAAGTAGTAGCACCTGCAAATCCAAATTAAAACAAACAAGGGAAATATTTTCATAAAAAAAACTGCACAACGTAAAACAAAGTACTCGACATCTATTAGAACAAACTGTACAACATTGTAATAACAACGGTCTTCCTCTCATATTAGACCAAAAGATGTTGAATTGGTCCTACTAAGATCTCTTTGGGCTAGATATGTAAACAGCCCGTCTCGATTGAGATGGACTTTTGGGTTTTTAGTCCTCAAATTTATCTAGATCGTGTTCAGACTACCTCAACTTAGGCCAAGGTGGCCAGTTGGACCTCTGGCCCTTCCTCAGACGGAAGATGTCGTGAGTTGCGAATGGTTTGTTTTGAAAAAATGTTAATAGCCACAAAGAAGGATCCATGGAGGAGTTAGAAGGCATATTTGTGAGGAGAAAAGAAAAAAAAGAAGCAGCACCACAAGAGCTCCCTGAAAGCTCAACAAGAGGGGGACCATAATTAAGCAGACCAATAGTTAATATTATTTGGAAAAGAGGGGTATTGAATTATTGAATCTCATAGGCAAAAGAACAAATAATTGGTCATTTTCAGATTTAAAAACAAGCAACAAGAGAGAGAGAGATTTGTGAAGCTTTTTGTTGTTTATGCATGGAAAATCCTCTATAATTGACATCCAACCAATGAAATTTGAGGGAATAGGATGGAGTTGAAAAGTTGAGCCAATCAACGCACAGACATATCAATTTGGTAGGTCCCAAAAAGCGCAACATCCCCTCGTGACCATCAAATGCCAATTTAAAATGAAAAGGAACCCTATTTTTGTTCTAATCTTTTGTTTTTATTTTCCTATATTTAATCATCATTTAGTTTTTCTTCTTCTTCTTATTTTTAAAAAGAAAAATATTAAGATGAAACCTCGACAAGAAATTGTGAGAAAATATTTTAATTTTTTAGAAAAAAAAAACAGAAAAGGAAGTACATTCATAAAATACAAAGACAATTATGTCTATTGATATAGAAATAAGTCGTTGGCATAAAATAGATTAAGAAACTAAACTCATAGGTTTAGAATGAATGTCATGTGTCTAGAAAAAAAAACCTTCATTCATTCCTTTTTTCCTTTTTCATCTTTTGCCCTCAACGGTGGTCATCGATGATCAACGACAATCGTCATCCACTGACCGCCAAGCATTTGATTCCCATATGTCAGAACCTCATCAACTTATACATTTAATTCTTATTCTTTTGATTCTAAAAATCTGCACGTCAAAAGTTTCCTAAAGACTTTTAAGTGAAATAAAAACAAATCATGATAAATAATTATATGAGGTCACTTACCTTCGGTCTAATACATTTATCAAAAAACTTCATGTTCACCTTTTTTCTAATTTACACGAGAAACTCTATTTTACAACGATTTTTAATTTACTTCATAACTCAATTCAGTGCCTTAAACACTACTAAGGTTAAAAGACATATATATGTGAGGTGATTTAAAGTCTGACTGGCAATCTCAGTCTTCTGCCCCCCAACTGGATCTCTCTCAATCTCATCAGACCCTACATTCCCAATAATTGATAAACCCCACTTCGGCTATTCCTAGCTATTTCCAATTCCTTTCTTCAGTTTTTGCCCTCAACCCTTCAAAAACACAAAAGAAAAAAAACACACTCCTCCCCATTTTCAAGTTTCCATATGCTGCGAAGCGAGAAGAAGGCCGCAGCCACGGCGGCGACGATGGGAGGGCGGACGGCGCGTGTATGCGACAGCTGTTTATGCAAAAGAGCGCGTTGGTTTTGTGCTGCTGACGATGCTTTCCTTTGCCAAACTTGTGACGTGTCAGTCCACTCAGCCAATCAACTCGCCAGACGACACGACAGAATTCGCCTTGAAACGGCGTCGTTCAATTCCACTAATCAATCTCAATCTAATCTCCCTCCATGGCTTAACGGCTTTACTCGAAAGGCAAGAACTCCACGACCCAAAATTTCTTCAACAAAAGCTTCCGTTTTTTCACTTGTTCCTGAAATTGGTAACGATAATGAAGGATTCTCAATTGATGAAAACGATGATGAACATCAACAATTTCTTAACCATCATCAACAAGAAGTTCCTGTGTTTGACCCATTATTTGATGACCAAAAATTCTTGTTAACTCATGAATTGGAGGATTTTGGAGATGGGTTTTTGCCATCGGAGGTGGATCTTGCGGAATTTGTAGCGGATGTGGAGAATTTATTGGGAAAACAAGAAGAAGAACAACAAGAACAAGAAAATGATGAAAATACGTTTTTTTTTAAGGTGAAAGATGAAGAATTTGTACAAGATTGCATCAAGAACAACAACAATAATAATGGATTTTTGGTGGATTGGAATTTTAAAGGGGAGGAAATTGAAGAGGATGAGATGAATAAAGTGGATGAAGAGATGAAAATCAACAACAAAAAGAAGAAGAATATTTCCTTGAGGCTAAATTATGATGCGGTTATCACAGCTTGGGATGGCCAATCTTCGCCGTACACTACCGGGAATCGCCCTGAATTCGACCTCGATGATTGTTGGGTAATATTAAATTTCTTTAATTTTTTTTAATTAATTAATTTGTTCTTTCAATTCATGCTAAAATACAAACATGAATGTGATCAATTTTAACATTTTTAGATGAATTAGATTGAAAGAAATTAAAAGGGTGTTTTTTTTTTATATTTAATTTACATGGGTAAAGTTTTTTCACGTCATCATATGTCATTAATATGAGAAAAAACAAAAGAATTTCTGACAATAGGGCAAAATAAGACCACTTTTTTCTTCTTTTTTTTGTATCATGTAGATATAATTCTTTCATACCACTGATTTGGCAGCTTAAAATGTTAATAAAAACGTTAATTTTGTCTTTTACCTATAAATTTAGGTATTTTTTGGGTTTAGTAATAATTCAATGTGTAATCTAAATCAAAACAAAGTTATAAATTAGCCAGCTCAGTGGTAAATTTGTCTTCTAGCATTTTCTAGACCAGGTTCAAAATCTACTCTTTACATTTATTTAAAACAAGCTTTATAATCGACCCTGTGATTTGGTCTTTGACCAGACCGACCTTCATGCCTTATGGTTCACCCTTTCCATGCCTCTCTTTTGGTCTCATGGCCAATCTTGTAGATTTATCTCTCCTTCGTTTTTATGGCTTACTCTATCTTTATTTAGCTAAATAAACATCCTTTATTAAAATGATTCATGGGTTCCACATTTCCTTAAGTATCGTTTAGATACTTAGCCAAATAAATTCTTATTTTGCACCCATAACATAAAGTTTCTTTTTACCGTGGTTTTGTTTTCGAAATGTTGGCTATATGAATGAAAATTAGTACACATAATTTTCAAAATTTGAAACCAAACTTTCTATACGTATAATTTTACATTGAAGACAAATATAATATATCCTTATTCCTTCTTGATTCAAATTAATAATATAAATGTGTGATTTTTGCAGGAGGAATGGAGTGGATGGGGATTATTAAATGAAAGTAATGGAGGAAAATGGGGAGGAAGAGAAGAATGGAAAAACAATAATGGAGAAAGAGAAGCAAGAGTATCAAGATATAGAGAGAAGAGAAGAACAAGGTTGTTTTCGAAGAAAATAAGGTACCAAGTAAGAAAGCTCAACGCCGAGAAAAGACCAAGAATGAAAGGTCGGTTTGTCAAGAGAACAACACAACCATGCATTAACCTATATTAATCATTAATTAATCTCATCATCTCTACCCTAAAATATATTACATATATATTCCCTTTTTTAAAATTATTATTATTAATTAATGTCTTTATATATATATATATATATATATATATATATATATATATATATATATATATATTGTCCATCCATCTCTCGAAGCTTCGTTGCTTCGGTTCCTGCAAAATTTTTGGAAGCTTTCATTTTTAGGGAATAATAATAATATTATGTATACAGTATTTGAAGTTAATGAAAGGTCAAGGTCAGCTCTTTTTCTGTGTGTAGGAGTGAAGGAATGACAATATTAACGTCCTCCTTCTGCAAAAATATTGTGTACTATATTAATAATTCAATATGATCCTTCAGGTTTCAGCTTTTTGGATGCTCTACTCTTTTCTGTTTGTATGAATAATTGCATTAATTAATTAGGTCCCATATGGTAATTCTTTCGCTTTTTGTTTTTTATTTTGAATTAATTACAAAAGTCACTTCTAAAATATGGTGATAGTTGTAATTCTACCTTCAAAATCATCCAAGTGTTAAAATTGGACCCTCAAACTCACATGATTGTAGAAATTGTAACAATTATGAAAGTTTGAGGTTTTTATTTTTTATATTTTTTTTTTTATCATTTGGAGATTCAATTTCTACAAATATAGAAGTATAATTTGAGGGTCTAATTTTTAGAATTGAAAATATGATGGTGTAATTGGAACTACCATTATACTTTAAGGGTGATTTTTGTAATTTTTCATTTGGTTTTTAAAATTAAACTTATTTTCTCTAAATTTCTTACCATGATTTACATCTTTCTTGAGTAAAAAAGAAAAATGAATTCTTAGTCAAATTTCGAAAACAAAATCAAGTTTTTAAAGCTTATTTTTTTAGTTTTCAAATTTTGGTTTATTTTCTTTGGAAACATTAGTAAAAACTAAATATCAAAACAATAGTATTTACAAGTTTAATTTTTAAAAATTAAGTATTTAGTATGTCTAACCCTAACTCTAATGTAGGTTTCAATTAAGTTTCTCCACGTAGTAAAACAAACTTAGCACAATAGTCAATAGTGTAACAAACAAGCATTATCTTTATGGAGTTCAGAAATTTGATTGAAAGAAAAATATATTTTTTAATTATCGTTGGAGTAGAAATCTTCAAATTGATCTAACGGAAATTGGGACTTGAAAAATATTATGGGAACGGTGATTTAGAATAAATTCCATTTGAAATCTCAATTTTTCTTAGCAATTTTCTAAAGGATTTTAGAGACTATTGATTCCAGAGGGTATTGTTACGCTGCTTTTTAAGAAAATATATATATATATATATATCCTTGTATGATAAACGTGCAATGGATGAGAGTTTCTAACAATTTTTTATTTGATTTAAATTTTATTCCATTTTAATTACTTTTTAGATTTTCAAATTTGTCTCAGCTTTAAAATAAAATAATAATAGTATATTCCCACATGAACTGCAAATAAATGACATAGATGCAAAGCTCTGTCATACAATACACCCTTGAGAAGCTGATTTTTAAAAGGAAATTTCTAGCTACAGTAAAATGCGATTTGAGAAAATATGTTTTTGTGGGAAAAGATTTCCTCCGTATTTTTCTGTATTCATACGGTAGGGCCTTTAGGCCATTTATACATAGATCGGCAAAGAAAACGAATAAAGAATTTTTAAACCTAAAATACAGGTGCCTCAATATAATTGGTACAACAGATATTCCTATTAAACAGATTGCTAACAACCTGATTCCTCTGAGGTGACGTGTCTAAAGTTGTACACGTAGTATGAGCTAACTGTATCTTTGACCCTTCCTTTGACTTTCTTTTGTTTTGGTTATCTTCCTTGATATCCCCAAACGGGAGAGGAGTTCCACGATACCGAGTTTGGACCGAAGAAGATAGAATTGGGAATGAGTTAAAGATTTTGTAAGGCAGTCAGCAATTTGGTCTATAGAGGGAACATACCGTACTTCAAGTTTCCCACCTAGCACTTTATCTCGAAGCATCTATCTCTATATGCTTTGTTCGGACATGAAACACCGGATTTGAGGCGAGAGCTCCAGCTACCAAATTATCACACTATATAATCGGTTTGGAGGAGTTTGCAACTGATAATTCAGCCAACAACGGTTGAATCCATGATATCTCAGCAGAGGCATGCACAAGGGCCACTGACCTACAACCACATGTTGCTTCTTGGATGACCAGGGCACAAGAATATTTCCCACAAACACGCAATAGGCTACAACAGATCTTCGATCATCCACATTAGAGACCCAGTCATCCACATTAGAGACCCAGTCAGCATCGGAATAGACAACAACATTAATATCCAAACTTGTTTGTATGTGGATATTGAGATGTTTTGTTCCACTTATGTACCGAAGGACGTGTTTTACTGCTTGCCCATGAACGTCAGTGGGAGCTCGAAGAAACTGATGATTTACGATATAGGCAATATCTGGCCGTGTGTGCGTTAGGTAGTGTAAGGTCGTGCTTCGGTAGACTAATAGATCAGCAAGGAGAGTTCCATCACTTATATTTGAAAAAGCAAGGAGAGTTCCATCACTTATATTTGAAAGGTGTTTTCCCACAACACAGGTAGATGGAGCAGACTTGATGTTGCTCATTTCAAGTTTAGATCATCTATGTATTTCGATTGATTCAGAATAATTCCAGACTCCAAGTAATGTAACTAAATGCCTAGAAAGTAGACAAAGGTGGAGTCCAGTTTACGAATCAACCCATAATCACATCGTCCACATATACTAGTAGCAATATAATAGATCAATAAAAAGGGAGGTGTCAGACCTGGAAATAACAAACCCCCATGAGGCAAGTGCGTTCTTCAAGGTATTGTTCCATGCACGTGGTGCTTGTTTTAGCCCCATAGATCGCCTTGTAATCAAGATAATGAAAGTTAACATATCCAGGGGTTGTGACATGTAGACTTCCTCTTCCAAATTTTCGTTGAGGAATGCATTGTTGAAGTCGAGCTGTCGAGACGGCAAGACTAAAAATAACCCTGATTGTTGAGGCTTTGACCACCGGACTGAATGTCTTGAAAAAATCAATCCCAGGACTCTGATGGAATCCTTTAGCAACCCGTCGTGCTTTGTATTGTTGAACAGTGCATCAACATGCCTCTTAATGTGAAAAACCCATTTGTTGCCAACAATGTTGAGTTTGGGAGTCGGAGGTAGCAGTCGCCATGTTGAATTAAAGTAAAGTACTCCTCATCCATTGCTGACTTCCACTGTCGCGTTTTGATGGCATCTGCAACTCTCATTGGCTCAGTAATGGTCCAGTCATGTATAACCTTGGAGACCCACACTTTTGGTTTAAAGATTCCAAATTTTCCCTGTGTGATCATAGGATGTGTCGGTTGGAGAGCAGCTGCAGAACCAGAGGGATGTGAGCCGTAGTGGGATTAGGTGAGTAATTATCAGGTGAATTGTGAATTTGGAGTGAGTTGGTCGCTTTGGTTTTGAATTTGGGCTTGTAGTGGGTTGGACACATGATTAGGGTTGTGGGCTTTGCTGACTTGTTTGTAAGTTACTTGGGCTGGACATATTTGGGTTAGATTTTGGTGGACTTGGTTGTGCTTCGTGAGTAGATGAGCTGATGAGTGGAATCGAGTCAGATATTTGCTGGACTGGTGGTTGGTTAAATCTGGTAGATTCTGACTGGACAGTGGGCTGAGTTTTTGGGCTAGATGCACCAAATTGATTGGAAAGCGGAAAATCCGTTTCATCAAACTTCACGCAGACGACCTGCAACATTCATGCACTTAAAGCCTTTGTGATGTGAGCTTGGACCTAAATACACACATTTTTCTGAATGAAAAGCAAATTTGTTAGACTGATATGGTCTTAAATATGGATAACAAGCACAACCAAAAGTTTTTAATGCAAAGAAATTAAGTTGCCCTTGAGAACCCGTGTTGGAAGCCCATTTGTGAGTTGTACTGTTGTAGTGAATGCATCCCACTAGGTGTTTGTATTCGGCACGCCCAAGCCGAAGTGTTGGGACAAGACATTCTTGTGATTATCTCCCAAGGAATTATAGTGTTGATGAATTATTTTGTACTCCCCACCATTATCTGATTGAAGAACTTTTATATTTTTGTTAATTGCGTCACTCTTGAGAGGAAGAGGATAAATCCATACAAATCTGCTAAAATCGTCAACAAATAAAATGTAATAACGAACGAAATCCAGCAATTGACAACACAGGGGCTGGTCCCCACACATTTGGGGTTAATGTATTCCCTTTATTTATGTGCTTAGCCTTTCTAACCTCCTCCTATTGAATACTATCTATTTAAAATCGCTAGAAGGAGGGCTTGAACCTCCGACCTTGTGGTTAACAGCCACACGCTCTAACCAACTGAGTTATTCCAGCTTACAAATATTAAATTAATTTATATCATAATAATACTATCTATTTAAAATTAAAAAAAAAACAAATAAGAAATCACTAGAAGGAGGGCTTGAACCTCCGACTTGTGGCCCTCCGACTTGTGATTAAGAGCCACATGCTCTAACCAAGAGGTCTAACCTTATGATCAAGGGTCGAGCGCTCTAACCAACTGTGCTATTCCAACATTTTTGTTAAGAAAGGTCAAATAAAACATATTGAGCTACATAATTATATATTTATTTTCACATAAATAAATGGTAAATTAATACTTTTTCTTCAAAACCAATGGTTAAAAACCGTTGTAATATAGTGTTACATTATCTAGTGAAATTAATGATGAAGATTGCTGTGTTGATTAAAAAAATATACAAATATCGATATTTTCTCTAATAATAGTTGTGATAAATATACTTCAATACTCTTATTACATGTGAATTTGAGAATGAAGATCTAACAAGTAGCTAAGAAAAAAAAATTATACTACATAAATTTCAATGTCCAACTCTATGCTGCAAATACACGTATTAAGTGTGTTTGAAATACATTTTCAAGTGTTTTATTTAAAAAATAAGTTGTTTTAAAAAATATTAGAGTGTTTGACAACTACTAAAAATAGATTTTGAAATATATTTTAAACAAGTCAATCCAAACAAACCTATTATATCATTAGTAAATTTAAAAACATAAACTTAATAAGTTACGATTATTTTAATCTTATATTAATACTTTAATAAATAGGTTTTGTCATTTTCAAAAGCAAATAATTTGGCCTTAAGCTAGTTATGGAGCATTTTCCTCCTTTTAACAATTTCTCAGCTGTTTCGTGCAAAATAGTTCATCAAATAGTTCAGTTTATTGTTAATATTCCATTTAATTTCACCGTTAAATATTAATCTAATTAACTTTTTTTTGGTTAGTTTAACCAAAAACAAAGATGAGAATTGAATTGTATTCTTTGATAAGTAGTACTTTATCCATTAAACTGTATTCAAATAGATAAAAATATTTATCATCGCAAATTTGTTGTTAATTAAATCTAGTTATACATCAAATTAAGTCCACACGTGTATATATACACACGTATATTTTAACAAACTTATATGTTTATTTACATTATTTTCATTTTTTTAAGCAAATATTCACATTATTTTATATTTGTAGAAAATATTAAATTATACCCCTAAATGTTGAGTTGTATTAATTTAAACCCTAAACTAATAATTGTATCAATTTAAACTTTGAATTTTGGAAGATGTAACGATTTAAACTCCAAACTAATAATTAAATCAATTAAAACCTTGAACTTTCATAAATATATCAATTTAAATCTTGAAAAATTTATAAGTATGTCTAAATAACATAATGGAGAGTTTGAATTGATACAATTATAAGTTTGGGATGTAAATTGATACAATTATTAGTTTGGGGTTTAAATTGATACAACCCATTAAATTATATAAAATATCGTTCAACTTTAGAATAATCTCAATTATGTCTCTAAATTTAGAATATCATTCTAACATTTAAACTTTGTCATTGTTTTTATGAGAGGACATGACAACTAACATATAAAATAAAATCCAAATGTATCTATGTGACAAAGTTATATCTCGACATCATTTTATAATGTTACGCACAAAAATCTGGTCTCGTGTTTCAAGTTTTAAAGGTATAATTAAAACTTAAAGGTGTTTGATATAAGGTTAACTTATTTGATAGGTTAAGACTATACAAAAGCGCATCTAAACTCTGTTGACTAAATTTTAATAACTTTTGTAGACTTTAGAAGGTTTTCATAAATTAAAAAAAAAATTAGAAGAGTTTTTTTTCATTAAAATAAGATTAATATTGATATGACGATTAATTTGTAAATGATGAAAGATGTACGTAACATCATTTATAAAAATCAACGTGACATATAATATGTAACATCATTTATAAGAATCAACGTGATATATAATATATAAAAATTAATTATATAAATGATTATGAATCTAGCAAAAACTATTTTCAAATGAATTAATAATACTTACAACTATATTTATTTTCGAAGAATTTTTAAAATAGAAAAATAAGAAAAATTATTTACACAAGATCTATTAGAAATGATAAAAATCTAATCATAGAAGTCTATTAATATTTTTTTTTTACTATTTCTTTTGAAAATTTTCTTTAATTTTTTTATATAATTATAAATAAAAAAATCCTTTTAAATCCAAAATCTGGTTACTGTGAACATGTGATTCAATATATTTATTACTCTTTCTTTCAAATACAAATACAACAGTATCCAAATTGACTAACACTTCACAAACCCTAAACCTAACCTGAAAAAAAGAAGAAGAAAAAAGGAAAAAAAAAAAGAAAAAACTCATTTGGTTTTGTACAATATCATCAAAAGCCAAATTTGTAAGAGCAAAATCATCCATCTATCTTTACACGTGGCGTTCTTGTAGTCCTCGATCTAGTCACGTCAGCATCCAACTGTACCCAAACCCCAAGGTAAGTTCCAATTCCACGTCACCACCCTGGCCCACCGAAGAAGCCTCCACAGTCTCCACCGACAAGCACTCGGTGTCGTCGCTGCCGCAGTCCTTTTCCGGCGACTCACGACCCTCCCAATTATCCAACTCAAACTTCAAACACTGGGGCTCCGATACCATCCGGGTCGGGTCCTCGAATTTAAACCCGGGCACCACCGCTGCCTCCTCCTCCTTCGGCTTCGGCTTGGTGGCCGCCATCGCCGAGCGTTTGAACCGCCGCCGCGTCTTGATCTTTCTAAGTGCGGAATCGGAGACGGAGCCTTGTTGTTTGGAGACGTGACGGATGTCACAGCCTTTCAAGGGTGGACCCATGTGCGACGCCGCCGTCTCGGAAGAAACCGGCAGAATCGGCGCGCCTTTCAGAACAGCTTCGACGGCGTCCTGACAGAGCTGCCAGCTCCCAGACCACAACAATCCAGCGGACCCAAAAATGGGATTCACAATCCGGCCACACGCCTCGAAAAGCAAAGATTTAAAAATAGCTGAAGGACCCACAAAAGAAAAACCCACCATAAGTAATTGAAACAGAGTAATCGAAAACAGAGTAGAAATAGGTAAAAGAACCTGGGCGGAGATGGTCGGGGCCGGCATTGATGAGGTTAACAAGGCCAGCTCGGCCGTAGAATTTGGCGAGGAAGAAAGTGGCGTTGGCTTGGGATTGGGGGGATTTGATCCATTGAAGACAGGGTCGGATTGAGCAGCTCTCACTGCAGCCTTTGCGAAGAACTCGGCATCCATTACAGCTCATACGCATAGTGAAGGAATGGGATTGCGATGCGAAGAAGAAGAAGAAGAAGAATGTGTGAGAAAATTGAGAGATAAGATGGAAGAAGAGAAAGGAAAAGTGGGGAAGGAATCGACGGTGGGTTTTGTTTTTGTAATGATGGCCGCAAGTGGTTTTCCAAGAAAACGGGTAGTTTTCCAGTTTTGATCGTTCTCTGGTTTTGCTAACCATTGGGGAAAGTTTTTGTTGGCGATTTCTCATCTAATTCCACTTATTAATTGTTTATTTACCACTATGTCCAAAGTTTCACCATAAACTTAAACCACTTCCATCAATTTTACCTAAAATGTCCTTTTAGCACCCTAATAACTCGAGCTACACTTCTCTTAGTCGTTAATACATATAGTTATATTCGTTTTGACAAAAAATTTCTTCTCTTTTTAATAAAGATACAACAAATATTTAAATTTTGAATCTAAAATAAAACATAGGTCAATTATCGTTAAATTTTTTATTTCATTAATTCGTATCTTACATTTAGTTAAATTTTACTAATTTTAATTTTAATATAATAATGTAAAAAAAAAAAAAATTAAACACTCACTAATTTAAAGAAAAAGCAAAATTTACACATAATTAAATTTTATCAATGGATGAAATTGGTCTCACTAAAAATGTACAAATTTCAATTTAAAGACTCGTTTTTTTCCCCTCTAAATCCTACCAATTGCATACAAAATGCGTTTTATAATTCATTATAAGAAAAAAAAAATCAAAACCTATCATAAAAAATTAAAACACGTAAGAAAATGTATCAAAATGTAATTGTTTATCAGTGATAGACAATAATAGATTATAGTAATTTATCAATAATAGTGACATTTTGTTATATTTATAAATATTTTAACTTATTTTGTTATATTTAAAAATAATCATTTTTTCTAAATTTAAGTGTATATATTAGGATATACTTTGACCATTTTGAAAGTTATACAGATTAAACATACATGGCCGAGTTATTAAACATAAAAATTCCCCTATTTTATTGTACTCGAATTTTAAGGAGACTATTAATTTCTCTTTCCATATTTAAACCATTTTAATAAATAAATAAATAAATATATATATATATATATAATTCAGAATAATCTATTTTCTAAAACCCATTTCTACCGTCTGTCTTTATTTCCTTTCCCTAGTCAATGATATTAAAACGATTTATAGTACATTAATTATTGAGATTGAAGATCAAATTTCTTATTTTAAGAAGAAAAAAAAGGTGCATATATATTACCACTAAATTGAACTTACTTTGAATAATAATTTTTCATTTAAAAAAGAAATAAAAAATAATTTAATATTCTTAGTCTCGTATTGATTTGTTATATTTTCTTGAGTTGTTTTTATTTACTTCTTTGATAACAAGATAAGATTTGTTGATAAAGTTTGATGACTTTTGAACCATCTTAATTGACTACTCGCATCTTAATTCATCATTAATTCAATGTGAATAGAATGCTTGATAAATTCTTTAGTGGTTTTTAAAAAAAAAAAAAAATCTATAGTGTAAGGTGAAAAAGAAGGAACTTTGAAAACTTTATACAATGAAAAAAAAAACAAATTAATTAGAAAAATAGAAAGTAGTACTCAAATAAATAGCTCAATCTCACATAAGTGAATACTAAAATTAAAATCCTTGTGCATATTATGTGTTGATAGAGAGAAAGGATAGCAAGATGGAGGAATTTACTTAACATAAATCTAATTCAATTAATTAAATTAGGGGTTCAAATCCCTGCAAACTAAAAAAAATTAAATTAAAAATACATTTAAAATTAGTAATTATTACAAACTGCAGCAATAATTAAAATACTTTTATTTTGAAAAAAAAAAGTTTAATACACATAACCTTTGTTCTTAGAGGTTGGAAGTTCAATTTGAAGTTATTGTACTAATAAACATTACGTTCTCTAAATTAATGGTTGGTCAAAAATAATAAATGATAGACGAATTAGGCTTTTTATGCTTAGTTTGTAATGGCTTTTGAAAACATAAAAAACGACTATGGAAAAATCTTTAACACCCAAAATCACTTTTCAAATTATTCTAATAAAAAAGTTGATAGATACCATATTTTTAATTTAATTTTCCTAAAAATAGTTACCTCCTAAAAGTTTACTGATCTCAAATTTATCATTCCATACTAACATTAACATAACTCAACTGACATCAATTTCTACCATCAATTTTGAAATTTAAGGTTTGATTCCACACTTCACATATTATATATATATATATCCATATTAATTTACTTTGTTACATCTATTCTCATATTTTAATTGATTCAATTTATTATAGCAGTTTTTTATTTTTTTTCAAACAATTAATTCAACAAAATTGGTTGCGATTTCACAAATCATATAAATTTATAAATAATAATATTACAATAATTTATAAATTAAATATCAACATACATAATTAGTTTTTTTTTTCTAAATTAATTGTAAAATTTTATCAAACACAATTTCACTTCATTCCACAGTTAATTTTTGTAAAAACACAATCATTGAAAATTATTTTAAAATATAAGCGTTAGAAGAAGAGAAGTCAATTTTTTCTTCTTCTTGCGAAATTGTTATAGATTTATAAAATTATGTTTCCGAATTCTGCAGTAATTTTATTTTATTTATCCTCAGAAGTTAAGTTGTATAAAAGAAATAAAAAAATAAAAGAAAAAGAAAAAATAAAAAAGGGGAAAACCGGAGGGCCGAGTACAAAGGGCGCCCACAGTGTGAGAGTTTGGGTTTAATATAAATCTCCTTGAAACCAGGATGGGAATTCAAATTCCAAATCCCAAACCCCAAACCCACGCGCCTGCCTTTCCACGTTCCAATCAACTCGGACTTTTACTCTCTGCGGATTCCCACACACAGACACCCCCTTTTTTTCCTTTTTCTTTTTTCTTTTTTCTTTTTTCTTTTTTCTTTTTTAATTGCTTATTATTTCCTCATTGTGTGGGACCTACCCAACGGCGGCTATTCCTAACTTATCGCATTGGCTTAAATAATGCCCAAATTACTAAAAATTAGACAATATATTTCATTTATGTTCAACATTTCCAGAATGTCTAAAAAAGAAAAATTACAGTTTAATTATTATTTATACCCAACCATCAATTAGTTACACGTTCTTTAAAATAGAAAAGAGAATTTAATTTTGCTATTTTTTAGTCAAACAATTAGTTACATGTTTTTATATTGGAATCCTTTTTTTTTTTTTTTATACTTGAATAAAATTTTTTATATTTACTGTCATTTATGTTTATTTAGTCCATCTTGTTGGTATGTTTTATGTATTAATTATAATATTTGCAAACAGACAATGTTCTAAGGTAATTATACTATGAATATAAACTATGGTATGTATGTGATAATAAAGCGTAATATAAACAATTAGATATAATAGACAAACTCAAATAAGTCAGACCATCATATAAAAATTGCATTAGAATGACATACATATCGAAATATAGGGAATATATTATGGGTACACAAGCGAAACCTAATTAGGAGGGCATACATATCAAAATACTTAGGATATATATTACATTCAATATGTACAAATGTATGTTTGTTTTACAATGGATAAAAAAAGACCAAATAAACAATAAAATATATTACTTGAAAACAAATAATACTCAAAACAAGCAATGAAATATATCACATAATATAAAAAATCAAACATGAAAAACGAAGAAGACGCTAGAAACTAACGAGTTGCCTTGAAATGTTTGATATGTGGAATGGAAAATAAAATCATATTAAATGCATTTTCTCTCTCTAATTGAAAATAGGAAAAAAAAAATCTCAGCTACTTAAAACTTTATAAAAATGCATATCATCTCTCCAACATTAGGGAGTTTCATAAATATGGAAAGATTCTCCTAATAAATACTCCAACCGACTACTTCAAAGGTTATTTTGGTCCAAAAATTCAATGAAATGTTATATATGAAAATATAAAAATTTTGGACATTTAAAAGTGACTGAATCTATAAAAATCGAATCCTCAAATTGTAGGGGTATTCGTGGTGGCTTGGGTTGAAACACTTTTTAGACCCAACTAAATTGCTCGGGCTGTAGGTCTTTTCAACCTAAATAACTCTTGTTAAATAATGAACCAAACTCAACTATTAAATATTTGGGTTGGGTTTGGTTCTGGTTAATCGGGTCCATTTTTATTCTAAAAATAAGTAAAATGTTAATGTGTAAAATTTTATTTAATTATTTTCATATATTTAATTAAGACTAACAACTCAATTTCAATTTATATTATGAAATTTTTCTTTCAAAAGTGCTAAAAAAATTATACTTAGGATTGGTTGGAGAATAAATTATCAAAAACAAAATCATGAAATTAAATAAAATTAAAAGAAATATATGTATGTATAATTGTATCACAAGTAAAAAATACATACTTTTTAAAATTAATAATAAGTTCGGATTGTTTTGGGCTATTATGGGTGAACTCTCGAACCAACCTAACACATAAAATGTTCATTTATTTGAACCAAACTCAATCCAAAAGGAGTTGATAATCCAACCCAAATCGTAAGAGTTGAGTTGGGTTGATCGAGTTTTTTAAAAATCCCTACTCAAACTCATATAAATGTTAAAATTGGTATATTTCTAGTTATAATGTTTTAAAATACATTTCATAATTTTGTTTTTGTTTTATACATCAAATAGTAAATAAAAACTACTAACCACATTGTTAAAGCCTCCCTCTTCTAATTTAATCACTTCAATGCTTAGGTATACACCATATTTGTTTTTTTTTTTTTGTAAATTTTATTTTCAACAAATGATACTTTAATTTTAGGTCTAAAAATAGTGATTTAATTCAAGTTACCAAGAATATTTTATCTACTCTATTTATCACCTGCATTCAGAAGTGGTCCTAAAATTTAATGAGTGCTCTGTTCTTTTATTGTTTACTTATATTTTCCTTTATAACTCTGCTATTTATTATCTTATAAATTTCAATGTGACAATTAAATACACAAAAAATCAATAACTTAGTTTTCAAAAAATGGTCCTTTTTTTTTATTTAAAAAAGTTGGAAATTTGCTTCAATAATTTGAATAGATATCTTCATTTCCTTATTATTATTATTATTATTATTATTTTTGAGAGAAACTAACTTCCTTTTCTAAAATTTGGAGGTATTTATTTTAATAATAACAAAAAATACAGTAACTTTTTCATTCAATAGATGAACTTAATGGTAACTAGTAGATTAGAAGTTTAGTCTATAATTTATGTTTCTATCTAATAGATCTATAACTCTAAAAAATATGAAGTAGGTCGGTGAATTTTCAATTTTATTTCTAAATCTAGGTTTCTAAACTTTACATTTTTAAATAGATTATCGTACTTTCAATTTTGTGTATAATTAATCTCTACTATGTTCATCACTTTTTGAAATTAATTAATGTTTTAGACATAAATTTGAATTTTGTGTCTAATAATATATTACTTTTAATATTGTGTTCAATATGGTCATTAAAACATTAGTAGCCCACCTCGTCCAGATTCATGCATCAACATATAGGTCATTAACACAAAGCTCACTTAGTTTAACGGTAATTAACATGATTTTCCTTTTCAGAGATTAAAAAGTTTAATCCCTCATTTATGTTGTTTTTACTATTAGTCCATGTCTCTCTCTCGGTTGATGGTAGATTTTTTCTACATCTCACCTTTTGAAGTGTAATTGTTTTTAATTTTTATTAATAGAGTAATATTGTATTTCTTGAAATTTGCATAAAGTGGCCTAATTTAGAACCTAAAAAAAGGAACAAAATAAACCAAGCATAATTAAATTTGAGATATTGATGTAGACAGGTAATCTAAGGATATATCCATTAAAATTAAGAGCAAATTAATTGTTAGCTTGTGATATGATTAGAAAGGAAGCTATCATTTCTCAATGAAAAAAAATAAAGACTTAGGAGAAGACATTAGTGGCATTTTATCTATTCTTAGATTTGAATTATAATATTAGAAACATATAAACTATCTAAGGATGTAATGTAATTGAAATATTTTTTAAATTTAATGGAAAAAAAAAAAAATCTAAACCTTAACCAACTTTATTTGTAAGATGTTCACTACTGACATTAGTTGGATTAGAGATAAATTCGCTGCTGACATGGATGTTATTTTCTATGCAACGCCACATACTCAGGATTCGAAATTCGAATTCGACACTTGATTGCCATGGCTACATCATCTCTACTTGCATTCAACTAAATGTTATCCCCACAAACCAACACGGGTTTGAAAAATTCCTAGAAGATCATCCAACAAAGAATTGCTCCAGGCTAAGCACACTTAAATTTAAAATTCCTATGATTGAACCACCAAAAAAGGAATATGCACCTTGTTGGTATGAGTAGTAATTTTCAATTCTTTTGAAGTCTTTCTTGACTATACTTTCATATCCTTAAGATTTCTCTCATTCGGATGTGATTTCAGTTTATTTATGTCTCCCTTTTAAACTCGGATCATTACATTCTAAATATATGAGGTTGGATCTCTTATAAAAACACTTTTTCGAGGTTGGACTCGGCCCAAATTGAGTTGACTCAGCGAGACAACTCGTTCGTTCTCGTCTAAACGAAACCTACGAAAAAAACAGCCCATGTGCAAATCTAATTCTAATAACCTCTTTCTATTCAACCAATTTATTGCATCCTAATTATTTCCAATCATTTCAGTTACCAAGAAAGAAAAGATAAAGCTGACCTCCACACTAAAATTTCAATTTTCATTTTTTTAAAGGAAAAAAATAAATGATAATTCAAACCTACTTCCATTGTTAAGAAAAAAAATGTTATCGTTTTTTTTTTTTAAGTTCAATAATTATAGAATAATTCAATAAGAGAAATTATTGACAATATTGTAATAAAAGTCTAAACTACAAGTTATATTTAAATATATTTAAAATTGTATGATTAAATTACAAATTTAATAATTAATGTCGTTTAGTAATTATTTGGTTTTCGAAAATTAAGCTTAAAACACCCACTAAATTTTAAAAACTAGAGATTTGAATTTTAATTAAAAATTCAACCCTTTTACTTAGAAATGATGAAAGCCATTATAAGAAATTGAGAGAAAACAAACACAATTTAAAAATAAAAAATAAAAAATAAAAAACAAAAAAGCCAAATAGTTATCAAATTGACCCTAAATTTTTAAATATATTTGATAGGCCTATTAATATTATTTTTTTTTTTACAAAAAAAACCCACATATGTATTAGGCAAAAAATGTTATTAGATACAAAATTATTAAATAATTTGAATATATAAATTTATTAGTGCATGTTCGAAAGTGGTTTTAGAATTGTTAAAATTATTTTTATCATATTAAAAATTAAACACGTCTTTATTCAATCAAGATCGGTTTAAATTATAATTTTATATTTTCAAATACAATTTTCATACAATCAAAATTAATTTTGATAATCGAAGAGCTAATTAGATATATTTTTAAAAAGGTTGTTTTCAAATATAAAAAAATGAACCAAAATATTTACAAATATAACAAAATTTCATTGTCTAACTATCGATAGACACAGATAGTAGCCTATCGCTGTCTATCGCGATCTATCACATATAAACATTGAAATTTTACTATATTAATAAATATTAAAAATTTCAATTGAACTTTGCTTCTCTCTTATAAAGTTAGAAAATCTAGATTTAGGTGGAGAATTATTAAGAAATAAAAAAATGACAAATTCCATAGAAATTCTAACATATTCGCTTTGAGATTGAGACCATTCATCTAGAATCAGACAACAGTACCTGAAAAAAAGAAAGCGATAAAACATTACACACATAAAAGTATGTCTTCTTCTTCTTCCTTTTATTACATTACCATTAAAAAAGATTTGAAGGAATCGAGGCTCTGTAAATTCGAAGTAATGGAAAAAAATGGTTCATATTTTATTCCCAGTTACCATCTTTTAAAACTCTTAAGATCATCATCATCATCATCATCATCACTACCTAAATATAGAGAACAAAAAAAAAAAAAAAAAAAAATAGAGAATCATTCTCATAAAGCTCTCCACTTTTATTTGTAATAATATCTCATTTTGCAGTATAAAAATGGCCACCAAGGCTCCACCATTTGTAGCCAATAAAATACAAAACCATTCATGCGTCGGCATATTTTCTAGTTTCAGATAAGATATACATCGTACGGACTCACTATTTGCTACTTCCCCTCCTACACCTTCATTTTCTTTTAATTTATGAAAGTGACCCCTAAATATATTATTGAAATTTGAATAATTTGAACTTAACTACATAAATCTGTGTCGATTCATCTTTGTTTCTCGATTTCATAACGTATATTAGTATTAGAGTGAGCTGACACATAAGGAAAGAGAACAACAAAGAGAATGAAAAAGGCTTAATCTGCCTTTCTCTCAAGTTTATTTCCTCAGATTAGATATAGTCCAAAACATCATTAGTCACCTTAATTACAGAGATATCTCTTTGAGATGATTTGATGAACAACAACAACAACAAAAGGACTCAGCAAGAAGTAAGAACAACCCATCATGCATTTGATTGACTCTTCTATGTACAACTTTACACACTAATGAAAAAGAAGAAAAAACATCAGTTTCAGTTTCAGTTTCAATTCAATTCCTCTGTCTCAAATCTCCTCCTCCCCACTTCAAAAAACTTAGGCTACCTCCTCCCCCTTTGGTTATATATATGGTGGTCTCTAAGCCACAGCAGAAATGCTGCAATTTCGAGCATCGTGGTTGAGACAGTCGAATCCTTCGATTCGGACTGCTGCAGGTCGATGCCCGAATTTCGTTCGTGCACATCCTCCTTTACGGGTTGATGGAGATGGTGGCCCTTCACAAAGTTGGTAGATATTGTTGTTACCATTGCCAAATTGCTCATCTTGGACTAAAGGGTTGGAAGCTCTACTTGGTGGAGACCCCCAAAAGAATGGTGGAGATGATGCTAATTGGTGGCTAAAATTTTCACCATAACTTTCCTATGATATAAACACAACCCACATTCATAAGATTGTTGGTAGTCGTAGCTCTTCAATCTCATACACAAGAGACATATGTAATCAATCAACATAAACAACCAAGATTTTGCAGGGTGACATTAATTCTAAAAAGAAACAGAGAGCAAGAGAGATGGTAATTAAGAATAAGAACCTTAGTGAGGATCATATCAAGAAGCTCAGCTCCTGCTCTTGAATTTCCAGTCTTGGAGTGGCTGCAAGGAAGCATATCCACGTATCAGAAGTTAATTCAAAGAGATTCAAGTTCAAATCTAGATAATTAAAGGCAGAAAGTTCCTGATTCTGGCAAAAATATGTTTAAATTGGGATTAACGAACCTGACGGGCCATCTATAGGCTCTGATGGGGTCATTATCAGGAGGGGTTTGAAGAACCAAACGACGTGGCTTTGGACAAACCACAGATTCCATCCTCATCTCTTGGCAGGCAGCCATGGCGTTCTGCTCGTAAACCCACCTGTTCATTCTCTCTGATATTCCTCCTTACAACTTTAAAGATCTAAAACAAACAGACAAACAAACAAACACCTTTCAGGCAACTTAAAAATTTCAGCCAAGTGTAAAGAAAGATCAGCAGAAAAAAAAAGAGCCCATTTTAAACTCTCTTTACGTGTAAATCAAGAGTTCCTTTTCTCTCTTAACAAATTTGAGAAAGACGTGGATAAGCACAACACAGAGCTCAAAGAGGGCCCCTCCCCTCCAGCAACAAACAATAACAACCGGATAATAGTTCGCGAGCTCAAAATTGGGGGAAAACAAAAAATGAGTAGAAAATTAAAACATATTCTCCATCAATCCTTGTTGAATTAACATTCGAATTCATACTCTCAAGTCTATTATCCTCCACTATCAATCAGACACACGATTGTAACCCCAAAAAGAAGCATAAAATTCTCGGAGAAAAGCAGAAATTCAAACCCCAGAAAGATTTCAACCAGAAAATGTTCTTAAAACAAATAGACAACCAACAGAAACAGAGAGAGGAAGAGGAGAGACCTGAAATGGAGAGCTCCTCCGCAGAAAGGAGGGTTTGAAGGAGGAAAAAGGAGAGAAAGAGAGAAGGAAACAAGTGGAGAGAAGCAGAGAAGTTCAAGTTTCCGTGGTTTAGAGAGAGAAGGATTTGAAGAGAAATGGGGAAAGAGGAATTGCAGAGGAGTTTGAGTTCACTATTCATAGGACGGGGATGAGATCATGGGGGTTGGAATTTTTTGGCCACATGATTCCGGATGCCACGCGTTTATTAATTTTAATTTGTAGATCTGCAACGTCATTAAAAATAAAAGAAAAAAACAACACACATGCTTTTCTTTCTTTTTCTTTCTTTCTTTTTTTTTTTTTTTTTTTCATTTTTTTGTTTTTTGGCCAGTCCTTTTAGAAGAGAAATTCTAACGCTAAGTGGAATAAACTGATGCAGTCATTTTTTTTCCCGATAACAACTGATGGAGCGACGTTGCAAGTTGCCACTCCCAACTCTCTAAAATTAAGTTAATTGGAGATATATTATAAAATTATTATTATTTATTTTCTCATTTATGTATATTTAATAAATTAGGCTCGGTCATTACAAACCTAGATCAATCCTAATTGAGTACATGACATTTTTCTATAGAGGTAGAAGGTAGAAGGTTCGATATCCCATCTCGATAGTTGGGAGATATTTTTGGATTTCAAACTACTTTAGTCACTCTATTTTCAAATATTTTAAATTTAATTGTAATTTCAATAAATATTAAAGTTAGTTATTTGAAGTTGTTGAGGTGCGAGTTAGGTTGAGACTATGATTCATTAACTTACAAAACAAAAAAACTCACACTCGTGTAGTGTTTTGTCTAACACGTTCTAATGCTTAAGTTTTATTGGAATTGATATAGTGTTTATTTGAGCACGATTCAATTACGTAACTTGTTTGAGGAGTTGGCTCTTATATTACAAGTCCCACTTGGCACACTTGTCAAGTTTCATACTAAATGGGTGATGTCAAGGATTTGTTATCTTGACCTACGGGCTTGCTCAAGGTCTCTTTACTCCTTTGAGTAATCAGCCCATGCCTCAACTTCTTTACAAGACCGTCAAAGTAGTTTTTATCCTTTCACAAACACGTGGGTCGACGAGCTTTATGTGCTTGAGCCCAACATAACATCTAACCAAATCAACTCATAACAATGTATACTTTTTTTTTCCTACCTAATGGAAAGAGAATGGAGATTGAAATTTACCCTTTTAGTTAGTTTTTTTTTTTTAAATAATACATAGAGTGAATAAATCAAAATTTTAACTTTGGAGTCAATAATACAAGTTTTATATCGGTTAAACTATGCTCATTTTAATATCATATTTAATTAGTTGATAAGTTAGATTCATATTTAGATCAAGTTGGTAAAGAGAAAACAAATTTAACTAAAAAGCATATAACAAACCAAAAAAAAAAAAAAGATATTTTTCCTTGTAAAAATATTACAATTAAATTCAATGCTTAGAAACATTATCATTGTGTCTCACATTTGCCTCTCCCTTTTTCCCTTTCTTTTAATACTTTATAGATATTTGAATCACAAAAACTCATCTCTCTTTTTTTTTTTTTTTTTTATTATTTAATTATTATTTTTTATAATGTGAAGATTGGGTGGAAGAACCAAATCTTCGAAATCAATAATACAAATTTTATGTTAGTTAAACTATATTCATATTAGTTATTTTCTCTCTTTTAATCTTTTAATTATTACTTTAAAAATGGACTTTATAATCATACAAGAAATAACTTAGAAACAAAAACAAGGTTATAGACGATGAATCTAAAGTTTTTTTTTTTTTTTAAAAAAAATCTATTGACAAAGAGATTATAAAATTTAAGTGAATATATATATATATATATAATTCATGTATGATTAGTTGGATGAACGTGCAAATTTGATTCGAATACCATATTTAAAAAAAAAAAAATTAAAAAAGGAGGTGAGAAAATCAAGACGCTAGAAATGAACATGATGGGGTTTGATGGATGAATTTGAATATTGATTAATTAAGTCAAAGTTATTAAATTAAGAGATTCTAATTGTCTATTTCTATTTTAAAAAAATTAAGCCGAAACCCTGGACATGCAAACAAAAGGTGACCATACTTGTCTCATCTTTCTACCCCTTTTTTCTTTTTTCTCCTAATAATCCGCCCATTTTTAATTTGTCATTATCTTATTCCCATTATCTGTAAATATTAAAAACATTAATTAATTAAGTAAATCCTTTTTTAGGGAAATCTGCAAAATAGAGATATATGGGCTTCGTGCTTTGTATTTGGTGAAGATAATGGGCTTTTGGGTTTTAAGGTCCAACATATCTATTTGGGCCGTTAAGCCCATTACTTCTAAGATTTTTATTAGAACCAAAAAGGGAGAAAACGAGAGAGAGAAAAAAAGAATTTCTTTCAATAAATGTCGAAATATGTTAGTGCTTTTTCTTGAAATTGTTAAAATAATTTTTTTTTCTTCATGAAACTCGTATTTAATCCTACAAAATTAGTTTGTTATTTAATTTTACACTTATCAATGCAATTTTCATATAATCAAAATATTTAAATAGGTGTTTATAAGTGCAAAAAAAAAAAAAAGTTATAAACATTTTGTTCACACAGATTTCGACAAAGAAAATTTAATTCATGGAAATGAACTTGATTTTATTGATTTGAAGTATAAGTGTTACAGTATCTAATTTGTAATCTTCTGATGCTTTCTCTCAAACGTTAACTTTTAGGGCTGGTAGGCTAGTGAGCTTGTTCTCAAATCAATGAAGATTAATCTTCAATTTGTAAGAAATCTTCTTGTCTTTCAAATTTCTGAATTCTGAATGTTGAAATTTTCTGGATTCTCTAACTTCTTTGATTTATGAATATCTCGGTGACTTTCTCTATTTATAGAGTTTTGAGAGACCCCATATGAGCTTGGGCTTAATGGGCTTTAAGCACAACTTTTGGGCTTGGACTTAAATTAATCTTTTTTTAATAGATTTTTATTTAAGATCGACCCAATTTATTTTAATAAACCCAAAATGACCTAGCTTCGGGCCCAATCGCCACGTGGCATAATTTGATTGGACGAGCTGACATTGCCCATGGATCAATGCTTAGACAAGTGACATCATTTGATTTGCCAACTTTTATGTCTCCTAATTTAATTTGAGGACACGTATAAATTTGTAATTGGTCTCAAATTAATGAATCATTAATTTAAATTAATGACATTTCAATTTGTGATTGACCGAAATTTATTAGTCAACACACTTATAAAGTCAATTCAAATGAGCCTTAAAATCATGTTTCAGAGTGATTTTGAAAATAGCGATGTTAACCATTTTAGAATCACTCACAAACATGTCATTAGTCTATGACTACATCACTTGATTCACAATCAATTTTTTGTTTACATTTTTTAAAAATAAAATTGCTCTTTTTTCTTTGAAATAAAAGAAGAAAAATAATCCAACACTTATTTTTTTGCCGTCTAACTCAGTGACCCAATCATAGTTTATCACACAACAATATTTCTTCTTTATATTTATAATTTTATTTTCTTTTATGTATGAGTGGATTGACTTTAAAAAAATCAATGCAGTCTAGCTAATACATAAATATTGATGATAAAATATTCAACAAATTAAAACACGAGGGACTTATTAACCTTTTCTCTATAATTTCTTAAAAGCATGGAATGCTATCTAAAACTATATATCACTCATTTTTATATAAAAAAAAAAAAGTAGCATTTTTCCCTCCAAATTATTATTTCTTTATAAACCATAATCAAATTTTCATTCTTTTTGAAAAGAGAACTTCATTCTCTCAAATAATAATAATAATAAAACAAACAAGAAGTCATATTCATCAAACACATCAAAAGAACCATAAGAAAAGCAAAATTCAAAAGAATATATAGCTAGCTAGGTATCATCCAAATACATATGTTCACTGAACTTTTTGTTCCAAAAAGCAAAATTTGTCTTTACAAACCTCTACTTTCAAACTTTAAAAAATAAAAAAAATCACCAAGATTACATTAATAAGGATAGTAAGAGATAAATTAATTTAAAATTAAACAAGAAAATGAATAAAATTAATATAAAACATTATGAGTCAATGATAAGGAAGTAAATTCCATACATTAATATGATAATTATTATTATAATCACCTAACAAAATCATAATATGATTGACTATCAATCCCTTATCTGCACTATTATAAAAGATGCTATAAGAAGAGAATCTTTTTATCTCTATTTTGCGCTTACAATTTTTCATAATTCCTATTTTATCCTTCATCAAAACTATTTTGGTTGAGATGGTTACATTTGAAGTGGTGCATTCTTTTATGTACAAGTGTGATTTAGACCATGAATATGAACATCATGATCAACGATAGAGACATGTTTGAATGAACAATCACGTCCTTTTCCTATTATAACTATTCAAGTTGAAGTGATATATCTTTTCGTATATGTGTGATGTAAACGACAATCATATGTGGGTATGAGAACGATCTAATAGTCAAAATATGTCTGAACGGACAGTCACGTTCTTTATCACATTACAACTATTCAGGTTTAAATGCTATATATCATGTATGAGTGTGATTTAGCCTCTAAATATGAAACACCAATATCTCATGATGGATACATGTTTAAACGAACAATCGCGTCTTTTACCTTAAGAAATTTTCATAAATTCCTATTTTGTCTTTTCTTTTCTAGTAGTCAAAACTACACGGGTAAAACTAGCCATTTTTATTCCCTTTCTATTTGCTTAAACCCAAAAAGTAGAAAGAAGTAAATAATTAATTAATCCATATAAACTATGCATACATCAACTCTTATTATTCCAATTACATCCATTAAATGTAATATAAGAAGAAGCAATAACCCATCTTTTTTTTTTAATCCTTCAAAATTAAAATAAACCCTAATTCAAAAGTTAAACTTTAAAAAAGCAAAAATAACTAAAGCTACCTTGTCTTTTCAATTTGTCCCCATCTTCTTTCATCACATGTCTTTTAATTTGCTGCCTTTTTTTTGTAAAAAAAAAAATCTCTTCTTTGCTTCACTTTCCATCTCTCCAATGAATCACATATACATAAATTTCTATCTAACCAAATGATCCAAACACAAACCCTTCTTGCTTTATTGAATGAATTTTATGTTCCCATGCACATTCATACCCTAAGGATATTCACTTTTCCTTCATAGCTGACTCACTAAAGCAACAAAAATATCAACTTTTTTGGTGGGGTATTGATAAAATTAAGAGATATTAGCTAGAGAGAGCTTTTTATTTTTTATTTATTTGATTGATATACTCAATGAGCTGGGAAGAAAAGAGGTGAAGAATCTCTATGAAGTTTCCCATCCAAAATCCTAACTTTGCTCATCTTCGCCTCGCACCAATGGAGTTGTTGTTCGCTTAAATCTGCAGTTCTTAAAACCCTAGAAACCACTTTTAAGTCTATTAGAGCCATCAAAATCTCCATCTCTTCTTCTACGCTTAGCTTCCTTTTCCTCAAGCACTTCCCAGCACGACGAAGGTCTTTAAGCTTTATATTCTTCTGAATTTTTCAAAAACAACATATACTCAAAGTTAATTATAAATATAGAAAAATTAACCAAAATATTTATAAATAGAACAAACTTTCACTGTCTATCTGCGATATACTATTAATTGTGTCTATCTATAAACTATCGTGACATAGATAGTAGTCTATTACGGTCCATCGCGATCTATCACATATAGACAATGGAATTTTGCTATATTTTGTAAATATTTTTAAGCCGTTTTGTCATTTAAAGTACTTTTCCTTGAATCTAAAAGTTGTGTATATAGAATTGACTTACTTTTTGGTTAACTTTCTTCATGAGTTGGAGGAGAGTTGGATCAACAGAAGCCCTTTTTTTTCTCTTGAAAAATGAAGCTACAATCTGGCAAGGCTTTTCTTTATCTGCTTTGAGGAAATTCATGTAGGTTCTTATTCCATCTTCCATTATCATTAGAAAAGATGGTGAGGATATTCTTGAACCATAACCACCTCCTCCTCCTCCTTCCTTTGTTTGTTCATCTTCTGAATCTTCAAAATTAAATTTCAAATTCACACCCATTATGAGTTTATTTAATACATGATTAATTATAAAAGCCAAAAAAAAAAAAAAAACATTAATAGAAGAAGGGCTAAATACTATACAATCCAATTTTAGTCAAATTATTCAGTGAAAATTGCATAGACTAAAACGTAATGAAACTCAAAGTAAATGAACTAAAATGATATTTGAACTCGAAAAATAGTGTGTTGCCTATTATTTAATAAAGATTATATAAACAAAATCAACTAGTGAAAGCGACTTCATAGAAAAAAAGAAAGACGTGTTTTTAGATAAAAAGCATTTTAGCTACTTTTGATAGAATTATTATATTGTTAAGAAAAACAGTACCTTTTTGTGTAAAGTAAAATTTACACCAGTATTTTTTTATTACATATTTCTAAAATCACTTTTTAGTTATTATATAAGGTTACCATCAAAATATCACACTCTGTCTCAAATTATCCTAACGAACATAGGACGTAACATACTGACAATATATAGATTCCAACTAAAGTGTAGAACCATTGTCAAACTCTAGAAATGTTTTTCAAAACACGTGAACTAGAGGAAAAAAAACATTCGAATAAACCACACCTAAAATAAAATATAAACTCCCAAATAGTTTATTCCCTCACCACATCACAACATTCACACCACGTCCTAAAATTAGTAAGGTAACCTAGGACGGAATGTGACACAAAATTATTCGTTTTTCAGAATGATTTTAAAAGTGAAGAGTTTTTTTTTAAGATAATTGTAATGAGTAACAATTTTAGTGATAATAACTAAGTCTATAGCAATTTTTTTAAAAAATTGTAAATATAGCAAAGTCTATCAGTGATAGACTTCTATCGCAGATAAACTTTGCTATATTTGCAATTTTTTTCAAATGTTGCTATATATGTTAATACTTTGAATCTAATTGCTATATTTGCAAATTTTTTTTTAACTATTTTAAAATCACTTTCGAGATAATGGATAAAGTATAGTGAAGAAAAATGGTACCTATAAATTCAGGGACTTGGAGCAAATTAGGAGCCAAAAGTCTCATACGAGCATAAATTTCAGGGCGACGGCCATGTTCGTAAGGCTCATTCTCAATATAACGTTGAAGAAGAACTTGAAACTGTTGAAATTGCTGAGCAACTTTGCCTGGACATCCACTATCCATATCTGATCTTTTACAATTACTTAATTTCTTGTTCACAAAATTCTTGTAATTCCAATTTAAAGCTTCCCATGTTAAGCAAATTTGTGCTACATAAGCACTTTCCAATTCATGATATGGATTTTGTTTCACATCTGAAGCTTTCTGGTTTATTGTCGACAATTTATGAACAATCCTCTCTGATATTGATCTTGGGCACATCTTAATTGACCTCAATGACTCTGTAATTTACACACACACAAAAAAAAAGGTTCAATTTATTATGTTATTATTCATTAAAAAAGTTGAAAAAAAAAAAGAGTAAATCGCACTAAGGAGGTTTGAATATAAAAGTTGATTCATTTACTACTTTAATTCTCATTGTTGTGATATAAATTATAAAGAAAAAAAGATTCAGAAAAGTATATGTTGAACTTTTTTTAAAAAAATTAAATTAATTATGTGCTATTCATGTAAAGTTGTGATTATTTTGTTAATATATTTATATGATATATATGTGTATATATAGAGTATCTATTATTTAAGAAGAGTTAATTATACTATCAATCTCGAGGATAGAGCTTCGATTTCCACACCCTATATATTGTAGAAAAAAGAAAATAAAAGAATTATAATGATAGACTAGACAATTTTTTTTTGTTAAAATATCATTTTGGTCCCTACACTTTCTATAACTATTAAATTTAGTCTCTCAAAATTATTATTGTTATTTTTTTAATGAAATTGGCTAAATAATAATATGTTTGAATACTACTTTGGTCCGGTACTTTCAAAATGTTCATTTTTGTCATTGAACCTTCAACTTTGGTTCCTTTTGATCCTTGAAATTTTAAAAAGTGACCATTTTGATACCTTAAAAATGAAGTAAAAATGAAAATGAATGGACCAAAATGGTCATTTTTTTTAAAGTACAAGGACCAAAATGAACCAAAATCAAAAGTACAATGACCAAAGTAATTTTTAAACCATAATAATAATAATAATAATTTTCAGGCAAGGAAATACAATATGTGAATAAGTTTTAAAAATTTATATTAAAAATGCTACTAGGTAGCTAAAAAAAAAGTTTCTAAAAATTAAAAAATAAACTAGCTATCCAGATTAAATTTAAGATTTATTAAAAAAGTATATAGACTAAAATCGAACAAAACTCTAAAATACGTTCAACCACCAAAATATCCGATATTTGAATATAAACTGTTTATGTATTAGATTTATTCTATGGGATTAGAGATAGAATCTTTTTGTTAACTTAAGGTGGAAGGAAAATAAACTAAGAAAATGGGTCAAAAAGTTGATAAAATTAATTTGGAGAGAGTAATTAAATGAAAGAAAAAGAAAAGTGTGACCTGTTTCATGAAGCTTTTGGGCAGTGATTCTATCAAGAAACATCATTTCTTCATCATATTTCTGGAAAACAGTGTAGGATTCCCATTTGGGGCAGCTTCTTCTTGAAGAAGATGAAAATGGATCTTCAGTTCCTGAATCTCTACAATTTATTGAGCTTCTCCATTCTGATGAACTCTTTGAAGTTGACCCAACTGTGCATGAATCCCCAAATATCTCTTCTTCTTCTTCTTCTTTTTTCTTTTTAACCAATAATTCATTTGCTCCAAATACCAAATATTTCCCATTATTATTATTCTCTTTAACAACAATCTTTCCACCACCTTCTTCCTTAATGTAATTTCCATAACTTTCATTTCTTCTATTATCATTATCCTCCACCAATCTCTTCTTCTTCATGTCCAATGACATTCTACGAGAATTCACCTTCAATACTTGTCTCACAACCCGCTCCGAGTCCTGCACAGATAACGAACAAGTTTGAAATTACTTTTAAGAAGAGTAATATACTTGAGTGCAGTTAGGCTGCACACATGGAAGAAAATATTTATTTCTAAAAAAGAAAAGTTGGGTACTTGAGTGAGCTGCACAAAGATGGGTGTAGCCATAATGCCTTTTTTCTAAGAAGAAAGTTCACAATTTAATCAAAAGTCATTTCAAACTCACTGTAAGTTCTTCTGGCATCTGATCGTCGTGATCGTCATCTTCTTGTAGATAATATTCATCTAGTTGTGATGCTTGTGGAGACTCATAAACTGAGCTATTAGTTGTAATTTGGTCATCTAGGTCTGTGGATTCCATAGTAATCCAAGGCTCCTCCAAGTCTGTTAATAATATTTCTTCATTATCTGGAAGTTGGCTTTGCCATCGACTCATCCGAGTTTCAGCTTCTTTATCGAGAAACGACATCGGTTCGACTTTACCATAGTTTCCATTACCATATCCTTCTTCCTCTTCTTTTTCCTCCTCCTCGGATGACACTGCGTTGTATTCATATTCATATTCGTATTCATTTCTACAAAAACAATACAAAAAGTATATTATTAATAAGATGAAGAGAAATTATAAAATTAAAAAAAAAAGTGGAAATATGGATTTTTGGTTATGAATATGACCTTGGGAATAAAGGGGAGCCAAGGAAGTAGAAGGATTTGAAAAGTAAAATGGAAGAGAAGAAGAGGAAGAAGAAGAAAAGGAAGAAGGAGGAGGAGAGATTGTAGAATAGCCTAAGAAGAGCTTCATCATCTTCATCTTTAGAGCAATAATAATATTGCATTTTTGATGTTGTTTGATTATTTTGGACTAAAATCACTTCCTAAGTGCTCTCCCTTCTTCAAAAGGAAAAGGAAAAGCACCAACCCACACACACATTTAATTTTATAATAATAATTAATAAAAAAAATAAAAAAAGAAGAGTGAGATATACATAGAAGAAAAGAGAGAAAGGAGGAATGTTTCCTTTGGTGCTTTTTTATATGTCATGGATGGCCATATACTTTTTTTTGGGGGGCTAAAATGGTCCATTTCCATGTAGTAAATGTCATATTTGCCCCTATATCAATGATAGTTTGTAAAGAATGTAGCATATAGATGGAGAAGGGTAGATTTGTAATTTGGAAATGTGGGTGAGATTTGATTTTTAAAGTATATACTTTTTGACAAAGAGGATATAAGATATAATAAATCTTTGAAGGGACTAAGAAAAAGATGCATTATCCCCCATTTTTACTTTACCATAACTTAAGCACTTAGACATACACTTGGAGATACTCCCTCCCATTTTCCCTCCACAACAAACTAATTGGAATCACTTGTAATTCAATGAATTTTGTTCCTATACTCCGATTATTTTTTGTTTTTAGAAAATTGAATTTAATCTCTATCTTTCACATTATTATTTAAATTAAATTATGAGTTTAGTCTATAAATTTTGAAGTATGTATCTATTTGCTTTCGAAAGTGCGTAATTTTTGAACTCTAGATTCCTAAACTTTCAACCTCGGTATTATTTGTGAATGAGACAGTTGCAAATATAGCAATCTTTCAGCCTCAAAGTATTAGAAGATATAACACGATGCAAAACATTTTGCAAATATAGCAAAATTTATATAGTCTATCAGTGATAGACCATATCACTAGTAAGAATCTTTTAGTAATAGACCATATCGCTAGTAGGAGTCTATCTACAATAGACTATAACTTTGCTATATTTGCAATTTTTTTAAAAAATGTTGCTATACACTTAATTATTATCCCTAATAATACTACCCATTGCAATTTACTCTTTATGAAGGAATTCAAACAGTTTGAAAGCCCAGAGACTAACTTTGGTTCTGTTTGGTAACGGTTTTTGGATTTGAAAAATTGTTGTTTGTTTCATACAATTTTTTTTATCATGGTTTTCAAATTTTCCATATAAACATACGAATCCTTAGCCAAATTCCAAAATAAAAAACAAGTTTCTAAAAATTACTTTTTTTTTTTTTTTTGTTAATTTTAAAAAACTAACAAAATTGACTTGGATTTTGAAAACACTCCTAAAATATAAACAACAAAATTAATACACAAATCTATATATGAAAGTAATGACTATAAATTTAATTTTAAAAATAAAAAAATTATTAAATGAAATATCTATAATTTTAAAAGTTCGAGAATCAAATAGATACAAATATTTAAGCTCGGAGATAGAAACATACAAGAGAGAGAGAGCAAAACCAAAGCACACGCATAAGAAGGAAATTAAAGAAGAGGCCTTTTTGAAATTAGAAATATAAAAATGAAGATAGTTATGAGAGAGAGTGTGAGATGTGTATAAGAAAAGATCGTTAGTTCTTTGCCTCTTCACGTAACAAAGGATTTAGCAAATATACCTTTTGGCTTTGTAAAAGGAATCTTAATATTTATTTCATAAATAATAATAAATAAATTATTTCAATATCCTTCTTGGACCTTCTTCTATTTTATTACTTTCAAATTTTTAAATTTAATTTATACACTTACAACAAATAAATCTTAAAATTAGTTATTCTTAGAATACTTGTAATGAATACCAATTTTAAAAAAAGTAACAAAGTGTATAACAACATTTTTAGAAAATTGTAAATATAGCAAAGTCTATCAATGATAAACTTCTAACCCTCATAGACTTTTATAGTTAAGGTGGTCTATCAACGATAGAAGTAGACTTTGCTATATTTACAATTTTCTAAAAATGTTGCTTTATATGTTAGTACTTTGAATTTGATTGCTATATTTACAACGGTCCCTTGTTCTTATATAGTTTGAAGTTAATGTTTATTATCATCTCAACTTGATAAAATAATAATAATAGCAATAATTTTCATTCATGAAAATTGACAAAAAAAAAAAAAAAATATAGAGAAAGAGTAAAGGAGAGTGATTTATTATTATTATTATAAAATTAACAATAAACTAACAAAATGAATTAAATTTAAGATTTATAAAAAAAAATACAAGGAGTAAAATAGAGGAACAACTAAAATATAACAAGTTTGAAAATTATATTTGTAACTTAAAATTAAAAGAATATAAGATGGTGTGGTTTCAGTTTGGGGCGGGGATTTTTCTTTTAGTTTATAATTGTTTGTTTGAGGCAGCTGCATGCTTGTCCTTAGCTTTGCCTCTAAGGTTTCTTCTCAGTATGTTTGTCTGCTCTAAATTATACCTTTTTTTTTAAGCCACAATATAAAATTATGTTTTAAAATATAACTATTTTATATCTAAGCTTCACATTCAAACCAACATTCAATAATTATCAATTAAATTTGAAATAAAACTTCATATTTATCTAATACAGTATTAAAACGGACCAATCATAAAATCCAAACCAACATTCAAACTTATCCGACGATCTAACAATGGTGATCCTACATTAAAAATGTGAAAAGACCTCGACAATTTTTAAAAGATACATGATTGAAACAGAATTTGTATTGAAGATCAACTCCCTTGGATCCTCATCTTTGTGACGTTGACACTTTTTTATTTTAGTTTCTTGTTATGTTGTTTCGATTGTTTGTTTTATTGTTTGATCAGAAATTAGTCATTTAATTTATTTTCTTTATAAAATCCAAATAACTAAGCCCACGTTTGTTGTAGTGTTTGTTTCAAATTTTTTATTGAAAATTTTTAAAAATAGAAAAATAAAGGAAACTATTTACACAAAATAGCAAAATGTTTAGATAGTTGTGATAGACGCTGATAGAAGTCTATCAAGGTCTATGAGTGATAGAAATGATAGAAATCTATCACTAATAGATGCTGATAGAAGTCTATTAGTGTTTTATTTTTTGCTATTTTCTGTAAATAGTTTGACATTTTTTCTACATGTGAAAATTTATCTTTTTTATTTGAAAAAAAATTATTTATTTATTTTTATTTTAAAAAGATGTTCAGGATTAGAGGGAGTAGCACATACACTCAAATATCTCAATTAAATTGACACATTCTTAACATCCTTATCATATCTTTGAACCAAAGCAATATCATTACCACAAAAAAAAAAAAAAAAAAAAAAGAGAGGTTATTAGTATTGTTTTTTTTTTTATTTTCCTATAAAAATTCTTAGTGAGCATTAGCAAATAAATTTCAAAATAGGATTTTGATTTCTTAAACTGTTTTTAATTTTAATTTTTAAGATTATAAAAGTATTTCTATAAAGTAGGTGGCATAATAAAGAAAGTAAAAGCAAATGGTTATTAATGTGGCTTTTATTATTGAATGGCTTTTACGATTTAGATTTCAATTTCAAGTAATTTCTCCAAGATTGCGCCCAAAAAATGGTTATAACAAAAGAAGAAGAAAAAAACATGGTAAAAGAAAAGTATATAAATAGATTGCAACTATTTATGACAAAATTTTCTTCATTAAAATATATATTCTTCCTCAAATATTCCAGGTTATCTAAAAGGAATAGCTTTTGAAAATTACCATATTTTCTAGATCTATTTTTAAAAAGTTAATTGAATTGAATTTTCTTTCGTTAACATTATATTCCTATACGCTTAAACTATTAAGTTTTTTAAAAATTTAAGCTAAAATATTCATTGAAAAATTATTATAAAAAAAAAAAATATTAAACTATTTACAAATATAGAAAAAATTTACTGTCTACAAGCGATAGACGATATAAAAGTCTATCGCACATAGACAATGAAATTTTTCTATATTTATAAATATTTTAACTTATTTTTTTTATTTGAAAAAAATTCATATTCATGTTGTCTCTATATTTTAGAACTTATTCTATTTTATTGTACATGTTTTTAATAAATCTTAAAATTGGTTTTTGCCGTTGATTTATGATTAACTTTTTTTTTAAATAAATAAAAAAAATTAATAGACTTCTCTTTATAAAATTTTGAAAATATATTCACATTAAATTTTTTCTTAAATGAAAATTATCGTTATTATTTCTTCCAATCCAAAAGAATTTTAACTTCAAATTATTCTCAATGACTAGTTTTAAGATAATAAGTACATACATTACGTTTAGATATAATTCAAAGTATGAAATAAAATGACACTTTAACCAAATTATTATTAACTTTAATTAACTATTTTGAAAAAAACAACACATCTATCTATTTGTGATTGAAATGACAAAAGAACAAAGGAATAAATTCTCAACCCAAAGTCTCAACTTCGAATTACTTTCATGCTTGGAACTTGTTAGAGTATTTGATAGGGGTCTCTCATAAATGGACCAAATATTACACAAATATTAAAAATTTTCAATCTTCATAAATCTGTCCAACACGAAATAATTATAAATTTTTATATAATATGTCAATTACTGTAATTACTTTTAATCTTTATTATAATAATAATAATAATAAAAATCTTTCCCTATAAAATAACTTCTATGTATGTAATTAATGATGTCGATATTGTGTTCTAAAATGAAAAATATGTCGATATTGAAAATTGGTTTAGAAACAAAATTTATAAAGGAAATAATGTGTAAAAACAATAAATTTGAACAAAAAAAAAAATTAGGGAGATTTTTAAAAATAGAAAAATAAAGAAAACTATTTATATAAAATAGCAAAATTTTTAGATAGTTGTGATAGACACTGATAGAAGGCTATCAAGATCTATCACTGATATAAATGATAGAAGTCTATCAATATCTATTAGTATTTTTTATTTTGCTATTTTCTGTAAATAGTTTGACATTTTTTTTATCCAGAAAAATTTTCTAAAAAATTATGGGAAACTTTTTTGAAAAATGAAAAAAAAAATCCATGTATCACGAAAGTTTTATTTTTTTTTGTTTTTATTTATTTTAAAAACAATAAAATAAATAATTTTAACAAAAAAAATTGATGGTTTTATAATTTTTCCAGTGAAAAATAAAATATGAAAGGAAATAATGTATTTGAAATTTTCCAACTGAAAATTAAAAAAAAAAAATCCTTCAATGTTGCTTCTCAGACCTGCCAAGTTTAAAATAAACTATATAATAAAAACATTAAAAACTTCCAAATTAATAATAAAAACAATAATAACTTCACCAAATGGGTCTTTAATCTTTGTCGTATTTAAAGCTTATTTCAATAATATTTTGATTTTCTCCAATTTTGATGAAATTTTGAGATTTCGATTTTTTCTTTTTATCTTTTTCCATTTCAACAAAATTTCAGCAAATCTCGAAATTTCATTTTTTTGAATTGGTCATGTTAGCTCGGTTCAAGTTTCTTAGTTTGATGGTCTTGATTACAAATAATGGTACAGTTTTACACGCTAATGACAGTTCAATTTTCAGCTTTATTTTCAATCCCGGACTTTTATTTCTAAAGAAATTGAATTTGAAAAAACCATAAAAAGGAACCTATATTTATTTTAATTTAAACCTCATTCAAACATTTTTTTATATTAAATTTTCACATAATTTCACCTCAAAATTGAATTGATTTGAGTTTTTTTCTTTTATCATCGTCCAAAACTTTAATTTCATTTTCACATCATTTCACCTTAAAATATTCCTAACCTTTATATTATTCTTTTTTCCTTTTTTTTAAAAAAATTTATGCTCTCGCATCAACATTTACATAGACATTTACAATATACATGTAAATGTTGTGTTACTTCATAAAAATGGTGATTAAAAATAATTAATTATAGTCGAATTAAGCCACAATTGAAGTTTCATTGACTAATTATAACAATTTTGTTCTATCAATTTTCATAAAGTTTACATAAATTTTCATCGAAATTTCGATAAAATCGAGACTTTGATATTTCTATATACATTGATATTTTGAACCTTTGATATATCTAAAGAAATTACTCTAATTGTCACAAAAAAAATCTAAAGAAATTACTTCCAGTCCCTTAATTAAAGAAAAATCAACTAATTTAAGTAGCAATTTTTTCAAAAAAATTAAAGGACAAGATTGTTAAAGTAGCTAAATGTCGTTTTGATTGACTTTCTAAGTGTTTACAAGTGCAAAAAAAAATGTTTATAAACATTTAAGAAAATCAATCCAAACAGATACTAAATCACTTTTGCCTAATTTTTGGATCGTGAATATTATTTGATGGGTTAAAAATTAAATGTTTAAGATAATAAATATTTGTGTGTTTGGAATGTGTAAAATCATTTGATAATTATTTGATTATTTGTTTTTGTTTTTTAAAAATTGTAACTATGGTTTAATTTTGGGGAGTTTTTAAAAATAGAAAAATAAGGAAAATTATTTACACAAAATAACAAAATTTTTAGATAGTTGTGATAGACGCTGATAGAAGTCTATCAGGGTCTATCAGTAATAGAAATGATAGAATTCTATCACTGATAGATACTGATAGAAGTCTATCAGTGTCTTTTTTGCTATTTTATGTAAATAGTTTGATATTTTTTTCATATGTGAAAATTTCCCTTTAATTTTCTTATTTTCGATCATTTTTAAATTGCTCTCAAACATGGACATAGTTAGTCGAGTAGTAAATAAAGCTAAGCTAATTAATGATTTTACTATAATTAAGTTTCAAATGAAGTGTTTAAATAGGAAAATTTTTACCGATAGAAAAAATGTCAAACTATTTACAGAAAATAGCAAAAAAAATTGATAGAGATTGATAGACTTCTATCAGCATCTATCAATGATAGACTTCAATAATTTCTATCGCCGATAGACTCTGATAGACTTCTATCAGCGTCTATCACAACTATCTAAAAATTTTGCTATTTTGTGTAAATAGTTTTTCTTATTTTTCTATTTTTAATAGTTCCCCATTTAAATATATGTATTTATTAAGAGAGAGAATTTAAAAAGAAGCACGTGGGAGAGTTTCTAGAAAACGAAAGAGATTTTGATTACGTAGTGCATTCGAAGTTGTAGTTAGGAAAATAGGATTGAAATTTTAGACAAACCACAAAGATTTGATGAAAAAACAAAGACCATGAATATTAATAATTATCTTATTTATTATAATATCTCATTATTATATATCCAATATTTATTATATATATTTTTTTATTTTACTTTATAAGCAGTCGTCTGGTTTGGTGACCCTTTTAACTACTCTTTTCTTAATAATAACCTTATATATAATATATATATATATATTTCACTAATTAACAACAAAATCTTATGTTTTTACCGTTTCAAACTACTTTATAGAATGTTCCAACAATATGACAAAATTAATGCTATTTTTCAATCCCAAACTCTCCTCCCCCCTCATTTCTTTCATGTTAATTAAATCTTTCCACTCACATCAAATTATTCTATAATCATATACATAATATAAGTTACACACAATTTTCAATAATATATGTTTTTTTTTTTTTTTGTTGATGGAAAAATTTGGATAAGGAGACTCACCTAACCTTCATGTGTTATTGACTATAAATTTGTATTTTGGCATGAGGTCACTTGAAACAAAACAGTATAACACACTAGTGTGGTGCTTGTCATAAAATCTTAGATACTTAAGTCTTAGTATTATATTTAACAAATTGTCAAAGTAACCTAATAATAGGAAGATTCACTTACTTTTTGTAGAGTTATGACCTCTTATTTATAGAGGGGTGAACACTAGGGTTCCTAATCTCAAAAAGACTTGAGATGCCAATTCGGGTCGACCATGGAGCTAAAACTGTGGGGCATAGGAAGTGAGCCCCCGTGAAATAATGGCCTTGGCCTCCAAGGCTGAGGAAAGCGTATGGGGCTGCTCGGCCAAATTTTCTCCCTTCCCCTAGTCTCTTCCTCCCTTGGCCTGTTTCTTGCCCTCCTTTCGCCCTCATGTGACTACTGTTATTTCAATTTTAGTCTTAGTGTTCTCTCTTTCGAGCTTGTGTCTCTTGGTCCAAAATGACTTTTATATATACAAATTTTTAGTAGCGGGGTTATGAACATGATATTAATTTTTTTAACGCGTCAACATTTCTATGGATTTGACGTTGATACGAATGTTTCAATTATATCGTAAACAATCAACGAAACGTAAGAAATAAAGACAAAAAAGTCATGAATGTAAATATAATATAAATAACATACATGTTAACCTGTTTAAAAATTGAATATTTTTTTTTTATAATTTTTTAAAAATATTCATCGACATCAACATTTTATTGATATTTTCTTCGAAAATTTTGTTAAGTTAAGACTTCGACATTTTCATCGCATTATGAAAACAGATTTTTGCATTACTTAATTAACTGTTTGTCATCTAAACATAATTTAAAAAATATTTTTTAAACCTATAAAAAGTTTAAGGCTGGTTTGATTTTTGAAAATTAAGTCTATTTCTTCTTAATTTCTTATTATGATCTTCATCTTTTTTAAGTAGAAGAGTTGAATTTTTAGCCAAATGCTAAAAACAAATCTACTTTTTAAAAATTATCTTTTTTAGGTTTCAAAACTTGGCTTGGTTTTTTAAAAACTTTGGTGGAAAATAGATAACAAAGCAAGAAATTTAGAGGCCGAAGGGATAGAAGAGCTGTTTATTGTTTTAATTTTCAAAAACTAAAAACCAAAAATCAAATAATTACAAAACGGGACCTTAATTATTTTAAGATTTTTATATTCAAGGGGTTGAATCACTCCCCTAGAAAGTTTCTAGAAGAAACTTTTTACGTAATATATTTTAGCATATATGTTTAGATTCTAAGACTTTGTTTGGCCTTACTATTACTTTTGAAATTCTAGTTTTAATTTGAAAAACAAAACAAAGATTTTGCAATTTTTTTCGGTTTAAAATTTTCTTTAATATTTTAAGAATATTTTAATTCAACGTGATTAATTCTCAGAAAACTAATGAAACAAATAAATTATGAATCATGATTGTCAACGGAAGCCAAAATGAGCTCAACTCATTTAACGTACAATATGTATTAACGACCAAGAATTCTGTAGTTTATTGTATTACAAAAATAACTCTTGAGAGAGTAATTATGGAAATTTATTTATAACTATATTATGAAGTAAATATGTTTAAAATTATTTTCAACTATCCACATTTTAATTGAGTTTATAAATATTCTTCTTCTAAAAAGTTCGTCATGCTTATTAATCTTTGTTTGTTTTCAAATATAGCAAAATGAGTCAAACTATTTACAACAGTCTATCGCTCAAGCAATAGAATTCTATTGCGGTCTATCGTTAATAGATAGTAAAAATTTTATATATTTGTAAATAGTTTGATATTTTTTCTGTTTATAGTAATTTTTCTAGTATTTTTTTTTTAAAAAAAAAACCTTAGAAAGATGATGAAAGGGAAAAGGTTTCTAGAATTGAATGTCAATTTAAATACTAATAATTATAGAGGTGATAAAATATACCTTTTTTTTTTTAATTAGAAACTATTTCTTGAACTGATTTGTAATTAAGCTTTAAATAATTACCATGCTCATATGGAAATTTTGCTCACAAACACTACGCTATATACAGAGAGAAGGACGGTAGATATAAATATAATGTATATCTATATATTGACAAAATGACATGTACAAATAAAAAATAACAATAATTAATTTGGATTAAATAGAATTAATGAGGATTGTTCCTTCAGATGTAGCTTGGGTGGGTAAGAATGGGTGAAAGTGGTTGGAATTTTGATCGTATCAATCAAATTAAAGAAAATAAAATGTATATATCCCATAAAACCATCTCTCTTAATTTCTAATATAATTTAATGGATAAAGATATCCATTATAATTCTAAAAACCAATAATTTTGAAAGAATTTTTAAAAATAGAAAATAAAGAAAACTAATTACACAAAATAGCAAAATTTTTAAATAGTTGTAATAGACGCTGGTAGAAGTCTATTAGGGTCTATCAGGGTATATCAGTTTATCACTGATAGATACTGATAGAAGTCTATCAATGTCTATCAATGTTTTTTTTTCTTTTTTGCTATTTTTTGTAAATAGTTTGACATTTTTTTTATTTGTGAAAATTTCTTATAATTCTATGTTAATTTTTATTTTTGTGTTGAAATATTGGTATATTAAATTTACTATAATGTATCCACTTAAGCTTTTGAGTTGGAGAAATTTTTATAGATAGAAAAAATGTCAAATTATTTACAGAAAATAACAAAAAAAAATACTGATAAATATTGATACACTTCTATCAGCATCTATCAGTGATAGACTTGATCTATCATTTCTATCACTGATAGATCCTGATAGACTTCTATCAGCGCCTATCACAACTATCTAAAAATTTTGCTATTTTGTGTACATAGTTTTCTTTATTTTTCTATTTTTGAAAATTTCCTTTTGAATTGAGGTGATTTAACATGGTCTCGTGTTCAGACTCGTATAATGTCATTTTTTCTTCCATTTATATTAATTTCCATGGTAAAGAAAATAGAGACGATTGATTGAAACCATTTTTTTCTACTTTTCATACTTCAAATAGACAAATACTAGATACCCATTTATTTTATTTAATGTAAAAAAAAATGGCATTTTGGTAATTTTGTGTGCTGTAGAAAAATCCATATTTGCATGCACATATTTGTCAAAGTGTTAGCTGTAAAAAAGAAGATAAAAATAGAGTATAGGTATGATATGGCTGCTTCTCAGCTTCTTCTTCAAGGTTTATCAAATTTTTTGATATCCAAACTTGAACTCACCCATTTATAATACCCCATTTTTCTTCAACTTACAAAGCTGATCCATCTCCTTCTTGTTCTTGTTCTTGTTCTTCTTCTTCTTCTTCTTAAAATTTTTTTTTTAAAAAAAAAAAAAAATTCACTTATGGAAGAAAATCTGCCTCCTGGGTTCAGATTTCACCCAACTGATGAAGAACTCATTTCTTATTATCTCACTCAAAAGCTTTCTGATTCGTCTTTCACTTCAAAAGCAATTGGGGTTGTGGATCTCAACAAGAATGAACCTTGGGATCTCCCAGGTAATTTATATGTTCGTTATTACTGTCTTTTATTACGTTTGTTTGGTTAAAGTGTTGACATAATTAAATTGTTTATCATAATTCATTAGCAAAAGCTTCAATGGGAGAGAAAGAATGGTACTTTTTTAGTCTACGAGATCGAAAATACCCAACCGGGCTTCGAACCAACCGAGCCACAGAGGCGGGGTATTGGAAAACGACCGGGAAAGACAAGGAAATCTTTGGCAATGGTCGTGTTTTGGTCGGAATGAAAAAAACTCTTGTGTTTTACAAGGGAAGAGCTCCTAGGGGTGAGAAAAGTAATTGGGTTATGCATGAATACCGCCAACAAACCAACCATTTTTTCAAACCCTCAAAGGTACCTATTAACCAAACCAACGCGTGTCAATTTAGTCCTTAAACTTATTTTTCCACTCGACTCTAATATTTTTTTAGATTGTTTCTACTCAATCTCTGTACTTTTAGAAAATTTCTAATAGGTAGTTAAGACTATGAGCATTCATTTTTTTTTTTTGGTACTACGTCTTTGTCATTAATTCGGTTGGTTTAATGCATACGTTGCAAAATATTTGAACTTACTTGAAATTAGTTTGTCACATAATTCTTTAACAATGAAACTAACATAATGTGGTACAAAAGATTTTAAATCAATCAATCTAATAGATATAAAGTCGTTGAAAGTTTAAAGATCGAGTTGAAACATTTAAAATCATATTAATAGATACAAAAAAAAAAATACAAAAAAAAGTATTCATTTAGTAACTATTTAATTTCTTTTAATATTAAAAAACTAAGCTTATAAATTTTATTCACTTATAAGTACTTTTTAATCCATTCTTTACGCCAATGTTTTCAAAAACCAAACCAAAGTTTTGAAAGCTTTTAAAAGTGGTTAAAAACTTATTTTTGTTTTTGAAATTTTACTAAAATTTAAAATGTCTCTTTAGTAAAAATTACAATTAAAAATTTGAGAGGAAACGAGCATAAAAGTTTTTAAAAACATAAAACCTAAAAGAGAAATTTTTCACAGATAGAAAAAATGTCAAACTATTTACAAAAAATAACAAAAAAATACTAATAGACATCAATAGATTTCTATCAGCATCTATCAGTTATACACTTCTATCATTTCTATCACGGATAAACCCTGATGAGACTTCTATTAGCGTCTATCCCAACTATTTAAAAATTTTACTATTTTGTGTAAATAGTTTTCCTTATTTTTCTATTTTTAAAAATTTTCCTAAAATTTTTGAAAAACATAAAACTAAAATCGTAATGAATACAAAACCTCATGAATATTATACATTATTTAGAATCAAACCCATAATACAATGCACATTCTTAGGGTTGTTGTTTTGTAGATATGGAGAAAGACAACAAAAATTATTATTCAAATCATTTCAAGTTCTTGAGATTTTCAATTATGGGTATGTTTTATTTATTAATTAATTATTATTTTTTTTTTCAGGAAGAATGGGTAGTTTGCAGGGTATTTCAGAAGCAAAATACACCAAAAAAACCACAACAATCATCATCCTCACAACCAACTCTATCATCTCCTTGTGATACAAACTCAATTGTGAATGAATTTGGAGACATTGAATTATCAAACTTCAACAATAATAACAACACATCATCATCATCTGGTAATTTCAATAATATTATTTCATCTCAAACATATGAAAACAACAACAACATGATCAATAATAATAATATGATGAATATGAACTTGAAGTTGAATAATTGGGCTACACCAACAAATTATGATCATCAAACCTTTCCTTCTTCACTTTCATGGCCACTTAATTCCAATAATCTTCTAAGTTCAAATAATCTTTCTATGAATTCTCTTCTTCTCAAGGCATTGCAACTTAGAACCTTTCAACAACAAAGGGATAATAATATTTTGGCTTCTTCTTCTTCTACTACTACTACTTTTAATAACAATATTATTCATGATCAAGCCAATATTATTCATTCTCAATTTGGAACAACAAATGATCACCATTTGAGCAGCTTCCAAGCTTCTTCCTCTTCTAAAGTTTTTGAGTCTTCATCACAACAACAACAACAACAGGAGCAACCATTGAACTTGGACTCCTTATGGTGAACTTTATTTCTCATGAATTATTTTCTCAATTAATGTGTATGTGAGATGTAATGTAACTAACCCTCTTCTTAAAACTTTGTAATATGTCAGTAATTTCAATAAGGGAAGTTTTAGGGGATCATATTTGTAATTGTAACTTTGTCAAAATTGGTGGTAATACCATTTTGATGTGGAGTTTTAGGGATTAGTTTTCAAGTCATATTTTAGTTCAAATTATGTTGTATGTTTATGTGATGATGTTGAAGTAATTAAAGTTTATTTCAATGTTAAGGGTTGGGGAAAAAGTACCCCAAGTTCCTTTGTTTTAAACCATATTGTTATGTGGCTACATTTCCATGGTATCATGCATTAACAAATGGTTTTAAGTTATCATATTGACAATGGAAGGGATTAAATTCTACTTTGTATTATGCCTTTATTATATCCTTTTTTATTAACACTTTTAATTAAATTTGATATATTATGTCTAGTCTAATCTGTCATATATTATATTTATGTTGAGTGCTATCCAAGGCAATGCCTAAAGAAACCTTGGGAGTTCGTGCATCCCAAAATGGGAAGATGTGACCTTTGTGTCTTGGGTCGGTCTAGTCTAGAGCCCGCTTAGTTTCACTGAAAATGAAAATAACTAAGCTGAGCATATTGACCAAAACCCTACAATTTCGACAATCACATCTTTGCTGACACTGCCCGCATTATTGCACATGTTCTAGTCTCATTCCACCATCTCAAGAGGTAAGCAATATCCCGTGTGCTTAGCCGAAGTAAACACTTCCATATACTAACTTAGGTATCAGAGTATACCTAGCTCTGTATCATACCAGTGCAAGTTCTCTTGCTGGTTAGCTCAAATCAGCAAGAGATTTTTTTCAATTCCAAACAAGATCAAATCTTATCATATTTTATTTTATCTTAATTTTTTGCTTTATTCTATAGGCCAAAATTCACCCATAATATTAGCCCTCACTCCTAAGTTTGGTTCGAGATTCGACTACCTGTTAGTTGCATGCATTGATACAAACTTAGGAGTATTGATCTAGCCTTTATTGTTTCTTTAGTTGTTCCAACCTTTTCATTATACGGCATACCAATTTTATCACACTAGTATAACTATATCGAACTGTCACATTGAAAATCATTCTCGAGTCTCTAATCATACTTAAAATATCAAACCAAATCTTTTTTTCAAGACCTAATCACTTATCTAATTAACACCCTTTTTTAGTTTAATAATTCATAAATGAAAGATTTAAACCTGTGAAGTTATGCAAGTATATATGTCTTATCAACAAGTTCACTCCATTTTTAAAACGGTATCATTAAATTTTAACAATAATTACACTTAATAGTAATGGAAGATATGAAGTTGTCACATCACATTATTTTTATCTGAAAGAAGTTCATTTTTATCTTGATTGCACAAGACTCTGTGTAAAAACCACCTGCCATTTAACCACCTGCCATTTAAAAAAACACAGTATATTAATAATTACTATTTGCTGTCCATAGTATAAAAGAACTAATTAATAGAATTTTTTTTTTAAAAAAAAAACTTGTGTTTTTGTTTTTTCCCCTAAATTAGTGTATAAAATTTTGATTTGGAATTTAAATGCCCCTACTTTTTAGAACAATTACTGCCATCAATACAAAAAGTTCCTAATGTCTGTTACTGTTTAGCGTGTGTTAGGCTTAGGATTTAGGCCTCCTTTAAGAAAAAGATATTTCAAGTAAAGTACTTCCTCTCCAAGCACATTTGAAGAATAATTGAAGTTGTAAATATTGATGTTGAACAAAAATGTTAAGTATCGATTTTACATAAATATGTCAATAAAAGTATATATATATATATATATATATGTAACGGATATTTTTCAAATGGAGGTACGAAAAATTTGAACTTTTGAATTTTAAAAAGATAATATATGACAAATACTATTGAGCTATATTCATTTTAAAACCTCGTTTATGACTATCATTTTTCAAAAAAGCGCTTTACAACTTTTGATAATCTATCATTTTTTTTTTGAAAGGCATGCCAAATACACAACATTTTCATACCGTTAAATGCATAAAACCAATATATATATATATATATATATATATATATATATATATATATATATATATATATATATATATATTGTTGAGAGTTGCCTAAGGCAAGGTCCAAATGGTACTTAGATAATACATAGGGGAATTCATGTTATGGAAGGGAAAAGTCAAAGCCTTTGGTCTGACACCTTGCAATCTCGAGTACGGAAAACAACACCAATATTGCTGGAGTTTAGACAACTACAAGCGATTGTTGACACTATAAATAACCACATTCAACGAGTCTAAAGGGGTAAGTATAATTAATCTCTAAATATACACTCCCTATACTCATTTAGACATTTGGTAGGTTTGACACTACATTGCTGTGAGCATCTCTTACACAAATGGGTTCGAAAAGCAAGACTAAACCAGAAGAAGCAGATTAATAGTCAAACCCATAAGAAATGTGCAACGACAACAAATCCGTGCAAGATACAAATGCTAACATGTATCATTTGACTAGTTGATCTTGAAAATATGAGATTGAGAGTAACATACTAAGTAATATTAATAATGTTTATATTAAAATAAAAAGATAAAAAAAATGGAAAATAGAGATTAAAATAAAAAGGGTAATTGGTCAAGGGCTGAAATGATTAAAGCTGAAAAAAGGGAGGCGATTCTAAAAAAAAAAAAAAAAAAGTGTGGTGGACAAAGAGGGTATCCCATAAATACATTTTAAAAATGAAAATAATAGAATTTTTCTTGGGAAAGTGAGAGAGTGGGAAACTGTGGGGAATTTTCCTGATTGCACCCTTTTTGGTGTTGTAAATTACAAAGTGTTTCTAAATCCTTCTTCTTCTTCTTCTTCTTCTTCTTCTTTAAATATCATTACATATTCTCTGTTTTACCCTCCTGCTTTTCCATTCTAATTATTGCTTTATATGCTCTTCTCTTTACCTTTCTTTACTTTTCTTTTCCAAAACTGTAGCTTCCCAATAAACCAAGATGCCTCCTTTCAAGTTTGAATTAAATAATATATATATATATATATATATTTTTTTTAAAAAAAAAAAATAAAATAAAATAAAATTGTTCAAAGGGTCTACAGTTGCAGCTTTGATTTCTCTTTAAAAACATCACTTTTGGAATATTGTTAGTGGATTGATGGAGTTTAAGGTGTAAACACAATTTTAATCTAAAATTGCAAATCATTGTGTTTCTTACAATGATTAAAATGTTTTATTCTAAATTAGACATTTTAATCATTCTAATTTTGACTATTAAGCCAAAGAAGCTATGATAATTAATAGTGAAACTCTCACATTTTATAACCTTTTTTTTAAAACACTACACTAATCCTAGATGATATTGTATATTAATGGAAATTATGGAAGATGATTAGTTACTTATTTTAGTCAATTAGGTAGAAATTCTGAAAGTCAACTAATAATCAAATCTTTTTAATAATATTGTTTTGTTTAAATACTACACAGAAAAATTCTCAATATCACGAGAGTATGGATGATATTATATATTACGTCAACATGCTTTTTAAAAAACATAATGAGAATCTTCGACATTAATGTGAAGTTCACTAACATTTACAAAGACAAATTTATAGGATGAACGAATGAAGTATACTCTTGTAATACTAGAAATTTTCCAAAAACTACACCGGTCGATGCATATAATTACTAACGAAGAGATGGTAGGAAGTACTAATTTGGAGAGAAGCAATCCAATGCAAATTGATTGATCTGAATGCTCATGAGGCCCCTCCCCTCACAAGGCTCTCTTATCTTCCTATAATTCATTTCCTTTCTCAACTAACATTGAAGCATCTAAAAGGAAGAAAGAGAGAGAGAGAGAGAGAGAGAGAGATTTAAGCTTAAGTTTTCATTTGGAAAATCAATCTTAATGGGTTAGACTTGGGATGAATCCTACTTCAATATTCTATAATTATTGGTTTTTAGAAGATAGCATCGTAATTTGAGAATAGATGTCCTATCAAAAGAAAAGATATGATTTCATTTTAAAAGCTTGTAAGACGTATAGAAAAGTTTTTACATTGTATTCTCTTCTTGAAATTATCTTTTAAATATGGTCATGTTATAAAAAAAAATAGGAAAATTACTATCAACATAAAAAAAAAAAATCAAATTATTTATAAATATAGAAGAATTTTGTCTATTAACGATAAATCGCGATTGAATTCTATCGTTGTTTATCGCTCAGTGATAGAATTATATTGTGGTTTATCTCTTATAGACAGTAAAATTTTTCTATATTTGAAAACAGTAAAAAAAAAACTCTAAAATTGATCATTATTTAAAAAATGTTCTAATTCTTTTAAAAGTTGTAATATTACCCTTAACCTTTCATAAATGTTTTAAAACTATTATTAAGTATAAATCTTTTGGAATTTTAGATGAAAATTGAGACTTGCAATGGTGGTAGTGACCTAGATCTAGAATGGAAATTTAGACCATCCAACGTACTAGATCATTGTCATACCTTTTCAATTTCTCATTTTCGTGTAAAATTCTAAATAATTTATACTTCAAGGGTAGTTTTGAAATATTATGAAACAGTTAAGGGTAATATTATGACTTTTTATTAATATGCACATTTTTAAGAAACAAATGACAAAGTTCAATAGTATTTTCTAAAAATATTATTTAACTTTTTGAGAAAATTTAAAAATGTAATCAATTAACTTACACTTGAACTAAAATGAGCATAACTCAATTAGTATAAATCTTGTACGATCGACCTAATGCAAGAAATTTGACTCCACGCAACATTTTGTCAAAGAAGAAAAAACTTAGGCTTATGATTGATTTGAATTTCATTGTATTTGATGTTAAATATTTGAAACCAATCTATGGTACAATATAATATTTCACATTTTAAATTGAACAACTTTTTATTTAAGTCAATTTACTGTCAATTTATTTATCAAAATATTGAATATGCTTCATGTATTTTTTAAGTACAACAACTATAGAGATGATGATAAAAAAACTAACCTCGAAAGAGTTTTATTTCGTTGTGATTCAAATCTTCTATATATTAAATCATAACGTCATCCATTTGAAGAATAGGTAAATTCACGAGTAATATATTTCTAAGTTGAGCCAACTCGAGCATCATAGCAGAACAATCAAGGTATTTCTACCTTCTCTAAAGATCGTAAGTTTGAATTCTCGTGCCATATATTGATGAGATATTCTAGAAATAGTAATGATAAAAAGCAAGTGTGGAGTTGACCATTTTCCCCTTCATTTATGGAGTGCATGGTAAAGCAAACAAAAACATGACCCAACTACAATATATAACCCAAACAATTTCAGTTATCAAAACAAACTATAATTTTCAGCAGTGTCCAAGAAAGGTCAGATCTGTAATATCCCTACCAATATTACTTTCAAACTCTTTGGACTATTTTTTGTCACTTAATTTAAATCTAAAATAAAGTCTCTTACGTAGAAATAAATGTTTCTTCAACGTGCTTTTTTATAAGTATGTTTTTTTTTTTTAGATTAGACGCATTCAAAGGAAAATTTGTAAAATACTTTCTCTAAAAGTACTTTTTTGTATCTAATTTATAATTTTTCAAATCACTTTTGATTAGTGAAAATTTGAAATGGGGCTTTTAATTGGTCAAAAGTATATATATATTTTTTAATCTCTCATTATAAATGTAACAAAATACCACCCATTTAAAAAGGAACTCTTTTAGTTCACTTTAGAAAGTGTGTCAAATACACACTATTGGTCTGTAGTCAAGAACAATGAAAATTTTACTCGAAATAGTTTTCCAGGAATGAGGCAAGACTTTCCCCTTTTAATTCAATTCTATAAAGATATTTGGTATCATTTTTAATGGCTCATATACCTTATATATCTAATACTATTTAGAAACATGGATAAATTTTTTGACATGTATCAAATTTTTTTATAAAAAAAAAAACTGTTAGTTTCAATTTTAATCTCAAACATTAAAAAGAATTATAACTTTAACTAAGTTATTGGTCCAAATATTGTTAAATAAAGTTCTCTTATGCGTGCAATGAATGGTAGAACATATGTATGTTATGAAGTACAAAAATTTAGATAAAAGGACACAACTATTTTTTTTTTTTTTTTGGCTAAAATTTATGAAATTCAACAAAAGTTATCCAATGGTTAATTTGTGTAATGGTGAAAGTTATTTTAGTGCAAAACTTTATTTTCTTGAAACTATTGAGCTTACGAAAATTTTTACACGGTGTTAAGGGATGACCTAGGCAAGGCCCAAGCCCAAGGAATTTCGAGAGGTGGCATTGAAAAATGCACGTCCCAAAGGAAAAATTCAGAGCCTTGGATTATGGGCCGACCAATTTGAGTTAGTAATATATTAATCGAGAAATAATCGACGTGAGCTCGAATAGGTACCTTGTAACCTCAAGCGTCGTCAACCACTCTGATATCACTAGAGTTATACATAACCATAGACGACTATCAGAAGGACACTATGAATAGCCCTATGCGGCGGCCCCAACAGGGAAGAGTATGTCCCCAAGAGAGCCTTGATATCACTTTTGTGTGCTTAACTGGATTATATACTAACTTAGTCATTAGAGTGTGGTACGTTTGGCACCACACCGGTGCAAGGATTTTTCATATAGGTGGACTAAAAAATTGAGACCAGACCAGGAGTGCGAGTTGGAGGTCAAGTCCATGAAGGTCCATGACAATGACGAACGCATGCAAGATCCACACACTAACACACAAGTTTTTTTTAATTAGTGAGCAAATTAGTAGGTTTGAACCTTGAAAAAAAGTGCATAGTTATAAATTGAAACTCTAGGGTCTAAATTGATAGCATCGTTTATAGTCAAAATTGTTTTTTCTAAAAAAATCACTAAAAAGACAAGGAAAAAAAAACCAAGAAAAACATAAAAGCATAATAATGTAGGAACAAATTAGTTGGAGGCAAATAAGAATTGTAACATGTTAAAAAGGGGCATCAACAAAATGTACTAAAAAGTAAAAACTGTTGAGAGAAGAAGTGCATAAAAGCAGAATTTGAAACAGTGGAGTGTTTTGAAATGCGAGAAGAAAGCAAAAGAGTGCCATTTTTGGGTGTTGATTCTCAATAAAAATGAAGGTTCATGTTCATCATCCTCACCATGCATTTCCCTGAAACTAATCCAACCCATATTAAAAAGATTGTATGTTTGTTCGTCCGGCTCAGCCCACACCGCACCACCACCAGTACAATCTCACTCACTCAACGTCCCTCTCAATTTCTTCTGCACTGACAACTCGTATCACCCAGCTGATACGCATCCCTCTCACTCTCTCTCTCTTACCTACAAAAAAAAAAAGGAAAAAAAAGCAGAGTCTCTCTCTCTCTATCTTCCCTGTCTCTGTCTTCTCACTCCGTATGTATTCTTTTGAACTTTTGGTAAGGTTAGTGAGTGAGTATTATGGGTGGTGGGGCGTGCAGTGGGTGACTGAAAAGGGAGAACCGTGAAAGAAATACCTCAGAGCTATGGAAAAAGAGCTAATGAGAGAGACAGAAAAAACAGAGTGGCCGCATTGAAATGGCTTTTACATTTTCACGCTATTGAAATAAAATATGATAAGATTTGATTTTGTGTAAATATTTTTCCTTATTTTTCTATTTTTAAAAATTTTCCTAAAATTTTTGAAAAACATAAAACTAAAATCGTAATGAATACAAAACCTCATGATATTATACATTATTTAGAATCAAACCCATAATACAATGCACATTCTTAGGGTTGTTGTTTTGTAGATATGGAGAAAGACAACAAAAATTATTATTCAAATCATTTCAAGTTCTTGAGATTTTCAATTATGGTATGTTTTATTATTAATTAATTATTATTTTTTTTTTTTCAGGAAGAAGGGTAGTTTGCAGGGTATTTCAGAAGCAAAATACACCAAAAAAACCACAACTCATCATCCTCACAACCAACTCTATCTGAATATGTGAATGAAGTTGAATAATTGGGCTACACCAACAAATTATGATCATCAAACCTTTCCTTCTTCACTTTCATGGCCACTTAATTCCAATAATCTTCTAAGTTCAAATAATCTTTCTATGAATTCTCTTCTTCTCAAGGCATGCAACTTAGAACCTTTCAACAACAAAGGGATAATATTTTGGCTTCTTCTTCTTCTACTACTACTACTTTAATAACATATTATTCATGATCAAGCCAATATTATTCATTCTCAATTTGGAACAACAAATGATCACCATTTGAGCAGCTTCCAAGCTTCTTCCTCTTCTAAAGTTTTTGAGTCTTCATCACACAACAACAACAACAGGAGCAACCATTGAACTTGGACTCCTTATGGTGAACTTTATTTCTCATGAATTATTTTCTCAATTAATGTGTATGTGAGATGTAATGTAACTAACCCTCTTCTTAAAACTTTGTAATATGTCAGTAATTTCAATAAGGGAAGTTTTAGGGGATCATATTTGTAATTGTAACTTTGTCAAAATTGGTGGTAATACCATTTTGATGTGGAGTTTTAGGGATTAGTTTTCAAGTCATATTTTAGTTCAAATTATGTTGTATGTTTATGTGATGATGTTGAAGTAATTAAAGTTTATTTCAATGTTAAGGGTTGGGGAAAAAGTACCCCAAGTTCCTTTGTTTTAAACCATATTGTTATGTGGCTACATTTCCATGGTATCATGCATTAACAAATGTTTTAAGTTATCATATTGACAATGGAAGGGATTAATTCTACTTTGTATTATGCCTTTATTATATCCTTTTTTATTAACACTTTTAATTAAATTTGATATATTATGTCTAGTCTAATCTGTCATATATTATATTTATGTTGAGTGCTATCCAAGGCAATGCCTAAAGAAACCTTGGGAGTTCGTGCATCCCAAAATGGGAAGATGTGACCTTTGTGTCTTGGGTCGGTCTAGTCTAGAGCCCGCTTAGTTTCACTGAAAATGAAAATAACTAAGCTGAGCATATTGACCAAAACCCTACAATTTCGACAATCACATCTTTGCTGACACTGCCCGCATTATTGCACATGTTCTAGTCTCATTCCACCATCTCAAGAGGTAAGCAATATCCCGTGTGCTTAGCCGAAGTAAACACTTCCATATACTAACTTAGGTATCAGAGTATACCTAGCTCTGTATCATACCAGTGCAAGTTCTCTTGCTGGTTAGCTCAAATCAAGTGTGAAGCGAGAGAAAGCGACATAATGAGATTTGTGCACCAACGACTTAACTTAGAAAACTCAATATAATGGGCAAAAATATCATGTTTAAGATTCAACAATTTACTAATAGAAATAATAGGGTCCGTCTGGATTGATTTTCTAAGTGTTTATAAAATCTTTTTTTTTTCACTTATAAACAATTATTTAAACAATTAGAAAGTCAATCCAAAAGAACCCTTAATCATATATAATAAATACTTATGATACCAAAAGTTTGAGACACTAAATTTGTAATTGAACCCATCTTTTAAGTCAGATATAGTGTCAAAGTTGAAAATGAGTGATCAAAAGTCTTTGTTAAATGTGAAAAAAATAAAGTACTATAAGAATTGAAACAAGGATTATGAAAGTTTTAATCAAGTGTATGTGTATGCCTAAAATAAAATCTTAGGATGTTGAAAAACTTCCAAACAAATTTCTTAAAAAGATAAAATTTTAAATACATGCTAATGTTAAAAAGTTGAAAGTAATAAGATTGAATATTGTTGAATACATAATTTGTCAATTATTTATTTATTTATTTTTTTTTTTTGGAGATAATGTATTTTCCAAAGTACTTTGCTTGGCTTGGCTTGGCTTAGCATTTTACACATCTTGTATTGATCCTAAAGAGTTGACTTATAAACCCTCATTCATTTGAAGTTTCTTAAAAATAAAGAAATAATATGTGGTTCAAAAGTAAAACCTAATTGCTTGACTTCTGACTTTCATATTACATTAACTCAACTCACACGTGCATGCTGCCCCCCCCCCCATATAGTCAATAGAATGCTTCCATCAATATCTTTTTTTAAAAAAAATAAAAATAAAAATAAAAATAAATGTACGTAGCATGTTCAATTATATAGATTTTCATGGTTGAAAATTTCTTTAGGTGGAATTCCAAAACTAATTATTTTCCTCCATTTATTGGTGTTACATTAGTCAAACAACGTAATTACGAGCTAAATCAAATGCCGACATGATATCCTATTAATTATTTTTCTAACATTTCGAATCGTCTCACTATTTCCGTACAGTTTAAGATCATTTATTCAAACTTACATCTACCATTCGAAATAGTGAATCTCAAAATATGTACTACATTTCAACTCTCATTCTAATTAGTCAAAACAAAGAACCCTTCAAAATCTTGATCCTGTTGAGCACATTCACAATAAATTACCAAAGGGAGCCATTAAGAAGAAAAAATTTGGATGATTGGCTGAATTATTACATGAATCTTGCACTTAGTAAAGTAAAAAGTATATAACTTGAGCTGCAGAAGAGAGAAGTTATCCGAATTGAATTTACATGGAAAAAGAAATAGAAGGAAAGAGTGGAGACTGGGATTTGTTACAAGAAAAAGAATAATGTCTCCACAGAACCTTATAGAAACCTAGAGGAATCCGTTACTCCGTTTTTCCTTTTTCTAACGAGAAAACGAGTGATTCACAGGGAAAAATAGATCATACCAATTTCAGCTTGAACTTGAAGCAAATGACCGAGTGCTTCTTGTAAATTACCCAGCAGCCAGCAGGCACAGGTTTGCAACCAGCTTTCAATGGAAAATCGCAACGGAAATTTGTGGGTCGACTTAGGCAGACATCGGGTTCGGGATTGTACATTTTCCACATCGTTGAACATGGAATGGGAACCGAAATGAGGAGGTTCAACTGAGTTATAGAAACAAAGAACTAAGTATCAGATTATATTAAACTCTTTAACATGGAGATGAATCAGATGATAGAAAAATTAAATAAAAATGTCTATTTTTCCAATTGTTCCCACCAAGTGACTCGAGATGAATTGCAAGAACAGAAGAAAGAGGGATCCTTTCTGATTTAAATGAATAATCCTAGACTGAACCGTACCGTAAAAGATAACAATTCAGCTAAATGTTTGGTATTATTTTCACATTTACTTGGGAGAACCTGTTACCAGAATCATATATCCACAGTACTTGATGTAACATTATCTTAGGCCACCAAACAAAATGGTTTAAGGGAAAGAATAAAGTACCTGAAATATGCAATTGCATAAGAACACTCCATCTGTTCACAACTTGGAAATGCTGTCCCAACCTAGTTCAGTAGATCATCAGTGCTTTCTGAGTCGGAAAAATCAAAATCTTCATCCTCTTCGTACTCACTGTCTTCATCAATGCTATCTTCATCATTATCATCATCTGAAAACGCAGACAAAGATGCTTCCTCGTCCTACAGATCATAACACATTTTGATTTTACCCTTCTAATTCAATTTTTTTTAACAGGGAGACGCAGCAAGATATTAAAAATGAAATAGCAGTCGGAAACTTACTTGGAAAGATTCTGAGACAGGTCCATCCTGAGACGACATTTTATTCTCATCATCTGAACCTTCAGTGACACCCTACAATTGGCAATTGACAATTCTTTTAAACAAAAAATCAGGACACCCCACCCCACTCGAAGCCATACCATTGAACGCTTCCGACAATCCCACATATACAGAGAATTCACAGTTAAAATAGTTTCATGATCATACAAGAAGCTCCTACAGTTTCTACTAACACTGTACATCCTATGTAACGTGGAAGAAAGTGTTCTGCAGAAATTAAGAAGTTTCTACTTACAATTTCTTTCTTCATTTGCTCTATGTTTTTCTCGAGTTCAGATATATGCTGACTGAGAGCCTACACAATTCCGGATAGATGATATAAGGTGAACATCAGAGGTTCAAGAATAGTGGACAATTAACACCAAAAGAATAAATAAATAGAGTAATGGACAAAAAATGAAACCTCATGACGCTGCATGGCAACTGAACGCTTTAATGCTTTTGCCTTTGTAAGTAAGTTTCTTGGTCTCAAAGCAATGGGTCGACGATAATTCTTTCCTCGATAGTAAATAAGGGCATATCCTTTTGGAACTCTATCTATTGAAACTAGTATTCCACCACTCTCATACTCTAACAGTCTTGCAGTTTCTTCCACAAAAGCAAGTGTTGTTTGCTTGCTAATTAACTTCACGAGCTCTCTATGCTTCCAGTGTAAATGCATGTTTTCAACAACACCATCAAAGACACCACGAATGCCTGGAAAATCGTGATTATTTTATAAGAAAGAAAATAGAAATTTTACATAGATAATGAATCTATATTTTCAAATTAATTTCACTCGCCTATAGGTAAATATGCTGTCATTCGTAACCCAACTCTCCGAAACATGACCCGTTCCTCATCTGTTATTGTTTCCTGGTCATCATCAGGGCCAGATAGAACCATGGATGCTTCAATTTTAGATAGCAATCTTTCTGCTCTAAGTTTCTTCGCTTGGGCCTAACCATCAAGTTATTAAAAATCAAAGTTTATTATTCTATGAGAAGATCAATATAGCCAATCCAACATTCTGGGACCAAATTAAATGGATAATACTTACAACACCCAGCTTATGTTCAATTCGTCTGACAAGTCTTGCAGTTTTTGCTCTGGAGCTTTCTTCGACCATTTTTTCACGCTCCTCAGCAGTTATTTCCCTTCCCCACCTGGACTGAGCCTCATAGAATTCAGCCAAGGTACCTGCAGGTGCCTGTCCATCGATGCTTGATGAACTTGCCTCGACCACTTTACTTCGAGCTTTCTCTTCCACATCTTGAATCTGTTTTGTTAATTCCTGCCTTTCTGCCAAAGCTACAGCTACACTTGGTGGGAGAAAATCCTTCCCGCGGTATATGACGATGAAATATTTATTTCTCAATAGTAACACACCTCCTGTTAAGTTCTGCAGCGTGGATCAACTTTATGGTGAAAATGATATTAATACAGGCAACAAATAACTTCGTCTAGATTTGAAAAATGTAATGTGAGTAACTAAAACATAAATAATTATAGAGAAAATCACAAGGTTGCGGAATATCCCCCACCAGGGGACATCAAAGGTCAAAAGATTCCTCGGTATTGGAAAAATAACATGGTGTTTTGGTTATATACTTCTGCATAAAAAGAAAGTGGATTCATTGTACCCAACAATAAAAAGGAAAAGAAAAAAAGAAATATGAAGCGCACCCTTATCTCCTCAGCCATGAGTTTATTATTGGTATTCTGTATGCCTCTTTTAACAGCAATTTTAACCACTAGGCTTTTTTCCCAAAGTTTAAGTATAGCAACAGCCAAACCCTGATGGTTCCTGTTTCTCCCTGTGTGTAAAAATTCAGAGGAAAATTTTCACCAAATAGTATGTTCATAACAGAATCATGTAACAAAATGAAAGAGCATGAAAAAAATACCAAGGGCAAAATGACAAGGTAAGGATTTTGCAAGTTTCCTCATCTGAGTCATCTCTGCATTGGTAAGTCGAGACCGCATTCCAGTTGGAAGAAGCCTGAAAGGAGTTTTGTAACCGGGAATACTTGGAGGAAGCTGATCGGCATCAATAGGAAGCACTCCTGTGCCCCACCATTCAACAAAACGAGGACCTAAACCATCTAGTAATTGATTGTATTCAGCCTCTTCCTCTGACAAGCCCTCATTAGACTTTGGAGGCCCAATAGGCATCTTGGTCTTCTCTGGAGCTGAAGCTGCCACATTGTCACTCATTGTCGAAGTGGCAGCAGAAGAAACATCTGGGATGAATACCCCATCCCGCTCCCTTGTAAGGGGTTTAGTTTTAGAAGGTCCTTCATAGTTACTACCGCGGTAAACTACCATAACACTTCCAGACCTCCATAGAATCAATCCCCCGGTTCGTCGCTGGTCATCACACCATGTAATCAGTTACATTCTCCATGCATCCATACGAATGAAAAACGAAGAAGATAAAGGTGCCACTACATGAAGTTCCATTTATCAGGAAGAACCAGAGTAATTTTGAAATATCCATCTATTATTTTACGTCAAGATATCAGTTCAAGAAAACATATTGTCATTAAAAGCAAAGAGATATCTGGCTATTTTCCATACTACCATGAAATACATCCATCCAAAAGATGACCCACTATTGCAAAATTCAGTGGATTAAGTATCTAGAGTCCGAACAAAACCCAAGCTTCCAATCTTAAAATTTAAGTATGTGTGAATTTGGACGTTTAGTAAGCCTTCATTCAAGCATTTAAGAACACATAGTCCTAGGATACATATAATCAAGAATTCCACAAAGAAATAATCAATTTCCTTTCAACGACCACTGTCCCACGAAACAAAGAGATCCTTATCCAGTGGTAGAAGAAAATAAAATTTAAGAACGTTATTTAAATCTTGCTCTAGAATTAACATGGGAACAGGAAATCAGTAACAAACCTCTACAATCTCATGTGCTGTCTTCATATCATGCGCAAGCTCCTCATGAAACTTAAGCCTTAC